>OY720680.1:64792793-65415293 GCA_963170755.1 Amphimallon solstitiale
TTCACCTACTTCTATATTTCTTGTTTCTTGCAACCATTTGGACCTAGCAGTTAGAGTAGGCAAATATTCCCTTACCCATCTGTGCCAAAATCTGTCTACCAACTGTTGGGCAAATCTCCATTGCTTTCTCAAATCAAATTTTTGTTCAAATATTCCTGGTGGTTTAACAATGCTCGATGTTCCGATCAAAAAATGATTTGGAGTTATACTTTCAAAATCATTTTCATTTGACGACACATAAGTCAGAGGTCTGCTGTTAACTATGTTCTCTGCTTCTACTAAAACTGTCTGTAAAACTTCTAATTTTGGAATTCTTTCCCTTAAAATAATCTTTAGTGTTTGTTTTACTGTTCGTACCATCCTCTCCCAAGCACCTCCCATGTGAGGACTTGCTGGAGCTATAAATTTCCAATCGATATTTTGTGCCAAACAATTTTTCTTAATTTCTTCATCATCTACTTCATTTAAAGCTTTACGCAGTTCTCTGTCTGCTGAACAAAGGTTAGTTCCATTGTCACTCCATATACAAACTGGTTGTCCTCTTCTTGCGATAAATCTTCTTATAGCTAAGATAGCCGAACCTGTATTAAGAGATTCCGCAAGTTCTAAGTGGACAGCTCTGACAGATAAACAAGTGAACAGTACACCATATCTTTTTTCATGTCTTCGGCCTATTACAACATCTATTGGCCCAAAATAATCAATTCCCACAAAAAAGAAAGCTCTTGGGGGTTGTTGTAATCTTTCTAATGGAAGCTGACCCATTTCCGGCATTATAGGCTTTGCTTTCTTAATTTTGCAAAAATTACAGCTATTTATTACTGAGGCTATAAGTTTCCTTGCTTGGGTTATCCAATATTCTTGTCTTATTTCATTAAGAACTAATTGTGTCCCTGCATGTCCATTTCTTTCGTGATATTCCCGTACAAGGAGCCGTGTAAAAGGGTGACTGTGACTTAAAATAATGGGTCGTTTTGTCTCCATCTTTAATTCGGGGCAGTTATCTATTCTTCCTTTTAAGCATATTAGATTATCATTTAAACATGGTGAAAGTGGGAAAAGCTTGCTATCTTTATTAACTGATTTTCCTTTTACTAGTGTCCTATATTCTTGACAAAAGGAGTCTTTTTGTGACTGAAGACACCAAAGTTTTTTCGCATTCTGAATTTCTGAACATGTTAAATATTTTTCTTTATCTGAAAAATATGGTTTCTTTTGGACTTGTCTTATGAATCGGAATACATAGGCTGTGGAATTCAATAGTTTTCTTAAAGATGAAAATTTTGATATGTCAGGTAGGTACGAATTTTTAATATTTTCTTCTGCATGACTTAAAAGGAGTATTTGCGATTCTTCAATGTAATTTTTGCTTAGATGATGCTCAATATTTTCTTCTGGCCAAAAACATGGTGACTGATACAAGAACTCAGGACCTTTTAACCATGGGCTTCCACTTCTAAGATCAGCTTCTTTATCGTCTCTTGTCGCTTCGTCAACTATATTTAATTTCGAAGGTACCCATTTCCATTGTGAAACGTCAGTGTTTTCTAAAATTTCTCCTACTCTGTTACTAACAAAAGACGGTAATTTCTTTGAGTCCGTTCGTAACCAATTTAGAACAGTCGTGGAGTCTGACCAAAATACAATTCTATTTATTTTAAGTGTATGTTGGTGTTGGATTGTTTTTGCCAAACGGCTTGCAAGTACTGCTGCTTGTAGCTCTAAACGGGGTATCGTCAGGGTTTTTAGTGGACATACTTGATTGCGAGACATAACTAATGAAATTTCAATTTTTTCTCCTACTTCAAATCTGAAATAAGCGACTGCTGCAAAGGCTTGTTTACTTGCATCACAAAACAAGTGTAGCTGTATATTTTTTACTTGAAAATAATTGGAAACATAGCATCTTTGAACTGTGAAGGATTTTATTTTCTCCAAACCATTAAGCCAAAGTTTCCATTTTTTATTTTGTGCATCTGAAATCTGATCATCCCATTTTATTCCACTTTTCCAAATATCTTGCATTAAGATTTTCGCTTTCACAATATAATTTCCAAGGATTCCTAATGGGTCAAACAAAGACATGATAACGCTTAACATTTCTCTTTTTGTAGGTATTTTTTTTCCATCTAAAATATTTTGATCTACTTTATGTAAGCTAATGCAAAAGCTTAACACATCTTCTTTTGGTAGCCATCTTAGTCCTAATATTCTTTGGGGTGCAGAATCTTCAAATATTTTTTCTGCCGTACGTAATTCTTCGGGTATATTTTGAAAAACTTCCTCCGAGTTAGAAATCCATCCTCTTAGCTCAAAACCGCCCATCTTATGGATAGCTATTACTTCATTTATTAATTTTGATGCTTTTTCTGGAGATTCTGAACTATCAATGTAGTCATCCATGTAGTGTTGATTAATAATGGCGTCAACAGCTTCAGGGTACACCTTTTCATATTCTAGGGCATTAATATTCTTGATATATTGGGCGCTGTATGGTGATGACACCGCTCCAAAAATCATCACCTGAACAACGTATGTCTCAAAATCGTTTGCCGGGGAATCTCTCCATATAATTCGTTGAGCATGCTGGTCTTCATCATTTATTTCAACCATATGAAACATCTCTCGTATGTCAGCTGAGAAGGCTATGGGCTTTTCTCTAAACTTTGCAATTACGCTGATAAGTGAATTAAGCAAATCTGGACCTTTGTATAAAAAATCATTTAGACATTTTCCTTCGACTTTTGAAGCAGCATCCATAACTAAACGAATTTTACCAGGCTTATTTGGGTTTACTACACCAAAATGAGGTAAGTACCATATTTTTTTGTGAGATTCTTCTTCTTCTTCAATAGATAGTTTTCTAATGTATCCTTTCTCTTTATATTCTTTTATTTTCTGAGAATAAGCTTGTCCGAAATCTTGATCTAAACTCATTTTTCTTTCTATAAACCTAAAGCGTTGAAGTGCTACATTTTTACTGTCGGGAAGTGTTTCTTCTGTATCTTTCCATAACAATCCTGTTTCCCATCTACCATTTTTTCTTCTTGAAATATTTTTTATTAAGTTTTCGGCTTCCTCATCTTCTTTTATTGATTTTGTGTCTTGATATTTTACCCCTAAAGATTCAATTGTAAAAAAATATTTTACCATATCGTGGAGATCTTCACTGTGAGCTTCGTCGTCTCGAACAAGGAAATTTACATAATGGTCTAATCTTCCTTTAAATTGGGCTACATTTCCGTGGACTATCCATCCGAGCTTAGTACGTGACAAGGCTGGGGAATTTTTGGGGCCTTCTATAAGTTCTCTGGTTGTTATCAGTTCCCAATAGTCCTGGCCAATTAGCAGTTTTGGTTTAATACTCTCAATGTTTGGAAAATTAATATGTTCTAAATGTTTCCAGTTGCTTTTAATGCGCCTTGAATCAACATTTTGTATGGGCAAATCTAAATCTTTTGAGGTATATATATTTTCCATTGGGTAAAATTTATCTCTGTCAATATTCGAAATGCTGAAGGACACTTTTCTTGATCTTGACTGTTTTGTTGTATGCTGGTCAGTCCATTTTAAGCGCAGAATAGTTTCTTCTCCGACCAGATTAAGTTCATTTGCCAAACTTTCATCAAGTAGACTGACAGTGGCACCATCATCTAATAGAGCATAAATTTCAATTTCAATTGTTTCTGTTCTTAAAATTACTGGAACAATTTTCAGTAACACTTCTTTTCTATAATTTTGTAATGTATGTCCCACTATATGATTTCCTGTTTCAAAAATATTTTCATTCTGTAAATTTCTTGCATCAGCTCTTGCTCTAGGTTCCGTTTTATTTGTTTTGAAGTGTAGAAGTTTATGGTGAATTTTTTGACAGTCATCAATAGTACACTTTCTTTTATTTCGGCAATTACTAATTCTATGGTAGCTTTTTAGACAACAAAAGCATACCTTATTTTCTTTGACTATTTTCCATTTATCTTCTATTGATTTTTCTATAAATCTTTTGCACATGTCTAAGTTATGATTTTCTTTGCATAAAAGGCATTTATTTTCTTGTTTATTTCCTGCTACAACTAAAGTCCTTTTAAAATTCGGATTTAGCTGTCTTTGTGATGACATGCTTTGAACGTAGCTAGCAGCATTGGCTTTTTCGTTTACCCATTTCTTAAAATCACGAAGTGAGTATTTACCTTTATTGTTCGCAACTTTCTCACCCCATGATAGCTGCATACCAAATGGTAGTTTCTGCATTAAGTCGTCCATTAACTGGGGGCATGACAGGTAGTTTTCCATACTGAGTGATTCAAAAGTCAGGACAAGATTTGATACAGTTTCCGAAAATTGGGTAAGTGCAACAAAATCATTGTTTTTTACGATAGGTAAGTTTTTAGCTTCACTTACCATGTTTCTGACAATAATATCAGGTCTGCCATATTTATTTCGTAGAATATCTATTATATCTGTGGCAGGAACCGACATGGAAATTAACAGACCTTGTACAGATCTAAGGGCATCACCCTTTAGGCTTTTTCTTAGCCTACAAATATTTTCTTCGTCTGATAGTCCTAGAGCTTTTGTTGTGTAGGTGTAATTACTATAAAAGCTTGGCCACTCCTTACCATTTCCCGAAAAAATTGGCAGTTCTTTATCTATTGTCTGTCTAAGGAGAATTTTTTCTAATCTGTCATCTTGACAAAATGTCTCCATTTCTAAATCATTTTTACTAGAATCTACTACATCTCTATGGCTGCTATTACAACTTTCTGTTTTTAAATCATTTTTGTTAGTTTCAAGCCAAGTTTTTACTTTCTGCAAACTACCTTGTTCCTCTTTTTCAAATATATTATTCCTACCTTCAGAGACTTCTTTCAGTCTTCCTCTATTTTCAACAAATTCATTTATTATCGAGTTTCCTTTGCTTAACTGTATTTGTAGTTCTAAATCTAAAAATTCTTTTTCTTTCCGAAGTCTTGCTTCTTCTAATTCTCGCTCAAATTTAAGTCGCCTTTCTTCTAATTGTCGTTGTCTTTCTTCTAAGTCTCGTTTATATTTAAGCTGTTTTTCTTGTAGTTCTATATTAGCTAACTTTTTCTGATGTTCTAACTGTAAACATAGTATTTGACTAGGTAACAATGAAGATTTTTTCGTACCTTTACTGCTTGAGGTAATTGTGCTATTAGGTTTATTTTTACTACTGGTACCTTTGTCATCATTACTTTTCATCATATTTTGCATTAAATGTTTTGAATGGAGTATAGAGGCATTACTGAACCCAAAAAAATCTTCGGTACTCTCTTTCTCATTCCTATTTTGTAAAGTTTCTCCTAAATTTGACGAATTTTTTCTGCTGTCGGACATGACATCATCTGACTTTCTCGATCTATTATCCATAATTCTTCTATCTGTACATCTATAGGGCTGAATAAAGTTCGTCGAAGGACCACAATGTTATTTTCTATTACTATCTGGCTATATCTGACTATATTTTTAACTATTTCTATTATAAAAACTATTAAGCTGTCAATATGTCACTCTATCTTTTTTTGACAATATCAAAACTAAAACTGACATTCGAAAAGGTCTTTCAACAACAATAACAATTAAATAACAACTAAATAAATGTTCCATTCTTGTCCATTCCAAGGTACGTTCATTTATTAACACTGCCTATGAATTAAGTAAATTGGCAACACTGACGTATTTGGGAAAACTGGCGGAATTAAATGCTATTGAGGAACAACATCAAATATTTGAATTAATGTCATTCTATAATGTCGAGCTAAGAAGCTGACCAAAAAAGTCCTTTAGATAGAGAACGCTGCTTTATTTGGTTATGACTAATTGGTCAACATCAACCTCCATGAAATTGAGATATTCTCCGGAGGTGACCGAAAAATCATTTCCAGAATATTTTCTATTTTCAGTTTTTTTATATCTGCTACCTATTACTTTTCCACTATCAAAAACTCTGTTAACATATATCTAATATTTGTGGGAAGTTATCTGTGTAAACGGGAAGTACCACATATACAGGGTTAGTTTTAAGTAGCGTCATTAAAAAAAAGGGGGTGAAACAAAAATATGAGTAATGCCCGTACAAAAAAAAAATCGCGGCATAATGTGCACGCAGTGACGAGAAATTGATTTTTCTTTCTTCGAGTCAGAGCCTGTCGCAGTTAATATACAAACATAATAATTTTCATATAGAGGAATTTAAGAATAATATAGGTACTTCTATATACCGAAAAAAACATGGTAGTAATGCACGGATGTTGTCGACCTTTTCCACATAAAGCTAAATGCTATTCACAAAAAAACAAAAACATCGCCATAGAAAATCGTTTGAACTGCCATTTATTTCTAACAAAGGTTGTAACTATTTGCATTTTATCGTTTTTTTTTGGAAGTATCTTAAACTGGAATTACTATAGTAGAATTACCGAACAGATGCAGTAGCAACAGCGCACGAGAAATGCGCCACTTGAACGTAATACGTAAAATAACGCTTACTATTGGTTCGTTTGTGACCGTCCTTGCAAACGAACCAATAGTAAGCGTTATTTTACGTATGACGTTCAAGTGACGCATTCCTCGTGCGCTGTTGCTACTGCATCTGTTCGGTAATTCTACTATAGTGGTATTTACGTAAATTCGTATAGGATAGACAAAGATATGGACCGACTTTAACTACATTTTGGCCCTAAAAATTTAGATATTTTTGATGAGTTGCAAATAAATTTCTTTTTTGATTTCCAATTAGACATTTATACGTATTCTTCTGACTTGCATAGCCTGGTACCTATTTAGCGGCAACCCTGTATACATATATATAAACATATTAAAATTCTTTGTCGATATATACAAGAAATATATTAAAAGTAATCAGTAATCTTAGCGTACCGGCATGATTCAAAAATAATTAACGAATTGACGATTGGAATGCAACCTGTCATCTAATTTAGTCAAAAAATGCTAATATTGTATTTAGTACTTGCCTGGCTAAGAATTGGCATTTACATGGTGCTTAGTACATTGCTGACCACTGTTGTTTTACATTATGGCCATCTATGGTCTGACATTAAGGTAATACTACACCTAGTATTTTAATAAACACATATTTTTTAAAAACACACATCTTCGTAATGCGACACTGAAGAAACCAAGTAAGGTAGAAACATATATGTATGTCTATGGTTACTAGCACATATTTAACACTTTCATGTTTGATTTACACTTTCTATATTATATCTTGTGTGCTGAAATTGGATGTTCGCTTAAAATAAATCTAAGCCCTCTAATTGACATGGTATATACTTCTAATTTTACATTTGCCCTTTAAATTTAAAAAAAATGTGTCGATATTATTTGTGTGGTAAAGTTAAATGCATGTCTATGACTGAACGAGGCCTTTTAATTACACTGACCAAAAAATATATTCTAAAAACTGTCCAGGATCAAAATACAAGTATAAAAAAACATGAAGGCACAGCAAATTCAGAATATATAATTTAATGCTTTTACCATAAATAAAATTGAAAATGTAGTTATTTCCTGCCTGACACCAATGCATAACTTTATTATCATTTAGTGTGATTGTATCTACACGACAAGTACATCTCCGAACTTTCAAAATGTATCAGAAATGATTCGTACTTATGTCCCCGCTGTAAACCAGTTGGTTAGTTCGTATAATCTGGAAAAACCTCTAAATTCATATCTAACCGACGCCGATGGTGATATTTTATAATTTCATTTCGCTAATTAATATCAGTGTGGATTGTGACGAATATAATTTAAAACATCTGCTAATTAGGGAATATAAATATTTTTACATTTTATAAGGAAGACAGGAAAACGAAAAATACTATAAGTAAACGGGAAAAGAGCAAACAAGGAATTATATGTGAATGAAAAAATAAAAAATATTTTCTATTCACAACTAAACTATTTTCTATTTCACAAAGTACTTCTTTAATGGTTTTTATATACTTTTAAAGATATTTTAAAAACCAATGAAATAAATTAGAAAACTATAAATACATTTTATTACGTATTTTTAACTAAATTGCATGTAATTTTGAAATAATTAAAAAAACACAATTTTGGTGGACCCTCTACTCAGTATATAATTCTATGGAAACCAATTGTTCGACCTCATGTAACTTAGAATGGGGTTACTTACGGCAGGTTAGATCAGATCAGCAGTTGTTGGATGCTTTTGTTGACATTTGATTGTAGTTTTAAAATCGCAGAAAAGTATTAAAAAACATACAAATTAGACTAAATTGTGTATGATAAAGTGAAATAAACATTAATTATTACGATTTTCATAATTTCAAGGGTGTGTATGACAGATATGACTAAAAATGTGACCTGGAAAAATTCATTTGGAGAGTACCTAATTTATCTTTATCTCTATTTCTGTACGATTTCACCCATAATTTTATAAGTAAAAGTTGTTCAATTAGAAGTCATCTATAGTCTATAAGGAACCCGTAAACTGCAGTTTACCCCCCATAAGAAACAAATCAGTCTTGTCTATGTAACTGCTTCACCAAAACGTACTCACCAGCCGCTGAATTTAAAACCCACTTGTTGGCAAAAAAACATACATTTTTGAATTCCGTGAATATAAGTTTTCTATTTATGGTGGAAACGCGTTACATCAGTTGCACGTCATACTAGATCCATGACGACTCGCCTTGTATATGTTGCCGGATCTATTTTGATTTCTGTCAGTGACATTTGATATAACCAAAGAAAAAAATTATTCACAATACAACTATAACGTAATATATTTAGTAATTGAAATGCTCTAAGACTTCAGTCTTTCTCAACTTATTTATTATATTGATTTAGATTGTCGAAAAACCTTAAATGTTTCATTACGTATCAATAATATAATTTAAAATAAGCAATACTTACGCTATTTACATTAAATTTAACACATGATTATAGAAAAGTTTGTAAAAAGCCTCGACTGTTTACAGAAACGTTTCGCCATAATATTCAATGGATGCAAATAAATAATAAATACACTTCTAAGAAGCACTGTTTTTAAACAATTTATATCAAAGCAAAAATAAACATGAAAAATTTGACAGGAAGAATATACACAACGCACGTCTTTTTGACAGATATGATTTATCTGTCAACATCGAATTGAACTATTAGTCTATTAAAAATATTTAATAAAGAAATTTAATATTGAAACGGAAATTATGTGTTTATTTGCCATGAATGCGTATATTACGATCAATTTATAAATTTTCTATTTAAGCTAATGAAATAAATGCCCTCAAGTATAATTTAACAAAGTAACTTTTTTAGTTTCTGTAATACAGGTATGATAACATATAAACGTCATCGATGACGTGCAACTGAACTTAACGCGTCTCCAGTATATATATACCTACATAATACATATTATTTGTAGTACTAAAGAATATCCACAATATCTCCCTTATAGATACTTCGTATAAGAAAGTGAAAATTTCATAAATATTGTTACTAAAAAGAAATATTTGAAATGGTGGATGTATATTTAATTAATCCACAAAAATTGTGTGTTGATTGTTTGTTAAACATTTTTGAGACCTTCTTATCTACAAGTATATACATTGAAAGGGTTTGCCTGTGTATATATTACAAAATAAACGGTTTTCATCGAAATAATTACCAGCAATGAAACAAGAAACTTCAGCAAAACCACCAGTAAATATAAATAAACAGGCTCTTAATCAAACCCAGCGCATACAAGTTTTGTAATTCCTTCTCATAATATAAAAATCTCCACCCGGTGTTTACATTTTACGCGTTCATAAATTATAAATGTACACAAACAGAGAGCCGGGCAATCATCGGCCCGTCATATTTTCACATATATACACGAAACTTTAAAATAAACAGAGAATAAGCAGACGTTGATAAACGACCTACAATGTATACTTATTTTTCATTTGAGATAAAACGCACTTTACGAAGATAAGCATAAGATATTGCCCGTTCTGGCATCTCCAATCTGTTATCGCCAAAGTTGGGGGAATGAAGAAAAAGAAGAGAAAAAAACGCGGACGAGGAGAAACGTCCGTTCCTTTCCACCCCTCGCAGTTTCTGTCTTTGTTAAGGTACAGTTATTGATGATGACGCGAATTGCTGTGCTTGAAAATAAAATATATGTATATAAAACGGTAAAATATGCGTTCTTTTTTCCACCCCTCTTGTGGGCTAATACTGTTTAATGTGCTTACATTTTATTCTACAGTTCGATATCAAACTTTAATAAATTTATTTTAAGAGAGTAAATTTATGTCCAACGAGATTTAGAAAGAATAAATAGGTCAGTAACCGAGTAGATATTTTCTCTATAGAGAAAATACTGACCATATGCTTTGAATGTAAGATACACTTCATAGATTGCCTATAAATTTTGCATTTACTCTAGTTTTTTTATTTAAATTCTTATATTCAACTTGCGTAACACATTTTTTTCTATTATTCTAAATTTTAATATTCTGTTTGAACAATAAGTTCGTTAGTGAACCACCAAATGTTCGTAATTTTGTTCAACAGATATAAGTACCGTCTTTTCTGGTTCAGAGTTGTGGTGGTGAATCTTTCTTAAGTGCAGCCCCCCCCCCCCCACCGTGTACAAACCACGGATTTAGGATCTAATCGCCTCAATGCTCTATTCAAATTCGACCAGGTTTGTGTTTATCAACGAGTGCAACACTCTCACCATCGGATTAACTACAGAGATATAGTAGTTATGACTCTTTAATATCTGTCAGCTGCAGTTTAATTACCTATGTGTAATGTTAAATATTCAGATTACCGTCGTTTCCAACGAAATATGTATTGACGTGTTTATTTTATTCCTGTTTTTTTTTAAGTAAAACTAGTCTTGTAAATTCATTCATTAGTTAATTCATTGTTTATGTATAATCTGGTTTATTCGGCTTTGTAACTGCATAATATTAATTATGAATTTCTTATGTTAATTTATTGACATTTTTAGTGATAACTGAAAATTTTACAAAATTGTAAATATGAAACTCTCTTCATTCACGTTAAGAATGCAGCGTTGGATTAGATAGGAGAACATTTCCCGAACTGTGATTGGCTGTTACGCGCGACTGATTTACATTAAAAAAATGTACGAACTATATGAAACAGACAAATTTTAAGCAAGATTAAGTATGATTTCCATACACATAACCAAAATAATATTATCTGATTACATATGTGATTATTAAAAATATACGTATTTCCTGTTGTGCCTGGACAATTATATATAACGTAAATTACATCAATTTTTTTAGTCTTGCATTTCTATACGAGAACGAATGTGAGGTTAGAATTATTTATTATTATTCAACTATAGGAAGCTACAGGTACATTATTTGAAAACATAATTTGAATTTGTTGTAGTTATTTTACAAATAAGTAATTTGAAGTGGAAGTTTGAGGTTAAGAGAATAAAATTGACATTTATATTTCAAACCACCCGCCATTGTTTATTTCTATGATTGTGCCAGTGTCATACAGACGCCGATTGTTGCGCTATCTACTGCATTCTTAACGTGAATGAAGTATAGTACTTTTCTTATAATCAACCAAATATGGATTTTACGATACCGCATTTAAAGGACAGAATTAACTCTAAAAGTATAATCTACAAATCTACAGTTAGCGTGCTGTAATTGTTAGATCGCTTTATTAAATCAAAACAAAAGAAACTCCCTTTTCTCTCAGACAAGAAAGAAAGAGAAACGGAAAAAGCAATTTATTTCTTATGGAAATTTAAAATAACATTTTTCCCTGTTCTTATTTATAAATTCTAAAGTTGTCAGTTGTAGGAGAGATGGATTACATGAATTTTCAATTTTCCGCATTCTTTGAAATGTAGATGGCCCAATACGAAAAGTGCTTTTATGCACTTTATATTTCTGATTCTCTCGTTTCTCTTATTGCCTTTGCGTTTTGCAATGACTTCTATTTTATTCGCACCAGATATGTAAATATATTGGATACGTTAATTCATGAAAAATTCAGCGCTTATCTAAATATATTACCTATAGCAAATGTACACGAACAAAATCATTTTAAAATTTCGATTTTACATTCACAAATGTGTTTACTTACTTTTGTGGTTCATTTGGATCTCTCTTCTTTTTCTTTTTCTGTACTTTGGGTTTCTTCTGTGCTTTCGTCAGGCCGGGATCTGCAGGTTCAGGTGATGGCCTTTTAACGCCAGTTATCTGAAATAGATAGAATATTATGTTTTATTTAGATAATCTTCAACATACCTTTTATTTTTTTAAAAATAATAATGGCATGACAAAACTAAAAATTACAAGCATTTTGCATGAAAAAGTTGGAGATAAATGGATACACCTAGACTAAACAAGAAGAACATGAAATTTAGGCGAATTATCAAAAACCCAACGTAAGCATCATTTGAATTGAATAAAATTCGTGAAAATAAAGTTACACCTTATGTCCCTTACTAAGGGGGCTATCTGCAAAGTTCTCAGTCTAACAACGAAAGACATTTTTTTTGACGTGAAACATTTTATTATTTTCAATACATTTTCCTATAACATCAATACATCTGTACCAATGTTTTAATAATAATTCAATACCATCACAAAAGTGTGATGTCGGGAGATCTGCAAAATATCCATCCACAATTATAAGAGCTTCGGCATTTGATATCAAAAATGCTTTCCAGGCAAGAATTATTTCAGATTTGGAAAAAGATGATGGTCTGGGGGAGCCAAAACCTGGTGTATACGCTGGATGTTTAAGCAATTAGTACTTTAATTTGTTGTATTTTAAAATCGTCAAATCATCTTGATCAAAAATAATTTTCTTTCTTCTTTAAAGCAGATCTTTTCTCAGAAATTTTCGCATTCACTGATCCAAAAGATTACAACAATATTCAGAGTTTATTGTTTTAACTTTCTGAATCCAAACACCTTCGTAATCCCAAAAAACTGTTGCCATAACCTTCCCTGCAGACAGAAACATCCTTGCTATCTTTGATATATTTCCACCGACTTCAATTCACTGTTTCGACTGTTCTTTTTGTTCTCAATACATCTGTACCAATGTTTTTATAATAATTCAATACCATCACAAAAGTGTGATGCCGGAAGATCTGCAAAATATCCATCCACAATTATAAGAGCTTCGGCATTTGATATCAAAAATGCTTTCCAGGCAAGAATTATTTCAGATTTGGAAAAAGATGATGGTCTGGGGGAGCCAAAACCTGGTGTATACGCTGGATGTTCAAGCAATTAGTACTTTAATTCGTTGTATTTTAAAATCATCAAATCATCTTGATCAAAAATAATTTTCTTTCTTCTTTAAAGCAGATCTTTTCTCAGGAATTTTCGCATTCACTGATCCAAAAGATTACAACAATATTCAGAGTTTATTGTTTTAACTTTCTGAATCCAAACACCTTCGTAATCCCAAAAAACTGTTGCCATAACCTTCCCTGCAGACAGAAACATCCTTGCTATTTCGACTGTTCTTTTTGTTCTAGTCAATTCTAGTGTATAGTAGTCAATCCACGATTCATCAATAGCAATTTGATTCCTTTTTGGTCAATTATCGGCAAATGCGATTTCGAATACATTTTTGTTGGTCTGAAACCCTCCAAAGCAAAGAATTTGATAACCACACGATATTCAGAGCTGCTACTACTCGAAAGAATGACCAGATGGTGATAACATTTTACATGTGTTTAAATAAAGCATGGGGATGTATAGTATACTTTCGATTTCACAGTTTCTAACGCATCTATGTGTCAGGTCGAGAACTTTTATCTCGCAAATTTGCATCTACAGAGATTTATTAAGAATATAAAGGAGTTTAGAGCTCAATCTGGAATAACGTTGATATAAAAAAAATTCAAAATTCATACCGGAAGTAACACGCTCTCACCTATATGTCAGACTGAGAACTTTCCACGTACCTCGTATTAATGATAGTCATGGAGAGGTTCGTCAACAAGAGGAAAAACGAACCTCACTGTTATAGGATATCAAAATCTAATTCTCATTCAAATAAATAGCCTTCTGTATACAGATGATATAGTCCTAATAGTAAAAACACAAACTAGAATACAATCATTAGTAAATGTTTGGACCTAAAAAACAGAGGTGCTGAAGATAAAAAAGCAGCGATGGTTATAAACGGAGAAGGTAATAAGATGTTCTTATCTTTTGCAAACAGTATAAATTAAAAACAGTGACTACATATAAAGCCACAAATATTAACCTTGCTATAAATAAAGTCATCCTGGGTAAAAAGAAGTAAACCACAGCACTAAAACAAAAGTATGGTATATGCAAGTTAATCATAGTACCTACTATTGAAAAGAGAGAACAAATTAAACACAGTTGAACTGAAATATTTAAGATGAATAGCTAAGAAAATTATATTAGATAGGAATAGGAAACATTAGAGGAACCCAGTATGATAAACCTAGAGAAAAACCAACTAGCCTGGTATGGAGATGTGGTGACAACCAAATGAAAGCCTGATATAATAGTAAAGATAATCGTTCGAAAAACGACTACAAAAGATGTGGATAGGAACAGATAAAAGAAATAGAAACGCTAGCAAAGAACGGATATACTACAGAAGACGGATTGCAGTGAGGAAAGGGTATTCCAAGTCCGACGCTCTAACAGGTCTAAGGATTATAGTGAAGAAGAAGAAGAAAATAAAGTTGGGTACAATGTTAGACTTTAGATAATAATAATACGAATAACTTAACAAACTGTATACAAGTGAAGCTTACCACAGGAGGATGGGGGGTACTATCATCGCTATCTTCACTAGTGGTCGGTTCTTGGCCAGGCGGTGCAGGTGGACTGTTACCCCTACCCTGGGGGTGTTGAGGAGACGTTCCGTATTGCCCTCTTGCCCCCTGCGGATGACCCATCATCATTTGCTGGTGCTGCTGCTGTTGCTGCTGTTGTTGTTGTTGTTGGGCCTGTTGCTGCTGCTGCTGTTGCTGTTGCTGCGCTTGTTGCGCCTGCTGTTGCTGTTGTATCATCAGCAGTTGATTGTTGTGTTGTGATTGTTGCTGTTGTTGCTGGCCGGAACCGGCCATGTTATAATTGGGTTGGGGACTGTGATAGGAAGGATTCACCATCCCATGATCCGGACCGGATAAGTATAGTGGTTGTTGGTAGCCCCCCGTAGGGTCGTGCATCCCCATACTGTCCTGTTGCTGGTTCATTTGTTGCATGTTCATTTGCTGTTGCTGTTGGTAGTTTTGCATTCCGTGTTGATCACCTCCGTGTTGCTGTTGTGGATTGATGGCCGGTATATCGAATTCTTCGTCTCCAAAATTTGGTGTGTGAAAAGTCTGTAGCAAAAGGGAAAAAAACATAAATATTCCAGTAGTATTCTGTTCATTTAACAATAATAATTGTCTTTATACACATAAATATCAGAAGTTTATAATTGTGAAGAGTAATAAAATGCTCAAGTTAACACCTTCTAACAGAGATAATCACTGAAGTTTCGTTACGAATAAAATATGTAATGAACACCACTGATAAATGCGAGAAAGTCATTATTCTAAACTCAAAAGCATGAGGGCTCAAATCCAGATGCCTGCGGCACGCCCATAACAACCACCTCCTTAAATGAATTAAGTTATGACTAGGTTTATAGCCTATAGCTATTTCTAAGATATAATTTTAACAGACTTCTCGGATTGCCGATGCTTTTAATTTATTAAAGATAGTGTTACTCACGTCAATCAGAAAAACAAACCAACACTGCAATTACTTTAATCTGAATTATGATAAGTATGCTTTATAGTTCTTACATTGTTGCTGTTTCTGTAGAATGTCTTTTTTCTAAAAACCCATAGAAACAATAAATAAATAAATATTTGGAAACACTATTAGGAACCTAAATAGGTCTATAGTTGTCAATATCGCCCTGATTTAGTCTCTTCTCTACTGGTATGGTATGAGTAGTCTTTCATACCTTAGGAAGCCCAGCACAAAAGATGCAAAACTTCAAGAGAGCAGCCAATTATACGAAATTAAATCTTAACATGCCATTGCTATTTAATCAAAAAATACGTTTCAACACACTATGCCATATGCTGTATCTGCCGTCACAATGGACGAAACAAATGATCAAACGTATTACGCAGAGATTGGAAAATATGATCTATGCCGGTTCAACAATACATGACATAACTCAGACAAATTTGAAGATCTTTTCGAATTATTTTTACAGTAAGGGGATCAGGGTTTCAGTTTTCTAAATCTTGTACGGTATTTAAGCTTATTGCAATAATATCATTAGCATTTAAACATTATCGTCAAGCAATTCGTCGATATCATTTTCATTCAAGCAATCAAAATTTTCTCCTCCATCAATATCAGGCGCCAACGAGATGATTTCATTTGATAATGCTGATGTTTGAATAGTCTCCAAGACATGTTGGCCAAGCCCTTTTCCAACAGACATTTGAAATGTGTGGTGCTATTTAAGTAATACGAAATTAAATGATTTATAGAATGAAATATGAACATAAACAAAATCAATATACATCCAGGTGCACTTGACACTTTTAGAGTGACGTTCCCTATGGCTTGCCTTGCAATTACCTCTTGTTTATTTACTTTATTATTGTCAAATGAGGCATGTATCTTTTCAAGAGTAATAGAATAATAGTATATTATTCAACAAGCGTGTAATGATGGCTATTACCCACGAAGATGCAATTGCAACACGAGCCGTCAGGCGAGTGTTGTAACATCTGAGTGGGTAATAGCCATTATACGCGAGTTAAATACTATACTTTATCCACAACTTAAATGTTCTTCAAAAAATACGAAAGATAAAGAACAATATTTCTTTCTACAAACGCTGTCAAAAGTTGACATTTTGACACGGCAAACTTCAAAAAAAATGCGATTTTATGTATACCGCATATTCACAACTATAATATATAAGTTTGTTCAAAAATACAAAAGATAAAGAGATAAAGGAACAACATTATTTATTAATAGTGACGTTTTTAATACACAAAAAATTAATTTTTATAATAATTATTAATCGTTACATTACAGTTGCTAAAATTCATATATATATGAGTATATTTATGAAATGTCAAATTTGACACAACGGTGGAGTAATATTATTCCATCGAAGTGTCATTATTATTCAACAGTATTTAGTAATGCATGGCATTACTTGATAGAAATCGCGTATTTAATACATATATTACTTAATAGTTGTGGATAAAAATAACTTATTACACGCCCAGTAGTATAAATTACTTTTTTTCTGTGACGGGAAAAAAGTGTGACATTTTATCCTTCTTGACAGGTAACAAAACGTCACTTTTTCAACCCGGGCAGAAAGTGATCACTTTCTTCCCGGGGAAGAAAGTGCTGACTTTCTGCCCGCTTTTTACAGGTTTCCATAGCAACGCAGGTGTAATGTCACTTGAAATGTCACATCGATTGATTTTCTGACTTTAATATAAAGTATTAACGTGTTTTTTTAAATATTAAATCGTCGTTTTTCCCGTCACAGAAAAAAATTGTGTATTATACACGGGAAAAAAATTAGATTTTAGCTCTCGGTAGTTTATCTCCCTCCGCTTCGCGTCGGGAGATAAACCCAACCTCGAGCTAAAATCTAATACTTTTTTCCCTTGTATAATAAATAACTATTATTTTACCCTATAAAGAAGAAACACGTTGTATGTAATCTACGTTGATGTTATGACCAAAAAATGAACTAAATCTTACAGATAATTTTGAACCATTCTAAAAATAACTAAAATATGACATATTTATTAAGGCGTGATCAATAATTTGAATCGCTGGATAGCATCGGATTTTACAGAATTAACGCCAGAAAATTTATTGGATGTACGAAAAATAATTTGTAGTCCCTAACTCAAAAATTAACAATCAACTTTATATAGAAAATCAATCAATCTCGAACAGGAAATCAACCGCCAGTGTATTACGTCATTCTTGTAAATTTTGATGAAATTATGTACACATAAAATGATGGATTACATAAATTAAACAGTTCTGATCCCGTATAATCTTTAATCTATTACTGAAAATCACTCGCTGTAATAATATAATACAAAATTTTTGGATGTAGTGACGCGAAAATATAGTTTATATATTCCACGTACTACACCTCACAAATTCCTTTATTATAATAACAATATTATATAATTACTTACTCACAAATTAATCAGTTTGACAATACTTTTAATTGCAAATTCATTACTTACTAGATCCTGTCTCAGAATAAGAAGGATGATCCAAATATCCCGGCAAAACCCGGAACACTAAAATGTAGTATACATCAAAACACCAAACAATACAGTCCTTGACAAGAACTCTAAATGTGTAAAATATTTATCTTAATAAAAGGATTGTACAAAAGTGACTTTTTGAATTAATATGTAAAATTTACTCAAAATTAGGACTGAATGCAATGTTTGACATAAATTCTATTCTGGTAAACTCTAAACCCCATCATATAAATACATATTTCATGAAGTTTTCTTTTAAATATGAAAGTAATAAGTGAATGCATTGTAAATTATTGACATTTATATCAAGTTTAATTGTAAAATTTAAAGTAAAATATAAACTACTTTTCAAATTTATTAGCAATTATTTCAAAAATACAGTAATAATGTTATAAATATACATAAAATTAGCTGCAGAAATTATTATAATCCACTGTATAATAATCACGTTCACTATCACTATTTTCAATACAAATAACAAATTGATTTACGATATCATCCATTAATCCATTCCACATTCTTTTTTCTAAGTAGGTAGCATTTCTATTCTATGTGAATGATATGATACATTTTGTACATGATTATTACACTATTATCTGACAATTTAATTTATGCAATACTTGTTCAAACTAATCTTCAAAAATATTGCCATTCATTTCATCATGACAGTTTTTCTACGTTTGAAGATGTTTGTTTTAAAAAATAAACTGCAACTATCTAATCAAACATCTAATTCTCGTAGTTTCGAATGCCTGCCTTTTCGTTCTTTAGGTCTTAGTTCGCATGCCCCTTAATCTTTTTTTAATTATGCGATATACAGTTGATTTTATCAGTCCTATAATGTAACATTTTCATAATATATTGTAATTGGAGAAATATGCCTTACTTAGTGTCTTGGAGATATTCGTTACAATTACTGTTGTTCTCATTTTTGGAGTTTGTAGCGTTCACATTTTGCACATATTTAAAACTGTTTTTCGTCGTCTTAAGTATACCAATCGTTGACGCTGTTTGGATGGTGAATTTAACGGTTTGGATGGACCTACCTGAACACTAATATGCGTGACGTTCTTAAACTTACATATTGTATTTAATAACACAGTAAAATACAGGCAAAAAGCCAAATATGAAAGATAATGTTCACTGGTTATGGCTTGGTTATGTTATAAAATATAGCGAATATGACGTACTTATTTTTCTATATTAAATCTGTACA
Organism: Amphimallon solstitiale; assembly: GCA_963170755.1. Lineage (NCBI taxonomy): Eukaryota > Metazoa > Arthropoda > Insecta > Coleoptera > Scarabaeidae > Amphimallon > Amphimallon solstitiale. The sequence continues at coordinate 64,812,344 of OY720680.1, forward strand.
ATTTGAGCGCAATATTTGAATCAGTCCTTCTTATTCTGAGATAAGGTGTAAGCAAGTGTAGTGTTATAATATAGGTACAGTATAATAATTAAGTCACGAATGACGGGAAGTTTTCAAAATTTGTTCCACCTATTAAAACAAATGTTTTATTAAAAACTACAAAACATTAAAATTATTACAAATTATTGCATTAATTGTGTTTATACTAAATATATTAATTATCAGTTAATAAAATGCATCTTTATATTAACATAAATGTACTTCTACTAAATTTTGTAAGCCATGGAATACCTGACAATTTTACTGTGCTGCCGGGAGTTCTTATGTCCACGTGGAATGTCATGTTTTACAAGTTATGGTGCACATATATAATGACATAAACTGTGAATATTATTACGGGCGAGGTTCAACAATAGTATATAAATATGTGGTTTAGTGTTTTGATTGTGTCTACTTTCACACTTAATCATACTCCTTTCGAAACATTATGTACTTTTTTCATTCGGAAGTAATACCAACAGTTTTAGAAGTTTAGTCAACAAACGGTACGTAAAAAACGTATTAATATAACTAGTAGGTAACTAAGCAAGTTTATTCGTCCAAGAGATGCAGTGGTGGCTCCTCGGTGTTGGCACAGTGGTGACCACCCCACCCAAACTTTTTGGAACTTATAGGCAATAAATTTAATTTATAAAAATCAATCAACACAAAAAAATATTACATTTCATTGGGGTACCTATTCTTTGCCGTAATTATACCATAATACAGGACTACACGCGCTGTTCGAGCTAGGGCGCGCCCAAATAGTATGTAGTCCGTAGAAAGAAGTTTTTCGACCTTGGAAAGAGTAAAAACTTTCGCTAGGAATTCTATGAGCCAGTCAAGTTTATGTAACTTATCAAAGATTGCTATCGAAAGAGGTTTAGGAAAATCATGAATTAACTCAGTTTTACGAAAAAATTGTAGATCACTTTACTTTAAACTACAAACACATCGCCAATAGATACATTATAGTTAAGACCTGTATATGTACTCTTTCAATAGAGTATTTATGGATAGTTTATTCCTTTTTGAATATTGTATGTACTTGTACAGTGTTTGTGAGAATTTCTGTTTCACTTTTCTTAACGAATGTTTTATTTTATTTTTGAAGTGAAAACTTCTATGGGCGCGTTGATGCATTGATTGTTGGGCACTGAACGAGACTGAGCCGTTACGCTCGGAATGTAACGCTCGTTCGGGTAAAGTCGGCTCGAGTCGAGTCGACTAAGGGAGCGAGAGAGATATAATTAACGCGTCTCTGCCGGTCTCTGCTATACTCGCTCGGCAACCGTTTCACGCTCGGCTTTGTATTATAACACTAACTAGCGGTATTTAATGTCAATTAAATTTAAATTTAGAATAAACACGCGAAATATTGTATTTTTATTTCTGAAAAATTCTTGTCCGCGTGCAGATGCGATCCCGAGCCGCCCGGGTATGAGGCCGGCACGTTACCATTAGACCCCAGCGCGGGTACTCGTATGAGAATTATCATATCGTCTATTTGTATAATTTTTGAAGTGAAAACTTGATCAGACCGAGCGAAATGTACTAGAATAATGTATACACAATAATAATAATAATAATAATAATAATCGTGTTTATTTCCATCAAAATCAAAATTACAACCTAAAATGTAACAAAAAAAAAAGAAACTTACAATAAGTTGAAAGATGATGGAAAAGGGAGGCAATTCAAGCTATGCTTGTTCTACCATTGCCCCCCTCATCAGATAGACAAAGCACACACCATACATGTATCCTTACTAATAATAATAATATAACTCACACATATATATAATCTATGAACTAGATGACAAAAGTGCACCCAGGTATCAAGGTATCGGCAAGACTCAGAAGATTGTGTAATACAATAAATCGAAAAGAAAAAAAAAACGTGGTAGCTAAAATAAAAGTAAAACCGTGCATATGCGTCCGAATGCAGTTACACCAATAAGCAAGGTCAACTGACTGCCTGCCCTGAATATAAATATTTAAACATACTTCGCCTAAAGACAGTCACGGGCAGAGACTTCAATCCACCAGGAACGGAATTATACAGCTTAGATATCGTATAGGAGAAACTTCTTTTGAAATAAGCGGTTCTATGCAATGGAACAGAAATGATGTTTTTAAATCTGACATTAATATTGTGCACATCAGTCCTATATTTAATTTTAAAAGTTAAATATGCTGGTTTATTCAAGGTAATAACCTTATGGTAGAAAACACTGCCAATAAATCTATATCTATTTTCCATATTTAACCACCCAACGTCAGACAACTTATGCGATATTGGAGAAAATTTGCGAATTCCGAATATGAAACGCAGACAGGAATTCTGCACCCCCTGGACTCGCCTCTTAGTGAGAGCATCCAAGCACGGCCAGATCATAGGTAAGCAGAATGAGAACTGAGACAAGACTAAAGACTGACAGAGCGAAGTCTTAGTACTGTAGCTCAAATATGATCTATGCGGATACATCATTCGCAATGCAGCATACGCTTTTTGTATGCAATTAGCAACATGAGTCCTGAAGCGTAGCGAGATGTCTATAAAAACCCCTAGACTGCGACATCCATCAACAAGTTTAAGAGTCTCTCCATCAACCAACAGTCGAATTGATTGTCTAAGTTCAACAGAAATGTTGCCGAAAACCATCACAAGTGTGTTTGAAGAATTCAGATGCAGTGAATGTCTACGGGAATGATTAAGCAGTGAATCCAAATCGGTATTAAGAGCAGCAACCGCCTCAAGAAGGTCATCCCGCCTAAACCTGTGATATATCTGAGAGTCGTCGGCATACATGTGATACTTGCAGGTACGTAAACAGCTCATTATATTGCAAGTGTAAATACTAAACAGTAACGGACCGAGAATAGAGCCCTGCGGCACACCAGCCTCAAAACATCTAAAGTTCGAAAGCTGATCCCTCACCTTAACACACTGGCACCGACCACCCAAATAACCCCTAAAGAACCTCAAGGTCACCTCCCCCAACCCTATATACTGAAGGACCGACAGCAACACCTCATGATCTATAGTGTCAAATGCTCTGCTGTAGTCTAGCAAAACCAAAATCACACAGTCACCCTGATCAACGGCCGATATAATATCATCGGTCACCATAGTCAAAGCAGTGGCACAACTGTGATTAGGTCTGAAACCTGACTGGTACTGGGGCAAAATATTAATTTCCAAGTGGTGACGAAGTTGCATCTCAACTGCCCGCTCCAGGACCTTCGACAGCACCGCCAAAAGACTGACCGGTCTAAGGTCAGAAAATGTTTCAACAGATTTCTTTTTTGGTATAGGTACCACCGATGCCATTTTCCAACATCGAGGAAAGACACCCTCGAATATACAAACATTAACTAAGTGCGTGATAAACTGAATAATGTACGGGCAGCAGAGCCTAATAAAATCAATAGAAATATTATCAACTCCAGTCGCCTTAGTAGATATTCCATTTATAATCTTTACGACCTCACTCTCGCTTATAACTCTAAAATAAATATATATTTTTTAAATGTAATTATAACGAAAATGGAAAATGTAAATGAATATAGAACGAAAAAAAAGTTGTATCTCGTATTATTATTTCGTCTTGCCAAGAAGATATTGCTTTTATTTTCGTTAATAATTACTTTACTACCTGCCTTTCGCTTACTATACAATACACATCCCTTTTTCCTCTCCTAGCAAGACATTGCTCTAGATCTTCACAAGTTTCTTGCTAAACGATATATTTTCTTTAGGAAATTATTCCGAACAGCATAGAGCTCAAATAAATTTTAATAGATGTATGATAGCTTGTTCGAAATTTCCCATCCGACTTGCCCACCCTATCAGAAATCTCACGAACCGCCACTGGAGAGATGGTACAATGGTTACACTTTAATGATCTATTTTATAAGTTTAGCAAAATACATTAATCAAAAGTTTACAATAACATAAAGAAAGACAAAAACTAATTCTAATTTATGATGAGACAACAAATGGTCTTTCATAAATTCGTTTTTCGATTGACTCCAGTCTGAGCAACACGAATCTGGCCTTTGAGGCGGCCAAGTTCTTTTTTGCAAAACATTTTGCGCTTGCTTCTGGGTCAAATAATCAGTGTATATTTGGGAAGTAGGTGGATGGTTGTTTTACATAAATGTGAAATTTTGCCCAATGAAGCCCAAACCAGATGGAATTGCATTATGTTCAAAAATAGTACTATAATTTTCAATGGACTTATTCCATCAACTTTTGGCAAATTTTCAGTTCTATCGAATGAAAAACAAATCAGGCCTCATCTTCAATAAATGTGTTTTGGATGAATTCAAATGCGAATAATAGATACACGCTAAGTTTGATCAACACGAATCTGGCCTTTGAGGCGGCCAAGTTCTTATTTGCAAAATATTTTGCGCATGCTTCTGGGTCAAATAATCAGTGTATATTTGGAAACTAGGTGGATGGTTGTCTTTCATAAATGCGAAATTTTGTCCAATGAAGCCCAAACCAGATGGAACTGCATTATGTTCAAAAATAGCACTATAATTTTCAATGGGCAATATTCCATAAACTTTTGGCAAATTTTCAATTCTATCGAATGAAAAACAAATCAGGCCTCATCTCCAATAAATGTGTTTTGGATGAATTCAATTGCGAATAGTACACGCTAAGTTTGAAACATATATTACAAATACAAAAATATATTTCTACTACAAATGTCAAAAGTAAATCATTAGTATAACTAGCTATTCACGAATAATATTATCTTTTCCACCATTCACATTTTGAATAACTGCTTTATTTCGATGAATATCGTTATGTTCTTAGAACAATATTAGCACATTATACGTAAACTTGCCTAGGTAAATAGATAATTGAATAGCTATTTATTTATGCATACTACGCCACCGTCAGCGTGTTGACCAACTTTCTCGTCGAGCTTTCGTCCTTTTGTTTGCGGAATAACTTTTCCGAAAGTTTGCGCGCGAACTTCAGAAATGAATTCCAAAAATAATAAAACATTCGTAAACACGTTTTCCAAGTACCAAGCATTTCACGGGAAAATTTATTTTAAGGTAAGTTTTATTCAGTTCCAGAAAGTTGCATCAGTTCCGGCATGAAAACTTGCCTCGGGGCGCTTAGGATGGCCAAGCTCAGAAAGAAGAGAAAAAAGCATTAAAAGAGAATACGAAGGAAGCTGTTTTTAACAGAATCTTTTCTTTTTTATTTTGAAACTATAATATATCTTTCTCATATTTTACCGGAAGCTTCTGGCTGTTAACTTTTTTTTAAATAATAAAAAGTTATAAACAGGGTCCGGTAATGAAGCGGAAGAAGGAGTACCAGACGTAAATTCTATTTTTTTCTTAGGGGACAGTTTGTAAATAAGAGCTAGAAGGAATTGTGATAAAAGCTGCGTATTACCTTTCATCTCTACATCACAGAAGGACTCTAATAATACCTAAGTAACCTGTAGTAGTGTTCTAAAGTGTCTGTCAAGAACACTGGGGTGATCTAGTGTAAATATGGGAATGTAAAGTGTTTCCATGGACTTCTTACTTCCCTATGCCATGGAAGGAATTAATTATTCAACTAAGGGGATAAACAGATTTTTATTACATGCATGACATTACTTGTCAAGAGCAGTATGGTCATCTAGTGTAAATATACTGAGTGTGTAAAGTGTTTCTATGACCTTCTTACTTCCCTATGCTATGGAAAGGGAAAGAACTATCCAATTAGGTTCCATACAACTAAGGAGACAAAGAGATTTGTATTATACAGTAGAACACGGTTATAGCGTCGTCATCGGAAACGAAACTTTTTGACGTTATAACCGAGTGGCCGTATTTACGAGATAGGCGAGTTTCGAAAAGCTGTAATTTAAAAAATTTTTGCATAATTAATCCGATAGTTAACATGTGCTTTATTACCTATTTTACATTACAACAAACGCAAAACTGCATAAAAATCACAATCGCATATTGATTCAAACAAAGTTACATAGTACTCTATAGTTAGATGGTTTATGAATTCTAATAAATGAGGTCATTGTTATTTCCTAAAAAATACTTCTGTAAATACGGAAATTCCCAGTAGTTATTGCCTACATATATATATATACGTATATACAGGGTGTAGATAAAGTCTGGAACAAAATTAATATTTCTGTTATCTTCGGTTTGATGGAAAAACCCTGAAACAGGTCGATTTTGTTTTTATCCCGTGCACTTTATAACATCATGAATTTAATTCTGTCGTCATCTGGTTGCGCGCGGGCGTGACGTCATTAGTTTTTTCAAATGGTAACCCGCCACATTTATTACCCCTTGTCGTTAGGTATTCCATTGTGCATGCAACGGTATAAAAAGTTTGGTACCTTACATAACAATTTTTGGGAGAAAAATGCTTTCGAATTTCAAAAAATTAAAATTGTATTTATAATGAAAAACTAATCAAAAATTATTTTAAAAAATCAGATAAATTATAATCCGAGGTTTATCTTGGATTGTCGTCAAACAAGACACCAAAAAAATGTCAACGGAAGTGTTCAAATTGTCCGCCATTGGCCATTTGACACTGGCCGAGACGGACGTACACGCTTTCTACGACACGTCGTATTGTCTCTGCACCAATATTTCGCATTTCCTCGCGGACACGATGTTTCAGATCATCCAAGTTATTTGGCTTATTGGTGTACACCTTTGATTTCACATGACCCCATAGAAAAAAATCAAGTGGTGTGAGATCTGGCGAACGGGCAGGCCATTCAATTGTTCCCCTTCGTCCGATCCATCTCGCGGGGAAAATTTCGTCGAGGTAACTCCGAACACGCCAGCCAAAATGTGGAGGTGCTCCATCTTGTTGAAACCAGATTCTGGGGTGAGGCTTGTCGGGGGTGTTTTCATCCGGAAATAATTCTACCAATGTTGGCACTAGCGTAAATCTTAGGAAATGTAAGTATGTTTCAGCGTTTAAATTTCTGTCCAGAAAGAAAGGCCCCACAATGCGATCTCCCACTATTCCCGCCCATACATTAACTTTTTGCCGGTGTTGGGTATGCTCCTCTCGAACCTATCGAGGATTTTCGCCCGACCAGTACCTACAATTGTGGCGATTCACTTCACCGTTCAAGGTAAAAGTTGCTTCGTCACTAAAAACCACATTGCCGACAAATCCGGGATTCTCATCGCACCGTAGCATGATTTGTTGACAGAACTCGAGTCGGCGGTCGAAGTCATCTTCATTCAGTTCCTGAACCCGATTGATTTTGTACGGATGAAGTTTTTCCTTCTTCAGCAATTTGGCTACTGCGGTAAAATCGACTGCATGATCCCTGGCAATGTTCCTTGTTGAAGTGTGGGGGTTGTCCTGAAGTTCCAAGAGAATATTGACCCTTCTATCTTCCTCAATTCTTGGTCGACCTTGACGAGCCCTGTCTTTTACACTACCAGTTTCAGCAAATTTTGCGACAATTTTGCTCACCGTTGACCGCGAAATCGGTGCGCGGTTTGGATTTTCTGTATTGAAAAACTGACAGGCTTCTTCATGGCTACGTATTTTATCACCACAACCAACAATAATGAGAATTTGAATCCGATCTTTTTCGCTCTTTCTGCCTTTCTTTCTGGACAGAAATTTAAACGCTGAAACATACTTACATTTCCTAAGATTTACGCTAGTGCCAACATTGGTAGAATTATTTCCGGATGAAAACACCCCCGACAAGCCTCACCCCAGAATCTGGTTTCAACAAGATGGAGCACCTCCACATTTTGGCTGGCGTGTTCGGAGTTACCTCGACGAAATTTTCCCTGCGAGATGGATCGGACGAAGGGGAACAATTGAATGGCCTGCCCGTTCGCCAGATCTCACACCACTTGATTTTTTTCTATGGGGTCATGTGAAATCAAAGGTGTACACCAATAAGCCAAATAACTTGGATGATCTGAAACATCGTATCCGCGAGGAAATGCGAAATATTGGTGCAGAGACAATACGACGTGTCGTAGAAAGCGTGTACGTCCGTCTCGGCCAGTGTCAAATGGCCAATGGCGGACAATTTGAACACTTCCGTTGACATTTTTTTGGTGTCTTGTTTGACGACAATCCAAGATAAACCTCGGATTATAATTTATCTGATTTTTTAAAATAATTTTTGATTAGTTTTTCATTAGAAATAAAGTTTTAATTTTTTGAAATTCGAAAGCATTTTTCTCCAAAAAATTGTTATGTAAGGTACCAAACTTTTTATACCGTTGCATGCACAATGGAATACCTAACGACAAGGGGTAATAAATGTGGCGGGTTACCATTTGAAAAAACTAATGACGTCACGCCCGCGCGCAACCAGATGACGACAGAATTAAATTCACGATGTTATAAAGTGCACGGGATAAAAACAAAATCGACCTGTTTCAGGGTTTTTCCATCAAACCGAAGATAACAGAAATATTAATTTTGTTCCAGACTTTATCTACACCCTGTATGTTCCGGGTGGCCAATTAAGAATGGCCGCCGGCTATATATCTCAGAAACCAGTAGTCATATTGCTTCCGGGTAAAAAAATTTCAAGTAAAAGTGCCCAAGAGAAAATGCTGGAAATTATTTTGTAGTTTGTAAAATGTCCGCAAGGGGGAGTAACAGTCAGGATCAATGTTAAAATTTAGAATTTCTTCATATTTTTACTAATTAAGGGGTATTGAAAATTTTTAAATTTTATTCCTTACACATTCTTTAATACTTTTAGTCTTGCACATTTTTCACTATCTAGTGAAATAAAGTGGTGGGGACAGTTCAAATGTTTTTTTGTATAAACTAGGATTACTCCCGTTTGGCCTAACCGATTTGAATAAGTTTGGTCTCATTTAAAAGAGCCTTATTTGCTCTATAAACTGAATTTGTGTTTTTGTATCTCGAACTTTTGCCGTCACCGGTAGATGGCGTTAACTGAAATGTAAGCAAATATTAGGCCTTTTTTCAAAAAAATTAAATACAATGATATGTTTCTTTTTACATAAGTTAATAAAGAATTAAAACCTCTACATTTTGGTAAAAAAACCAAATTTGTATGTTTTTTAGAACAGGAGATATTGGCAAAAATAGATGATAATGCATGAATTCTTTTGTTTTAATTGTCTTCTTGTTTCAATTGTCTTCTTTTTATTATATACGTGACATAAAAATACGCCCTCGTATATATAATAAATTCAGTAAAATTCTAACGCACGCAGACCAAATAACAAAATGTCACAAAAGCGGAAGAAATTTGAAAGGCATTCCTGCACCGATGCAAAATATATAAAAATATATTAAATTAAAAAAAATTGATAACATTTCGTTAGTTCCTGTTTAAGAAACCAAAATTACATATATTTAATTTTATGGAAATGTTCAAAAAACATGTATTTAAAATTTTCATATACTATGATTTACTATACTAACAATTAATACTAACACTATCAGAATAAAGCTAATATTAAACACTAAAATAACTACAATTACATTACTGTAAAGATTGGTTTGCAAAATTTTTAATGACGGCCTAATTGTTCAAAATGCCGCCCATCATTGTTAATGCAAGCCTGCAACTTTTGCCGCGTGGATAAAACAGAAGTTTCAATTTCCGCCTCCGATATGTTTCGTACTGCTGCTATAATTTTCTCCAGCATATTTTGTCTTGTTATATGCCGGTTTTCAAAAACAATGTCCTTAATTCTCCCCCAAATATAAAAATCTAGGATGTTGAGGTCTGGTGTCCTGGCGGGCCAGGGAAATATACTACCCCGTCCAATCCACTTGCCAGGATATGTCGGATCTGAGAAATCCCGGACACTTGCCACAAAATGCACCGGGCACCCATCGTGCTGAAAAAACTTATCACGACGAATGTCCAGAGGGACATCTTCTGTTAGAAGGAGCAGCTCATTCATAAAAAAATTTAAATAAACGTCTCCAGTGAAATGTCGGTTAAAGAAAACGGGTCCAATAATTTTACCTCCTAGAATACCGCACCACACGTTTACCGACCAGCGGCCTTGATGCTAAACTCCCTGCATCCAACGCGGATTTTTCCTGGACCAATAGTTCATATTGTGCAAGTTCACACCACCATTGCTACTAAATGTTGCCTCATCCGTCCATAGTACGCGAGAAAGAATTTCGGGGGTTTCTGCTAGCATATTTAGTAGCCATTGACAGTAGTCAATCCGGCGATCGAAATCTTCAGCCGTTAAAGCTTGATGAAGAACGATGTAATAAGGATACATCCTGAAAATAATATGGCAAACGTGAGCGAGATCAAATTTATCCAAACTTGTTGAACACTGTTTAGGTAACTTACTATTATAAAGTATTACTGTGGTCTATATAAACGGTATCGGATAAAAATGGCTGTGACCGGTAAACAGACAATAAATAGGCAGATGGATGTGTGAGTTAAACTTAAGGGAACCGAGCACGGAACGTTAAAAACAACTGTTATGCTTAATGCTTAAAAATATTAAAACAAACTGTAGGAGATATAGCAAATCTAACAAAGGCCTTACAAAAAAATCTCGAAATAAAGTTTATTTTATTTCTAACTTAAAACTTTCAATATATTTTGGACCGTAGTTCTACAAATGCCCAACTCTCTACTTGTGGTTTCGTTCACTACATGTGGATTAAATACAATATATTCTAATACTTTTATAGCATTTTCTTCGGTTCCGCCAGTAGGTTGCCTTCTATACACCGGAAGATTAATATTTCCGGTGCTCCTAAGCCTTTCCGCTAACCTACGAAAAACACTGCTCGCATAATGTCTTCCAGGGAACTGCGTAGCGTACACTCTGGAAGCAATTGTAGAATTTCGAATGCATTCGAAATAGACACCAATCATATCGAATGCCTCTTCATTCGCTAACCGCATCTCAGTAAAAAAGAAGTTCTCCCAAACACAAAAAAGTAAACGGAATCAATCAAAAACTGACAATAATATTTATTATTTTCACAACTCGTCGTTTTAACACAGAGTTATTGTTTTATTTTTTCATAGCTTACTTTTTTATTGTCAATGGTATATCTTTTGGATTAAAATAAGTATTAAAAATAATCTTGCTTTATTAAACAGGGTCTTTCAAATTTTTTTTTCTTGATAATAATAATATATTAGATAATAATAATATATGTAGCTCAAAATTGTTAGCTTCATAAAAAAAGGCCAGTAAAAGAGGAGAATTTATGAATTTTGATCTATTTTTGTCAATATCTCCTGTTCTAAAAAACATACAAATTTGGTTTTTTTACCGAAATGTAGAGGATTTAATTCTTTATTAGCGTATGTAAAAAGAAACATATCATTGTATTTAACTTTTTTGAAAAAAGCCTAATATTTGCTTACATTTCAGTTAACGCCATCTACCGGTGACAGCAAAAGTCCAAGATGCAAAAACACAAGTTCAGTTTGTAGAGCAAATAAGGCTCTTTTAAATGAGACCAAAATTATTCAAATCGGTAAGGCCAACCGGGAGTAATCCTAGTTTATTTAAAAAAACATTTGAACTGCCCCCACTACTTTATTTCACTAGATAGTAAAAAATGTGCAACACTAAAAGTGTTAAAGAATGTGCAGGGAATAATATTTAAGAATTTTCAATACCCCTTAATTAGTAAAAATATGAAGAAATTCTAAATTTTAGCATTGATCCTGACTTTTACGCTCCCTTGCGGACATTTTACAAACTCCAAAATAATTTCCAGCATTTTCTCTTGGGCACTTTTACTTGAAATTTTTTTACCCGGGAGCAATATGACTACTGGTTTCTGAGATATAGCCGGCGGCCATTCTTAGTTGGCCATCCGGTACAGTACACAGTCTGAGTTTTGGCCGATGGGAGGAGCCTCGACCTATAAGTCGCGCAGAGTTATAGGTCAGTGCGTGACAGAGGAAGTATTCGGAAAAAAGAAATGATGACATTTGTTCATCATCGCATACATTAGCCGGACAAACGAGTAAATGCAGATAAGAAATTGTAATATACTGAAAAGAGATACATATATGTGTAGCGCTTGACAATTTTTCCAGACTGATCGTGCTTATCCTAATATTATAAGGATTCACTGCGCACCTTGTGGGAGGGGCATCTCATCGGCCAGGTCTCAGTTTGTGAGCTGTACATATGTATTTCAACTGATGTTAAACCCGAGGTTTACCAGAATTTGATGTCGTTATATGCAATGTTTTTTAGGTTGTCTACTATAGGTAATTCCAGGGACAAAGGCGATTATGACGCTATACCCGAATTGCCGCTATAACCGATGACGCTATAAACAATTTGTCCTGTATTTACTGTTTGGCCGATTCGAATCTAGCTATCTTATCGTGAAGCCACCGCACTTTCAATATAAAAGGATTTTCAAAAAGTTATCATGTAGCACTTCCGTTGTTTAGCTTGTTCTCTGGGCTCTTGCATCTTATTACAAATATATCTACATACAATTAAGTCAGACAACCGCATAGCAATGAAGACTAAGCAGCCAAGCTCGCCCAGCCCACCTAAAAAATAGGAACACTCTTTTACCGTCTTTGTCGCTTCTCGTTCATCATTATTACCCTCTGGTAATATAATGCAATTGAAATGAATACAAAACGCAATGTATAACTTCTTAGACAAACCACATAATAATATATCAGACTGTACATTTTGAATTAGCAGCAGTTTATATATTTATAGCAGGCATGTGATAAAAATAAAATTACATACTTTATTTCTTGTTCTCTAACCTTACATAACACCGTTTAAAAGATGATTTAACGATGTCGAAAGTATTTAGTGCATCGACGCTTACGAAATAGAGAGTGTTAGAAGAGGAGATTCTAATGACCGAAGCATTTTCACCAATTAAAATTATTCGTCAGCCGAAACTTCTCGAAAATGCAATTAAATTAAATTAATTTTCTCGGCACTTGCGTTCATGATGAACAACATCCAATCAATCATTTCGACTTTCACTTGGCACCATTTCAATTACTTCCTCCATCTTGCTTAATCATCGTCGAAGGAAAAGAAGAAAAAAGGATTACGTCGTGAATAAAGACCTTTATAAATGAAATATTTCATAATTAATTTTATTATAAATATTTTCTGTTTAAAAGGTTATTTATAAGATACATTTTGCAGTTGCTATTATATTTTTAAAAATGAATACACATGTACCGCATTAAAATTCTGTACTGAACATATTATACAAAAAAATCTATATATGTACAGAGTAAAATCTAGGCTAGTATCTATTTCGATATCAAACTGAATACAAAATTTTATGACGCCTGCGTGTAATTAGCGCGTGCGGCCATGCTTAATGGAAGTGTTCAAGTAACAACAAATAGTGTTCCTTCTTATTAGAGTTTACTAGATGAAGTAATCCTATTCATGGATATTATGAAAGAACCACACGTTAATGAAAGACAATACGCAAAGAATCTGTGAGTCAGTGGAAAATACTAGACGGCAGGTGGAAAATTCTTCAACCGTAATCTAGTGTTCAATGGTATATATATATACCTGAATTGCATCTTCAGACATTTATCGCCATCTACCAGCATCCGACAAAGTCAGCCTGAACAGGTGAACAACGCCTAACGTGCGACATGTGCGTCAGTAAAATGGAACTGCATTTTTGATAATAATAAGTTTTATTTATCATAATAACCATTACAATAGGGTTCATTCGGAAATTGTAGTAAGCAATATATGCAAAATACTCAAACACATGCATTCAATTAAAATCTAAATTTAGATTTAAAATGTCGTAATTTAGAAAATCTTGTACAGAACAGAAAACATTATCCGTCAGGTACTTCTTCAAAAGTGTTGAACATCTATTGGCAGAGGGGCACTTTGTGGATTTAAGGAGTTTGCAACTGAATTGACTCGCAAAAGCATCAGGGAATTTGTTCGTTAAAACGGTGTTGCTTAGATTAAAAGGTCGAAATACGTATTCGGAAATGTACGAGACGTATTTAGATAAGGAATTATATCCATCCAGTCAACCGGAATTGACGATTTATTGATTTTGTGTATTGTGTGGAAAACAGATTTCAATTCAGGAGCAGAAAAGAGAATTAATAATTCTTTGCTACGTGGATATATAAGAGGTAAACAGTTCTTATTTAAAAAAATAAAACTGATTTTCGGAATTTTCGGTACATACCGCAGCCAAGAATTGAAGAACTTGAGGGTAATATTTAAAACATTTAAAATTCGAGTTTTCTTTTTTACTTTCTGAGGAAACGATAACTGAAGAATACCTACGCCTCTTTCATGCATGTAATAATAATTATTTGTGTAACAAGACAGTAAAGTTACATTTTTCATCACGAATGTGGATATTAGTAATCATTATGAGTGATGAAATAGTTATTTATTGTACAGTACGATAAAGTGTTTCTTTACCTCCGTAAAACGCTATGGTAATGCATCGCTTTATTGACGGTTGACGTTAAAATAACTTTATCGACGACTAAACAATAAAGTATGTATTATATTAATCAATATTGGCTAATAATAACACTCATAATACCCGTAGGGAATAATGAAATGCGACCAGTGAATAATGGGCCATAACGTTACCATTATTCACTGCATTCCGCCAATAAGAACATATAATGGGCCATAACGTTACCATTATTCACTGCATTCCGCCAATAAGAACATAACGTTCCTAACGTTGTCATAGTAACGATAGACAAGTCCGGCCATTTTACTGACTGCCTAACCATCAAACGTCATATTGATATAGTAATCTGACATTTTCGTTTACTTATTTTGATTTTTTTTAGTAATTTTCAGTTAGTCGTCGATAAAGTAGTGTATACTAACTCGCAATAATGACTATTATTCCCTCGAGCTGAGTTACTCCCTCGCCGCTTACGCGGCTCGGGAGTAAATTCAGCTCTCGGGAATAATAACTATCATTATTGACTCGTTGTATAAACTACTATTATTTACAACCATACACATAAAGAGACATTTCTGACTTTTCAAAAGTTTGGAAGTGTATAATAGCCTTTTTGAGTTTTACTTTCCGTTCCCATCCTCAATTTCAATCAAATGTTTGTTTATTTTTAATTTTTCATAATATATTAAAAAACCTTTAAACCATATTTTAACTAACAAGACAAACAAAAACTTATTTATCAATCTTATTTATTAAATTAATTGTTACATTAGCATTATTGGAAGCTTGAATCCATATAGATAGGCCGCCCTGCTAATACTGGACTGATGACTTCGTAATTTCTTGTCATTCTCCATTCTAGATAAGATATCTGGATTGCTAAGGGAGGACTGTTTCCTTTAGTTCCGGTGAACTGCAGTCCTTGAAGTATTTACTACTCAACATTCCTTTTATAATATTTTTACCGAAAAAATTGACGTTTATTTATCGATATGTCAAAACCTTTACCGGAATATTTCTCACAATAATTATTAATCGTATGGTTGTAAATAAAATAGTATACAAACCTCGGTTCAAAGTTTGATTCCTGTGTCGAGATAAAGTTAACCTCGCGTCTCGGCTAACTTATGTAAGCCAACGTAACAACCAAAATCGTACAATAATGATTTACTTTATTTACTGGCGTTTCGAAGTCCTTTACTGCCGATTTCAAATAAAATTGATTAATAGTTATTTATGTAACAAGTCAGTAAAGTGATACTTTACCGAACGAGTCTGGTTTACGAGCCAAGCGAGTGAAGCGAGCGCGGCGAGTAACAGACGAGTTCGGTAAAGGTACTTTACTGACGTGGTGCATACAAAATTTTATCGCCAACCGTTAAAATTGTTAATTTAAGAAATAAAGATATAATAACTTTTGACAGTTTATGACAGTGACAAACGATTTATTTTTAAAAGTCATCAGTCATGCTACGCTGACAGATATTAGCGGCAGGTAAAGTACTTTATTGTACAGTACGATAAAGTGTTTCTTTACCTCCGCAAAACGCTATGGTAACGCATCACTTTACTGACGGTTGGCGATAAATGTATTTTACATAATGTGTAGAAAATGTTTGCAGCGAACATGTCACTCTAGAGTTCTAGACCATTGTGAGATGGCGCGTGCTAAAAACTGAGCCTTGTGCGATATAGACATTATATCCACCCCTATTATGCAAGGCACTGTTTTTGCATTCTTGCATCTATTCCGTCATTTAAAGGACAGAAATCACCAGGATATTTAGACCATGAAAAGTGTTATGAGAGTACGTCATAGTGCAATTTTCGGAGATGACTCTTGGAAATTGATGTCAAAAACTCCTAATGCTCCTCACAGAAGAGAAGTTGAAACAAGTACATTTTTATTAAGTAAAAATAGAGTTCAGAAAAGGCAATATACTATTATCTAAATTAAAAATTTCAATTAATTCTAAAAGCAAGACATACAACAACGAAATCGCTCAGGCTACATGATGCATAAACGGTTAATAATTCCGAGTATAATTTACCCTTTGTGTCACCCCTGCCCCTTCTTATTACCGCATAAATACATTTTCTCTGGCCCCTGTGTATTAACCCCAGTCCGTTACACGTCCTCCTTATTCCTGTGCTCGCCCCTCCGCCCCTCCTCAGCCAAAAACCAAAACTAATTAACAACCACAGTTAAAATCCTGTCTTCCTCCCGCGACGACTCCCATACCACCACCCCGCCATTTTCAAATTATTCATTGCACATTTAATTAGGGAAAATAATAAATTTCGGCAAATGTAATAAAAATGAGCGAGAGCTGATTTATAATGTTCATATAATTCTTCTTTATTTTCATACAAAGTTATGGGCCATATTTCTTGGCTGCCAAATAAATTACATCCAACGGGTATTCAGCTCAACTCTATTAAAGTTAGTTCGGTAGGTCACCGGCGGGTGGCGCTGCCGACGGTCGATTTTCAGACAGAGATACAAAGATAAATGTACACAGATAGATAGAAACGTACTGTAACTTTCTGGAAATACTCTGTGATCGTTTTGACAAACATATATATTATATTATGTGTGTATGTGTGTGTGTGTGCGTGCCTGTATATAAAGTTTTCGAAACAGATAATACTTTTATGTATTATTTACGAGAGAATAACTCTTCGAAGTCGAAACTTTGCACGGTAACACTGCAAAAATAATTTCAAATCGTAATATTTAAGAAAACTTGCTTTGTTTCGTGGAACAGATTCGAAAACGTAATATTGCTTTTGTCAGATTAGCATTCAAAGTAAAAGAAAAGATTTGTCGACATAGGTTCAAAGGGCTGTGTTTAAATATGCTGTTTTTAGACTTAGATATTAATTTCCACTTTGAAAATCATAAGGCTTTGAGAAATAAATGCAATTCGATCAACACGATACACGTGGAAATAGACAAGCGAGGCTTAAAATACCCCAGAGAGTGAGAGCATCAATGAGGTGTGAACAAAGGTGTGGTAACAGATATTGAGAATCTATTATCATTTGCCAACAATGTGTTGATAACATTTAAAAAGGTGATAAAGTGGTTTTTCTATTCCGGTGCTATAAATTTCACTTTACGATACCCGTTTTGGTTGCATAAGGTATTATTACTTTATCGCACGCTAATTTTATTTTTTTGAAGTTGGTAACAAAAAAAATGGAACCAAATCGTATTTAAATGTCAAAATATAAGCCTTTAAAGTAACAAACATGTGCAATAGAATTGTACAAAGAATAAACAGCACACATGCTAACATTTTATTTACTAAATAACAATATAAATTGTTAAGCAGAGTTAGATGATTAGTTTTCTGATGCTACTATTGACATTTACTTCCCATGTTGAATAGTATAACTGTTATAAAAGTTTGTTTTTGATAAATACGTAGAGTTTGTTGGCGAAAGATTTTGTAATTTGTCATCTGCTATTTTGCGAATCTCTGGGGGCGTACAATTATTTATTTCGTCTTTTTGTTGATAATTTGAAACAATTTAACACCACCATGTTCTACTTAAAAATCAGAGTAACCAACTTCAAAAAACCAAAATTGTCTCTAATTTTAAGCTTTTTTGAACTTTTAATAACCGAAATAGAAAAAATAGTACAAAACACATGTTTCATGGGACATTTTGCGCACTTGTTCTTTAGAAAACGAGCCGCAAGGCGAGTTTTCTAAACTTGAACGCGTGGGCAAAAATCGTGTCTTATGAAATTTGTATTTTAATATACAATTTTGCGCATTTTATAGAGTGCAAAACTATTTTCTTTGTTCAAATTTTGATGAGCTCGTCTAGTGGGATTTTATATGTGAAAGATATTAGCCTTTTCTTTGTATCTTGTAATATTCACATGTTCAGTACCTACGGGTTCTCCTGAATTAATAAATAAATAAATAAAGAATAGTGTATTTGCGACAGTTTTGTTGGAAATCTGTAAATTCGGTATTGAAAATTTTATACAAAAAATCCACATACACACATTCCATATAAAATTGGATTTAATATTATGCTGCCTGTGTGTTAAATAGCGCCTACGGCCATGCTTAATGGAAGTGTTCAAACAACAACAAACAATATTTTCTTCTTATTGTTTTATTAAAATTATATGTAAAATAAAATGTAGTCACATGAACAAGTGAGTATTAAAATAGCATTGTTTATATAATTATTATATTGATAACAAAATCAATTAGACGAGAGGGGGGCAAAACAACACACTTAAGGTTTGCATATTTTTTTATTGTCCAGATTTTAATGGTTTGTAACAAATAATAATTCGTTATATCTAAAAAAACAACTCTTTTAAATTAACTTAATACGTAGTAATAAAATAAATTAAAATTTGTTTAAAAACTTTTGGCAATTTTGTCCCACCCTATGAGCCTATGAGGCAAAACCGCCCAGGGGACTTTCACAGGCAAGAGTTTTGCATCAAGATTTTTTGTGTGACGCGTATCCAATGAGCATCAACAAGGCTGGATCTTCTGCAGATGACTTCGTATCAGTTATTGCAACTACCGCATACATATTTCGCTTTGCAGCCAACAATTTTTGTGATACGCAACGATTGTTCCCAGCGGCGCCCTGTCCAGCAATCTGCCTTCATTCCCTGTCTTGGAAAAGAGGTGGGGTGTATCTAACAGCTGCACAAAAACAAATTTTGATGAAATAAACCCTATTTGTCTTCTGCCTCCGTTTGCCACCATTTTTGATTGAAATAAACGGTTGACATTCCAGTTTCATCGCTATTGAAAATTCGTGTCGGAGGAAAGTTCTATTATAACGATTATAAACAGTTACGTTTAACAATAAAAACACTTTTGGACAGATGTTCGTTCTGTTGAAGCGTATTGTTCGGGTCCATAGAGGTAGTTATTAAAATTGTGTGCAACTCCATGTCGTTGCACACGACAGACTAATCGTTGTAATTCTGCTACTCTTAGTTCAAATAATTTCATCTTTAACTCTAATATGTGAGAAGCCAGTTCATTTTCCTAATCTGTGTAAAATACTGTTTTGTAAAGTCCCATTCCTTTTACTCTAGTTTCAGTTGCATTTTCTCTACTGCCAACGCCAAACGAATTATCTCTCTTAACGTGCTGCTAGGAACGTTGTACCATTCAGAAGCTTTTTTTTGTAGCCGCAACTATGGATAAGACATAATTCAATCGCTTTTTTCATTGAAAGCTATGACCACTCTTGACGATTAGTTTTCTTTTTCAGTTGACTGACACAAACGAATGTCAAGCAACAAGTGAGCGTCCGAAATGGCTAAAAGTTTCACAGGCATCTTTCAACACATGCGCAATTACATTAGCAGAATGTTTTGACGAGTAACGCCATCTTTATGTTGAGGCTCATTTCACTTCTTCTTCTTCATGGCGTATATACAGTCCCATTTGGACCTGGGCCTTCCATATTTTCTGCCCTCCAGACATCTTGCTGTTGCCTTCCAATTACGCACTTTCAATAATTGTTTAGCATCCTCCTCAATGTTGTCCAATCATTTCTGTCTTGGTCGTCCTCTTCCCCTGACGCCTTCCATCTCACCGTTATATCTTCTTATAATTTTTGTTTTTCTTTTGGCTGATTTGGATGTGAAAATATGTGCAAGTGAGAAGTAGGCACTGTTTCCAGTTAGTATGCGTTGTTGTATTTCCTGTATCATTTTCACTGTTAATTTGAGATCCCAGATATTTAAGTCGCTGCAAAACTTCGAAATTATTATCTCCTATTGTGTAATTCTAGCCAATTCTTCTTCTTGGTTTCACCGGTAGGAGTATGGTCTTTGTTTCATCGACCTTTGGCCCGATCTTACTGGCTTGTGTTTCTAATTTGTTAAACACTTCATTGATTTCTCGTTCTGTTCTGGCCACTAGATTAATATCATCTGCATAGAAAATTATCTAAAGTGACTTACGTATTATATATGCTGTCAAGGTTCTCACTGGCATTTTTTATTGCATTCTCCAGTAGAATGTTGAACAGGATCGGTGCAAAGCCATCTCCCCGCCACATACCGTTGGTGGATGAAAACCTTTCAGTCATTTGGTCTTGTATTCTCACTACGGCCTTCGAGTTTGTCATTGTTGTTCTGGTTAATCTTACCAATTTGCTTCGTAATGTTAAATGCTTCCATTATATCATATAGCCTGTTCCTGTCTATAACATTTCAAACCACCCTCGCATATTAATCGGCTCCAAAGTTATCTTTAAGATGACCTATTTAAAGATTATATTTATTTTTATTATTTATAAAAAGAAATCACACAGATGCTAATATAGCCTGTAAGACAATTCCAAATGTATAAAGTAATAGAAAATGTTTTATCTTGCATCACGCAAACACTACAGTTTTCTATTTATTGTATAGTTTGTATTAAACAATAAAGTTGAAAGAATGAGTGCCAACGACTTTGACCATTCAAGAAAATGTTAAAGAACAATTAAATTAAGAAAAAACTTTAAAAAAAATTTATTGTAAACATATAAAAAGTAATTTCATTTAAATTATGTATTTAGTATATTAGCCCATTTCAATCAACCTTTTATTGATGTTGTGTTAATTTACAAATAAATTCAAAGCAATACTAAAAGTACCAATTTGAGTCTTCATATAAAATTTACATTGAGAATGGTAAAGAAAAATTTGACTGACAGTACATAGTTGAAAATTGTTATAGTAACAGGAGAAAACACAAATAAAATAAAATAAAGCATCTGTGTGTTTAATCAGATATAAGCAGGCAGCCAGACTTAAACGTAATTTTAACAACGTCAAAACAAAACGTGTAACAAAGCGGCCAACAAATTAGATTTTACGTTATAATGCTCGCGTTATATAGAAAAAATCGTTTTAGTAATAAAGAATTTTAAGAATTTAATAATGACGCCGTTGGACCACACAAGAAGACCGTCTGGCCAGCCGTGCTGTTTGTTACGAGATCCTACAGCAATCTCCCCATAATTTCAGAAATCTTCGAGATGCCGCTTATATACTCTTCAAGAAATCCATTTAGTGGGGCACTATAATTCCCTTCCTAATCTTTCCGTTTTGATGCAACAAAATGACGAAATAATGCAAACAACTGAGTAATATGCAGACGGATGAGGGGCGATATAAAGAACAACAATGCTACTACCAACGAACGGTAACAAACGACAAGAAAGACGGTAGAAAACGACGTAACAACGGTCGATGATTGATATGACAGAGGACATGTAAGGTTCAATGTCCAAATCAAGGTGACCTGCCTATCTCTAATAGGTACACCGATACATAAAAGGATTATAATGTAAATAGAGGGATTGTAGAATGAGAGTATGGTAAATACAGAGTGGAGAAATTTTGAATCTTAGTAAATGACCG
Source organism: Amphimallon solstitiale (assembly GCA_963170755.1). Classification (NCBI taxonomy): domain Eukaryota; kingdom Metazoa; phylum Arthropoda; class Insecta; order Coleoptera; family Scarabaeidae; genus Amphimallon; species Amphimallon solstitiale. The sequence goes on from OY720680.1 coordinate 64,834,245, forward strand.
GTCTAATCGGATACGCCAACTCAAAAAGAATGTATTTTATTTCCATGTTATATGTTATTGCATGAAAAGAATCTGTTGTTTAAAGAGGGGTTCACACTGATGCAATTTCTTGCAGCGATTTATCGCATGTGAAAAGTTGCATGAAAGTTGCAATTTTTAAGAGTTGCACGGCCGGTTAACACTGATCAGGAAGTACATTTTTCGCAAATACATTTTTTTCTTAGTGGTACTACCAACATGAAATAATTATATGTCATCATTACTTTCAATGTTTAGTGATGAATAATAATACATGTGCTTTGGTACATTTCATAAGGTAGGTTGGCAGCGTAAAAGTTACTAAGAAATCGCATGCAATTTCTTCAGAAAATAGAACACGCTCTAATACGTGCAACTTTTTACATTTGATAAATTGCTGCAACAAATTGCATAGTGTGAACGCCAATTTTCGTGCAACTTTTCATGAAACTGGAATTGCTGCAAGAAATTGCATCAGCTCTTAAGAGTGAAAGAATAAGTTAGATAATAAGCATGGATTTATAAAAACAAAGTACATTTTTACATAACAGACGTAAGATATTATTATTATGAAGAAAAACTGAGGTAGAAATTGATGGAGGCTCGAATCGAGTGTTGTATCACTAGAAAAGGCTATTCTTAATTCTCTGATACAAGAATGAATATACATATTGAGTCACAATAATAATAAAATTATAAACCTTTACCACCAAATCGCACAAAGTAACTTGCATTTTAAAAGACTTGCTCAGAATTTATCATACTGTAATTAGCCACACCTTCCAAGAGTTCTTAACCGCACTGAAACGAATCAAAATTCTTTTTTTAATTGAAGTTCTAATATTTGCCGAAGTACCTTTGATGGCTTTATGGTTTCTTTGACTCCAATACATTGAAATTTATTAAAAATTAGGGTAAACCTATATTTAAGATAGAATCTGTTCTTCTTCGTTGTATTCTTACCACTTTGGGACGTAGATGGTTACAACAATCGTTTTAAAAAGTTGTTCATATTTGAGAGAATAATAAATATCAAAGAACGAATATGACACTGAAACTAAATTAACTTGAAATATTTAATATTACGCAGTATACAACTTGTCTTTTCTTGATCAAGGTGAAAGTTCCGGAAAATAAAGAGCGCAGAACTTGTTCTATACTATTTGATCACAGATGGCGTAAGTAACAAACATATTTCCTACTTTGAATTTAATTGCTTGGTGTTATATTTTCTACAACTAGAATTGGGTATGGTAAAAAAAGGGAACAGCGTGCACTAAAAAAGTTTGGTAAACACTGAATTAAAGAGATGCTTAAATATAATATTTAAGCTACCGTTATTATGTGTCTTACAAAAAGAAAACTTAAACGTAAATATCGAACCAAACGGAGGCGTCTTCTACTTAAAACACACTGCTCCATGTAATCGTAATAGAATCATCAGCTCTGAAGATGCCCCTTAGAATGGCTAGGGAAACGTACACTGTTTTTCTGTATACGCTATGCTGTATAGACAACGCGGTTTTTAGTCAGTGCTACTGAAGATGACAACATAGTTGTCGAAATACGTTTATTGTGCTTTAGTGTGGTAAAGGTGTTTTAGTGTTTTTGTTTATTGTTGAGCATATCTCTTTGAAGTTTCTACATTATCTTCTGAAGAAGCGTATAATTTAATGTGAAAGCTTGGTGGTTATGAGAAGAGAGTTTCACTGTTATTTCAAATATCTTAGATCGCATTTTATTATTTGCTCCTTACTTCTAATATATATTTATGTATTTAGTTATTAGTACTTATTAGTATATTTTCAACTCACCTGATCGCTCATATCGTAACCGTTGCTTTGAAAATTTGACTGGGGAATGCTGAGGGAAAGGTCAACGTTTTCGGTTCTCTGCAACAAAAGAGAAATATCTAACATCACTATATTTTCATTTATCACAACTAATATGCGAAATATGTACATATATTATAATGATTTAAATTTTCAATATTTATAAGTATAAAATCAAAATTAACTCCTCAAGAAAATTAATTTATGTTGTACAAATAAAAGTTCATTCGTATATAAAATAGAAAAATTTTATTAGAATAGTATTGGAATGTATAAAATATTAGATAGGAACTAAATTTATTGTAATTTCATACTTTTTGAAATATTTTAAAAAGTCACAATATAACTAATATTGTCAAGACATAAGATAGGCAACTTAAATTACTATTCAAGAAAATGTCATTATCATGAAAAATCAAATACGTATAAGGAAACTAAGTAAAAATATCCTGGTTACTGATAAACAAATAGATGGTTTGTGAATTTTGACATGAAAGTAAAATAATTATATAATGAAACGAGATTTTTTGGAATAAAGAAGAATTTTTATAGAAACGTTGGTATAAAAGCAATAAATAACTGATTTTATAAGTTAATTATCATCATCTACATGTTTGATAAGGCGTAAACTTGTGGAACTCATATCTTGGAACAAAGTGATTACTGAACCGGAATTATCTGATGTTGCTTGTAAAAATAAATGGAATTGGATTTATAAACTGAAAAAATATATGTAAGAAACGTTTTACCGAAATAGAAGAAGCCCATAACGTAAATATAAATACGGGGAAAACCTATTGGATAAATTTAATTTGGACCTTATATGCTGTATTATCCGAACCTTAAGAAACTGTACCTGTAACCCAGAATAGATGTATTTATTGAAGAGGACAAGTCCTAGAAAGAATTAGAAAAAGCGTTAAGTACCATTATAAACATTTAAAAGAAAATCCGTTCATAATAGTTAATATCAAACATTGAAGTAATATCTTTATAAAATAAAGAGAATAATAGAATTGATAGAATTTGTTGTAACAATGTTTCTATTTTATATCAACATGATCTGAATAGTCATCAATTTCTATTATTGTTTTTAATAACTTTCATTAAGACTGAGAATTTAATTTTGAAATTGAATTTATGTGTTATTTGTTGTGATTAACAGAGTTTTCAATCATTACATTCATTACTTAATTTATGTAGTTCAACATACATTATATTGTGTTTACAAAAATATTATTTTGAAAATAAATATTAAAATAACTTTTATAAAACAATTCAATCCTGAGACTATTATTTATTTTTCATACTCGATTATAATTTCTACCGACTGAGCTTATCTAGAAAGACAATTGTAGGCTTGAAAATTTGTAGCATACTAAAAAGTGATAAGCCTTACATTACATGAGAATTCCAAAATACACAAGGTACAAGTTGAAATTATTAAGAATTAAAAACACGGTTAATATTTTCTAGGATTTTTTGAAATATGCTCAAAGTAATTCCTTTCAGCAATGATACACTTGACCATTCTTTCTTTCCACTGATATGAATGTTAAAAATTTAGATGTAAAATAATCATGATTATGAATGTCCAGATTCGTATTATATTAAATTGAACTTTATATATTCTTGCAAAGAAATAAAACGACACTACTAAGATGAAGTTCGTTGTGAAACACGTTGCACAAAGTTTGAATTTGCCGCTATTTACAATTGTCACTGCCTCATTCTAGTATAGTAGATTCGTTTCTTCTGTATGTAACTGCTCAGACAATGTACCAGAATTCCTCTTCAGATATCCCTTTTCTCTATTTCAGAATGAATATTAAAATCCCAAATAAAACATAATGCCTTTGTTTTGTCTTTCTCCTTTTTTTGCGTTGTCGTTGTTTGGTTATAGACCGCGACTGTCCATTGTTTCGGTATTTATTAGTACACATAACTCGCGCACGTTCAAATACACGCAGTAAAAAATGGAAGCCGCATCCATTCTCTTTGTGTTAAGCTGCAACTTTTCTAAAATGAAAAATTGATACTGTTCATATAGAAAAATGAAAAAGAAATAAACGAACGATTGCTTTAAATTAAAACAAGGACGTGCACGCAAAGAATGGTCTGTGGGGTGGGAAATTATGAAACGTTAACCTAACCGCACCTCGTGGAATGAGGAATTTTATTATTATTCTACCCTCGTTTCCATTATTTGTGGGTAAATAAAACCCAAACGACGCCGCGGTTTAAATATGGAAATGTTATTTAAATTTAGGGATGTATATAAGAATAAATTGATGATATTAAAAATTAATTGCGACTTACATATTCCACATCGGAAGTCAGTATTTCTAAAATGTCATCCATTTGTTAATAATTTTTTGGAATATTATTCTCGCTGCTCCAATCTAAGTAATGTGTAGAATAAATGAAAAATTACAGAAGACGGCTGTACCCATTCAATATTTAAAAATATTACTCTTGCAAACTAACTGCTTTAATTAATAATACCTGCTAATGATAATGACTGGTTGTCAAAAAAAAAAATAATGGTAACTAATGACTACCAAAAGGCTCAATTAGTGTGCTTAAGTTATCGCGTCCTTTTAGACAGTTGTCTGTCAATTTATTGAAGCGTCCAGGGCGGGCGTAACTTAGATTAGACCTTTGCAGCTATAGTTTTTGGTACCTGAAAACCTCACCAGATGACTCTGTCTAATACTGTCACATTTACTGTCACAAAATATAAGCATTACTAAATTATAGCTGAGTCGGTCTCGCAACCGACATGCGCCACTAAATTAAAATGGCGTCAAATTTCAGATGTTGCAAAATTTTGCCTGTCAACTAATATAACCTACAAAAACCATTTCAGGACTAACATAAATAATAATATTCATACATCTTTTGACATAATTACCTTTGACGTTTCATCTAAACTTTTTAAATTGTCAAGAATGCTTGCCCCCTAAACAGTATAGCCAAATGTTATATAAAATATAGGTGTAGAAAAAATAATACCGCGCGATCATTTAAATTCTAAATTAGAGCAGGCTGTGAAATTTAAATTAAGTTGGTATATAAGTACTAATTTACAATTTGAATTGTCAAAGTGACGTTTCAAAATGTTAATTAATCAATAATTGACATTCTGGACAACCTAATAAAAAAAATCCCGCCTGCTATAATTTAGAATTTAAATGATCGCGTGGTATTTAATAGCTTTATTTATAATATTTAATTTGTAACTGGCTTTCCTGTAATGGAATTTTGCTATGGGAAGGTACATATCTCGAAATATTAATTAATTAGTTTAATTTTATTGTTTTGAAATTGTTCGGGCCGATCGAAATTTGTAGTGGTATTGAATCGTCGTCTTTAGTTCGTACTTTGGCCGTGTCGGTTGCCAAAACGACTCGACTATACCACTATAGTAGGATTACCCAACAGATGCAGTAGCAACAGCGCACGAGAAATGCGTCACTTTGAACGTCATACGTAAAATAACGCTTACTATTGATTCGTTTGCAAGGACGCCCACAATAGAAAAAATTTAGTATTGTGTTTTGACAGTTTCAATATTGCATTATTATTATTTTATTCTTTCTCAGTTTCTTTGCTTAATATCTAACAAAAAGTATTTCTGAATACTACTGTACATTGTTTTTGTGACAAACGTAAGTAAGCGCATGAAATATAACATCAGAAGATGATTTTGAAATATCTACTTTATAGGCTATAAACTCAATCCTCCGTTTAATCACCTGTGGTATCAGTCTGCCCCTTTGCGTAACATTATGAAGAATTCACCTCCTAAGAAGAGGCTCTACAGAACAGAAAAATTGGGTTTGATGAAAAATTTCCTGATGGCAGTGGATTCCAATACCTTAACCAAAAATTTCCCAAAATCTGAGATGCAAGGTTACACCGAGAGAAATAAAATGTTCAGTCAACCAATTTCTAGTTGACTCAATAGTTTTTGGTGGTTCCCGGTGAGCAATCACTTCAGAATTTTGAATCAAAACGTATGGTTTATCAAGCTTAAGTTATTGAATCAATGATTTCGCGTGTTTGATATAATATTGTATAGAATATTATTTGAACTTGAACTTTGAAAGAATGTCTCGCGTTGCTAATGCGACAATGTCAATTTATTTGAACAACACTTTACAGTGTTCGATTAAATGTTGTGAATGATTGAATCTCAGCCAATAAGCAAAAATGTTGAATCAGTAATACTGGCAATTAAAAATTTTAAGTACTTGGTTCATTAGTGTTCTTCTGGTTGTCTGAACAGATTATTTGTTCAGTCAATGTGCAGAAGGTAAAAAGTCTAAAAACTATTGACTGAACAATAACATTTTTCTCAGTGTAAAGAGGGAATTTTTGTAGGATCCAAAATTAAACTTCCACAACAAGACAACATTTTTGAAGAAACTTTAAGTGACTTGGAGCTTGTTGCTTGGAATGAAACCTGACGATCCAAAATAAAATTTGTTTTTGTTAATATTGTTAGAACTCTAAAAGAAACGAACATTGTACATAGTTTCTATAGAAAAGAATAAAAATGAAAATTTGTTAACCAGTCAGTGTAATTAATTAATTGGGACGATTATAGTCTTTTAGAATACAGTAAAATCTGTGCCAAAATTTACGCGAACAATTAATCAAAATCCATCAGAGACAAAATTATCAAATGACGCGTAGAGTCGCTAAATCAAATAAATAATGAACGGACAGCGAATGCCATTGATTCACTGTTGCCGTTGTTAGTTGATGTTACTGCAATAATTATAGCCGGTAATGAAACGAACTATTAGTGCAGTCGCGTGTGAAAACAGGAAAATATTAATGAAAACCTATTACTGGCTGAGCACATATCGTGTGGCGTTTTTGAAACGATAACAATGTTGATTAATGCTAATGCTGCGTTGTTGCAACAAAAGCACGGCGAGGTCGAAAGCGCGTAAATGAATAAAACGTGAAATTGATACCGAGGACTTGTGAGTGCGTTAACGCATCAAAACAACATACACACGAGTCTGTAGTACGTACAAATACATAACTCCGGGACATTTGTAGTTTTGAATAAATGGGTTTTAGCACGCACGCCGTTCGTTAATTTTTATTGTATCTATAGGTGCTAATGATACGGTTTAAATTGCCGTTGAATTTGCCTTAATTTCAGCACACGTTATTTCCCTTGTGTTAATGTTATTTATGGCCTGAAGGAAAACAAAAGGTGTCAAGGCTTAACATCTACGTACTATAGAAGGAAATGAATGTTCTAAGCTTTCATAAATAACTGAAGTAAGCGAATATAGAACAGATATTGAATAAATAATACAGCTAAATACAACACAACACATTTTCTATGCGTTTTATTCGCAATATTAATCATTTCGTATTTTCAAATAAAAAAAATGAGGTGTGACCACCACACGACTTTCTTATACGTATGAGCGTTTCAATCTATACAATTTTAAGGATTTCTTTATACAAAACTTATTCAAAATTCTATTCTAGGTACTTTTATTCGCTTAATAAATCGCTATAGAATGCATACTTTGCAAGATATTATCAAAAAAGTGCTCCTCGCTAAGAGTAAAAGTGCTACTTCCGGTCCGAATATTGAAATTTTTTTTATACAAAAGATATTGAAAACTATGTTTTAAATACTTTTATACCCGTAACGTACTTGTCTAAAAAGCATGACTTGGGAAATATTCGCAAAAAACTGATTTTCGATAAGAGTAATAGACCTACTTCCGGTAGGAATTTCGAAAAACTTTTTAAATAAAATTATTTTCAGTTTTAATTTTAAGTATATATTAATTCTTTATAAATTTGTTTAAAATTAGTAGTTGACGAAATATTGGCAAAATTCGATTTTTTCGCTGAAGTAAACTGCTACTTCCGGTCTAGCGATTTTACTGAAAAACTAATCAGATCTCAAGAGGGAGATTATACACGTAAATATAAAATTTGGAGTTGATATCTACAGCGGTTTGACCGCTATCGTGGTCACACACCACACACACAGACACACAGACATTTTTTAAAAACCACTTTTTCGGTATCAGGGGACTTCAAAACGTGGACATCTGCAAAAATCTCGAGGTCGAAAATTTTCATCATCACAATACTTCCTTATACTACGTATAAGAAAGTAAAATCACTTGGGAGTTATTATTACACAAACCGACACAATTTTTGTAACTGACAGTATAAAATTTCAGTATTTTGCATTGTTTTAAACATAAAAAATTGTATTCTAACATAGAGTATCACATCACATTTTCAAAATAAATTTTCTCTCTTTCCACTAAGATTAACGTAAAATTTAAAATTAAAAAAGTATTGTAACAAGCCCGAGCATGTTCGCGGCTTTGTGTTCCACAAGTTGTGTTGCGTATGTGATTTTCAAGAATGGAAAACCGTGCAAGAGGCTGTAAAAATTCTTCAGACAGTTTTTGTTATATTTGTGGATTATATGTAACAAAATCGCAAAAGAGCCTTTAAGTGAATTAATTCAAAGATGTTATGAACAATATGTTGGCTCCAAAATTAAAAATCAAGACAAAACATGAGTACCACATATATGCTGCATTTCGTGTGGAACAAAAACAAGAATTCTTCTGAAGTCCTGTTAGAAAGGCCAATGATTTGGCCTTGGAAAAATTGAAGTGTTTTCAAAAAGAAATAAACACAAGGTAATGCATCCAGACATTCTATTTGTATGCAAACCGTTGAAAAGAACTGATTGTGAGCTTCCAACTTCAATGCATTCAAATTCTACTGCAAATTCCACGACGAGGAAGATATAAACGATATTTTGAATGTGTCATTTTCAAGTGATCTGATGTATGTTCCTTCTGACAAACCACATCTCATTACTCAATCAGATCTAAATGATTTGATATGGGATTTGGGTTTAATTAAAGAAAAATCACCAATTTTGAGATCTCGATTAATAGAAAGGGATATTTTACATTCCACTACAAGAAACTTTGTATTCAAGAATCGTCACGAAAAATTAAGTTCCTTGTAAAAAGTTGAAAGAATTTTCTGTTACTGTACTGATGTAAATCAACTTTTGTAGGAAATGAGTAGTAGTTTAATATTCAAAGAGTGAGGACGTATTTTTATCGGCTCTGCATTTAGTGCAGTGTCGAAAAGAAAAATATTGTTATTTATTATTGAGACATAAATGAAATTGTGATGATGTAAACTATTAGTGAAATACATCGATGAAGCAAATGGATGATTAATCATTTGTCAAGTGGGTCAACATATATAAAACAACAAAAATATGTCTAACAATAAGTGCTATATTTGCCGCGTAGAATTCCAAAGAACAGAAAGAACTGTAAAGTCTTTCGTATGTGAGGAAGAGAGACGTAGTAAATGTGCTGCAATTAGTGACGAAACAGCTAAGAAGTTGAGTGACACGGATATTATTACATATGTATGCGATATTTGTCGTAAAATGAAAGAGTGTCAAATAATGAAAGAAATGGACCAGAAACATTATGATTGACTCCAAACAATATCAGAACAAAATGTACTGATTCACAAAATTTTAGAGTTTATTTCGAACACCGAAAATAAGGCAGAAAGGAAGACATTGTATAGCGATCTATTGAAAAAGAAAAATGATGTGTTAATCGTTAAACCTAAAAAGGATGATCAAAAATCACACGAAACAAAAAAGGATATTAAAAATAAAGTGGATCCAAGTAAACTAGCACTTGGAATTGAAACAATAAAAACTGTTGGAAAAGGTGGTATTGCTATTAATTGTAGTGGTAGCAATTCTAAAGAAAAATTAAGAGGAAAAAGTGATAAATGAAATTGGAAATAAATATGTAGTTTCTGAACCGAAATTAAGAAACCCTAAAATAATAATTACTAGTGTTGAAGCAGATGTTATTGATGAAAACAATGAAAAAGTGTTAGACGCGATTATTAGGCAAAATGACTTAACATACGTAGACAAGGACGTCTCAGATAAAATTAAAATAGAAAAAAAATACTTATATAAGAAAAAGAAGAACTATGGAAATATTATATTGTCTGTTCAACCGGCGATATATTCCAGCATCATAGACAGGGCACAAATAAATATAGGATGGAGAAAATGTAAGGTGTATGAACACCTACAAATAGTTCGATGTTATAAATGTGCAGGGTACAATCATTTTCCTAAAGAATGTAAAAATGCGGAAACTTGTGGTAATTGTGCTGGTAGTCATTTGACAAACAAATGTGATAGCGTAATTATATATAAGTGTATAAATTGTGTAAGAACAAACGAACACTAATCACACAGCGTTTGATAGAGACTGTATACATTACAAACGAATGATAAGCAAAAAACGAAAATTAAATATATGTAACAATTAGATTATAAGCAGGATTAATTTGCTCAGTAATGATTTAATTGTAGATTTTTAAGTGTTAAGAACATTAGAATATTTGAACAATTAGTCCGTAATTATATTATAGAAAAAGTTTTAGTTTCTAAGTAATATATTTGTATATTGTAATAGCAATTGCTAATAAAGATTATTATATTATGAGTATTGGATATAACCCTGCAGAATACCGATTGTTTATCGACTCGTGGAACACAAGTCTCAAATCCGTTTTACTTTATATTGGTAACTCGAAACTATCAATTCCCATGGCTCATCCTACAAACACAAAAGAAACGACAGTATGTCAACTACATTAAATCTCATTTAATATTCAAATCATCTTTGGCATATCTCTGGTGGCCTTAGGTTATTTCTTTATTACTTGGACTGGTAGGAGGGTTTAGCAACCTACTGATGTTTTTGGTGTCTGTGGGATAGCATTGTTCCTGGAGAATTTAATATAAAATTTGAGCCGTTAGTGGATTCTAATTTGGTGATTCTACCTCCTCTACACAATAAATTAGGATTGATTAAACAGTTTGTCAGAGCACTAGAAAAAGAAGGCAACTGTTTTAAATACTTAATGCATAAGTTTCCACAGCTGTCTGATGCGAAAGTTTGCGAAGGAATATTTGTTGGTCCACAATTAGGAAGCTGTTCAAAGATGAAAATTTTGAACGTACCATGAATATTTAGAACTGGCAGCATGGATTTCTTTTAAAAATGTTTGGAAATATTTTCTGGGAAATCAAAAGAGTAAAAACTACCAAAATATTGAGGCTAATTTGCTAGAAAACAGTAAAAATGTAGGGTGCCGAATGTCGCGCAAAGTTCATTTTTTGGTTCTTGGTTATTCCTTCAGTTAAAGACTGTAAGAACTGTACACCCATTTTTACAACAGTACCCATTCTGCGTTGACCTTAGTCACGTCAAGATGATCATGAAGAAATTCAAAAAATGGTTACATCAGATACTCCAGTCATTAGTTGGAGTTGTGTTTTCTTTAGCCGATCTTCTATTATCAATTTTTCGACTTTCTTTTAACAAGTTCTGGAATGGTCACTTCAATAGGCCTCAGGTGATTGATTACCTTGCTCAAGTGACGGTGCCACTTAAAAACCATAGTTTCTCCCTGGCAAGAATCCCCATAAACCGATGACATATCTTCCAATGTGTTATGAACAGACTTTTCCTGTTCATAAGGAACATGATGAATACTCGGTTATCTTTCATATTTCACACTTTCTTCCTGATTAAGTTTCTTGGTCGACGAAAGTTTAAAGACTACTGACATGATTGTGTTTAAAATTTATATTTACCATAAAGCCGACCTTAAAATACCATATTACAGAGTATAAGCCACCCAAAGATATACTGAATACTGGGGTTTTAAAATATTCATTGATATTCCAGAAAATATAAAATGCCAGGCAACCAAGAAATTCAGTGAAAAAGAAAAATTCAAGAATCATCTACTGGATACTGCCTTTTATAGCGTGAAGGAGTTTATGGACTGTCCTGTGATGTAATTATATGTTAGACTGTTAGTTTCCTTTGTAATATACAATGTATGTTATATTATTGTTTTAGTGTTTTGTTATATACTAATTGACGATTATTGTAATTTTTATTATAATGCATATACGTTATTGTTATTAGTTATATTAATAATCAGTCACTGAACACGTTACGACACGAAATAACGCCCACTACTATCCAACCCATCCATTTCGCAAATTTAAAAACGCTCCCTCCTAAATTTAATACTACTGATTAAACATTATCTAAATTTTTTAATATAATCTCAAATTATTTTTTTATATATGTACTTGCAAATTTAATCACTCTAAAATTAACGCTACAACGTATGTATAGCAGAGGAATTAACACCGACCCCTGAGGTACACCAAACTTAACATATCGTATTTCTCAAAAGTTTTTTTCAGTGGTGCAATAACCCTGTTTAAACTTGTTGACAAATTTGAGGTGCCAAATATGATATCTCAATGCGAGAGTTTATCAAAAGAGTTAATAATTGCACAAATTATTCGACAACAGAGTTTAATCAGTGTAATATTTAAACCTTGAAAGTCAACATTGTTTAATTTCATTATCTATTTTGACGCGGCACTTGAAAAAACAGCCAGCCCTTGTACAAGACAAAGTGAAAGGATAACAATAAATACCGGTATTATCTTTTTATCGCAAATGTATTTCACGCACTACTAAAGCATACAATTCGAATTTTGGCATTTAATAACCTCATAAATTTTCGATTTTCAACAGTTTTTACATCTCTGTTCATTCATTATCGGGAACATTTCTTCGGGATTTTTTAAAGAACAAATCGATTCGATACTAATTCATTTTGTATTTAGCTTCGAGACCGCAATTTTAATCAGCAACCGGTTTCTTCAATTAACCTTATTTATTTGGCTTCCATTAGTGGTCTCGGTTGATTGAAAAGCATAAATCAATTAGAGGAGAAACAATACTCATTCCACTGGTGATAGCTGGTGGTATGCAGCACTTTACTCGACGCAAGAAAACTAATATATACACACAAATACGCATTTATTTCATTAGAGGATTGACCTTGTTTATTTGTAGAACTTATTTTTCGTCTATCTATTCTTCTTTTTCCAACTGGTGTAGTATCGTTGATGTTATTATAACATCCGGCACTATGAACTGACTGAAAAAGTTTATTTAGCGCCTGTGTTCTCTGCATGTTTTCCCAATGAATCATTCATTGGGTTGGAATATTCCTGTTTTTTTTAAGTGGCAATAAAGAAATCCACGGAAATAAGCATTATTATTTATATATGCACATTAATTGAACGAGTGTCTCATTTCCCTATTAGTGTTTAAGGGCCGGTTTTTCCAACTCCGATTAAAATACTCTGTTAATGTTTTCAATTTCTATGGAATTTTTCAATATAGCTTAATATGTTAATGACCTATCTAGAGGTCCAAAGTATGTTCCAACTAAAATGATGGTTTAATAAGGTGGAATTACAAAAAGGAAAATAGCAAACCCAACCATGAATTGTCACAGAATAATAAATTTGTTTTGTACGATATGACTGTTAAGTGTACAAAAATAAAGAAATGAAAACATTTTAATTTACTTTTATTAAATAAATATAAGTACTACAAAGCAAAAATAAATCATTTACAGGTAATAATTGGCATGTAGATATAATCTGGCGTAATGAGCATTTAGCATTGGATACTCGTTTGATTATCCTACAAGATGAGGCCTCGAATCAGTAGTGCCAGGTCAACCGATTTATTAGTAGATCTACAAAAACAGTGACGCCAGACGACCATAGTCAAAAATCCCTAGATGCCCCTCAAAAATTTCCTAGAATTCCCTAAATATTTTTCTATGTATTTATACATATATTAAAAAAACATTCAAGCCAGGAAAGTACATACATTTTTAAAATTATGATGTTACATACAGCAAAAATAAATAACTATAATATACATTTTTATTCACTTATACAATTACTTTGATTGCAACAGTTTTAAATGGTCATCACTAACGTTAAATGATTTACAACAATTTCAAATATTGGAAAATCTAATAACTAAAATAGCATTTAGTGCCTCATTTCCTAATTTATTCCTCTTGTTAGATTTAACGTCAGTGACTGAACTGAAAATACTTTCTCTGTTTCTGCATTGCTATGCGGTAAAAACATACACAGACTAGCTAGATGTGCAATATTTGAAAACTCATATTGGTCTTGAAAATTATTATGTATACAGGGTGAGTCATTAGTAGCCGCCGCGTCTTCGATTGCCTTTCTGTGTTTTACATAATAGAGAAACCAACTAGTGGAAGATTCATGGTTGCTTGTAGCGCATATTCTAAAAATACCTTAAGCTCTGACGCACTTCCGGTTTCACCGGAAATGCACGGAACTTAATTTTTTTTAAATGACTCACCCTATATATTTTTGGATTGAGCCAATAAATTTAGAGTTACTAATTTTTTTAAAAAATATTTGACCAAAACACGTGTTTAGAACAAAATCATTTTCACATTGATTTTAAAAGTAAAAACATAAGCTTTGGTGGTGCTTGTAGCCAAGAAAATTCTGCATCATTTGGTATACGTTGCATTGTACAATACCTCAAGAAACTTTGTTTTTTCAAAGCCTACTTCCCGAAATTTTCACATACCAAAAACTTATTTTTTTTAAATGGAACACCCAGTATTTTATTGTGGCATTTTGTTCCTTTTTTTATTCACTTTCATTTTTGATAACAATGTTGTATTATCTCTCCTGTTCTATTCTTTCCTCGTAGGTTTGATATAATCCAATCGTACGAAGAAAGAATAGACCAGGAGATATAATATGCTGGTGGGGGAATAGGTATTATTTAGACGGAAGTTACTACTTTAAGGCAGGTCAGTTATGGCAATATTGACCAATCATAATGTATAAAATGAGTATTTTGAATAACTTGTCATATATCCGACACGTTTGATTATGTGTTCAGTGGCGTAACATACACATTCTAGGCATGTTTTTTTTATGTTTTCTTTAATACAGATAGAATAAATGTTACTATATTAAAAAAAAATGAGAAGATTGAAAAAATAATGCACTCACGATATTTCTTTAATTAAGAACCTATTTTAAATGATTTTCGAGAACATACGAAGTGTACATATAGCCTACACAAGCAGGCCTATGCATTGCGGCAGCCATATTAAGTTACCACTTTGGACAAATATTATTTTTAAGGAGACTCTCTCCTGTTCTATTCTTTCCTCGTAGATCCAATCATATTACGAGGTAGGCGCCATAAATTCTCGGCCTGATATACAAAAAAGAAACTTGGAACAATATAAGAATTTTTATTTTTCATTGTAATCTCTTCTAACTTCTATACATTTATTACAACGATTAATTAATAATTCAATACCCTTGTAAAAATAATCTGAAGTTCTTCCGTCAAAATGTTCTATAACAGCTGCTTGAAACTCACTATCGTCTTTAAAACAACGTCCCCTAAGGTCTTTTTTTAAATTAGAAAACAAAAAAAATCACAAGGAGCCATATCCAGACTATAGGGTGGATGTTCCAATTCTTGAAAGCCGCATTCGCGGATGGCAGCTTGTGAAATGGAGGCAGTATGGACGGGAGCATTGTCGTGCAATAATCGCACATCTTTTGTCAATTTTCCACAACGTTTTGCACGAATACTGTCCCTTAGTTTATGCAATTAAGACATATAATATGTGCCGTTCACACTTGTATTGCGCTCTTTAAAGTCAATTAGCAAAATGCCCTCACAATCCCAGAATATTGTGGCCATAATCTTTTTCGTTGATTGAACGACTTTCGCCTTTCTGGGACGAGGTTCATCAGGTAGCCGCCATTCCAGGGACTTCCTTTTCGATAGAGGATCGTAAAACAGAACCATTGTTTCATCCCCTGTGACAATGGACTCCAAAATCGGTTTCGGGTCGTCTCCACACATGTTTAAAAACGACTGCGTACATTCGACTCGACGTTCACGTTGGAGAGCAGAAAGAAGTCGCGGTACCCATCTAGCACTAATTTTATTCATACCCAAATGGTCATGGAGAATTCGGCGAACACTTGTTTGGGAAATGTTTGTTATCACTGCTAATTCCTTCGCTTTCAAACGGCCTAGCACTAAATGTTCAATAATTGTCCCAAACGGAAACATTTTGCCCACTTTTTTATAGTTGAATACGAAGGAGATTAATCACCGTCAATGCCGTCTAAACGTCGTTTAATGTGATAAGGTGTATACCCTTCTTATGTTAAAAAATTAATGACCGCGCGGTACTCAATTTTCGTTACTTCAGACATTTTCGTGCGCTAGTCAAGTTGGTTGGCTGGTTACTAAAAACTACTAGGCTTCGAACCGTCATATTTATAGTGTACATCTCGTGTATGTGATGCATAACTTGATTATAAACCTGTCAGGCAGAGAATTTATGGCGCCTACCACGTATATAATGCTTAGCGATTACCAAGTACAGCTCACCACATATAAGTTGAGCAGTCATCGACGCAGATCAAGAAGTGAGAGAATGCACGATAGAGATGGATAGAGCTGTGACAAATGCATGCGTGTACACCCCGCTACTACTACTCACCCCTTTGTCCATCGCGCATATATTCTTCACCGCTCAACATATATGTGGTCTAGTTTATAATGCTTTGGATAGTTGGCGCCATTTAGGGATCGATATTTTGAGGTTATTAGAATCAGAAAAATCTAGTTATGTGACGGTCTTATATCGTGCAGCAATGGCGAGATACAGTTGGCCTTGAGTGAAATTATGAAACCAATATTCAGGGCTAAAGTCAAGATTTAAATTAAAAGTCACTTTAACTTGATTATTAAACCGGACATAAGAGTTATTGTTATTAACTAATCTACTCCAAGAAATGGTCTGAAAGTGGGGGTTTAAGCACATGAATCGGCGAAACTCCAAGAAGCATGTGTACATGTGTACCTAGTGCCTGTCTTATTATTATTATTGTTTTAATTGTATATATTCTATACCATTGGCAAGTCAATATCACTTTGTAATGTCATTGGACAAGTTCGTTATTATATGAATGTAACATTATCGGACAATAAATGTGTCAACAAAATTCACTACTTTTTCATTCAGCAATATGTTGTTGACAACATTATAAATAAGCCAATTAAGTGGTACATTATAGCGACACAAAGAATGGCGTTATTAAAAATGAAAAACAACAAAAACATATACACACATTGAGAAAGAGAGACACAAATACGCATGCATAAAAGGTACAATCAGTTATTACTTCACAAAACAATATCTTACTCATAATGCAACGCAATCTATATTTAGTCATAAACATAAACGTACACAATGAACTTATATATTGTTTTTATCGTGGACTTCAATCAGAGTAATCATTGTTTTTCCATTCTGTAATTGACAGTTTGCTTGTCGTAATATTTGTAATCATCATTCATATCGAAGTTCTTTTTTTACCATTTGAGCTTTATTAATTCGACCATTATATTACCTACTTTTCCCGACAATATAATAGATCGTTTAATTGTAAATGTTATATTATTTACAATACTAGCACACGCATAAAACATAACAATCATAATAATAATAATAATAATAATAATGACACAAGAGGAAAACACCAGAACGACTATCATCAAATTAGCATTCTTTAGTTTCAGTTCTTTTTTTTTGATTTCCTCTTTTGTAGTGTTTATAATTTGAGTATTGTCATGAATATACTATTATAACCGCTATTAAAAATAATGATGAGCCCGAAATAACCATACATTAAAAATATATTAAAGATTGTCGTTTGTGATTACATGGTCGGAGCCAATGCTTATTAGTTTGGCAAAATAACCGTGAAGTTATGTATAAATATTTACATCTAGATCTATAAAGTATTATAATACATATGTATATAGGCACTGTGTTTTTTTGGTTATTTGATTGGTAACTGGCAACACTGATTACAGTGTTTACATATTATCCACCGGACAAAATATTGTGTGTAGAAGTTGATAGATGAGAAACTAAATATGAATTGATTATTCGTATATGTTTAATATTAGGCATCTATGGCGCATTTCTAAAAATAGGCTTCGTTTTTAATCAAAGAAACGTGTATTTATGTACATTTGTGTTTAGTAATTGCCATGATTACCTTTTGCATAATCACAATCTGACTTTCATTAATAGTCTATAAATATAATATCAGTTATTTATTATACGAAACAAATATAATAAGATTACCACTTGAACCGAAGCTTATCGCAATGTGTTATATAAATAGACAGGAGTCATTGATTATACGGTTGGGCATGATTGATGGTCTGGAAAAATGGAATAACAAAATTGTTTTCTTTTTTTTGTTGATATTAAATAGCCAGATTTGTTTTATTAAAATGTAGTTTTCAGAACCATAAAGTCAGGTTATTTATAACTGTTCATAGACTATGGGGTACCACAAGGTTCCCAGTTGAGACCAATATTTGTTCATATACGTTTATGGATATGCCTTATGCGTTAGCTATTTTCGTTTCAAAAATTCTGCCTTCTAAACTCTCTTCCTTTTAGGATAGGGCTTTCTCTTTTGCAACTCATCACATTCTATCGAAAATATCGAATTAGGTATATTTTCGGTTTTGACATTATAATGTTCTGAAGTAAAAAGCGACTCTCTGAAGCTTGCCATGACAATTCAGGAGTAGTGCAAATTTTTTGAAGTTATTATCGTCCTATGACGGATTAAGTCCTGCTCGAATTTTTGGCATATCTTTATTTGAATGGAGTTTTTTATGGCCACCATGTAATTATTCCTTTTATTTCCACGTAGCGTTTTTTATGGGATATTGCGTTTAACAGAAAAATATGCATATATGAAGCATGCTGTTGTTTTTTGTGTTTTTGTGGACTGACCTCATCAGTAGGCGTGTCTTGACGTTCATGATACGTTGTTTGAGCGACAGTAGCGCCATCAAGAAATTGACAGGCGGCAACAATAATAACTGCTTAAACTCCGAATCGCTGTTAAACTGGTGCACTTGTGTTATATTTTCAAAAGATTTTCTTCTCACCGAAGACATACACGAACCCAATTGTTCTCAACCGAAGCACCATCGTCAACCGATGTGCTGGATCTGTGGCATTTCTTGACAAAGTTTTGTAGTAACTGGTAATTTTGTGAGTTGTTTTGATGTTTACTTATAAGGTTAGTGCCTCATTACTTTTTATTTACTACAGTCGAGCAGATGAACGTAGTCGGCCATCGATTGAAGTTTTCAAACATTTGCGAAAGCTCCTCATGTCTCAAACCTGGGACCTCTTCTCTTTAGCTTATTTATAAATGATTTGTTATGATCTTTTATATGTCCACTTAGAATGTCAATAGACAAAATATTTTATGTATATTTATTATAATACTTTGGTACTTGTTTATTTACTTTGGCATGTACCTAAAGAAAAATTCGAATTAGGAAAAGCTTGATTTAGAGGGAGAAGACAGTATATGCAAGGTATAACTAAAATTGCATGAATGAAATGTACGAATGACATGACAGTTCTAAGACTATGTGTATCTAATTGTATATATAACTATATACAATTAGATACATAACTAAATAATTCGTTTAGTTATGGTGATGTGCAAATTCGACAAATTCTTACCCTTAATAAGCCCAAACTCTGCCTTCAGTGATCAGCAACAGTAGTTAATAATGTATTATTGTGTTTGCATAAATGCCATATTTTCAACCAGGCGTATTAGTAAAATCATTAAATTAATCGCAGCCAATATATAAAATACAATTAATCTAAAATGTCATTTTGACTAGATGTTTTGAATCTTCTATCAGAGGATCCTCAAGTTATTGAGAACAATATGTCACCACATGCTTAACAGCCAACCTATTCTTAATTGTTATGCTGTGGTGATGAGGCATACTAAATTAGTTTTTGTGTCAAATACTATATACATTGTGGTCACCATTTATAAAAAAAAGAGATGTGTGAAAATATCTCAATAATTGCAGGTTACAAAATGGGTAGGTATACCCTCTCGCCTAATGTCCGCATACCCTCTTGGTTTCATGTTACATCGCTCGTTTTCGAATTAGAACAATTCTGGTTCGATCTACTGATCTTCCCTAAAGAATGCCGTAGGTCAATGGGAATAGAACGCGCTTTTATTATTTTAACCGAAAAAATATTCGATGTTTTTTTCGATAATTGTTTCACCTGATTTAGTTTAAATAATAATCCTATGTGACTCCAATTGATTCCACTGTTTCGTTTAGTTATGATGACCACCTCGTATGTTGTTTGTAAGTTGACTTCAAGTTTGGTTGATTTGATGTTTGTATTGCCTCTAATACTGTACACCAAGATATTCAGGAATATCATTTATGAAGAAGAAGATTATGGTATAAATTGTTACTTATATTACGAATATGAAATTTTTACAATTTTAAGAAAAACAACCGATCAGATTGCATACAGAGTTAGTTTTAAATAGCGTCATTAAAAAAAGGGGGTGAAAGAAGCATATCAGTAATGTACGCAGTGATGAGAAATTGATTTTTCTTTCCTCTAGTCCGAGCCTGTCGCAGTTAATATACAAACATAATAATTTTCAGATAGAGGAATTTAAGTTTCAAAATAATATAATTCTATTTAACGGAAAAAAACATGGTAATGCACCCAGGTTCTCGACCTTTTCCACATAAAGGCCACAAAGAAAAACATCGCCATAGAAAATCTTTTCAATTGCCATTCATTCTCCAACAAAGGTTGTAACTATTTGCATTTTATGGCTTTTTTGGAAGAACCTTAACCTGGAAGTACTAGTGGTATTTACGTAAATACGTATAGGATAAACAAAGTTATGGACCGACTTTAACTACATTTTGGCCCTAAAAATTTAGAAATTTTTGATGAGTTACAAATAAATTCCTTTTTTGATTTCCAGTTAGGCATTTATATGCATTCTTCAGATTCGCATAGCCTGGTACCTATTTAGCTGTAACCCTGTATATGTATATGTACATCAGAAAATTACTGATCACCTTTGACCAGATTTATTATAACAAGAACAGCCAATGTTTGTCAAACAGCTTAATATATTTGGACCAAAATAAAAGCAGACATTTTCACACGAATGATAACTTATTAATAAACTTTAAAGTCATCTAATGTCACGAAAGAAATATCCTAATGTAGCATGCGGATCAGGCATGACATGGAACTTTCAAAGCCCGTTGAAATATTAAGGTACGTACGGTTATCCTGCTGTCGTCGTAAAATCCAATTTAAATTCATGTATGACCACATAAATAACCAACAGAGGGCACTACAATCTCTATATGCACGCAAATTCGAAAACATTACATGGATGGACCCCGGACCTATTTATACAAACGTGCACGTAATGTTGTACAAATACATGGACGTGGAAAGGAACGGTACGAAAACACGACCGGCGACGGTGGAATGATGTAAATTTAATTTCGCATTATTGTTATGATAGACTAATTTAATTTTCATTTTATCGCATTTAATTAAGCACAAACTTTTGATCATAAACGAAAAAGGAAGAATAAGAGAGGATGAATAAACGTTGAAGCGATGGGTTGTTGCGCGAGGGGAGGAAAAATTTAAAAATGCTGAATTACAACAAAAACTAATTTCAACTTTTTAATTAAATTTTCGCAGACTTCTTTCCATCTCACTCTATCTTTCGCGTCGTCTCTTTTCTTATTTCTTTTTTTTATATCCGAGGAACCAGTTGTGTTGTAAATTAACTAAACTTATTTAATATATCTCTTGATGTGTTATTTTCTCTGTTTTATTTATTCTTCCTCATTTTTTTTTGTTTCACAAACTCAAGAGTTTTGTTCATTCTCATTCTGTTCTTCATCCTTCTCAAAGACTGATTTGAATCCATCTTCGTCTGTTTACTCTACCTTATCTCACTTCTATATTATAAAAGCGAGTACGTGAGTTCTGAAATTGTTTGAAGTGGGGGTAATTTAAAATGAAAACGGTCGTTACTGTTATTAATATAACGGTGATTTTTAATTTTCTAATTATGTTTTGAATTTAAATGGCGTTTTAACGTTTTTTTTTTGGAGAAATTTATAATTAATAGGTGCTTTTAATTAAAAAACTGATTCAACTTACACAGAAGTATTATTATTAGTGCGTGAAATGTGTTCTTTCTGTTTGGTTTTTAATAAAAGTAAATTTGTATTTTGAATAGCAATACGTGCAAATTTAAATGTTGCTGTTCATCTTTCTGTAATTCGTAATAGTCTATCTTCAAGTGTCACATAATACGTATGAGAAGTGTAATTGTAAGAGTTCTTCAAAGTTATGTCTTTATACCAATTTATAAATGATGTACTAAGCAGATTTTCTAGTATACAGAGTGTATGGGAAGTGTACATTAATTATTTATTTATAGTTTTTAACTCGATAAATAATTATTTGTATTTTTTTTAGTAGGGCTTCGCAAATTCGTAATTGCGCCACTTGATAAAAAGTTTAACATGTTCAAGTGGCGCAATTACAAATTTGCGAAGCCCTACTAAAAAATATACAAATATTACTGATCGAGTTAAAAACTATAAATAAACAATTAATATACAAAATAAATGTTAAACGATAAAAATAGCAATCTGCTTAAGTATGTAATGGAACAAGCATTACAATACAATTAAAATGAATAAAATTGCCCTACGTTGGGCGACCTAATGTAAAGGAACCCCCTTATATTTAATTTAATAAAATTGTAGAGTTTAAATCTAAAATATAATTTAAATAACTTGCTTTCCCGGCTAAACTCAAATCAGATGATCTCAGGGCGATTCGGATTAAAAAGAAATGATTAAGTAAACGGTGTTCCTAAACATTAATTATATTTAATAAAAAAAATACCATTGTAAAACTTTAAACAATTCGTATATTCAAAACCAATGAATTATATATATATAACTACTTTTTACATATAACCAAAGAAATAAAATATATTTAAA
The DNA here is from genome assembly GCA_963170755.1 of Amphimallon solstitiale. Taxonomy (NCBI): domain Eukaryota; kingdom Metazoa; phylum Arthropoda; class Insecta; order Coleoptera; family Scarabaeidae; genus Amphimallon; species Amphimallon solstitiale. The sequence goes on from OY720680.1 coordinate 64,857,094, forward strand.
GACAATTTTAATACATTTTTACCAATAATTAATGGCCATAGATTTTTATGTATATTATTCGACGTAGTCTAACATAAACAACGGATGGCAGAATTTACTACGTCGGCTGGTTTTGTGTACTATTTATAAATACACAACAATATTAATACGGATTAAATTACATTCTCCTTCATAGAACGGAGATGATATATATTTATCAACTTTATTATGTTAATTTCAATTTAAAATATATTTCATAATCTTTAATTCTTCAATATCAAAAATATTTTTATTTACAATAACCTTTTAAAAATACCTTATAATAAAGTTTCTTTCTTCGCTCTTCGGCGATGTCTATCTTCAGCAAACTCTTCTTTGCTTGGCGTTGTCATCAACGGAATTTCCTTAGTAGTCACGATCCTGACGTGACGAATCTACTTGCTCTATTTACTAGAGCACAGTATATTTATTATAAACTTTTAACACTGAGCACATTTACTCTCTAAGTGCTACTTTAATCACTATTTTTCAAATAACAATTCTTATGATTGTTATGTAATTTATTATAGGAGTTTTAGGTTCTCCTTTTTTATAGAACATTTAATGTATATTACTTGAACTTTTTGCTAGTCGTGGTTTGACGACTTCTTTACGAAGCCAGCCAGTCAAATCCCTCCGACTTTGGAGTTAACTTTCCGACTCGAATGAAGTCTAGCGGTTGACTCTCTCGTTTTTTGCGCGTGTTTCTATTTTATATAAAAGTGTCTGTGGTTCCCCTTTCTCTATATAGTTCGGTTATTTCCACTTAAGTTTCCCGTACCGTTACAAGTACTACAGCAAAATATAACTATTCTTGTAAATATCAAGTTATAATTTAGTTTATATTTTTAAATATTAATTCCTTTAGCCTTTTTATTTGATAAATTATGAATTAAGGTTTTTGGATTTCATCTTTGATCTTTACCGTTACAGGCACCTACAGCTAAAAACAAAAATAGTGCAGTAAATATTTCAGAGAATTCATTTTCAATTAAACTGAATTTTTTAAAAATAAACAATGTAAATGTAAGACTAACTGTAATATAAAGCTGGATGATTACCACAAAATTATTACTTAATTGCCACCTATAGAACTTTTAAGCCATGATTTTAGTATAATGACGTTGCTACCAGATTTAAATGTAACTAACATTAATAAAAATTAAGATAAAGAAATTAAAATAAAATATTAAAAAAACATCAACAAAATATATTAAAAGTATCAAATCTAACCAACAAAAAAGGGACAATTTGTGTCTGTGTTTGCTAATCTTATGCAAAACCCAACGTATGTCTGCATTCAGTGCGTATCTAAAGCCCCCCGCCCCTCCGTTATCTTTTAAACGAAAAGAAATATAACGTTGAAACAAAAATAAAACAAAAGAAAGATCTATTCAAAATTTACGTTTTTTCTTTCGTCAAAAGCTCTTCACGGAAGTTGTGAAGAGTACCTGGAGTAATGGATCTGCACACATCAATCATTCTTTGTCTCAAATCAATCATATTTTCTGGACATGTTTTATAAACTTGAGATTTGATATAACCCCACATGAAAAATCAGGTTGGGTTAAATCAGGGGATCGGGCAGGCTACTCTGTCGTGCCACGGCGTCCAATCCATCTTTCAGGACCTCCCTGTTTTTACAATTATCTCACTGATCCATAATAAAGCGGAATCTTGGTGAAATATTATCTCCGTTTCGCCAAACTCATCCAAATTATTCTCAACAATTTCTACAATTAGAGGCTGAATTGTATTTTCGAGCATGTCAAAATACAATTGGTCTGTTATATTTTCATGTAAGAACAGAGCACCTACTATGTGAATATTAGGTAACCACATAGTAAGTCCTACTCACATGCTCAGTTTCTGCGAGTATTGAATGTGTTTTTCACGAAAAATATTAGGATTTGAATTGATTCTGCCTGTGTACCCGACCATTAAGGAGAAAAGTAGCCTCATCACTAAAACAAACTACTACTCGTTTAGAGTTTATTTCGTAAAATTTATTTCTGCGGTCAGGATCATCTTCGTTAAGCTGGTGTAATATTTGTATCTTGTATGGGTGAAATTTATGTTTTTTCTGAACCTTTGCTACAGAATTACTGCTGACACGCAAGATATTGCAACTTGAGAAATGATCTGTGTACAGTCTACCACCATTTCTGCTATTATATCAATTTGTTTATCCTCAGAAAGTTGTGGACGTCCGGTTTTTTAGCATCCATAACACTCCCAGCTCTTTGAATTTTTTTTTACAAATTCTCTCAAATATTTACGTGATATAGGGACAATCAAGATGTCTCTCATTGAAGATTAATTCAGCAGCATGAACATTTCTTTGAGATTCAGTAACAATCCTTCAGCTTCCACTCTCTCTTCAAGTCTACGTACCATTTTTACTTCAAGTCTCAAATCACAAATCACGTTTATTATTAACAAGAAGTTTCGGTTGGGGAAAAGCTTCATTTACAGCTCTCCGAGTTTTATCTATTACTTTTCAACGAAAACCTAAAAACAGGAAAATGAATTATCATACAGAATAAGAAACATCGAAATTTTAGTGCATGAGTGATTCAAAGCTTTAAATAACAAACTACGTAAATTCTCATATTTTGAATCATAAAAAAACGAATTGTGTTATTTTTTTATAGTAATTTTGTTTCATTTTTGTTTGAACGTTTTATTTCTATTCGTTTAAAAGATAAAGATAACGGGAGACGGAAGACTTTACACACGCGCAGTATATCTCTCATAATAAGGACTATAAGGAGTGATTCAATATCGCGCCAGTTGGAGATATCATTTGTTCTTGTGTAGACACATTTAATATGGAAAAATAGGTACGCGTCAGAAGTAACATTTTTACTCTTAGCGAGAAGCAGATGTGTTGCAGATGTGTTTGCAAATGTTAAAGACGATAAATAGGTTTAAACGATTGATTTGCAATTTTGTTATAAAAAAAATTAAAATTCAGACAGGAAGTAAACACCTTTTTGCAAGTATCTCGTACAATATGCATACTATAGAGCGTTATTAGGCGAATAGAAGTATGTATTTGGAACAACTTTTGTATACATAATTCAGACCGTGTACATACATACATATAAATATAAGGCCAATCTTGTGGTTTATGAGCGTTATATGTTCTTTATGTAGATGATTCTCCACAATCAGCATAGATGTGCCTTCTTTATTTTTATTTCGGTTAACGTTAGCATACCCTGATATTTTAAAACCAATTATCTAGAATTCAGATATTCGATAATGGTAATAACATTTGACACTTAAAGGTTGCCCGTATTTTGACATTAAAAACAGTTTCACAATCATTTGTACAATAATCACAGAGCTGATACATATTCATTATTTTCATGTAGTGATTTCATCATCTCAGAAACAATACATCATACATTATATGCTGAAAGAATTGTTTGCCTTTTTATTGAAATAACAGGTAATTCTCTTTTACCGTCTAAAGGTCAAAATCATTTACAATTTATATAAATACACGTATGCTAAAGGTGCTAATATACTGTTATAAAATATCAATTATCGCTCATAATAGCTTTACGAAGGTTTTATTTTATGTTATTGTTGTTAAAATTCTATTATATTGACTAGGTATATATTGTGGTGATATTTTTATGAGGAAATGTTGAAACCATAAACTGTTTATGATTCAGGAAATATGCATTCATAAGTATTTTACAATTTTGCTTTGTTGTTAGGAATTCATTAATATTTATGGATACTGAGAGTTCGTTCAGGTACAACTTTGTGAAAAAGATTTATATTATCTGTCAATTTCTGATAAATTCTGTAATGTTTGCATATACCTAACATCAATAGCAAAGAAGAATTCTGTAGACGTTGTAAGCAAATTTGGTCTAAAAATTTGTTTACAATAATTAAGCTCGGTTAAAATTAATAATTCATAGAAATTTGTTTTATCTATTGATTACTGACTGATAAGGCCTTCGGTAATATATCAAACGCATGAATATTTTAATAGCAATAATAACTAATTTATTACTAGGAAAACAAAACGCGACGGATAAACAAAATGTCCATGGTCAGTATTAATATTTGGGAGTTGCTTTGATACGAGATGTAGCTTTAGTCAGCATCTAAGAGTGACCCAAAAGGTCGAATTTTAAACGGCGAAAATTTCAAGGCTGATGCCAAATAATGGAGGATCAACGAGCTCCAAAAAGGCGGTCGTGACCGTGTTGGTTTATGCCATACTATTGTACGGAGCTTCGATAGGGAAGGGAACAATGAGCAAAGGAAGCTATTAATCAGTTGCTACTGCATCCAAGACCGCACCAAATGTTATTAAGGGGAACTGGCAGATATATAGTGAATCTTGCCGGGAACATTATGAGTGAAAGAATATTTAGAAACTTTCATGGCTATTGCACACGAAATGCAAATACGTTGTAATCCCACATCATCGCTTGAGTGTTACACAATTGGTAGTGGATTACTGAGGCCCCAAATTACATATATGTAATTGTCTCATGGAAAATATAAAAATCATCACTGACAACCAGTTCAACAAAAATGTAAAAACTGTATTGACTGAATATTGTTTTTATATTGAAGAGGAATATCTCTGGCTTTTTCCCACGGGAAGTAATATTGTTAAATACACTTATAATATCATTCAAATCTAACAATGCCCTCGCTCTGCTTGATCCTTCACACAGACAAATGATTTTATTACCCCGTTTGTTTGGAAACTGTTTTTTGAAGTTTGTGTTATGAAATGTTATCATAGTATCCATGTTTACATACTATTATACACCGTGTCCAGAAATTCGCGGATAAACTTCAGGTAGAACAATTCTAAGTATTTTGAGTAAATAATCCTAATACAAAAAAGTTGTAGGGTCTGTCGTTAAGCCATACGGATTATTTTAAAAAAGTGCAAGTTTGGCAACACCGTATTATAGCAGTTATCATACAATAATACAAATAAGCACGAATTAGGACTTTCATTCGTATTTGAAAATCCATTAACTACTACTACTACTTTATTAAAACTACAGTTAATGTTAAAAAATTGATAAAACACATGAAATGATTAAAGTAAGTGTTCAAACTGGTAGCCATTAGTTTCTAGACAGAGTTGTAGTCTTCGAGGAATAGGATTTAATACGCGTTGTAACATATCAGGAGTAATTAATTGAAGTGTGGCGGTAATTCTACTAATTACTTCTTGTTCATTGGCTGGAGGCGTCGCATATACTTTTTTTTTTTAAAAAGCCCCAAACAAAGATGTCGAGAGGATTAATATCTTGGGACCTTGCTGGCCACGATATTGGTCCATTACGTCCGACCCACCTGTTCGGAAAGTTTTCGTTTTACCATGCCCTTGAAAGTCGAGCATTGTGAGCTGGTGCACCGTCATGCATGTAAAGCATGTTGAGCCTGAGATTTAATGGAACATTATCCAGCACTTCCTCTAAAACATTAACGTATTCAATTGCATTTACACGATTGGGAAGAAATATTGGTCCAACAATGCGAAGGTTTAAGATGCCTAGCCATACATTTACAGAAATCCTTCTTTGATGTCCAAATTCTCTGAATGCACTAGGATTCTCATCCGCCCAAAAATGGAAATTATGGCTATTAAATACTCCGTCTCTTGTAAACAAGCATTCGTCGCTCCAAAGAATATGGCATAGAAAGTTCGGTTCTAGGTGAATTATGTTTAAAATTGTATTACAGAACATTATTCTATTCACATTGTCATTTCTATACAATGGCTGCACTTTTGTTACATGAAACGGCCGCAAAAGGTTTTGTGTTAGCACTGAATGAACTGTTGACTTACTTGGAACGTTCATTTCTCGAGCTATTTGTCTAGTGCTGCAAGTAGCATCTTCGTAAATAGTATCCAAAATTTGTTCTTCTAACTGAACCATACGGCGTTCCAGCCTGCGTCATAATAATTAGATCTAAATATACCATATTCACGAAGGCGCATATCTAATCTTCGGAATGTGTTGGTAGATGGGTGCCGCCGATATGGATAACGTATTTCGTATATCTGTTTCGCCATATTCGCATTGCCGTTGCAAAATCCGAATACAATATACATATCAGCATTTTCATTAAAAGTATACATCATAAAATCCCACAATAATGATGACTAGGTACATAAAGCGAAAAAATTAAACTTCAATTTTACAAACGTCAAAATTTGACTACGAGCTTTATATTGCAACCGAATATTTTTCTTGTTCAATGTTCCATATGTACTTTAAGGTAAAAAGTGCAATTGACGAAATGTTGAAAATGCGAGGTATTGGCATTACTCGAATAGTAACATCAACGTTGTGCTACATAAATCTATTTTATTGTAAATAGCAATGGTTATTCGTAAAAGATTTCAAAATGTTGAATTATTTGCAGCCGTATATTTTCAATTTTGATGGCCTCGTGTGGTTTATTGAAAGACCATACAAGTTTTTTGTATCAGGATTGTTGACAGAATTAATCGTAGAATCGTTCTACGTGAAGTTTATCCGCGAATTTCTGGACACGGTGTATATATACGTATATAGATAAAACTGATTTTATCTATCTATATGTTAGGTGTATTTATATTGCTTGTTATTATTTATTAGAAATTCTCTAAAAGAATCTCGGGCAATTTTGACTTTTTTTTTTGAAATACTTTGGAACAATTTAGAATAAACCTAGAACCACCTGGAACAACAGTCAGATTTTCAATTTTCGAAGAAGGGAGAGGCTAACTTCGCAATTCCGATTTATCATCCGTTCATTATCAAGATAGCAATGGAATTATGATATACGAACTTGCAGAATAATATTTTTTATTTTCGTAAAGAAAAACCTACAGATAATACTGATTAATGTGTAATACTTTAACACAAAAACTTTGATCGTTTTCCTGTTTTAATAAAAAAAAAAGTAGGTAATAGAAAATACATATATACCTAAATACCTACTATAATCCAACATTATAATCATCATGCCATACAAACTTCAAAACGTAGTATATATTTATAAAACTGTTTTCCTTCCGGGTCGCTTCAACGTAAATATTTTCCGCTATTTATTGTTTAACCTTGAAACGCAAATAGCTAGTACACGAAAGGTCATTTATCCAATCAATATTACCAGAAATACTTATACATTCATCATCAAAATATAAAAAAAATACAACGACCGTTTTGATATTTCATTTAGGATAGTAACAAAATTACAATTAGCCTTAATTGTTTAACACTCCATTATTTTCTTATTTTCTCCTGAAACTGTGTCATAATTTAAAGCCATAAAACACATGTCCCGTGTAAGATAAAAATGTGAATATATGCTTGTTAGACAGTTAATTAATATAATTAGAAAGCTGTGCAAAATGTATCTGAAGTATTTATATAAGTAATGAAATGTCTAGTAAATATGTACTTAGCGTTATTTTCTACTTCTTTACTTTAACAACTTTCACTTTTATTAATGGAAAAATATTCGTAAATCGGTTTATGTAACTTCTGAAGGTATTTCGATAGGTGATATTTTCTCAAATTTTATATTATTTAATTATATCGTGTACGTGTTTTTTGTTTCCCATTTTATTACTTAATTTCTTATTTAACAAAGCGATATTTTGAAATAGAAAATAATAGTAAAATGATTTTTAATAGTTCATTCCAACCAATCTGTGTGTAGGTACCTGAGTTATGTAAGTTTTATACAAGTATAGGAAAAGACATTAATGTTTTGTTGAATAAACATAAAATAATGTGCATTTAAATTAATTACTTGAAGGAAAATATGTTTTAATATATTACCGATTACGAAATTATTTAAAAGCAGGTAATATTATAATCTTGAAAATAATAATAAATTACGTTTAATAATACTTGTAGATGTTTCTTAAGCTATTAAAATGATTCATTAATCTATTAGGTTTATATATGTTTCAATGTTTCTATACAAGTCCTTAGTAATAAATTCTACGTTTTATTAATTTACTTAATGCCTTCGACTTTTTAACTAAAAGACCGTTCAAATATGAAACACCTCTAAGCACAATAAATTAAAAATATATAACATGCTATAACATCCAAAAACTTATAATGAGTAATGATGTTGTTATAGTAATACCCCACACGTTGGGCGCCAATTAAATATAATAATTAATTAGTTGACAATTTAATGAAATAGGGTTTAAAACATACTTCCGATAATCTATTCTTATATCTACTGATGACAAAAATATTCGACCTCGAGATTTTGGCAGACGTTCACGTTTTGAAGAAGAAATATTGTATAGAATAGTATAGATGGTCTCTTGACCAAAAAAATCAAAATTTTAGTGAAAGTGGTGAAATAATTACGCAAAAAGCAAAACTACTTCATTCACATATCAGTGAAAATTAAAAACAATTTACAGCCAGTGAGGGATGGCTACAACACTTTAAAACACGGTTTGGAATTCGCTAGTTGAAAATTTCAGGTGAAAAATTGTCCCCTCAACCAAAACTCGTGGATCCGTTTAAAATTTAGTTTAAAAGTAGAAGAGGAACTTGATATTACATTGGAGTAACTGTACAATACCAGTGACGGGACCCTACTGAAAATTGTTGTTGTTTTACTAGATAGCGCTATAAATGCCTGAAAGGTAATAATTCGGTGGGCAGAGCAGGATAATATTGATATTAAGGACATTAAAGTTATAAAGAAAATAAAAAGCCATTATACAAAAAATACATTTTATTTGTTGCTATTTTTTAATCAGTGTTACTATATTTATATGTTTAATTAGGTAATTATCAATGTTTATTATGTATTAGATATCACTTTCGTTAATGTGAATAAATAAATAATGCGAACAATCATTGTTTTATTCGGTTCACATTATCAAATGTTATGTTTTTCCTTACGAGGAAAGAATAGAACAGGAGAGATAATAAACTGGTGGGGATCGGTATTTTTTAGACGGAAATTACCACTTTAAGGCAGGTCAGTTATGGCAATATTGACCAATCATAATTTATAAAATGAGTATTTTGATTAACCTGTCATATATCCGGTATGTTTGATTATGTGTTCAGTGGCGTAACATACATATTCTAGACATGTTTTTTTAAATGTTTTCTTTAATACAGTTAGAATAAATGTTACTATATTAACAAGAATAAAAGGATTGAAAAAATAATGCACTTACGATATTACTTTAATTATTATTGGACTAAGAACCTATTTTAAATGATTTTCGAGAACATACGAAGTGTACACTATACCCTATACAAAATATTTATGCACGCCTATGCATTGCGGCGGCCATATTGAGTTACCACTTTGGACAAATATTATTATTAAGGAGACTCTCTCCTGTTCTATTCTTTCCTCGTAGGTTTTTCCATATAAGTGAGTAATATTATTATTATTACATCGTTTTCCTTCTTTGACATGAGTATAAGGCATAACGAAAATTATTTAAAGTGCTGGGTATAGTCTCTATTAGTCTCCAAAAGATATTACAGTTAAATTTTCCTTGGGCGGACACCAACGGGACCGACTGAAGTGACAGTTCAAGAGAAGTGTCTGCCTAAAAGAAATACGCAAAATTTAACGTAAACTGTAATTTAAGAAATTAGAACGTTTAAAAAGTATAATTTGGGATAGCTTCTGTGGTACTGGAAGCTCATCGACATGAGAATCTTCGGAAAGTTCTTGTATTTCAGCTGGATTTTCAATTTCCAGTCCTAATTCTGAATTCTTAAAATACAAATTTTCATCTATGTTCAAAAAATTATTAAGGTTTTCATTATCAGCCAATTTCATCAAATTCTTATTTTTGAGGATATCTGCAAGTACCTTAAGTGGTAAGTCATCTTCTAGATCAGATGTAACTGCCTCAGTTAACTGGTATTCACTTTGCATATTTTCGTGCTAAAATCCTGATTTATGGAAGCAAATTTTAACTGTTTCCTGGTTACTTGGTTCCAAGCGGTTTTTGCGAAGTAAACTTTGCATCCAATGGTGTACTTTCTTAATTAACTTAAAAGCTGTACCACCAGTTTCAAACAGGCGTTTTAGTATTATAATTCGATAATAAGTATTGAATTTTTTTTAATCTCCTGGTCTAGTGGTTGAGAAGCCGATGTACATTTAGGGGCCAGAAGGAAGATTGTCATATTTTTTAATCGGACGTCTTTTGGATGAGATCCCGCATTGTTTCTTTTGCCATTTTCCAGTCTAGGTCTTGCAACCACTCTGTCATATTTTGTTTTTTGTCCGACTATGAGAAAATTTTCTTGTGTCCGTGCCCGTTCAAGACAATGTCCGTCCAAAAGAAGGTTAACACAATGCAAATTATGGAGGAGTTGGTCGGAACCATGAGAAACTGTCTTTCCAAGAATATGTCTGTGTAAGAGGGGTGTCTGCAAAGGGGAAATTTACTGTATTTTATATAGTAAAAGAATATTACGTAATTGCAAGAAGTTCCAATCTAAGCATCAAGTAATTATTAAAGTTATTCATATAAAATAAAAACGAAAATGAAATGTGTAGACACATGAATGTTAAAACTAACATCAAGTAGTAAATAAAAATACTGTAACTTACATATATACATTTATACGTAAAACGTATATGCATGTGTTTGGGATATACACATACATTAAGTGCCATTGCCGACAATCGAACGCACAGACACCGGTGTTTCGGCCTTTGAGGCCTCATCAGTGCACGTAGAGACTGTTGACAATGGCTTTAAAACTTAAAACGCTACTTATGTCAATTTTGCGTGGTAAATGCAGTGAGAGTATCACAGCGACATCTAACACCCAAAAAGAAGACACAGAAAAGCGATGGCTTCTGACGGCATAATCTGCTATACAGAGGCCTGTATGTTAATAGTGTATCCCGTATAATATAGCCTTATGCGGCGTCACCAATCAAAACGAAAATGAAAATGTAATGTACGGCTTTATTCTTGACTGTAATTAATAAAGTAATTAAGTTGTTCTTTTGTGAGAGAAATTTTAGGTTTTTAAACAGACTCAAATTTAATAGTGGAATTAATTTCCTTATTGAATACTCCTCGTTACTAGCTCAGATGGGAGGTCGGTTCGCATGAGAATCTTATTTTCAAGTCGGTTCAGGTATTAAGACACTAAGATTATTTTTATAGACGTACTATCTTGACAATCCAGATTTTTATGTTAAGGTAACCAAATAAGATGCAAAATTGATATTTAAATACTATGAATATATTGATTAAAAAACAAACAACAAAGATCAGGTTACAAAACAAATATTACAAAGCGAAATACAATTAAAATTGTATATATCAATATAAAATACGCATAAGTTACAAAATAGGCAGATATAATAGGTTAACAAGACGATGGCGCTTTACAGAGACAACATACCGTGATTTTAATTAGATGTTAATTGATTGGTTACGTAAAATGCATGCATGATATAGGCCTCTAATTAGATTACACGTTGGGTACCTTTACGATGATGCTATGAAGATGAAGCGGTGTTTTCATTCGTTGATACGGGCAGCTTCCCAGGATAGATGGATACCGTCTTCTTTGCCTCGAACTGGGGCACACACACTAGCTTTAATTTTACTTTTATATCGCGTAGCACACTATTTGATTTATTGCCTATATATCTATTTTCTCACTAGGCTTTTCTTTTCTCTTAAGGAGTGCTTTGAATTACTATATTTTTATTAGCACTATTAACCTGCGAGATCGTTCCCTATGACATTATAAACGCCAGGAAATTTCTTCTGATGCGTTTATAATTAACTGGGTTGGGTCCAGCCGATTTATTCGACAAGCGGGACCTGTCAACCTGCTCCTTCACTAGTCGGGGAACGTCTAACTGCATCTTCGCCGCTTAAGGAGCGTCTCACGGTATTCTTTACGGGGATTCCGCGGGCCACTCTTAGGGACTTCACTTCTTTTCCAACTTGTTCATGAGAAAAAGCACTCCGTAAAATGTTTTTTCGTGCTTATTTAGCATTCAAGGTTGCCCACGTGTCGATTGTACACAAAGCAGTTTCTGTCAACGCCGCATAACTTCTTGGCTGGCGTTGATAAGGTTGACGACACATGTGTTTCTTTTACATAGATACATCTACGCACTCTTTTTTTTTTTTTTACACCACGAATATACAGTGTGCTTACCGACGACCTGCGTATAGGGCTTACTGTGAGATAAAACGACGACACCGAGAGTTTGTATGAGTTAGTACGAAAAAGCAATATACAAACTGCGCCTTGGTCGAGTGTAGTGTTGGAAAAGAGGGGATTCGAGTAGATTTACGCTGAGGCTAGAACGGGCTAGGCTGAGTCTCCGTTTAAGCAGGGCAACGAGGATAGATAGCGCAGCTGTGCTGCAGTTTGTATATTGCTTTCTCGTACTAACTCATACAAACTCTCGGTGTCGTCGTTTTATCTTACAGTAAGCCCTATACGCAGGTCGCCTGCAAGCACATGGTATACAGAATTTACATGGAGACATTTTAAGAAGGAATATAATATTTTAATACAAATAAATAAGTAATATATATTTCCCGATCTGTGTTGTTTAATTATATACATTAATTTCATGATATCATTACCTTTGGTAATTTTACCTTAACGTAAGTAGCTTTGATGTTATTATATTTATATTTTATTTATGATATACAGGGCCTACCGTTACAAGTAGTAAATAAATACTGTAACATACATATATACATTTATACGTAAAACGTATATGCATATATGAATGTGTTTGGGATACACACATACATTAAGAGCCATTGCCGACAATTGAACGCACAGACACCGGTGTCTGTGCGTTCGATTGTTTTAACATTCATGTGTCTACACTTTTCATTTTCGTTTTGATTGGTGACGCCGCATAAGGCTATATTATACGGGAAACACTATTAACATACAGGCCTCTGTATAGCAGAATATGCCGTCAGAAGCCATCGCTTTTCTGTGTCTTCTTTTGGGCGATAGATGTCGCTGTGATACTCTCACTGCATTTACCACGCAAAATTGACATAAGTAGCGTTTTAAGTTTTAAAGCCATTGTCGACAGTCTCCACGTGCACTGATGAGGCCTCAAAGGCCGAAACACCGGTGTCTGTGCGTTCGATTGTCGGCAATGGCACTTAATGTTTGCATATACGTTTTACGTATAAATGTATATATGTAAGTCACAGTATTCATATAAAGTATCTTACTTCTCAAAACATTTGTGAATGGATATAATTTACTAACTGATGCAATTTTCCCCAGCTGTGAATAAAAAAAAAAATTTACAGATTTCATCAACGCATACCAGTTAGTTTCAAATTATCCGACTAAATTTATATTAATTATACAAAACTCACAGTAAGGACTGCATATAAAAATAATTAAAATAATAAAGTGTATATATTCCATGAAATGCATATTACTTGGTTCGCAATGAAAACAATATCTCTCTCTCCAGTAGCCAGCCAGCAGGAGAAACGTAGCATAATAATAGGAAAGTTATAATTAAATATAAACAATAGAAATTAACGAAACTATTTAGATTTGAACGGCGAATTCAATTTATTATTTAAATTCCGGAATAATTGGAGACGTCTCAGTGTATTAGAGATGGAATGCGCAACAAAGTTTACTACTAACAAACACAACCATGCATAACCGAACAACATTGGAAAATACATGCAAATTGCTTTATTTCATTTCGAGTCGATAACGAGAGGGTAGAAGATAGATATACGCATGCAGTTCTCAAAGCGAGAGCAAGACGGAATGATGAAATCTTATCGCAAAATCCGCTAAACATTATTAATTTAAATTAGTCGTTTACAAAAGTATTATTAATTGTGAATTTACTCTGTGCATAATCTTGTTTTTTGAAGGTGGGTGTTACTGAATAAAAAGAAACTGCGCTCCCATAACCGAGGGAAGAAAACGGAATTGTTTTCAAAGCAACATAATCTCCTCTTTCTACCGAAAGCTTTATCGTCGGCCGCCATCTTTTTCTATTACATTTCATTTTCGTCTTTCATCTACTAATCTGTCTTTTGCGAATTGAAACGAGCTAACAAGCGATATCGATTACTTTCGGGGTTTTGTCGGAAAAGAGAGTCGCGAAGGGTTGGTGGGTGTTTTAGATGTTGTGAGATCCACGCGAACTCCCACCCGTTTTCCCGCCCCCCCGCGTTCTAGGAGATACGACCCGCCACCAACCATTTCGCGTCTTTTGTATGCAAACGACATTAATCCAAATTTACAATTTTCAAGATCTTTGAAGCGAAATTAGATTATTTTACGAAATTTAACGTTCAAAATTCCGAGGATTATGTTTGTATTTCATCCAGTTTATTTGATATTAGAATTTTATTGTTATTATTATTATTGCTGTTACTGTTATTGCTACGAAAGAGTTTCGATCGCGTAGAAAGGATGACTTTATATAATTATTATTTAGCACATAGACTGCCAAAAAAAGTAGATGCCAGAAGCTCCATTACTTATGAATAAAGCTCGGATTATATGCAAAATACATATTTGTTATTAAGAGGTATATCAACACAATTGAATGTTTTCTATGCATATTTAATGTCTTTTGATTATAATAAGCCAGTTAAAAAATGCATATTTTGCATATTTCGGCAACATCGAGCATAGTTTTGTAAATATTGCATATTTGTGCATATTTTCTTCAAATCACCAATTTCACAAAAGAACTTTATAAATAAGCAGGGTAAGAGTGAAGTAAATTTAGCCCGGATTTATGTCGTTTTTTGAAATGAAAGTATAACCGAATGAACTTATACCAACTTAATAACTTTAGTCAGCCGATTATTGCAAGATGTTTGTATAATAATTCGATTAATTAATCAAGGACTAATAATTTTTTTCTGCCTAATCCATTACCACATGAAAAAATAATATTGATGTTATCAGACGCTGCCCCTTACATGTGTAAACCTCAATAAATTTCAAAATATTTTTTTCCAATTTAAATCATACCACTTGTTTGGCACATGGTATTAAAAGTGTTGCCGAAGAAATCAGAAACCAATTCCCTCTTGTAAATGAACTAATCAGTAAAAAAAAAAAAAAATTAAAGCGCTATGACGGATTCAGTTGTATAAAGAATCATTTCCGAGATTATCGTTATCTCCACAGTCAGTAATTACTAGGTGGGGTACGTGGCTAAATGCCGCAATTTTCTATTCCAAAAGTTATGAAAAAAATAAAAGGTTAATTTTAGAATTCTCCGACGAATCTACTGCTATTAAAAAAGCCAAAAAATGTTTCAAAAATACTGTAATACTAAATCAATCGGCCATTATTGCACGTAATTTTTCTGTGCTGTCCGAAACAATTTTAATTAATAAAAAATAATCTAATAAAAAAATGGAATCAAAAGAGTTGCTGCTTTTGACTGAATCAGTAAATTTAAACAAGTGCCATTACATAATTATCAGCTGTTAAAGGAACTGGAGAATTAATTTTTAAAAATTAAGGATTCAAAATTCTGTCAAAAGTGTCCAAAATTTTGAAAGGGGAATTTGTTAATGAACTTGAGTTAGATCCATATATATTGTAAGTAATTTAAAATATGCGCCCATTACTTTCGTCGATGTTGAACGATCTTGTTCGTCGTTTAAACATTTACTGAAGATCGACGCCATTCGTTTAAAATAGAAAATTTAGAGAAACACCTAATTGTCATTTTTTTAAATAATAATAATTAATAAAAAACTAATATGTAATTATTAAGTATCACAATATATAAAGTAATATATATATATATACCTAGAAATAGGCATATAATATGTATATAAATATGTATATTACTCCTCTTATTAATAATTATTGTGGATTAGTCTAGTTTTTAATCACAGAATAGCAGAATATTAAAATTTTTGTAAATAAGTTGGTATATTGCTAAATCTTGTATTATAAAATGTATAATAAATATGTTTGTGTTTATTATATTGGAACTAGCTGTCCATCAATCTCTTCGAGCTTGAATCGCCTTTCGCGTCCGCTTACAATTTTATTACAGTTCCCTGTAAAACGCCAAAAAAATCAATTTTGATTTTCTAAACTTTTGGCACACCTTGTATAGACGTATATTTTGTCCACGAACTACTGTCACGGTGACAGGTGGAACGACAATTTAAAGCATCTTAACGTGAGTCTGACTTTTCGTTGTTGAAGTTTGAAATTTAGATGCTATTTAGCGTAATACTAAGACTTGACACTAAAAGATTCATAGTGTTATTAGTTTTACACAATGAAAGGACTAAATCATTATTAAAAAAGTAATATCAGACTTATTTTAGCTTTGCATAATTTAACCTGTCAATTATCATGGCCCACAAACGTCATTTCTGGGCTGTAATATTTAATAATAATCATACATCTTTTGACATACCTTTTGAGCTTTGTTATAATGCAAATTTGTGAACAATGCATGCCCATTACACAGAAGAATCTAGTTTTAAATAAAATATGTATGACTTATTAATTTTATTTATAATAGTGAATTTATAACTGGCTTCCGTATTAATAAATTAGTTTCATGTGTCTGCTCTGAAATTGTTCCTGTCAAAGTGAGTTTGCAGTTGCAATGGCATTGAGTCTTCGCCTGTAAATCGTGCTCTGGCTATGTTGGTTGCTGAGACGATCCTATTACAATTTAAATATTTAGTAGTGACGCTGGTAGTTGAACTAAAAACAATAACCAAAAATAACACAGACCGACGTGGGAATATCTGTGTAAACATTTTACTTACACACAATATAAAAAGAATATAATTCGTAATTGTTGGATCATTTTGTGATTCTTATTAAGTATTTAAGGAAAAATAACACAAAAAGGTAGTTCATGATTACAACCAATCCATCGAAATAAGAGCCACCAGCCTGGGACACGATCATCATGAACCATCATCAGAATGTTTGATTAACAATTTGATTTAATGGTGTATTTTCAAACATATCCCATTAAATGATTGAACGCTGTCCATACTTCAAACTTTCTACTGACAATCAAATTATTTAGTAGTAGTAATTGTTGAATTAGGCTGGAATATTTATTTTAATAAATTGAATAGTTAGAAAACAATTGTCATTACATTGGAATTTGATTCGTCTGTCACCTAGTAATAATAATATAAATCATATTTTAAGGTAATTGTCTAATATAATAGGCAATACTAAAATGGATCTGATAACACTTTTTTCATTAATATTTTAAAGTTTATTTTACTTTTTTCTCTCTTGCAGATGTCTACGTTTTGAAGTCCCCTGATACCAAAAAAGTGGTTTTTAAAAAATGTCTCTCTCTCTCTCTCTCTTTCTCTCCCTCCCTCCCTCCCTCCCTCTCTCTCTCTCTCTCTCTCTCTCTCTCTCTCTCTGTCACCACGGTAGCGGTCAAACCGCTGTAGATATCAATTCCAAATTTTATATTTACGTGTATAATCTGCCTCTTGAGATCTGATTAGTTTTTCAATAAAATCGGTTGACCGGAAGTAGTACTTTACTTCAGTGAAAAAATCGAATTTTGCAAATATTTCGTCAACTACTAAATTTAAACAAATTTATAAAGAATTCATATGTACTTAAAATTAAAATTGAGAAGCATTGTATTTAAAAAGTCTTTCGAAATTACTACCTTAAGTAGGTCTTTTACTCTTATCAAAAATCAGTTTTTTGCCAATATTTTGCAAGTCATGCTTTTTAGACAGGTACGCTACGAATATAAAAGTATTTAGAACTTAATTTCCAATATCTTTTGTATAAAAAAAAATTCAAAATTCGGACCGGAAGTATCACTTTTACTCTTACCGAATAACGATTTTTTGCAAATATGTCGTAAATTATGCATTCTATATATATTTATTAAGAGTACAAAAGTATTTAGAATTGGATTTGCAATATTTTTTGTATACATGAAATTTTAAAATTCGGACCGGAAGTAGCACTTTTATTCTTAGCGAGTAGCACTTTTCTTCGAATATCTTCCAAAGTATGCATTCTATAGCGATTTATTAAGAGAATGAAAGTACTTAGAATAGGATTTGAATAAGTTTTGTATAAAAAAATTCTTAAAATTGTGTAGGTTGAAACGTTCATACGTATAAGAAAGTCGTGTGATGGCCACACCTCATTTTTAAAATAGCGAGACGAATTTCTGAACAGACCACTTTGACAGTGAAATCTCATTGGTTGAAAGCAAGGCCAAATAACACCGTATCAATCTTGCTCACATTCTGTCAACTGACATTGTTTATTGTTAAGCCTTGTTGTTGTTTCTATTATTTCTCCGTTATTTCATTATATACTTTACCAGTTCTATTCAGAGCTCGACAGTAATAGTTATCAGATATACTCGTAAGTTTGTTTTCAAGATTTTCGTGCATGTAATTTGGGACAGGGGTATGTTTAGAAATTCGTCTCGCTATTTTGAAAATAGACTATAGTCATTTCGCTATATAAAATTTGTAATTTCATATCTTTTTGTGTCAAGGTCTACAGTAAATATCGATGGAGCTTAAAACCATGACCAATGAAATATCAGACAGATGTCAGGGTGTTTAACCTTTTTTTCTTAAATAATTGTCATCATGAAAGCAGTTCAGATTTCATCATGAACTGAAATCGATTGATCGTTTTGACGTTTTATAACCTGCAATTAATTTTTTGTGAAATTGCCAACATTAATCAAAAGTCAGATGGATTTTTTCTGACAATTCTGACGTTTCCTGAAGATTTAAGCCACCTAACGTGAATGTTGAGTTGACCAACATTTCGCGTATGCTCTAGTTAAATATATCGGTGTTCAAATGATAATAGATGAGTAATGATGGCGACGTAGATGTGCACTATTTTTTTTTATTTTCGCTACACCCTTTAACTGTTACTTAATTTTATTTTAATAATATACTGTGTCCACCAATTTTGATCAGCACCTGGGGCGTAATGCTTAAATTATTTTTTCTAAGGAAGGGATGCTTTTGTGTAATAAAGTAGATCGCGATCATAAAGTCACTGATAATTAGTGAATTACCATGTATGATAAATTTTTAAATCGCATTGTCTTTATATAAGTAGTACTTCCATTTTTAAAATAGTAACTACATTACCCTTTAAATCGTTAAATTAAATGTGATATGTATGCATGATTTATTCGTTTCTTTGAATTACAATTAACGTAGGGCTTCCGGGACAATAGTTAATAGAAATAAATTTATATGACGTTCTTTGCAAATAATCAAGATTCAATTTACTCCTTCCCCTTTTTTTTTTTATTTAGGACACATTAATTTAATAGAATACTTGCTCTTTTTGTTATTCAATGAAACTCTTCGAGTTTGAATTGCTTCTTTGGAACGTGACCACTGCCAGTCGCAGAGGCACTTGAATTTTAACGGTTATAAATTTTCTTTTAATTAGTTTATGAATGAAGATGCAAATTAAATTAAATATCTCTAGAAATTAATTATACATTATTGTGGCATCTATAATTATAGACAAAGGGATTTATTAACTAAAAAATTTCCCATAAAATGTTTAACATTTCTATAGAATTTACTGAAAGCTGATTACTTGGAACATTTCGTTGACATTCAAGTTTGATATAATACGTGTGCCCCTAGTCTAAGTTGAATGTAAGTAGGCCGGAAAGGTAAACCTAAGATGGTTGTATGATCAAGATTTGTTGTATCATATATAAATTTCTTTGTTTTTTAAATTTGGTAGTACTCTAACTCTATTTGTTTCAAGTTTCATGATAAAAGTTGCCCATACGTTAAATTTTCTTGCAAACTGTCATCGTGGTGACAGTTCGATCTATTGCGAGAATGAATTGTCAAATTGAATGTCATTGTAGACATACCGTGCCTTCAATTATTTTTTTTTTAGAATAACCTACGATTTCAATATTAATTTGAAAACACTGTGGAACTTTTCAATTAATTGACTTAACTATGACAGTAGTCAAAATGAAAAACATTACTGTAGCACAGTATTCCCAAATTAATATTGATATCATAAGCTACTCTAAATTTAAATTAAAGACGCAGTATGTATATTTGTATGTAGAAAGATGACAGAGATGTGTCCAAGACATTAAAGATACGATAAATGACCGATACAATAGTAATAATAATAATTGATAATGCAATAAAATGTAAATATTAACGGTTATAATATTTCTTTCAGTCGACGTTAAATGTTATTAATCGCGCCTTTGCTTTAATTTTTAAAACTACGATATTGGAAACTGTACCCGAATGACCGACAATGTAGAGTAATTACAACCGCAGTTCAGTTTCTTCTTGTTTATGAATGAAGACGCATATTAAGCAAAACGTCTCTTAGAAATAAATTAAATATTATTGTGACATTTATAATTAGTGGCAAATGAATTTATTTATTAAGACTTTGCCCACAAAGCGAACAACATTTCTATATAATTTACTGAACATTGATATTTAGAAAAATTTTGTTGACATTCAGGTTTTGTATCAATTGTGTGAATCTTCTTCTTCTTCTTCTTCTTCTTCTTTATTGTGGCTTTGAGTTAGACTATTTAGTCTTTTACTCTTCATCTGAGTGCGGTGAATCTTGGATTGTTGAAGTTGAATTTGATTAGCTATTGTTTATCTTTATTTTGATTAAGAATTAAAGTAGAACCATTTTAGGTCTTTTGTGTTTAAAATTTTCATTTCCATCATATGCAAGTGCTCTTTTAAGATTTTGATTTGAGTGGTTTTCCATCTGGTTATAGAAACTGAGCGCTCTTTCCTTGATGGGGTATTTGTTTCATTCATTATTTGATTATTTCTCATATACCATGGAGCATTTAGTATCATTCTAAGACTGGTGTTTTGTATTATTTGCAGTTTTTTGATGTTGGTCTTGCACATATGCACCCATATTGGGCATGCATATGTGAATATTGGACCTAATACTTGTTTGTAAAGTAGAATTTTGTTGTTCGTGTTCGCTGGCTTTTTCTGCCTATAAGAGGCCATAGTTGACATCTTGTTTGTTTGGTTTTGGTTATCCTTTTTGCTATGTGTGTGTTATAATTGAGCTTTATATCCAGGTATATTCCCAGGTATTTAATTTCTCTACTCCATTGTATAGTGTTGTTGTTGATGGTTATTTCGTTGTCTGTTGTTTTCAGATTCCTTTGAAAGATTATTGCTTGGGATTTGTCTTCGTTTATTGTTGTCCTCCATTGTTTGAATCATTTTATCGTGTTGTCTAGGTGCGTTTGGAGTTCCTGTACCGCGTTCGTCGGACATCTTGATGTTGAGAGCAGTGCCGAATCATCTGCAAAGGTGGCCGTATTTAAATATATTGTAGGATTTGATACTGGTATGTCGGCTGTAAATATTGTATATAGGTGAGGTGACAGGCATGAGCCCTGGGGGACTCCCGCTGTTGGATGTTTTATTGAGGAAAGTGTGTTCTGGATGCTGACTTGAAAGCAGCGTCCTTAGAGAAAACTGTTCGTGATTTTTATGATGTGTGTTGGGTAATAGTGTATTATCATTTTATATATGAGTCCCTGCCTCCAGACTTTATCAAATGCCTTTGCTATGTCGAGAAATACAGCTGCTGTCACTTGATTTTTGTTGAATCCTTCTTGGATAATCTCAGTGACTCTTGAAAGTTGTGTTATCGTTGAATGTTCTTCTCTAAACCCATGTTGATCTTCTGGTATTATGTCTTGATTGTCAGAGTGGTACTTTATCTTCTGTAGGATTATTTTTTCTATCACTTTGCTAATGGATGGTAACAGGCTTATGGGCCTGTAGCTGCTTGGTATTGTTTTATGGTTTTTCTGGTTTAGGTATAACTATTACTTTGTCATGTTTCCATATCTTTGGGAATGTTTGGAGTCTGATAACGGAGTTTGCTATTGCTAGAATTGACATTATTGCTTTTGGTGGGAGGTTTTGTAGTGATCTGTTGGTGATGTTGTCTATACCAGGAGCTTTTTTGGGATTTAATGCTTTAAGGATTGCTTTTCGGTTCTCGGCTGTGACTGGGTCGTTGCTAGGGGAGTGGGGTTCACGTATTTTTCTGCTTACTACTTTGTGAATCTGCACTACGTGTTGCATGTCTACTTCATCCCAGTTGGGAGTGAATTGCTCTTCTAGTGATTCCGCTAGAGCTTCTGCTTTTTCTTCTGCTGTGACTTTTGTGGAGTTATTGAATTGAAGTGGTGGGATTTGTATTTGTTCTCTTTTGATTGCCCTGATTATTTTCCATGTCTTAGAGGGGTCTGCACCTATTTCTTCGAGTGTTCTTTGCCATTCTACATTTTTCAGTTCCAGTAATTCCTTATGTACTTGATGTTGAAGGTTGTTTAGTATAGTTTTGTCTTCTCCTAGCTCTGTTCTTTTCCTTTATTAGTTCTTTAATATGATGTGGTAGACTACCTGATTTATATATCCTTTCTATTTTGATGGTATTATTTTTAACAGCGTTTGTTATTTTATCTTGTAGTGATTTTATGTTCTGTTCTAATTCTGCAGTGTTTTGTATTTTAGGAACTGCAGTGATGGTTTGTTCTAGTTCTGTTTTGTAGCCGGCCTAGTCTGTCTTGAAGGTGTGATATGTTCTTTCGGTTATGTCTTCGTGCCAAGTTATTATAATTGTTAATGTTTTTACTGATTGCTAAGTCTAATTGTCTAACTGTGTGCTTCTAGGCCAAGGTGAACGTCGACAGACAAAAAAAAAAAACCAAGACGGTTCGGCATTTAAATGTTGTTTCATGTTATACGTTCTATAAAATTGGTAGTACCATGCCTTGTGTCAAGTTTACGATAAAAATAGTGTATATTTCAAATTTTTTGACAGACTGTCATCGTGACACTTATACGACAATGAAAAGTTGATGTTTAACCAAATTGTCGTTCCATCTGTCATCGTGACAATACTTCGTCGTAGTGTATTCGTTCACACATAAACTTGTGAGATCGAAATGTCAGACGGACAGTGCTTAACCAAATTGTCTTTCCAATTGTCAAATGAAATTAACAACATAACATGATGAACTTTAACAAAACATGTTTTAAACTTACAGGTCATTGAGAGAATTAATTAATTTTCATATTACGCTTTAATAGTATATATATGTACTTTGTAAAACCCAATCAAAAATCTTGCTGGCTCCTAATACCATTTAACCGAAAATGTACTTCTGATTAGTTTGTGCCAACCCGCATAGTCGCATACTTTAAATGCTTGCTTTTATAACTGAATTGATAAAGGAAATTACATAAATGCTTATGGGAATTTTACATATTTGATGTATTTATGTTATTTTGAAGTGTTTCGGACACATCTGACAAATAAAGAAAACTCAGATGATTCTTTATTTAGGCTTGCTTCGGTACTTCTTTCGCGAGAAGTGACGACAATTCGATGACATATATAATTGTATTTAATATATCTTAATAAAATATAGAAAGATCGTTATATTTGTCACTGTACTTACGTGCGATAATACACTTTAAGTTTATTTTATCATATCCGTCGGCATTGTTCATATATTCATAAATAAAAAAGAAATAGTAACAATTTGATAATAATAACACTAATACGTGTCTGAAAGGTACCACATTGCCTTCATAATCCCTTTATTTGTCGGCCTTCTGACATTTAAACTTGACAACCGATGGATGAACGTGAATATATATAAGTAGTCATTAATGACACGCAAACTCGTCATCGCGAGATTTTTTTACCCTGCATAAAAGTCTTCAATGAGTCGCACCTTCGACAGCGAGACTTGGCACGTGGACAGTGCACTCAATCGTCGCGGAAGAGTCCACTCTTTTGGTTTCCAACCCTCTTTCCCCACTCTAAACCTCGACGGCCTGAAATTTCTTCGTCAATATGAAACTTTTACAATTCTTTCGCGCGTGCCTGTCATACCTGACATTTTTACCATTTTGATCGGTTGTCACGTGAATCGTCATGACGTAGCCATTTTTCTGTTAAAACACCGAATGCACGCTCCTCTTCAACGGGCGATATCTCTGCACACGCTCCACTTGGGAAGAAAAACTCTCCGTCGAGGAACAATTCAAGGTCGTCGGTAACTTCACGCCAAAGGGCAGCTTTCAATTTCGCGTATCCAGAGACGAGTTCTTCCCCCCGCGTGCCCAATTTTCGTCGATTTTGACCGGGTTTGGTTGCCATTGACTACTCGGCTTTTATTATATATAATAGGCTCTGATTTTTTATTGTTAAAAGTTTTGCATATCGATGCGTATTTGACATATATTGGTGCATATTTCCTAATACCTTGTGCATATTTTTGTAAAAATAAGTGCATATATATGCGCATATTTTACGGATTTTTTGTGCATATAATCCGAGCCTTACTTATGAATTACATATAACCAAATCTAATCATAGGAAAACAAATGAAATAGCTTGTGTAGTAATATGTTCATTTATAGATATAATAATAATAATCTTTATTACTCAACAGAAACATCTATTTACAGGGTAAAACACAAAAATTAAAAATAACTGACAATACGGTACGATAAAAGAAAACTTAAATATACTATGCAAAAATAAAATGAATAAAAAACTAGACTGTACTCAATGCAAAGAAGAAAATAAGGAAACTACTTTCTCTAGCAGGGGTCAGAACACAAACGGTTAGCATTCACACACATATGATAGAGAGAGGATTTCAACAGAACATTTGTACCATATGTGGGTACGTAGAATGTACCCGCTGATCTAACAGCATACCTGGGTACTAAGAAACTAACTTTAGAAAAAAGAGCAGGTGAATTACTGCCATTGCTAACAAGTTTTAGAAGGATGTTACAACTTGTTTCGTCCTGTCTTTTACTTAAAGAAGTGAAACCATGTTGGCCCAATAGGCAGTGACCGCATTGTGGATAAGTGCCATCCATTTTAAATGACATATACTTTAGAAAACGTTTTTGAATACGCTCGAGTATAATATATTGATATATGTAATGCGGAAACCAAACTAAGGACGTATACTCGAGTTTGCAACCTATAAAAGAATTTAAAAAAATGAATACTGTATTTAAGTTATTAAACGTTCTGTAGGATCGTATAAGGAAACCCATAGACTTGGAGGCGGAAAAACATAAGGTGTTAATATGTGGATCAAAAGACAAATATGACTATCAAAAAGTACACCAAGATATCTGGACTGCGAAACTCTAGATATCGTGCTCTGGGAGGCTGTATATTGAAAAGATTGAACGCTTGAACATTTAGAGAAAGATAGTGTTCCACATTTATCAACGTTTAAGCAAATTCAATCATTAATCACATAGTGCAATATGCAAAGTTATGAACTTTGTTGTGATATGATACATGTTGTCACAGTGATCCATGGATATATGGAACAGTCTAAGTAAAATGAATAATGGTACTGTTTTATATATTAGAAAAGTCAATAAATTTTTGGCATTAGTGCATATTAAGAGAGGGCATTTATGATCATAAAGGAATAACAGATTATTATTTCCTCTGCTTCCGTGAAGCAATACAACAGGTTTGCGAATTAAGGAACAAGATGCACCACAACGACTAAATCGACAGGCAGTTAGTCCAATGGTAAACAGAGAGAGTAGCTTAAGTCAGCCTTTGCTAACCTTTTCACTCTTATGGAACCCCTGTAACGAATGTTCGAAGTTCTAGGGAACCTCAGAGTTCATGAAAGATAGTTTTAATAATATTTTTATTACCATTCATTCAATGCAACAAAAAATGATTGATTTTAGTCGTTAATTTCAAAACAAAAAGAAATCCAATCAGGTGTAGATAAAACAAATTTATAAATGTTAAATTCAGGGTCTAATTTTCGATGTACAAATGCTATCATTCACAGAAAGCAAACGATTTCTATCCTTAGTACTCTTAATACTTGTTAAACAAGAAAAAGCTTGTTCACACATGTACGATATTGAAAATTGCTGCAATATATTAATTGCTTTCCTATGAATTGTTGCATACTCACTTTGAACGGAAATCCAGAATTAGTCCAAAATGGTTGGTCATTGAAAATTAGATTTGGCATCATGTCAAGTCTCATTTTCAATGACGCTACCAATTGTAAGTCACAAACTTCTTGTTCTTCTTCTAAAGTTATGTTCTGAGGATGAACAGAAGTCCGAGAGAATGGATTCCTTTTGTAGTTAATTACGAAGATATTTTGACATCAACAATTATTCTCTATGAATAAAACACTGTGTGGAAACAACATTGGCATTTTTTTGTTATACAATAGTAACAAAGCCTTTTATGGAGCCAACCAAAAGCGCAGCTCCATCCGTTCAAATGCCAATGCAATTCTTCCAGATATGCAGACAAAATATTAAATACAGTACAACCTCGATAATCCGAACTATTTCAGCACGACACTGTTCGGATTAGGCTTTTGTTCGGATTAAAGAAAACTATTGAAAAAAACAACAAATAAGCTCAAAAGTAATATTTATTCTACAAAATAACATTAAAATTTATTCTTTAAGAAAAAAATCTTTAATTGACTTTTGTTTCAAGATATTTGATTTATTTATGTAGAGTTTCATCGCTTTTTCTCGCATCTGCCTTAGTAACAATATTTGATTCATTGGAATGTCATTTTCCAATGCCCATTGAATACAAATATTGAACTGAATAAATAAACTACGTAAACTTAGTTTTAAAAATTATTTAATAATATCACTACAATATTGTTTCGCCAAACTTTGGCATCATCAGGTGATGAGAAACTGATGATGCTAAAGTTTGGCGAAACAATATTGTAGTGATATTATTAAATAATTTTTGAAACTAAGTTTACGTAGTTTATTTATTCAGTTAAATATGGAGTTTCAACATGTATCAGCCTCATCAATTAACAAATATTGAAACTAGCTAATGCTGTATTATGAGGAGTTGATCCCTCTTGCGGACAAGTTTCATTGTTTTCTTCTTCCTTTTGTTCCGCCACCTCCATAACAATTTCATCGTCTGTTAATGTGAAGTCTTGTTTTTCATCGTTATTGTCGATTGCCCAGATTCGAACTTCACTTGTGGTTAAATTTCCTCCTTTAGATAAGCTATTTAAAAGTCCAGTCATAATTGCCAAATCCTTTTCTTTTCCATTTTCATCCGGAGGATTCCCTTTCAAAAATGTGGCTAATGGAATCAGATCTTCATCATAGGAATTATCTTCATAGTCGTTAATACTGGAAGATACTTCTTGCAAGCGATTAGGCCAAAGATGTTTCCAAGATTTGCTAATTAAATTTGAACTAACAGCCATGCTTCCTCCAATGCATAAATAACGTCTTTTAGGTTTAGATTTTTCAAAGTAGCTGAAATGTCATCTCCTGCACTTACAACTTGAACCAGCAGCGTTTTGCGATAATGTATCTTAATCGCTTGAATGACATGTTGGTCCATAGGCTGTAGGATCGGTGTACAGTTGGGTGGTAAAAACATTACTGTAATTTGACCATCGTCACTAGTTAATTCGTCTTCATTAGGGTGTCCAGGAGCGTTGTCCAGAACAAGAAGTGCTTTCTTGGGTAATTTTAATTCTGACATTTTTCTTCTAACAGCTGGTACAAATTCTTCGAAGAACCATTCCTTAAATATATCTTGAGTGACCCAAGCCCGGGATTGTCCTTTATACACTACTGGTAAGGAACCAATCTTAGGAAAAGCTCTCGGTTTTTTGGCTTTCCCAATTACGAGTAATTTCAATTTGTGGGTGCCCGTCGAATTGGCACAGGGCATAAATGTTAATCTTTCTTTACTAATCTTACGGCCCGGAGCAGAATCTTCATTTTTGTGAACCAGAGTCTTATTTGGAAGAACTCTCCAAAATAACCCACTTTCGTCCGCATTATACACCTGATCTGGTGTCAGCCCGAGTTCTTCAATTTTCTGTAGAAATTCGTACTTGTATGGTTCAACGGCGTTAATGTCTGAAGAAGGTTTTTCCCCACATACAGACAACTGTCGAATGCCGAATCTGTTTTTAAATTTGTCAAGCCAACCCAAACTTGCTTGAAAGTCATTCTTTCCTGTAATTTTTTGATAAAAATATTTTGCCTTTTCTCTCAAAATTTCTCCAGATATCGGAGTGTTTCGGCACCTCTCTTGAAGAAACCACGTGTAAACTGCGGTATCTACCGCTGGGTAATTTGCTTGTTTTATGGTTTTTCGCTTATGTGTTTCTGCTTCACTAGAAGCTATAAATTGTCTTATTTTTTCTTTTTTCTTTTTGATTTCTGAAATTGTGGCTTTTCCTACACCATACACCTTTGCGAGTGCTGTCCCTGTTTGTCCCTCTTCCAGTTTTTGTAAAATGTCCAATTTTTGTGACAGGGTGAGGGTACGATGTTTTCTTTTTTCCGACATAATTTTGTTTAATATGTATGTGGTGTATACACTTGGACAACAACTGTTTACGCTGTGAAACTCTGGTCACCGTATCCACAAATCTTTGTAAGCGACTAAACTGACCCGATCGTTTAACGCCTGTCTTTATATAGATACATATGTACAAAGTTAATACATACATACAATAATTCTATAGAAACGTCTGTTTACGAAAATCGTAAAACTTTCGATTACCATTCTGCCGAACA
This sequence comes from Amphimallon solstitiale, assembly GCA_963170755.1. Classification (NCBI taxonomy): domain Eukaryota; kingdom Metazoa; phylum Arthropoda; class Insecta; order Coleoptera; family Scarabaeidae; genus Amphimallon; species Amphimallon solstitiale. Next base: position 64,885,799 of record OY720680.1, read on the forward strand.
AAGAAGCCGGTGTCGTTTAATATTGCGCAACGCTCGGTCTTTCCCCGAAAGATGAATCATCGCTCTCCAAATGTAGAGTTTTTCTAGACATTTTCCTAACGATAACAAAGACATTCTAGCACAAGCGATTGAATCTCTTGTGAGTTGTAGTTAAAAATACATTCATTGATGAAATAAATGGCAAGAATTTTCTTAAGCAAATAGCTGTTTATTCTACCTAATCGTATAACAACCGACGTTTCGATGAGTCGCTCATCTTTTTCAAAGGCTACAATAACAGTTGATTTTTTATAATTGGAGATTTCTATATAAAGTTATAACTTACTTTAATACGGTAAAATATGGTAAAACATTGTTGATTAAATTCTAAATTCAACCATTAAACCAATTAGGTTGAAGAAGCTAACATATATGTTAGATGTTAAATATCGAATAGGAGAAAAATTTGTTAAGTTTGAAAATTTAAAAATTTAAAAAATTGAAATGTTAAAATATTAAAATAACATGTTTCCTATTTGGAAACTGCAGTGGGAATGAATATCAAAGTGTATGGTGGAAGAGCACGGCCGTGAAAAGTTGTTATTTACAGTAAAGGTTCGCTAATCCGGACTTCCATTAATCCGGACTTCCCTGTAATCCGGACAAAATTAAAAATTGTAAGTTTAACATTATGTACCTTGTAATCCGGATCGGCCATAGATCCACTACTCCGGATCGCGCGTCGTGTGTTTTCGTTAAGTACAGTGAAGTCCCGGTTACATACGACACATAAACAGGGCAATCCCCGAATCAGTTTGAATCAACATGGCCGCGAAAAGAGCGCACAAAACCTTGACCATCGGCGAAAAACAAGAAATATTACAAAAGCTGAATAGTGGTGTTAGTGGAAAAGTGTTAGCAGAAAAATATGGTGTCGGAACATCCACAATTTCTGACATTAAAAAGAATAAGGAAAAAATTACTAGGTATGGACTTTTATTCATTAACTGCTAATTCATTCATTATTGTATTTTTGTATTTACACAGTTATATCGCAAGCTGTGTCTCATTACCAACACGTAGAAAAATTATCCGAAAACCAGAATATCCAGAAATGGAAAATGAATTATACAAATGGTTTCTGTTGCAGCGAGAAAGACATGCAACCATCTCAGCAAATATTTTATGCGAAAAAGCCGTCCAAATTTATTCTAAATATTATAATGACAATAAATTTATTGCTAGCAAAGGATGGATACATAAATTTAAAAAGAGGCATGGCATTCGGCATCTTAAAGTGATTGGAGAGAAACTATCGAGCGATTCGTCTGCGGTAGAACCTTTTTTACGAAAATGTACTGAAAAAATGAATGAGTTGAACCTACTCCCAAACCAAATATACAATGCAGATGAATCTGCATTGTTTTGGAAATTGCTACCCGATCGAACATTGGTACACGCCGAAGAAAAAACTGCTCCAGGACGAAAAACTTCAAAAGAAAGGTTGACTTTTCTTGCCTGCTCAAACGGTGATGGTACTCATAAAGTCAAAATGATGGTCATTGGAAAAGCAAAAAATCCCAGAGCATTTAAGAATTGCGGGAGCCTCCCCGTTGAGTACTACTCAACAAAAAATGCTTGGATGACATCTGGACTTTTTGTGAAATGGTTTCATGAGTCTTTCGTTTTGCAAGTGAGAAAATTTCAGGCACACAATAATCTTAATGGAAAAGCTATTTTATTAATTGACAATGCTCCTAGCCACGCATCAGAAACCCAGCTTACAAGTGATGATGACCAAATTGTCACTATGTTCCTACCACCCAATTGCACCCCACTTATTCAGCCCATGGACCAAAATGCGATACGTTTAACCAAACTGTATTATCGAAAGAGCCTTTTGGTCCATGTTCTGTCTTTGGAAGCAAGTGATATTACAAAGACTCTTAAGAGCATTACTTTAAAGGATGCCGTATTTTTGCTTGCTGATGCTTGGGAGAAGCTTTCGCCAGATGTTATAAAAAAATGTTGGAGGAAAATACTTTGTTATTCAGCTAATAAGATCACAACAAATTCAGAAAGTGAATGGGATTAAGATGAGGAAATTCCGCTGCTTACTCTTAAAGAGAGATGGAATTTCGAACGTCAAGAATTTGTTGAACTCGGAAATATGTTACAGCGAATTAACGATGACAATTATCTACCTGAAGAAACTGAAATTGATGAATGGATCGTTGGAGATGAAGAGCGTTTGCCATTAGATAGCGATGATAGCTTCTCTTCCGATGAAGAAGCTTCCAAAGATGAGCTGAGAATTAAGCATGAAGAGGCTATTAAGAGTTTCAGCACCTGCATTCAATGGGCTGAGGAAAAGAAAGTTGAATTAAACAGTTTAACTAACCTCAGAATGCTGCGACAGCGCGCGATGGAGGCTAAACAAGGCTGTATTCGTCAAACCAAAATTTCTGATTTTTTTCAGTAATATATGTAGTTAACTTTTTACGTATATTTGTATGTTATGTACTCAGATATTTTCTATAAAAGACGTGTCACCATTTATTTTGCTTTTCACTCTAGTTTTAATATTACCTCCACTAATCCGGACGTTCTCATAGTCCGAATCGAGCCAGTTTTAATTGATCCGGAATAGCGAACCTTTACTGGAAAGAAAAAAAAATTCTTGTGTATGAAGTAATGTATTAAAAATCTATATGTTGGTTGTATATAGTGACGTGAATTTGAAATTACTTAAAAACCAAAAAACAATACATTCATTGTTTTGCTCTCCCCAATTTTTTAGTATCAGCTATTAGTCAAAAGAAACACTTCATGTCGATGTTCGGAGTAGCGAATTTGAAAATGTGGTTTTTGTTCGGATTATAGAAACGAAATAGTTGTTCGGATTACTGGAGGTTCTAATTACCGGGGCTTCGGATTATCGAGGTTGTACTGTATATCTATTCCTGTGATTTTCTGAAGTAGGTAATTCTTTACAGCAGAGGAAGTTTTCTTGAATTTCTTAAATATTAACAAATCTTACAAATGCTATAAAATAACATTTGTTGGTTAAGTCTGTCAACTCGTCCACGTGAACTGAAAAATTGCCATTTTTTTAGTTTATCACACAACACCTCTTCAACATCATGTGACATATTGATTCGGCGACTTCCTATATTGTTCGAAAGTAGAATATTTTCAATTTTCCTTATTGCATGGTCTCCTAACATCTTACACACTATAATTTTACATGTGAAATGTGAGCACTATATGATACTCACCGACTGTGTGACATTTCCTTTTCTGAGCAACTAGCTCTGTTACCAAATGACTTGCTTTCTGAGCCTTTTCACTAACTGTTAATGTGTGTAAAAATGCTGTACTCTGTATATTTTGAGTTTTGAAATGTCAGTTCAAATTTGGGAGCCATTGCTGAATTCAAATTTTTTTTACCACAAACGAGACATGATGGACGAGGACATGTTCATGTAAAGCGTAGTGATAAATAACTTTCAATGTAAAGACGAACCTTGTTTGCACCTCTTTCGTTATCAGTCTTTTGAAATTTTGTATGAGATTCTAGTGCATTTTTTTTTAAATATTTTAACCGATAAGTTTGGTTTGGATTGCAAATTATTTTTTTAAAATTATGTCCTTATATCAGTTGAAAATATGTATATTTTATGTTTATGTATATTTTTGAAAATAATGTCTTTGTTCAACAAATTAAGTTTACGCAAATGTTCTACTTTTTCAAAGTTTGCTTTACACCTATCGAGAAATTGAAGGAAGTTTTTGAACTAACTGACGACATTAAAGCGTTTTAAACTAAGACCATTATTTATGTACTTACTTTTGTATGTGCAATAAGAGAATGACTAATTTCTTGACATCGAGTTTTTGTCTAAACGTGTCACAATCAGTACTAAGTGTCCAATTTAACGTCTCTAATTTGTCAATTTCTCAAAACACGATGATTAAGAATTTCAGGTAATAAAGCAAGAAAATAAAATTTCTCTAACTTAGTCCAGAGTTCTTCATTTCTTTATATTATCTCATGCCAAGCGCCCTTCGTAGTCCAGACTATGAAATAACATATTTTTTTCTGTGCTACGTTCAAGCAATTTATTTATAGAAGCTATCGTGGTGTTTTTAAGGGTTTATATTAAAAACACTTTCAAAATTCTTAAATATAGTTCATATCTATTGTCTATATGCCGCACTCATCTTAAAACGGTGCAGCCAACTAAAGTAAGCAACATTCATATCCTCTAACTGAGTGTTTCCCAAAATTTTTATAAAACGCGACTCCGTTTGGTAAGAAATAAGAATTTAATTCGTCCTCCTCTTTTTTTACCATACCTATAAAAACAAAAACACCACCCAATTAAATTCAAATAATAAATTGTGTTTTTATTTGCGCCATCTGTGATCAAATAGCGCAACTTCTTTGGACATGGTTGAGGAAGGACACTACAATACTAGATCAATAATCAGTTCGCCTTTATATAATGTGCTGAGGTATATACTGTCCAATATTAAATATTTAACGTTAATTTACGCCTGTTATATTATTTTGCTAAATATGGATGAATTCTTAAAAAGATCTTAAGACCCATCTACGTCCCAAAGTAGCGAAATACAAAGAAGGACGGGTTGTACAGTGTTGAATATCTTAAATATGGGTTTGCAGATATTTTCAAATAAACCGACATAAATCACACTTCTAAAAGGATGTAGAAATAATTATTACAAATTATTTTTTTTATTTAATTTATTTCAGGAAATTACAGTTATCATTCTTAGGAATTATAAGGATCGTCTTTTTTGCAAATTAAATAAACAAATCCAGATTTGGCTCACATTTATTTCTAAATTTTCTTCTTATGGCGTGCATGCCAGTAAATCATTAGATGTATTACTTCGCTTTGTATTAAATATTAAATGTCAATTGTTGTTTGTTAATAATCGTCTTATCTCAGACATGACTTCAAATTTTCAGGGAATACTTTGACTTCGAATTTTTCTGAACACCCGTTATAAGTAATGACAAATTTTAATTTGGGCTAACTTACGGTCATATTTTCTTTAGTAACATAAAATAGTTACGTTTGATTCTTTCAAAATGTTGCTTTTATACCAATTTGATTTAGCATGCCGATGTCTACATGGGTTTAACTTTTTATAACATTATTTAAAATTCTTATAAGAGCTCTTATTATCAATTTATGCAATATATTTATAATAAGTTTTTATTTATTTGTTCTCAGCTAATAGTCCGACTGCTTATTCATACATTCCAAGACGTATTTTTAGCACTAAATCATCATATATTGTGAATATGAGTCCTTTTAGTCCATAAAAATAGAATTTCTGAATAAATTGTTTACAGCGCCATCTATCTGATCCTAGCACAGCAATGAACAATAGTGTCGCCAAAACAAATATTGGTTTAGTGAAATAGAAATAAAAAATGTAGTTATTTTATTTCCATTCCAATTTATTTCGCTACGTGCGCAAATGTCGTTTGACAGCTGATTTTCAAATTGTGAATCAAGCCAATCGGTTACATAGCGACGAAAAATTGATAGATAAATAGAAATAAAATAACTATATTTGTTGGACAGACCGCAAAATAACACAAAAACAAAAACAATAGTTATTTATTATACAAGGGAAAAAGTATTAGATTTTAGCTCGAGGTAAGGTTTATCTCCCGACGCGAAGCGGAGGGAGATAAATTACCGAGAACTAAAATCTAATTTTTTTCCGGTGTATAATACACAATTTTTTTCTGTGATGGGAAAAACGCCGATTTAATACTGAAAAAAACACGTAAATACTATATATTAAAGTCAGAAAATCAATCGATGTGACATTTCAAGTGACGTTACACCTGCGTTGCTATGGAAACCTGTAAAATAATCAAATATCTGTCAATTTAAGCGGGCAAAAAGTGACATTTTATTACCTGTCAAGAAGGATAAAATGTCAACTTTTTTACCGTCACAGAAAAAATGTATTTTTATTTTAATTTATGCTGGAATGCGTTTTTCCAGATTTTTCTCCAGATGTTCCATATTTTTTTTTAACTGAAAACATTCAATTGAGTTATTTCCATCCGGGGAGCATAACGAACAATACAAAAAAAAGAATCAATCAAATATGTCGTTGCTATCGTCAGTTATGACGTTGATTGAAGGAATATATAAAGATGCGCAACGCTATAGCAAAATAGCGTGTCTTTCCGTTAAGTCGCCCCGCAAACCCCTTCCCGAGAAACGTCATCGCTATTTCGTGCTGTCTCGAATCTCGGATCCAAACGATTGATGCAGTCGCTATAGATCGCGGATTCAGTTTTGGCTACGCTCAGTGCTATGTAGTGGCGCATCTTTATGTATTCCTTCAATCAACGGTTATGATCAACACTGCACAGAAAAATTATGATTTTTGTAGTTTCTGACTTACAAAGAAAAGTCAGAAAATTCGGATTCGAATTCTTATTCGAATTCTTTTTCCTGAAAACTTTTCGAGGGCTATAACGAACAAAACATAAAAGAATTACGCATGTCCATCGTTCGAATCGTGAGGTGTTCTTGAGTTCATACAAAAATCCTATAGAAAAGCGCACTTTCAGTTTTTCCCAAATTTTTCAATTTTCTGAACTTTTCCAATTTTTCTGTACCTAAAAACCTTGTTCGAACTTTTACGAATCTCTTTGTAAAGAATTAGCCAAATCGGTCTAGCCGTTCTCTAGTGATGTGCCTACCCACCAACAGCATTTCATTTTTATTTATATAGAAGATAATACATCCAGATATTTTATATTAATTATTTTGGTTTTCCATTCATTTATGTATAGATTAACATGTCTCTGACAAACACTTCTACTCTTTGTCTTAGCAGGGTTATTTTTCTCTTTGTCTTTTGCTGTTGCATAATATGGTTTCATATGTCTCAGACTAGCTTAATAACTATGTTATGTTTTTCGTTTGTTTCTCTTTTTATTTATATAATTATTTTAAAATACATTGTCGGTCAATTGATAATTCCTTTCCAGAGTTGCCGCTTTTGAGCAATAGGTTATTAGTTAGCAACAAAAGTAGTCCATGGGAAAAACAAAAAATGAATCCTCCTTATTGTAACCGTTATGCTGACAATGTGCCCTTTTAATTATTATTTGTCTTTGCTGAAAAGAGTAAGAGCTCCACGTCTACCAGAATCATGCGCCAAATTCTAATCAAGATAATATAAAAAGCCGTAACCAAATTCGAAGTTTTTCAATTTTCGTAGTGTAGATTCCTCCTAAATCAATAATAATACAGGTACGACATAGTTATTGAAAACACAAAACGAAAAATTAATAATTTATTAGGACGAGCAATCAATAAAATTATATCCTATAGGTATATTGTCAAAAATAAATAAAAATATGGTTAATGGAGTTCATTCTTATAGGCTGCAACATTATTATATTAGAAATTCTTGTTATTATATTCCCCCTAAAAATTGTTTTGCACTAATGGATGATTGCAGTCGGCAACACGATTTCAAAGTTTTCTTTTTACACTTGGAAGGTCGTATAAAAATGTCAAATTATTTTTTCCAGTATTTTTCATAAAATAAGTATACATTAAAGTTATTTAAAGTACATAAGCAACAACAAAATACAGTTGAATGTGTTAAATATTAATTCTCTTAAGTCACACGTGATAAATTAAAATTAAATATATAAAACAAGTAAGAACGTATATCTTAGTCAGTACAAAAATAAATGTCAATTTTGTTCGTCAATAATATCATTAATATCTAATGAAGATTTATTGCACCTATAGATAAAATTAGATTGTTCGAGTCACTTGAAAACATAACCTCAAATATGCACACATTTTTTAATAGTAATTTTATTATTATTCTTTTCATTATCACTTCACTATAACTTAGGAAGCATTAAACTATTTATATATCCATCAGAAAAAATACGATGTTTATACAGTTGACTGAAGAAACATACCCGTAATATTTATTCTCCAGCTGTAGGCGAAATAATCAATCCCCAACTTGCAAGTCACATGGCAGGTATAAAGAAACAAAAACTAATCCGCGCGTACATGTTATGCCGAATTACAACTTCTGTTCTGTGCATAGCACGTACATTACGACTGTAAGCTTAAAATACATTAATTAAACACTCAAGTCATTAAGCATTACACACAGTACTAATACATTTTATAATTGGGACGATTCACGAGCACACATAATCGTTTTAAGACTGTATAAAAGTGTTTGGCGTTTAGATTGGCTCGTTTTCTTGATAACCTACATATTAGTTCGTGTTAATAGCGATAGAGTGCGCCTCAATGCAATATAGAATTAGAATTTTCGTACGGTGCACGGTGGATTGAAAGCATGTAAATTACACGTTTTCATCACACAAACATTGAAAAAATGAGAAAATAAATTTATCGCATAATTAGTGTGTAGAGAAGTTATATGAAATTTATGAATTATAATTTTATTGCAGATAATTTTAATCGGTGACGGCTCGTGTGTGAATGAATAATATAAGAAATAAATTATTATATAGTTGAAAGTAATTTATTTGTATCTATTTAATATCTTTTTTGACATTTAATAAAATATTAGTTTCACCTTGAATTATCTAGTAATTTATCTATGCCTAAATGATTTTAACAATGCTAGAAATTCAACAATTTTTTTATTAAAGAAAATTAACGCACAAATCTGATTTCAGTCTTGTATGCTAATTTTACCATTACGTGCGATACTACTAAGCAACATCATACAGAAACTTTGACAAAAAATTATTTGATTTAGCTTTCTTAGTATCTGTGAAATACGTCATCACATTCCCCTTTTGCACCCATACCTCATCGACATCTTTCAGCTCCATCTGTCCTTTTATGACAAGCATATCGATTACTCTTACGTCCGTTACATCTTTGTTCTTCCTGAATTGATACTTCAGTTGGTCGCGGCATTCCTGTTCTGACTTTGGAATGTCGTAGCGTCTCACAATGTAGGGAATTTGACGGTACCAGGTCCTGAACAAATTTAAAACGCGCTTGCGAGCTTCTTCACTATCCACGGAAAGAATAGGTCTTACTTTTTTGAGACCAAATTCAATAGTTCGTGATGCCATTATTTGAAAATAATTATATCGATAATAAAATTAAAAATTAATATGACAGAGTACAAATGTCGTTCATGAACATTTACAGTGATAACTATAGTTGAATTGTTCTGGCAACATACACGGCCAAATTACGAACTAAAGACGACGATTCAATGCCGCTACAAATTCCCATTGATCGGGGAACAATTACATAACAATAAATTAAAACTAATTCATTTATATTTCAGGATATATAGCTTCTGCTAGCAAAATACTATTAAATAAATTACAAATTGAATATTATAAATAAAGTTATTAAGTATTACTTTTCTGTACCTATATTTTATTTAATACTTGGTTACTCTATGTAGTAGACAAGCATTGTTGTCAAATTTATATTGTTTGGATGACAATTACCACAACTGTTAAAAGGTAATTTTGTGAAATGTTAAAAGGCGAAGAAATCTTATTACTTATGATAGTTCTGTAATGACTTTTGTAGGTTATACCTATTACCTGACAGATTAAATTTTGCAATACCTTAAATTTGAGAAATTCTGTCATATTTAAGAATGCTAAAAATGAAACGGAAACAGAAATTCTGTTAATTTAAACCCGTTTTCTATCCTTGCAGTCCAAGTAAAAGTTGTTATTGTGGAAGAACAGTATTGAAATTGAGAAAGTACCAAAGAATTATATAGCATATATTTAGTGTGCAAACCTACGAGGTAGGCGCCTTAAATTCTCGGCCTGACATGGCCTGGTGAACCTCGTCCCAGAAAGACGAAAGTCGAAAAAGGTGATGGCCACAATATTCTGGGATTGTGAGCGCATTTTGCTAATTGACTTTAAAGAGCGCAATACAAGTGCGAACGGCACATATTATGCGTCTTTATTGCATAAATTAAGGGACAGTATTCGTGCAAAACGTCGTGGAAAATTGACAAAAGGTGTGCGATTATTGCACGACAATACTCCCGTCCATACTGCCGCCATTTCACAAGCTGCCATCCGCGAATGCGGCTTTCAAGAATTGGAACATCCACCGTATAGTCCGGATATGGCTCCTTGTGATTTGTTTTTGTTTTCTAATTTAAAAAAAGACCTTAGAGGACGTAGTTTTAAGGACGACAGTAAGTTGCCAGCAGCTGTTATAGAACATTTTGACGGAAAAACTTTTTGTATATCAGGCCCAGAATTTATGGCGCCTACCTCGTAAATACAACCTACGTGAGTATGGCTGCCTCAGTACTAAATACGCAGGATGCTGAATTTACAATAGCTTCATCCTGTGCAGGAAGGGATACCTTTCCAACGTGTCGTCTTGGAGGAAACTTCAGTCGCTGCTGTTCCATCCACCGTTTCTTAATTTTAAAAATGCAACTCTACTAACGTTCAAATTTTTAACAACTTTCTGTAAAGACACCATCCTTCTTCTAATTTGGCTATTCCTCTAGCTCTTTGTTCTAACTGTAATTGCCGATTCATAATTAAATTAAATTTTTATAACGTGACATTTTAAAAAGTAAAATTTTTATAAAATCTGTGATGACAGTACAATTTAAAAATGTTTGTAATTTTTTAATACGCCAATGATTAAAAGGCAAAGTTGCTATATACAAAAAAAGCCCGCCCCTCTGGATGATCATAATCATACCAGCAAGTGCGAAGACTTAAGCAGATTAGAGGTATAAATTGCAAACAGAACTGAGCCTTGAAGCACCTCAGATGAGAAAAACCAATGAAGCTAGAAAGGAGAGGAACTGTTTCACCAACAAACCACTCACCCTTCGTCAAATCAGACATTGTAGTCTCCGAGACAGAAGATGTCATCACACAAATAAGGAAAGCAATGATAAAATGCCGACTCAAAACAGATCAATTTAATTTAAATATGGAAATAGAAAATCCATTCAACTTTTATCAGTATAATCATTTAAAAAGAACAGGGAATGAATGATATGTGACAGGATATAATTAAAAATTAATCGAAGCTGGTATTTTGATACGTATATTTTAAAAGCTTACGCGAAAGCAAATGCTAGTGTGTTCTTTCGTTAAAAGTCAACTTTAAATCGCTAGTTGAAAATCGATTCCCTACAATTTCTCGTTTGGGCGTTTAAGTTGACACACACGATTCATGTTACCACCAAAGCAGTATATTTACTTCCTAGAATTTGACATTTGATTGTATATACCCGTGGCGCTACGTCTGACTAATACTAATATCTCATAGTGTAAATATTGCATGTCATATGACAATTTTCTGTACACGTGTGTAGTAGTTGTATGTTATACCTTATCCGTTTCCACGTACATATCCTGCAGATCATAAATGCACCTGTATGTACATAGTTGCATGCATTATATACATACATGAACATCATATCCTAGAAATGTTTTATAATTGACTAGGAGGACTCAAATTAACAGACATAACATGTAACTAGCATAGTAGTATGTGCAAAGCGTATAAATGTAATAGTTCAGCGGTTGGTATTATGATTGGGGCTTGTTATTCGGATGCATATTATTATTTATTATTACTTTAATACCGAAATGGTACTTAATTTCAATTCATCAACGACCCAGTACTTACTACATACAATTCTCGATCATTATGTTTTTAAATTCCGCATTTAAAAATAAACGAGCAAATTGCTCCATTGCATGCAGATAATTTGACGTTTCTTCTTGTTTGTTTTGCTCTTTTTTGCTTTTTTTTATGTTTCGATAATTCTTTGTCCTAAATATGGATGCTGAAAGAAACAATGCTAGGACAACTGAATAATGCATATACTGTAAGAATTGATAGTATTTCAGTTACGTGGTATTAAAATGGTTTGACAAACTCTATAAACTGGCTATAATCCCAATTTTTTCAACGCTGTCTTGAATATTTGCGATAGTCAAATTTTTTTTTAATGAACACCTGTAGTTTTTCCTTTAGACGTAGAGTAGATATTTTTTTCTGAATCTGGTAATATTCATTTAGTTATCATTTGGTTGATATTTAATTAAAAAAATATATATCTTTAAACACCTATGCCGTAAAAAAGAAGCAGAACACAAAGATCGGCAAATGTCAATAAAACGTCATGCGTCAGCTATCAAGTCTGCATCTGTTATATAATTTCTTTTTTATTTGTTAGACAAAAACAAAAATCAGTGAGATTTCATGGCAACATAAAATTAGATTAACAATAATAATCAAGATGGAAACAAATTAGAAAGAATTAACAAACGACAAATCTACCAGTCGCGGTTGGTGAGTACGTTTTGGTGGGGCACGTACATAGACAAGACTGATTCGTTTATTATCGGTGATATGCTCGGCATCTGGGAGTATATCACCGATAATAAACGAATCAGTCTTGTCTAAAGCTTGATTACGATTTTTATTACATTCGACGAAAATTTCAAACATATCGGTGAGATAATTATTGTTCATAATTGCGATGATATCGTTATTTCACAAGAATTTCGAATGACATATTTGTCGCATTTGTATATTCCGACTTCTTCACGGCACACTTGAAAACTGCATAGTAAGTTATGCTTACTATGGGGTATTAAGGGTTGCCGATAATTCAATTTTTTTTTGGAACTAAATATCAACAAATAATGTCAGAAAAAGATAAGTGAAACCACTGGAACAAGCAGACGCAGCGTCGGAGAATTATAAAAAAGCACAATTTTCTACCGTATCGTATTCAATGACACCCATTTTTGGGATAGATTACGATGGATGATTCGCATTTTGTTTATTTATGGGTTCTAGAAAAAAGTTTAGTGAACAAATTTCTTCGATTTTGTACTTATTTCGGAAGAGTCACTATTCCACAATAATGAATTAGTTAATACACATAATTTTTATTACTACATTGACGAAAATCCCTATTTCTTTAGGATTCTCGTTAACAAACCTCTCTTAAATTTTGATCTACATTTTTAAAAATAGAAAAAAACTCTCGAAATGAGATTGTGTTAGGTATAGGGAATATAACAGTAAGTAAGTAGCCTTCATTTAGCCTATACTCTACTCTATAGTATCAAAATATGCCATAAAACACAGGTGTCCCATATAAATTTAAATTTGGTGCGCAAATTTTTTTTTTAATCACTATAATTCAAAATAATTTTAAAACAATGAACCTGCACAACCCTTAATTAAAAGATTTTTAAAATATTTTGCCGCTTAAAATTAATGATATACAGGGCAATCCAAATTAAGTGTTCACCATTGGTAACTTTGTTATTATTAAAGATACAAGATTGTTTAAATTAGCAAACTTGTAGTACTTTTAACGCTCTTTAAGATGGAAGAATAAAAAAAACAAATGAGCAACGCGTTTTCGAGTTTTGCCGAAAAATATTTTTTTTTCAAACGGAAACCCCTGTATATTATATCATTTTCTGCTAGAACTTTAATTTTTAAACAAAAAATCTTATAAGAAATTTTTTACTGGGATTAAAAATACTTGAGTTATAATGAATAAACGAAAACAGCTAAATTAGTTTTATAAACTTTATTTTATACATAAACTTATTATTAAAAGAAAATAAAAATCACTGATTTTTTCATAGAAGATGTTCAAAAATACCACCTTGTAGTTCAATACATTTTTGTACACGCTTCCGAACTTCTCGAACTGCCTTCAGTATGGTCCTACCATCTATTTGGTTTATCTTTTCACTAACTGCAATCTTTAGGGCGTTTACGTTTTCGTACCTTTGCTTATAAATCTGGTTCTTTAAATAACCCCATAAAAAAAATCAAGCGGCGTTAAATCTGGCGATCGGGGAGGCCACTGAATAGGACCATTTGTTCCTATCCATGAAGTGTTAAAAATAGTATTTAGAAGTTGATGAGTACCTCTGTAGTTGTGCGCAGGTGCGCCATCCTGCTGAAAATGCAGATTCTGTCTACTTATGAGATCCAGATCGTCTAAGAAATTATTCAAAATTTCAGTCAAAAATTCTATGTACCTTTCACCAGTTAGAGTGCCCTCATAAAAGAAAGGACCAACAATCCATGAACCGATTAAACCGCACCAAACATTAAAACTGAAACGGACTTGTGGACGTCTTGGATTTACTAAAAGAAGATTTTCCTTTGACCAGTAATGATGATTTTTTTTATTATACATTCCAGAATTTGAGAAATTCGATTCATCGGTCCATAAAATATAACGAAAGTTGTTTACATTTTGGCGACAAAAGTTAAGATACCAGTGGCAAAAACACATTCTTCCCTCTGAATCCCCTGGCAAAAAAACCTGAACTGGTTTGTACTTATAAGGAATGAATTTGTGTTTCTTCAGAATCCTATGCACAGTACCGTGACTCAAATCAGATACATTGACAATATCTAGTATGGAATTCTCACGGTTGGCCTCAAAAGATCGTCTAAGAAATTATTCAAAATTTCAGTCAAAAATTCTATGTACCTTTCACCAGTTATAGTGCCCTCATAAAAGAAAGGACCAACAATCCATGAATCGATTAAACCGCACCAAACATTAAAACTGAAACGGACTTGTGGACGTCTTGGATTTACTAAAAGAAGATTTTCCTTTGACCAGTAATGATGATTTTTTTATTATACATTCCAGAATTTGAGAAATTCGATTCATCGGTCCATAAAATATAACGAAAGTTGTTTACATTTTGGCGACAAAAGTTAAGATACCAGTGGCAAAAACACATTCTTCCCTCTGAATCCCCTGGCAAAAAAACCTGAACTGGTTTGTACTTATAAGGAATGAATTTGTGTTTCTTCAGAATCCTATGCACAGTACCGTGACTCAAATCAGATACATTGACAATATCTAGTATGGAATTCTCACGGTTGGCCTCAAAATATGCGATAACTGCAATTTCCGTGGCCTCGCTTTTTACAAAAGTCCTTTTTGTCCTTGTTTTGGCAAAAACACTCTCATTGCCTTTAAATTTTCGGTAAAGTCTCAGAAAATATTGCTCATGTGGTTGTGTTCGGAGTGGATATAATTCAGCGTAGTGTTCTTTTGCCCTCCTAGAGGATTTTCTGCACACTAAATAAGATTCTAACATATCACACTTTTCTGAATGGGTAAAAATCATTTTTTTGTCAAATTAATAACTAGCACAATGAAACTTATGAGTGAAAAACTAATAAAACTGTACTAATATTTGACGTTTGGTAGAAAGACTTATCGTCGTTTTCATAGATACATAGAAATGCACTTGACTTAGCTGTTTTCGTTAATTCATTATAACTCAAGTATTTTTAATCCCAGTAAAAAGTTTCTTATAATATTTTTTGTTTAAAAATTAAAGTTCTAGCAGAAAATGATATAATATACAGGGGTTTCCATTTGAAAAAAAAATATTTTTCGGCAAAACTCGAAAACGCGTTGCTCATTTGTTTTTTTTATTCTTCCATCTTAAAGAGCGCTAAAAGTACTACAAGTTTGCTAATTTAAACAATCTTGTATCTTTAATAATAACAAAGTTACCAATGGTGAACACTTAATTTGGATTGCCCTGTATACTGCGATAAAAAAGTTTTTTAGTATTATTGTCTATTTTTACTTTCTTATACGTAGTAGCGCCTTGAGTGAAATCCTACAACTTTCCTAATTTAAACGTTTTTCTAATCCTTCAAATAACAAAGTTATCTATTGGTCCAAATATAGTCAATAACCCTGTACACATGAATATACTTGATGGTCCGCGGAATTAAAAAACAGAGTATAGTAATAAATATCTAATACTTTTTTTTATTAAAAGCAGAATTCTGAATACGAAAGGATATATGAAATACGTTTTTAGCTTTTTTGAAATAACTGTAACTAGGACTATAAAGACAAAATAGGAAAAAAACGTGAAAATTAAAGTCGAGATTGATTTGACGGTTTGACAGTTACAGTTTGATTAGTCAACCAAATCTTTTAAATATAACGATCGATCAAAGAAATCCGTAGTCGAAATAAGTTGTGCACGAAAAAACGTATTTGTAATATCAACATACATGATATTACAAATACGTAATTTATGAAATACGTTTTATTATGCACAACCTACTTCAACCCCGGATGTATTTGATTGCTCGTTATACCATGATATCAAAAATTAAATTGGTCAATGTTGGTCATGGAATGTAAAACGCTTGTCTTAGTTTAAATCATCCTTTTGAAATAATTCAATCATTGTCAAGCTACACTGACATTATCAATAACCTACAAATGTGTTACCTACTTAGTTCAGCTGTAAAATAATAATGAACTACAAGTTACGAAATAAATAACGTTTTTATTAACCAGAAAAACTAAATTACAATAATTGTTGGAAATGTCCCCCGTTTTGTTCAATGCACAAGTTTACGCGCCATTTCTGACGTTATGGTTGCACATTGCTGAACAATTCTTTGTTGCAGTTCTTGCAAATTATGTATCGGATTTGCGAAAATCTTATTTTTTAAATAGGGAAAGATAAAATAGTCCATAATTGTCAAACAAGGTGATCTCGGAGGAAACTCAACTTCCGTATGCAAACTTATCATCCGGGCATCAAAAAAATCGCGGAGAAAAGCAAGATTTTCTCGTGTAGTATGTGATGTTGCACCGTCTTGCTGGTAATTAGCGTATTGAAGTTCATCATCGTCTAACTGTTGCACAAATTCAGTCAAACAAATATGTCTGTACCTTTCTGCGTTGACGGTGAAATTGAAAAAAATTGGCCCAATTATTCTTCTGCGAGAAACTGCCATCCAAAGACCAATTTTCTGAGCATGTAGTGGCGTTTCAATAAAAATATGCGGGTTATCAGTGCTCCACATTCGCATATTCTGAGAATTGATATATCCCGAAAGGTGGAACCAAGCTTCGTCAGAAACAAAAGTTAAGTTCAGCAGATCGTCATTCATTAAATTATTAACGAACCAATGGCAGTACGCAAGGCGTCTGGGGTGGTCTGCAGGCAGAAGAGCTTGATATGATTGCATCTTATATGGATGCATGTTCAGGTCCTTCTTTACAATCGTTTGGCATGTTCCATAAGAAAGCCGAATTTCTTGAGAGAGACGTTTTAAAGGTTTTGTAGGCTCTTCTTCCATACGTTGACGAACGTCATTAATAACTTCTTCTGTACGAACTCTTAGTCTACCAGCACCTTTTCTATGCGTCACAGAACCAGTTTCGCGAAATACTTCAACACAATTTGTAAAACATGCATAAAAATTGTCCGGTAATACTGCTACGGCTGGGAAGTGCTCTCGAAAATTGTCTAAACACAAACGTTGACTGTATTCCCAAGTTCCATTAACTAGCACACCCGTTCGAAAATAGGCTTCCATCATGTAAATTTTGTGCTCTGCGGTGAGAACCATGATTCAAAAACCGTGCAGAATTAGAAAACTTCAACACAAAAACTTGACAGATTTTGACATTCAAAAAATTATGACATACCTAAATGTACGATGCGTGCTACGACAATAATTTTAAAATCCATGACCACCATTGACCAATTTAATTGTTGATATCCCGGTATAATGTTTCACCAGGAACCTTTTTTTCCCCAGACCTCTCTGACTAACGTCTCCAGTTTGCACCGCAGCCAATAAGGCTTATTGTGCTCAACCTGTGTTATCTACGTTGTCCACTCCAGCAATGTTGTGTCCTGTACAAGTCTGTACAGGTCCTTTACTGGGTGTCTCTTGAGTATCTCTGGATCTACGTTCGGTTGCCCAAAGATGCTTTGCCTCTTGTGATCCAGTGCCTCACAGTTTACCAGGATATGCCCGACTGTTTCTGGTTCCTTATTGCAAAATCTGCAACTAAGGTCTCCATCATACAGGCCTATCCTGTTGAGATGCACTTTAACAGGTGCATAATCAATCAAAAGACCCGTTATTGTTCGCAGCCGTTCCCTGCGCATGTATAGTAGTTCTGCGGCTCTTTTGTAGCATGGTTGGCCAATAAATTCCTTGCCATGATTTTGTCCTGGAACTGTTGCCCAGTGGTGCTTGTGTTTTTCAGAAACCCAGTCTTTAACTTGGCTTCGGGTCATACTTTTGGGTACCCCCAGAGCCGGTTCTGGGCCTATGAATCTTGCTTCTGATCCTCTCCCAGAAAATTCATCATCTTTTTCATTGCCCTCAATCCCTTTATGCCCTGACATTCAGGTCAGTTTTACCTTATTCCGTGTCGTCAGCAGTTTAAGTTCTTCGAGGCATTCCCAGACCAATCTTGACGACACCTCTTGGCTTGATAACGCCTTTAGTGCCGCTTGACTGTCAGACAATATTAGAATCCGCCGGTGACTGACGTCATTCCTATTGTTTTCTATAGCACATTGGAGTAAGGCATGCACCTCTGCCTGAAACATAGATGCATACCCCCCCCCCGTGCATAGTATTTGCTCTGGTTGGCAGAGTAGATTCCTGCTCTAGTGCCAGCTGCGGTCTTCGACCCATCTGTGTACCAGGTCTGATCCCGCCTGCTGATACCTGGCATACCATTCTCCCATTTGAGTCTTTCTGGAATGTTTACTTGGAATGGTCTGTTTAGGCTATATTGCTTTACTCACCAGGAACCAAGTGCATAAACAATTAGTAATATAAAATAGAATGGTCAAAAAGTTAATGTCAGGTTGTTCGTATGTCTTTTTCTTGCAAAAAATGTAACAGTATGTAAAGGAACTCCTATATCTAAATTGAGATATTTAATTTAAAGTTAAAATTTTAAAAGAAAATGTAAAATAAATTGTTTTGTCAGCTAAACTCAGATTCTCTCAGGGCGATTCGGATTACTTAGAAATGATTAATTAAAAAGGTTCCTGAACATTAATTGGTTTTAATAAAATGAAAAATGCCATTTTAAAGTTTATTATTATAACTTGTAGGTATTCAAAATTACACTTTTTTACAAATATTAAACTGACACAAATATTTATGTAGATTCTTTGTTATATTAAAACGTAAACAATAAAAGCTGTCAAACACGGTCTTTACTTTGTGTTTGACCGTCTGTTGGTTTTGTCCTATTTACAAGATTTTAATGTGTTGTCCGTTCTTCTTTTTAAAAATTAATTAATTCAATTCTGACACACATAAAGTTCGAAGTTTTGCTTTAATGTTTTTGAAACGCTCGGTTTCTCTATACTTTTTGTTTGCAGAATACGAGGGAACACCGATGTTGTTGCTGGTACAGGAGGAATGATTTGTTATGTAGGATTCTTGGCCTGAAGATGTGAGTCCTTTCTTAAACTCACGAAACCGGTAGCCAAATACCATTTAAAATAAAGAATCTCTGGGAATTTTGGATCTTTTAATACCTTCTTTCATGAATAAAATTATAAATTTAATATATGAAAATGGGCTGTACCATTACAAGTAATAAAAAAAGAGAAAGTAATTTGAAATAACTCTTTTTTTTGTTTACTACAATTGGTTAAGAAAATGCAGTTAATTTTCATCCGAGATAGGCACGATGATGAAGTACTAATATTGTTGTGTTTTATTATATTTTTACAATGTAATAAATTTTATTCTGTAGTACTCGTGTATACTAAATAATAACAATTTTATTCACTTCATAGATTATGTTGCAAAGAGTAGAAAGCCTGTATGTAATATAGCATCAATGACTGTCCTTCTTGACACTACTAGTCGTTTTCTCACATAATCTGCGCTTTCATCTGCGGTCTTCGATATCCATATTAAAACAACAATGCCGTAAAGCATTTTCCATCAACCGTTGGAAAACTTCCCGTGGTAAATTTAAGGAATTACAAACGCAATTTATTAGGCGATGAAACATTTTGGAAAAGGAAAGACACAGGATGGCCGCTTTGAAGTTTAAAAGACTTTATTACACGCCAGAGAGAGCGTTCTTTTTTAAACGATTTACAGCGATGGAAAAGCGGCATCATGTGTAAAGTTTTTTTGCTGTTCTTATCTAGTTGTCCTCATATATCCCTCTTCTATAATGAAATTTATAACTTACTCTTTGCAAGCAAACAAACACTGTATTACTTGGTAAGTTCACACCGTAAATTTTGGTAAATTAAGTACAGTAAACGTCTGATTGTACGGACCTTGCCCATAAGGATGTTCAGGGGAAACTCAGCTATACGGTCGGGCACGTCTAATCCTCTTCCATTTCTCTTATGTTTTTTTTTATAAAGTGTTTCAGTTGAGTGTTTGATGTAGTGATACAGTACTTAGAATTATGCTTTATTGGGGTCAGTTACTTTTTGTGTAATAGAATGCTGTAGTGTTTGTCACGACTCATCTTCAAAAATCTTAACATGAACACCTTTTTCCCGTTCAGTGTACCTCCAAAAAACCTACATGGAGGAAGAGTGGCCATACTTAAGAAGTGGTTTTCCCAAACTTTAGTTCTAAATGTAAAACATTTTAAAATGCACAAAACCAGCCCGAAAAAAGGAGTGCTTTTGCTAGAAAACGCTTACCGTGCAAAAAAGTATTTTTGATGATATTTTGCAATACAACGTAACAGCTTCAGTGTAGCCAATGGACCAAGTGTCATTGAAGTAATAAAAAGGAGCTTCGTGAAAAAAACGTATCCTTTCACTTCTAGAAAAAGCAGAAGCAACTTCTCAAAACTTAATAGATCTTCTAAAACAAATCAATGAGCAAGTTGTGATTTATATGGCTGCTTAAGTATGGGAAGAAACTGAAATATATCAACATAGAAAAGGCTTGAAAAATCTGTGGCCTACCATTGTATACGCCAAGAATAATAAAAGTCAAGAAAACAAATCGAAAAGGAAACATGATGATTCTGATTTTCAATTGTCTCTAGATGATGATGTCAGATATTTATACTAACAAAAGAAAATGAGATCGGATAAGCATCTAGCAACAACTCTGTAGAAGAAGACATCAGTTTTGACGACGAGGATAACATCGGAGGACGCAATAACGTTGAAGCTACAAGAAGGAAACATGATGATTCTGATTTTCAATCGTCTAAGTCTAGATGATGATGCCAGATATGCTAATAAAAGATGAGATAGGATAAACACGTAGCAACAACTCTGTAGAAGATGACATCGGTTTTGACGATGAGGATACCATCGAAAGACACAATGACGTTAAAGCTACGAAAACGCTCGAGGTTTGAATCCTCTATTTCAAAAGCTTTATTTGTACCAGTTACTTTTTATGGAATCGAATATTGTAGTGTCTGTCATGGTATAGTACTTCGGAAATGACCCAATCCAACCCAACCCAAAGAGCACTCAAAAATCTTAAAATAATCCCCCTTTCTGCTCAGTATACCTCTCAAAAACTTGCTCGGATACAGTGTATATTCAAACATTGTTTTGCCAAACTTTCATTAAAAAAAAACAATTTTTGAAATGCTTGCCATTCTGGAAAAATTAAACTTTCTCCTCCTGCAATAAAACGTAACAGTTTTATTCTTACACTTCTAGAAAAAACCGACACAACTAATTCTGAAAATTTTTTGGATAGTCTAAAATAATTATTTAGAAACTTCTTTCATATGGCCGCTAAAGCATGGGAAGAAAAATGAAAATAAAGAGCAAAATCAAGAAGAAAATACAATGATACTAATTTTAAATCGTATAGATGGGTTTCACGACGTGATAGTAAGTGACGTTGCTCCATGGCTAGCGAGTGCCAATGATGTGAGACATCTTAGGCTGATAAAATTACATATGCAAAATAGTTTTACTTCAATAAGTATATGAAAAAAATATTCTTCATTAAATAATTATATAATTGCATAAAGAAAGCATAAAAATTAGATTTTGGAATGTTTACAAGATTTTTATTTATGGTTAAAAATATAGCAAGCAAAATGTATTTGTCAGCAAATGATCATATTTAATAGAATTACATACAATTTAATTTTGGTAATATATCGCAATATTTCGCATGTATTTCTTGTGTAAATTTTAACAACATTGTGGTGTTATATCAGTGTTGCAAAATAAACTGCTTTGAGCAAGCTGTTGTTTGAGAATAGTTTATGCGGTACAAATAGTATAATGTGTTATAAATTTACCACATCATCAGAATAAGAAAGAGTGCTTTAAATATCCCGCTAGGGCCCGGAAAACAACTTATAATATCATTAACTATTTTATGCTTACATCAAATTTGATAATAAAATTGTATGGTAAAATCTGAACAAAATACAAAGAAATATATGTATACAGGATGTCCCAGAAATAAAAAGACGGAGTAGCAGAAATCGGAAGCTAAATTGTGTAAAAACGTACCCTCAAAATATCAAGTCTTCATTCGTGCGCAGACGGCAGAAAAAAATAATAAAGAATTCAATTGGCCTTACGCCGACCCTGCACTAAATATCCACCTGCTTCACTTTCACAATCGGTGCTTTTCAGAACCACCATATTACTTGTGTTAAAAAAAAGGAGGAGGAATAGATACTTCATAATAAATATCAAACAATTAATTACTTTAATTTTACACCTGCTAGAAAAACTACGATTTATTGAATATTCTAATAATCAGCTGTTTCCAACTTCGAACACATTAAAGAGCAACAACCTTCCTATTTTAAAAATAAAAACAACCTTTTATTGCCTGCAAGAAAGTAGGTCACCCATCTGGGTCAATAACCGACTACATAGCTGCGTTATTGAGACACATCCCGCAAAAAATATGTTTTTACGATTTAACGTTTTTTTCCCGTTTTATGCAAATAAAAGCGCTCTATGAATGCGTCTTCGTTTCTATTTACAAATGAACATTCTTACGTGAATTTTAAACATACATTCTGTGCCAGGTCCGTAATGTAATTTTTTTTATCTAAAAAACAACATAGAAAATTAAAATTTTAATTTCTTCGTTATTGTGGTATATTTCGGCCTATTTCTGTTCGGACGTTACATATCTGCTACTCCGTCTTTTTATTTCTGGGACATCCTGTATACAAGTGTCCCGTATCGTTACGTTCAAATTTTGGGAGTGCAAAACAGACTTCATTTCAAGTAAAGAAAACGGAAAGCTTGTATATCCATTTTTATTTGTTTCAAAGTTATTGGTCTATGAATGTGATTGTCAAATCATGAAAAAATATGTAATCCTAAAGTCAATAAAAACTGATTTTATTTAAAAAAAAGTTATACGATTCAATAACAGACCTGTGATTGTTAACGTCGCATAATTAAAAGTTATCCTAACATAAATAAACACGTGTCGTAGAACATAAAATAATTTTTTTTATCCAAGATGGATTGATCGAGGTGGTCCTGTTGCATGGCCACCTAGATCACCTGATCTCAATCCCCTCGATTTTTATTTATGGGGGTACATGAAAGATTTAGTCTACGCGCAAGTTTCAAACACAAGAGGAAAGTTATTGGATCGTATTCATCTGGCTGCCGAACAAATCCGACAAAACTAGCATGAAATTCGGATAAGTACTTCTTCTGTTGGCGTACGGGCACAAGCCTGCATTCAACAAAGAGGTGGACATTTCGAAAATACTATTAATTGAACTTTTTTTTAAATAAAACTTTGCACTCCCAAAATTTGAACATAACGATACGGGATACTTGTATAAGAGGTATAACAAAGTGAAATAAAAGGATGTTACATTAAATATTATATTAAATATAAAATATAATTATAAAAAAATTAAATATTATTGCATTAATTAGTCTGATCCAATTATATAATGTGCCCTAGTTGTTAAAACTGATATGTATTTATACCGGGTGTTTCGAAATTGCACGGCACCATTGTAGGTACTTGTTCTCCAGCATAAAATAAACAAAAAAATCCATATAAGCGTATGTCTCAAATTAATTTATTACTAATATATTGGAGCATAAAGATATTTATTTAACAATACAACATCCAAAAGAAAGTGGCCATCGTTTTGTTGAATGCAGCATTCAGCACGACAAATTCATGCTTCTTTAGCACATCGTATAGCATCAGGACGATTGTTGATAGTTGCTGCGGCTTCCGCGATGCGATTACTAAACTCTGATGAATCCCGATTTCCCGATCTAACGCCGATCTATCATCCTGATGCTATACAAAGTGTCAAAAAAGTATGAATTTGTCGTGCTGAATGCTGCATTCAACAAAACGGTGGCCACTTTAAACAGTTCTTTTGGATGTTGTATTGTTCAATACATATCTTTATGCTCCAATATCCTAGTAATAAATTAATTTGAGACATATGTTTATATGGATTTTTTTGTTTATTTTATGCTGGAGAACAAGTGCTACAATAGTGCCGTGCAATTCCGAAACACCCGGTATATACTATCGATGTATATATTAATACAGTGAAATTCAAACTATTAAATATGAAAATGAGCTTGTTCGCGAATGATTTTTGACAGAATAAAAGTAAACTATATATATACATTTTACACTAGACGATATTGTATTATAACACAATACTCGTCAATTGTCATGCTTTTATCTTAAAAAATATCATGTCATTCGATGTCACCAACATCTCTGACTACTATAAATAAGTATTTAATCGAAGGCACTGTATAATAATAGCAATTATTCACTGGAGTATTTTGATTCTGTTGATTACCCAACTAACTGAATGTTCTAAGAAATAACTTACCTACACGGCATACATATTTCTATTGGACTTTCTAAAATCGAAAACATTTGAACGTTAAAATTAATTGTGTTGTTTACATTTACGGCACGGCAAAAACACAACATCTAGTTAATTCATTCAGTGTTATTGTTGCCTCTCTATGATATATCGATAAAATACCATTAAATGTCAATTCAATGCATAAATATATCAAATGTCAGAAGAGAGTATTATTTTCTGAAATGCACGTACAATCTTCAATGTTTTATGTATTAAATATTGTGTACGCTCGTATCAGATATCGGTTTTCGAAGCATGTTTTGTGGAAACTTACATAGGTAAACAAAGCGTAGTGTATCACAATAACATTTATGCTTTTACGATATTCTTTGAAAATAATACATACAATGCAAATAATAACTTTGGTATCAAAGATCAAAAAATATATAAAAATTAAGATAAAAGAAAATATAGTTAAATTTAAATATATATTTTATGAAGAATATATATGAATATATATATTTATTTGTATTTACATTAAAATATATTAAAGGTACATTTTAATATACCTATGAAAAAATATTGAATTGGCGGTATGATTACCACTAAATGGTTTTTCCATCTCTCGACAAATTAGGTAATAAAGTAAAGAGCATGTCGCTAAAAATATACACACAATTGATCAAACCCCTTTGGAGGCTCATGGATAAGTTCGAGAATTATGTAGAAAAAGTCTGACTTAAACGAAACTAATTTTAATAACAATTAAAAGAGAATTTATCTCTGTTTGTCGATTTCATGAATAATCCCAATAAGTAACCATCTCGAGTACCCTGTATATCATATCATCAGGCGGCCAAAACTATTAAATCATTCAAGACATACATACACAAATTAATTCGAATGAATGCACATCTGCACCAAATGTGCATTGCAAACGACAACGTATAGACACGTGTTTCGATTTTACACAGAACAACACGATCGTGCAATGACGAGATCTATGTAAGATTGAAACACTTGTCTGTACGTTGTCGTTCGCAAAAGCAGCTTGGTGCAGATGTACATTCATCAATATACGAATTAATTCGTATATGTGTGTTGAGTGATTTAATAATTTTGGAACTTATTCTCCAAGTATTACTTTTGTTACATTTTATAATAAGGTACGCCAGCTTTAGACGAGATTACTGAATGCACACATATCTCGAGTTGCCCGATATAGTGGTTTACTGCTGTGGGTTTACAACACCTTGCGTTCTTGGGTTTGAGTCACAGATGCTGCTAGGAATTTCCTATAGGCATTTGGTACGCAAGTCGACAATATATGCGGTTGGTCTAAGCTTGTACTGCATTGCCTTCAGGTTTATCCGAACACCTGGAAAAAATCGGCTGTAGTCATGTTTCCTAAGCCGGGAAATTATCATTCCCTGCCTACGAGTTACAGGCCAATCAGTCTGCTACCGTCGCTAAGCCGTATCGTTGACAAAGTGATACTACAAGTTCTTTGATAAGTTCACGGAGGATAATGTTATGTTGCCCATGGGGCACCACGGGTTCCGCAAGCATCACTCTACGCTGACTCAGTTGGCTAGGGTCACTGAGAAGATACATGTTGATTACAAAAAAACAATGTCACGGCCGCTGCTTATATGCACATTTCGCGGGCATTTGATAGGGTATGGCATCAGGGCCTTATCTACAAAGTTATTGCGTTTGGATATCCTAGCCACCTGGTCCGTATTATTAGCGATTACCTTTACAGAATGGAGTTCTGCATACAAGTAAATGAGTCTTTCTCCTCGCCAAGAATCTTAACGGCCATGGTTTCTAGCCACCTGGTCCGTATTACCTATTAGCGATTACCTTTACAGAATGGAGTTCTGCATACAAGTAAATGAGTCTTTCTCCTCGCCAAGAATCTTAACGGCCATGGTTCCTCAGGGCTCGGCTCTTTTGCCGCTCCTGTACACCATCTATACATCGCACATACCTAAGCCGGATAAAGCAATTATTGCCACATATGCAGATGATACTGCGCTGATGACCCACTCCATAAACTCGAATCTGGCTGTACGCTATCTGCAAGCTGCATTGGATAGCATCTGCAGTTGGTGCAATCTATGGAGGATTGCGGTGAAAGGTGACAAAACAGAGCCCATTCTCTTCAGGAGGAAGACTATATCAACATCGGGTCAGGTATATATTAATCACACCCCCGTTCCATGGCTGCCGTACGTTAAGTACTTGGGCGTCTACTGCTAAGAACGTGTGGCAGCAAGAGCGCATTTGTGGCCGGTCTTCAATATATTACGCTTAGAATTGCGCTTAGGACTTGATGGTTTATGTGAAATTACCAAGTTCATACAGATTCTAAAACGCCGCTAGTAGCTTACTATATCAAGGAAATTGCTAAGAGATTCTACGATCAGATGGCACTGCATCATAACCCGGACTTGGAGGAAACCCTAGCTTACGACCCGCACCTTCCGTGGAGCACTAAACGCCTCAAGTAAGCGCTCCTGTAGGATGATCCCCTGTGGACTTCGTCCAAATCATTGTCATGACTGATCGCACTCAGATTTAAAGGCAGCACGCCTGACTGAAAGCCAACTTCCAAGAAGAAGAAGAAGAAGTTGTACGGCATTGTAAATAACACGACAGTGCACTGGTGAGATCTATGCAAGATCAAAGCATGCGTCTCTATGTTGTCACTCGCAATGTTGGTTTCACGCCTGCATTAAATTCAAACTCATCGGAAATTACTATTCGGGACAGTGCGGCAGCCTATTTTAATACAATATTCCTTTTGATCTTATCAAATACTTGTCTGAAATCTACGTGACAGAATAGTTAAGTTAAAATTTTGCATCTCCAAAACGTCATATTCATACCATGGGCTTTCCAGCAAATTTTGTTAATTGATGTATGGTTTTGATACTCCGATTGCAATTACTTCTTTCAAATCATAGTTTTTTATTAGTTTCAATTAAAAGAAACTTACAGGAAACAGAAAAATGTATCTTTTCTTTCTGAACTGAAAGGTCAGCTTTTTTTGGACAACAATTTTGATCAAAATTTAATATTTTTCAAATTTAACAAATGGATCTTCATGTGATTGCGTCTTGCTTTAAACATATATTGGAAAACATTCGAAATATCGGAAAAGACCGTTCTAAACTGTTTTCGTTAAGAGATCTTCAACATCAAATCAAAAGAAGAAAGCAACAATTTAGTGTATTATTTTCAGCACGTTCAGAACGATTTCTTTTGCTTAATTTTATGGTGCCACTGTAAATATACCATTTCAGCAAGCAAAATTTTCTCATGATTCCCAAAAAGTATTTCTCTCCCGCCTTATCGCTCATCGCTCAACGAGGCGTTTTTTGGTAGTAAAGCGAAACTTAATTTTAAAAAAGACATCATTTTTAAGTGCCGAAATAAAAACGCAATACATTTCTACCATACATTTAAATCTCCCTTAAGTGAGAAAAACAGCAACCTAATACCACTCCCAAACAGTTATAAAAGAGCAATAACACATGCACATATTTAAAACAAAGAAGAAATTTTAAACACCGTAACATATTGCGACCTTTAAAGAAGACAACGAAGAAGAAGAAGACGAAAAAGAAGAAGAAGCAGAGGAGACCGATCCCGGCCCCAATGAACTTTTAAGTCCACAATTATTTTTTTTATTATTATATTGCAATGCCAGAGTACTATGATTACATCTTGTAATAAGTAGTTATGGCCTCACAATAGACATTGGAATTTAAATCATAGCCTGAACGGTTTGGAGAGAATTAAGATAATTGGTAGGAGGGTACCAGTGTTGTATAGAAAGATAGGGTGATTGCCACTTTTACAAATTTATAAAATAAGATACACAAAAAGATATAATTACTGCGGGATATCTTCCAGCTTGCTTATTTTATTATTATTATCATTTTTCTTCCATCTGTGTTATTAATTTTTATTGCCATTACTGTTAGTTAGGTATTATTAATAATCTTCCCACTATAATACATACCTGCCTGCTATATTTTAACTCAATCAATTTGGATTTAAGAAAAAAAGAATTATTGGTTCGACATAAGATGGAGTTAATTAAGTAATTGTGATTAGTGCAAGGCAGGCGGAAAAAAATGTGATTCAAAGTTACAGCGTTCGTAATGTTAACCAGCGCATGTGTGTGCATTGAATATTATAATTAAGATAGATCACTGTAATTGATATACAGTGCCATTTTTTGTTTTCGTAATATTTCAGAAGGTGAATGTTAATAATGTATTCATATTCTGCAGGTGAATGTGCGCGAAGTTATTACACAAGAAAAATAGAAAATTACTGCATATTATCGCATAGATGTGAATTTTTTTTTGTTTAGTTAATATTATCAAACCGGGAGGATTACTATTCAATAGTGATGTTGATTTCAGTTACTTTTCAATACTTGTAACTATTCGTAACTTTCGAATTCAATATCCGTTACTTTAGTCGTTACCGAGTACTCGTTCAAATGTGCGGTGCGGGAATATGTATAGTTATGGTACAAACAAAATGTCCACTTATATACTAATATTAATATATATTACGTTAAATAAATAAAATTCGTTAAAAGTAAGTATCACCCAAAACATTTCAACTCAAAATTAAAAGTAAAATGCCAAAGCCTAAAGTATTTTTAAGGAGCCATTTCATTTACGATAGGACGAGTAGTTACATTAGAAGGCCAGATTTTATTATATAAATTAAATTAGATTAATAAGAAGAAATCAACATATGTATTGTATAGGTTGTATAATATTGATTTATTTTAAGTGCATACAGAGTTATTTGAAATAAGGTTACAAAAAAAAATAAACAAATACTCATGTATTTAAAATAATTCTTGATTACAATGTAAGAACATTATACGTTGCACATTTTTTCCTTTTAAAGGACTACGTTTTTCAGATATTAAATTGGCTGCTTTGGAAAATAATCTTTCACACGGGACCGAGGTGGCTACTACAGATAGATATTTTTTTGCTAATTTGGATAATCTTGGATATAGCAATTCTCTTTGTTTCCACCATTCTAGTGGATTTTCTTTCCGGGTCAAAAATACGTCTGCTATATAAGTTTTTATTTCTGTATTTGCTGCAGCTGTTGGACTATTAACTAATTCTGTAGATTTCATTGACTTGTCAAACTCTTTCCAAATTAGACATGTTTCTGATTCGTCAATAGTTTCTAAATCAGCACTTTCAAAAGTACCAATTTCGGTATCTATGACAGCAGAAGTGGATGTTTCGGCCTCTTTTCCTTTGTTAATTAAAGTAATGACTTCCTGTTGAATTTCCTCTTTAACACGCTTAAGTGCCTCGTTAGAATTAAAAGCTTTAGTTTTGAACCTTGGATCTAAGGAGGTTTTTGCAAAAATATCATAAAATTCAATATTTCCAAATCTTGTTGACATGGATTCCATCAAAGTATCTATTAAGGTATAAGCTGCGTTCTGTGAAATATTAGTCCTAATCTGATCTGGTACAGAACGAAGACCATTAACAATAATAATAACTTTTGATAAGGTGACTGATTTTTCAGCACTCATCTCTACCGTAATTTGCTCAAATGGTTGTAATATTTTACATATTTCCTTTAAAGTAATCCATTCAACCTCAGAGATCAACACAACTGGATTGTGTAATAGACCGACTGTAGCAGTAAGAGGCTCTTGTAATTTAACTATTCGTTCAAACATGTAGAATGTTGAATTCCACCGTGTAACGACTTCTTGTTTCAGTTTTGATGGCAATGAGTTTGGTTCCATTTGTTTCTGGATTGGAAAAAAATTAGTTTTTGCTTGTGTGCTTCTATTAAAGTATTCCACTATGGCTCTTACTTTATTACGGATAGAATCAATTTCTGCAAGACCGGTTTTAATAATTAAATTAAGCGTGTGAGCAAAACAAGAAATATGAGCTCATCCAGAAATTTATATGGCACTAATCATATTGGCTGCACTATCGGTTGTACAAGCATATATTTTATGAGTTAAGTTCCATTCTGCTATAATACGCTGCAACTCATTAGATAAATTAAGCGACGTATGATTGGTCTCGCAACAAAAGCATTCTAACACAAATGAATGGAAATTCCATTTGCTGGTAATTAAATGAGTTGTAACACCTATATAACTTTCATTTGCTACAGACGTCCAAGCGTCTGTAGTTGTGGCTACAGTCTGCAGTTTCTAAAATATTTTTTAGTTTTTTGACGACCGTCTCGTATGTTGATGGTAACAGTGAATTTGTTAATGTAAAACGACTAGGGATTTTATAACATGGTTCAAGTTCGAGACGCGGTTCTTTGAAACGATATCTTCTACAACAGAAAATGGTTGCAAATCTTTGGCAATTATATTTAATACCAAATTATTAATTTTCTGTTGGCTATATAGGCAAGGATATTGGCCGAGTAACTTACTAATGACATTTGCTTCCTTCTTCTCATTTTTTGGTCTTCGGATATCCCAGCAGTAGAAGTTGCAGTAGAGAGAAATATCGAATCTTCAGGAAATGAAGACCCTGTTGATGTGGATGCAATTGCGTGTGAAGATAAAGGGACGGTCTGCGTAAGCTTAATGGTGTCTGATGATATTTCTTCAAATATCAAAGTTGGATGCCTTGACTGTAGGTGCTTTCTCAAATTGTAAGTTGTTCCTCCTTTGTATGAATATTCCGAATTGCACAAGTTACATTTCGCCTTGTATTCGGAGATGCGCCTAAATTGTTTCCAAATAGTGCTTCTTTGTTGTCGAAAAGATTGCGAAATTTCTGACATGTCTGTATGTTATCAAACCTTGAATACAAAACACAAGTGTGGAAGAATAAGTATATTTGATAATACCTGTGCATTATATTTAAAATAATACCTACTTTAGAGCATCTAATCAAAAATATTGAAAGCCTTTAGTTAGTTATATATGGTACAAACAAAATGTTCACTTATATACTAATATTAATTTAAATATATAAAATTCCTTAAAAGACTCACCCAAACATTCAAACTCAAAATCACAAGTAAAATGCCAAGCCTAAAGTATATTTTAAGGAGGCATTTTATTTACGATACAAAATTTTTATAATGAAATCGACCTAGGCAAATACAAGTAATACTAACAATTGGTTAAAATCAAATATTTTGTGGAAAGTTATTTACTCTAAATTATATTTCTTAATGAAATATTTCAGACAAGAATATGCATTCTAAAAGTTATACATATATTATGAGAGTAACTGAAAAAGTAACGATTATTTGAAACCAGTATTCGTTACTTCGGATCTTATCGAGTAACGAATACTTTAGTAACGGATAGTTACATTTGCAACACCACTACTATTCAAAGTAGGCGTTATATCTGAGAAATATTAAGCGTCATTAAGTGTATTGGTATGGGAATTATGCATGCAATTTTTCTAATAATCTACTTACAATAACCTCAAACTCATGCCAAATAAAGATGGTAGCCCTGACGATCTATAGTTGATTTAACGAAACAGCGAGTTACGTGGACATCTGCAGAACTCTTTCTTGATATTGCATTTCAGTTTACTTCGCGCTAAGTAATACTGCAGGAAAATTGTTTAACGTTAAACACTCTATTCTATCCAAGATTTGTAGTTCACTTTTCTTCTGTTTACAAGAAAGCTGATTACCACAAGTTTTGAATGATTTCACTTTTTTACCCTGTTGGTTTCCAGTTTGTGCTCGAAATTTCCATTATTCGTTGTTTGCTTCAATCAATCGTACAAATAAAACTACGATATATATGGCTGCTGAAATGTTGTCAACTCTCTATTCGTATATGCATGCATGAAATGAATGCAAAATCTGCCCTAGAGTAGCCATTACATCAACCAACATACAGACATGTGCGTGTGTCTAGTATGACTTCATCAGTGTGCGATGTACCTGCAGCAATGCTCAATGACCTCCAAACCTCCCACCCCGCATCATGTATCTTCGCATAACAATGTCTATGAGAAAATCCCAGCGACCTCTATTATGCAAAAGCTACGCGCCCGGGTCGCTGAGATTTTCTCATATCTGGAGCTCATTGAGCGATACAGCAGAAATGTCGCACCGCAGACTGATGAAGTCATACTAGACTGAAACACGTGCCTGTGCATTGGTTGCTGTAATACCAACTCTAGGGCAGATTGTGCATCCATTTCTTGCATGCATAAAAGAATGTTTAATTCGTATATGTATGCGTATTGTTTCCATAATCTATTGGAGATTTTTCCAAGTATTCATTATTATTTCTGAACCCTCTATTGAAATATAGTATCCATTACCAACAAACTTGTTTCGATAGTACGCGCGTCAACTATTAGATTTTTTAACAATCCCTCGTACATATACACGACACAAACAAATAAGAAAAAGGTTCCAAACATTCACCAGAAGTTTATTTATAAACCTATTTCACAGTACTATTGTTATTACAGCTTAATTTGTAATCTCATTACGGATTAATATGAGTTTGAAATTTTCCACATTTCCGAGAACAGCAATGGCAGTAAATTCCGACAGGTTTTAATCCTTCTTTGAGGGATTAACTCTAATTGTAAATTATTTTATATGAGTGGCAGGGCGGGTTAAGCAATTAAACCCCTTTTCTGAATAACTAAACATGTGTTAATTCCCTGTTCCGAAACTAAAATGTCTTCTTTACTGCCATTACTTCCAAACAAATTTTATTTTCAGTAATATGTCGTCCAACGTATCTTTAGTTTTTTTTTAATTGTCAAGACCATGATACTTCATCTCCTCGTCATAAAAGGGACTATCTGTTGGTAATAATGTTGAAAAAAATCCCTTTCTTATTCAACAAACATTGTATATGTCATCAAACATATATTAGTATATTACATATAATTTATCATTTGATTATTTCTCTATGGATAAACATGCATATACTTTTCTTGCATAACGAGGAAAATATAATACATTCTTGGTAAGGTATTTTAAGATATAATTAATGTGCCATTTAGAAAAAGGAAAATAAGGAAATCATTAAAAAAATCAAACTCATAAACATGTTTATTATCACATTATTTATTTATGTATAATGCTCGGAAGACTTTCACAAGCAATGTCCGCCGTGGTGAATGTAATGATTATTTAACAATTTAATGAAACAGTCTGGCAAACCAGATAGAAATCTCGTCCATAACAAGCCCGCATTTAATAATAAATGATAACAAGGACCTTGTCAGATTTTAATGCACATTCTATTAATATAGAAAGAAACAAAGAAAATATATACGTTGTTTGGAAATTAATAATAACAATAATTAGTTGACAATTCTAAGATACAAATATATAATATGTATTTCCTACATGAAGGATTTTTTATTGCATTAAAATCCGTCTTTCTTAATACTGACGCGAATAACACTATAAATTACCATCTTGTTATTTAAGATAGGATGTATCATTATTTTTCGCGTGGTTCTTCAACTTTTCAATCGTATAAATCAACATCGAATGATCTGCGAGCGTGTATGTGTCTGTTCCCGGCAAGTTTCGCAAGAAACACCCGCTGTAGACGGAAATAAATCAATTTATAGCAAAACTCTAACGTAACATGTTATACATTGTGTGTATGTCGTGTCACATACATAAAATATTGCCGAGCTATGATTTCCTTATATCACAAAACTATCTCCAGTACATATCTGAAACTATAAATTTCTGTGGTTGGTACAGTTGTTATAGCTGGAATTATTTAATATGTAAAAAAAATTCTATAATTATACTACCTGGCCCGGCAGACGTTGTTCTACCCTTTCCGGTAGGTGGCGCGATGATATATGTATAATATACCGGGTGTTCAGAAATTTTTAAGTCATGTCTGAAACATAGTAGATTCTGACAATTATTGACATACCACAATTGACATTTAATATTTAATACAAATCATAGACTTAACTTAGGACATACTATTTTTTTGTTCCACACCTACTTAACTTCGAGGTTTTCTGAACACCCGATATAATAACTCGGCCACAACTCCACCTATCCGGTCCAGATTTTGTTATTTTCCTTTTTGGCACTAAAGCAATATATATTGTAAATATGAGTCATTTCGAACCATAAATTTAGAATTTGTTAATAATTTGATTACAGCGTCACCTATTATATCCTAGCGTAGCCATGAACCATCGTCTCGACAAAGCAAATATATTGTGTGAATATGACCTAAATCGGTCAAGTCGTTCAGAACACTAACACAAGCACCAACGATTATACGTATATATCTATACCGTAGTCGACAAATTTTAATTTCGGTTTGTACTTCTATCCCATGCAGAAGGTGACCTTATAATATGCAGGGATGCCTGCTTGCTAACAGTGGTGGGAAAGCAACGCAGTGTCGGGGGTCCTCACTCCTTACATTTCATAGGAAACGTTTGTCGAGTGTACTGTCTTGGCAGCCTCGCTATATGTTTATCTTTAGTTTATTTCGTCGCGCTCTGTTCCTCTTTCTACTTTCGTATCAGAAATTAAAATATGTCGACTACGGTATATCTATATATACAGATTTCTCTCCAGATATGGCATATTTTTTCACTTGAAACCATTCAATTAAGAGGAGCGTTTACCCATAGGAAACTATGGCCCTGCAAGGCATCGCCGTTTTGCGTTTTTTAAATTTATTTTGTAATTTTAGTATCTCAAATTTGGCTTAGCGATGCAAAAGGCATACAATTATAATGTCAAGGTTAGTTTTTGTATAAATTTATTTTCGTAAAAAAGTTATGTATCTTAGAAGTAATCACAAAAATGCATACATTTGATGAATGTCTACTAACTAAGGCTGGCATACAAAAGAAAAAAACAACCTCTACGCGCCAGCTGAAATTGACTTATTATAAAACATCAACAAAACAAAGAAGTAACCATGCAAATCGTATGAAAAATCAAAATACGAGGTAAGTAAATTTTAATCTACAATTTTATATACATTATTTTGATATTTGTTAATTCTATTTAGTTTAATTAAGTATATAATACCAATATGCGAGCAGATTTCAAAATTTAAATATTTGACGATCATTTTATGTCTATATTAAAATTTTCAACCCACGCATAATCTGTGAATAAAACCGAAGCGCTGTGATCGAAAACGAATATCGTCTAGTTCCACCTACTTACACCCCTTGCGTCTTCCCGTGCCGCTAGTAATATAAGTTGTATAAGCTTCTATTTGTTGGTAAAAGCCCCCTCTTAAGTTTCCATCCCGGGAGCATTACGAATAAAACAAAACAAAAATTTCCAAATTTGCGGGCAACTTTTCCAACTTTTCCCTAAAACCCTTATTCGGACTATTACAAACATTTAAAAATTAACTATATCGGTCCAGCCGTTCTCAAATGATGCCAAAAAACCAAGAAGCAACTGGAAATATCCTCAACACAACAGACAACTATCGCTTATCAACGAACATGATTTAATTTTTATTTACATAGATTCCGAAGGTAGATAGTCAACTCTTTTCAAAACAAATGACATCAACTAGGTGCCTTATTTTTGTAAAAATGAATATGTGCAGAGCAATCAGTTAAATAAGTTTGGGGACTTTGGTAGATGAGATAAGTCGTTAATACAGTATAAGGTACTATCTGGCTGGGCTGAAGTTGTTCTGCCCTTTCCGGTAGATGGCGTGACGGGTCCATGTATAAAAAAGTCTGGATCATTGGTGAGATTGGAGGATTAGCAGCAGGACCGAAAAATGGCCGCGCCAATGATTTATGGCATCAGGGGAATAGCCAATAAATTAATAGAATCATATCTTAAGGATCGCGGGCAAGTTGTGTCGTGGAGGGGCCAGGTTTCAGAATCGGTCCATGTCGCTAGGGGAGTGCCACAGGGTTCTATTTTGGGGCCCTTGCTTTTTCTGGTGTATGTGAATGATTTTGCATATAACATTTCTGAGGCAAGAGTGATCATGTATGCGGATGACACGACTCTCCTACTGAAAGATAAGGAGCGCGCCAGCCTGGAGGTGGAGATGGAGGACGCTGTTGCGGAGGCTGGAGAGTGGTTTAGAAGTAATGGTCTACAGTTAAACAGTGGTAAAACTCAGCAACTGTGTCTTACTACTAAGAGAGATATGAACCAAGAACAAGAGGCTCGCTTCCTGGGCCTTAGTATTACTTCTCAACTGGGTTGGGACTGCCATATTGGCATACTGAGGAAGCAATTGGCGTCGGCAGTATATTCCGTGCGGCGACTAATGTATATCGCTACGTATGACGCGGCCAGAGTAGCATATTTTGCAAATTTTCACTCCAGAGCCGTATACGGAATTCTGGCGTGGGGTGCGTCGCCCGTGGCTGGGATCATATTTCGTCTGCAGAAGCAGGCGGTGCGGGCACTGGCCAAGGTACCTGCGCGATCCTCATGCAGAACTTTGTTTGAGAGACATAATATTCTAACGTTGCCGAGTGTTTTCATACTGAGTTGCTTGCTGCACGTTCATCGAAATGATTCTGTACAGAAACACGCCGATATACACAATTACGATACTCGACACCGTGGCAACTGCGTTACTCCTTTCCATCGTTTGAAAAGGAGTCAGCTGGCTACCAACTATCACGCTGTCAAGTTCTATAATAAGCTTCCGAACGAAATAAAATGTAAAAATAATAATCTTTTCAAGTACCATGTTAAGCAGATATTGATGGAAAATTCCTTTTACTCCATAGAAGAATTTTTAAACTTTAAATTTTAATTCCTGGATGTTACGTTTTCGTTCCTTTGATTTTAGTTATACACATTGTGTTTTGTATGTTATTATTGATGTTTTACACTTGTTTTGTGATTTATATATGAATATTTTCTTTTGACAATTGTACTTTGTGACAAATAAATCTATCTATCTATCTATCTATTAATACAAACATTTATTAATAGCTCGACCACAGCGTTACCTATTGGGACCAGATTTTGTGATTATCTTTTTTGGCTCTAAACCAACAAATATTGTAAATATGAGTCATTTTGATCGATAAACTTAGAATTTGTTAATAACTTGATCACAGTGCCACCTATTGGATCCTAGCATAGCTATGAAACATCGTTTTAACAAAACAAATATCGGGTGTTCAGAAAAATTGTTTGAATAATTGCATGACGTCAAATTTTCAAGGATTACTTAGACTTTGAATTTTTCTAAACAGCCGATATAATATATAATTCGGCCACAGCGCCACCTATCGATTCCACATTTTGTGATTTTCTCTTTTGGCACTAAACCAATAATATATATATTGTAAATATGAGTCATTTTGATCTATAAATTAAGAATTTGTTAATAACTTGATTACAGTGCCACCTATCGTACCCTGGCATAGCTATGAGCCATCGTCTCGACAAAAGAAATATATTGTGTTAATACATCTCGGTCAAGTCGTTTAAAAGTTACACGATCACTAACAGAACCCACTTATACTAATTTATATATATGATGTATATTCTATTATTACCAACAATTATTATTTGTGATGAAATAAAGTTGGATAATAAAACAACATTGTGCTACATTTTTCACGAAAATATAATTACATTAACATTTAGAAAACAAAAGTTAAAAAATAAATTATACCAAATTACTTCTTGTGATCTTATCGATTTTTTGCTTTTTTATTTTCACCTTGTTAGGAAGACTTACTATGCAACTAAGAGATAATATGTTCATTCTAAGACGGCCAGCAAGCAATCCTTGCGTAACACATAATTTTATATTTATGCTGGCTCTAGTGTTGTATTCACTAAGTAGTGTGGTGCCCACAGCTATTTTTAATAAATAGATATTCAAACTAATAATATTGGTACAGTAAGTACTATGTGTATATGAATGCTCCTTTTAGTCTTATGCCTTTTTTCTTTCATTTTCTCTTATTCTTTCTTCAACACTGGGTTATTTAACATTTAATTAGCCGCAACTCTCCGTATGTAAATACGCGGGTTTGTTGGGATTCGATGTTTGCTTTTGATACGCTCTCGCTAATGAATAACGCTCGCTCTGCCATCTACTATAAAACCAGTTAAGATTTCTATTTATTCCCATATTGATTTGTATAATGTTTTTCCATTTTATATACGTGCTAATTAACCTAATGAAACTGAAGAAAATAGCGTTTATGGTTCTGGTCTGTTTTTATGTTTTAAGAACACACACGGATGCAATACACAAACGTACTGAATTAAACACATATGCAAGTTAATGAACATGGAGTTTATTTTATTATTGTTTATTCTTTGTAGTTCTTAATTGAAACCATATAGGTAGGTAACAGATAAAATAGGTGTGTTTTAAACTTTTAAATTTTTTTATTCTCCAAACTGGTAGAGGTTAATTATAAAATTTCAATTTTAATTAAAAAATTAATTACTAACTTCTAACAGATCTTATGATACTATAGATATTTCTTAATTTGATTTAGATTTACTTTATTTATTCGTATATTGTGATTGTATAAAATAAGATATTTATTAGTGTTATTAAACAAAAACCGAAAATTATTCGATATTATTAATGTTACAATTTTTTTGAACACAAGTGTATGTTTAATTTATATTTTTCTGTTATCTAAATTTGATTAAAATTAGTAAGCGATTAATTTTAAAATAATGATGTAATATGTGAGTTTAAAGATAGAGATCTTTTTGAAACTTATTAAATTAATTTGATATTTCTAATTTGTTCATGATATAAATTATAGTAAATAACTATAGGAATGAATGTAATGATATATAAAGTATGCCATAAATTTCAAATGGATAATACGATGATTACAACAGAAATATTTACCTTGGAAATAAAAGTTATTGATTTTTAAAAAAATATTATAGTTATTTATATTAGTACTTTCAATAGTATCTATAATCGGACAGTATCGGATAATGGGAAGATACGGTTGTGATACGGAATTGTTGGAAATCAGGAACTGGAGAAGTTTGGTGGCAGAAAATGAAAGAGGACTTGGGCTGTATTGTCATTCAAAAAGAAGAAGACGAAAGAGCAGAAGAAAAAGAAGTGAATCTAATACAAGAGGAGAGATTTTTATTTATTTTATCTACCTAGCTAAGAAGTAAGAGTTTGAAGAACATTAATATATTATTTTTCAATAATTGATTCATTAACAGTCACATATTTATTCCCAACGTTTTTCCTTTAAAAATCCTTTTGATAAGTGATCAAAAATTCCAGCACCGCTTCTTCCAAGTATTTATCCGAAAAAAAAACAGCGTACCCTATAATGTTTTCTTAATTTTGAAAAGCGCTAATAATTACTTGATGCCAAATCTCGGCATCTTTACAAACCCGTACTCGTGGATTCCTTCACGGACTTGGTGAGCTTTGTGAGTTCTGCAATTGTCACGAATCAGCATATTTCTTTCGAACACATTTAAGGAGCCTTCTTTTGCAGTAAGGTTTTCAACTCCCTGATTGTTCGGCTATAAGCGTCTCCTGTTATGGTAGAGCCTTTTTATGTATTCCTTCGATATTCCAGAATACCGTCGCCATCAGCTTCCGTGATGAATACGGAGTTCCAGTTTTTTTTTATGGCGCAGATCCCTCTTGTAGGAGTCTACAAGAGGGATGAACAAAGGAGTGTAGATCCTATGCTCAATTTTACCCATGTTGTGTTAGTTAAGGCTAGTCAAAAACAGCAAAAGTATTAAATTTGAACCAAATTCGTTGAGTAGACAGCCAAATGTCACAGCTACCTAACAGCAAAAATTGCAATCGTTAGCTGTCCCATGTCATAATTTGCCAAAGTTACTGTTGCTAACTGGCGCTTCTAAGAAGTTGAATATCTGTCTCATAGTCCAAATTTGACACAATATAGGCTGTTTTATACACATTAATTTCTTGACCAAATTTTTTGGCGAACTAATAGTATTGACAGTGCAAAAGGAGTAATTGTAAAACAGCTAATAAAAGGTATGGTAAAATTAAACACAATGAACGGAAAATATGCGTGAACTACTTTGGTAACCCTAAGAAAATGTCTATTTATATTGCACACAGTTGGCAACAAATTTTATATACAGCATTTACTAGAAACCATTAAAAACTTGATCAAGTTGAAGAAAATAATAAAATATGTTTTCAGCCAACAAGAAATTGTATAAATCAACTTATCAATTTTCACACAATAGTACGTGACTATATCTCGTTCCCTGATTTAAAAGAACACTTATAGGACAATACTTAGGAAAGATGATACACTTATTAGTAGAAGTTAGGAACTATTTTGAAAGAATATTTTTCCAAAGTATTAAAGGATTATGCTTACTCCAAAAATCATTCTTTAGGGAAATGAAATGTCCGTTTTCTTAAGAGGACATATACAATTAGACGGAGAAAAATGGGTCAATTTTAAATTTTTGAACAAAGAAACATTGATTCTACATTTATGGAAGTGTAGGTATTCTTTAATAGTATATTCAAGCATACAAAAACGAATTTTTCGAATTCATTAATATTCCGAAACGGTGTGCAAGCATAGCTTCCCGTGAAGTTTGATAAATTTCAAAAATCCTCTCATTTAGAACATGGGTTTCCATTTGACGCTGAGAAAAATAAAGAAAATGTAAATTTGAAAAAATGGCATGCATTTAAAAAAGAAAATCTAATTTTCACACAAAATTTCGGCAGAATTTAAAAAACATAAAAATTTCCAAAAAAATTCCCATCAACTAAAAGGTAATAATGTGATCAACACTTCTGCTAAGTTTGAATTTAATCGGCTAGATAGCTTTTGAGTAATCCTGCACACCAATTTCAAAAATGCAGTTTCGCGAAAAACGCTTTTAAAGTTTTGACAGAAGCAATGATTAAGATTACTTACGAGTTCGTCAGCGACATAAGGCCTATTAAATAAGTCTTTTGCTTTTTCATAGAGTTGATTTTGCTCAATCAATCAGCCTCTCCTAGTCAATAAAAGAAAGGTCCCCGTATACGGGTTTATTTAAGCTCTCGTTGTTACCTAGGGCGTGCGCTCAGAACTCACGCGGTCAGGTGAGCTTCAGCATTTAGGGGCTGTAACTTTTAAAGTTCAGCAAATTTTGTTTTCTATTATTTAAAATAAAGAAGAAAAAATCGGTTTTTCATCGCTGTAATTGTATATGTCCTCCTTCAGTTAAAATTAATGGAGAATCTTCCCTATTTTTCGCAGAAAATAGAAGCTCTAATTTAATGAATTCTAAATCTGTCTAGGAATAGTATATACTCAATTCATATAAAAGATTCTAAACGTAATGAGTTACATTGTAATTTTGTGCCAAAAAAAAATCAGATAAAAACGTCGAAAAATTACTACTGTTTATGGCCGGAACTAATATTTCACGTTTACGATTGTTGTAAATTTTGCGAGTGACGCTGTTACATCATACGAACGCGCGCAGAGACGTCAGGAGTCTGCAGAAACATTGAATATATTCAACGGTTGGACGTGATATTTCATTTTTACGATCATTATAAATTTAAAAATGATACTTTTACAACCGTGGATACATCTATACGTGTCAGGTAATTGAAAGTTATGCAACCAATTTTTGGCAACCGTAAAAATAAATTTATCATTATTTCCACCCAGGACATAATATTCCTAACATGCATAAATATATAAACCAAGAAAAAGTTTTTCTTCTTCTCTGGTCGCAAATTTCCATTCTTTAAATCGCTTTCTTCTCGCCCCCCCCTTATTCATCATAACACTCCCCCTGTTTTCTCCACCTATCCTTTTACTTCTCTGGTCCCTTCCCTCTCCTGCTCCTCCTCCCCGTAGCCCCACATGAAAATGAATTTCCTGGAAACTTCGAGCTCTCTGTGAATGTATTATTCAAATTTATCGAATGCTCTCTCTGCTCAACTTTCGGTAAAGAATAATTCACAAAGTTTCTGAATATCGTTAATTTTCATATTCGTAAATTTCGTTCTGTATGGAAGAGAAAGGAATACAAGTGGTATAAAAGACAATATATACCTAAATTTAAGCTAAATTAATAGTTGTGGTTGAAGGGGCTAAATGGAAAAAAAATCTGAAAAATCGCTATTAACTTTTTGTAAGTCTTTCGACAATCAAATTATAGTCGTTCCATGTTGAACGATAGGCGTTCCTATTTTTGTTAAGGTATACAAAAAAACCAATTATTATCACTATAAGTCTTGCATATTTGTATTTTGCGGATACAATAAAAACTATTGTCAGAAAAGATGACCAAGACAAAGCACAAAAATTACAAAATCAATGTAAAAATCACTTTAAATATTTTCATATTGTATTTATAAAATTTACTTATGTAATGATCCGGGGTAATTAGTAACAAATAATAAATGAAGAACAATTATTATTAATTGTATACTCTTTTTTTTCTTAATATTTAATACTAGATCATTTGCATTGAACGAATGTGACAGCTTTTGCAGGATTATAAATTTAAAATTAATTTTTAATGTTCATAAGTTCCTACAACTGAACTGCTAAAATCGAGAACATGGTAGCAGGGGAAGTTATTTATAAAACAATAAACCAGCATTTGAATAAATTATAATATTCAATTATATACTTCTAGCTCTTTACTTCTGCTATTACAAAATTGAAAATGTAATACAAATTCAATGTGACTGAATAAGAACAAATACTCTGACACTACCACAAAGTAAAAAATAAACCAAATATTCAAACAGCACAACCATAAAATGAAACTATCAACTAACTATAAACATAACCAGAAAGATATACAAATAACAAGTACGCATGCTTAGGATTCATCAGAATTTCAAATACAAGGGTATAAAACAATAGCCTGCTTCGCCCGAAAATCTGGCTCAAAATCGAATTGTGAGAGGACGTGTTCAAAAATTAGTACTAACAGCTTTCATAGAAACCTATATGAATCAGGAGTAGATGACATCTTCAATAAATTCATAAGATATTGTGGTGAAAAGATTAACGGAACTCTTCAACAAAATAATAACCAAATCCAGCATACCAACAAAATGGCACAAGAGTTTAACCATACCAATTTTCAAAAAAGAGGAACTGCAGAGGAATAACTCTGCTCTGCACCACCATGGAACTGTTCACCATCATTGTCAAAAGCATTCTCAAAGGCATTATAGAAAATATAGACGAGCATCAGGGATTCCGGAAGAACAGAAACAGAGTAAGAAACAACGACATAAGAGCGACATGCAGGGTTGAGGAATCAGGCGAGGAAGGAAAAGAAGGAGATATTGGCGTGACCATGTATACATAGAATGGACCAAAATAGACTGGCACATATTGGTAAAGTCGAAAAACCAGCAGGCAGACGACCAGTGGGGAGGCCACCCAAGAGATGTTATGACAGCTGGAATTCCGCCTCACAGGATAACCAACCAAAGTAAGACAGCCTTCGACATTAACAAACCTCAAAGGTCTTCTCGAAGAATACGAAGAAGAGGTTTTTCGGGCCATGGCATCCAAATTCCGTGTCACAATTTTCAAAACGAAACTGGTTGACCGACTTAGTCCAAAATTGTGCTATTTTCGAGAAAATTGATACTTACTGAGTTTTTGTATCCAGGAACTCAAATTTTGCGTCAAAATTTTCAAAAACTAAATGGCCGATGCAAATAGCTTTCCAAATTCTTAAACAATTATACGATTTTTGTGAAAATGGACTTTTATGGGTTTTTCGTGGTCAATAAATCTGATCATAAGTGTAAAAATTGGGAAGAGTTTATTTGATTACAGTTGTAATAGTTACCTTACACATGTGATGTAAGCATTTTCTCATATTAAATTGCTTATTCTACAAAATATCCTGCAATTTCAAAGATACCAGAGGTCTTTTGAAAACATCTTCCATCGTTTGCACACGCGAGGATTGACGTGTAAAGATCTTTATGTCATTATTTCGGCCTTCATGAGCATCTTCCCGAGTGGTAAAGCGGCCGCATCGATTATGGGGGGGGGGAGGCTAAAAGGAAATTGTACAATTTTATATGTCTTTTAGCTATTGCTAAGCAGTGATATCTGAATGTTTAAATATCTGCATTGAACCCACACGATACAACCTTACAA
Organism: Amphimallon solstitiale; assembly: GCA_963170755.1. Taxonomy (NCBI): domain Eukaryota; kingdom Metazoa; phylum Arthropoda; class Insecta; order Coleoptera; family Scarabaeidae; genus Amphimallon; species Amphimallon solstitiale. The sequence goes on from OY720680.1 coordinate 64,930,630, forward strand.
TTTTTAATCAACTCCTCATCTAGTTGTAGAATTTGACAATCAATGGAACTCTTTCAAAAAACAAAACGCCGACCTGTTGTCTCACCATTAATAGCTCCGGATCCAGCTTTTGGTATGTCAATACGTAAGCCAAAATCTTTCCGAAACTCATTTTGGAAGCCTTACTTTCCGAGAATGATGTGTCCAATTGTATCATCGATCCTCAACTAGGGGGATTTGAGACTATAGACACAGGTTCACTGTAGCTGTACAGAACAACACGAGGCGGACATATTGATGGAAAGAAAACCAGCCCCTACCAGCACCTAATTTTAAAATGTACTTAGAAGAATCAATAATTAACAATTACACGTTTCATTCAAAGTGGTAATAAGTGTGATTTTTTTAACAAAGCACTCTGTATGAAACTAGATTGAACCAAATATCAACCATGATATTTTGATTAATCGTTAGCTTTTCGGGCGATTCAGACCACACATCGACGCGAACTGATTCAAACAAATTAAGCATTCTGAAAGACTGAACATTCAATTCTCAGAATTTAGTATTCCAAATCTTGTTCAAATGATAAGTGCATTTGTTTTAGAACCACTGAGAACTGGGAATCCATCTAAACCAAGTCACAAGATCCTATAATTTATTGTAAGAAATAGGAGAAATATGCCCTTCTAGAAATTTTTGAAATCATGATCATATGAAAGTTAATAGTGTCATATTTTCTGTTTAATATTCTGTTTTTCTCTTTAGAAATTGTCGATTAATTTCGGATACTCTTGTATATTAAAATATTCTAAAGAACATTAAATTAATGTGGATAAACTTAATTAAAAGCAAAACATTCTATAAAAACTTTTCTACCCCATTAGTGTGTTATTGTACATACACCATAAATAACACTTTAAATACATCGAAAACTTGAAACATGAATAGTTTAAACATGGTTATTATAATAATTAGGGTCGTTTCTAGTCGGCAATTACAACGGTTTCCAAAATTTAATTAAACTTAAATTACAGTTGACTCTCTTCTGTATGGAATATTATCTACATACTTGAACCTCACTACAACGTGTAATATGAAAATAATGAGTCTGGAGAGCACATAGTTGCTTGCCAACTCTACTCCAGAGGGAAAAATAATTTGTCTATTAACATGGAAAACGGTTTATTTAATGCTCTAGAGGTAATTTACCAGTTTTAATGAAGGAATAAGTGGATGCTAAAAAGAAAAAAAAAATAAATAGAAGAATCTATTTTAGAAAGTTGTATTATTAGTATTTCGTACTAGTTAATACTTTAATATAATTTACGTAATTTCAATTTCTTATTTTGCCTGTCATACTGCCCGATTTTTTGACACTGAATCTGTCAAATACGTTAATTGTAGGTAAATGAAGATTTTGCAAGTGAAGCAATATCATTTTATAGTATATTTAATATTTCTGAATGTTACTGGGATGAAAACAGTAAGCATAAAATTCGAACACAAAAAGGAACACAAGATGACATACGAGGTAGGCGCCATAAATTCTCCGCCTGACAGGCTTATCCAGGTTCAAACCACACAAATGATATGGCTCCTTGTGATTTTTTTTGTTTTCTAATTTAAAAAAAGACCTTAGGGGACGTAGTTTTAAGAACGACAGTGAGTTGCAAGCAGCTGTTATAGAACATTTTGAAGGAAAAGTTGCAGATTATTTTTACAAGGGTATCGAATTATTAATTAATTGTTCTAATAAATGTATAGAAGTTAGGAGATTACATTGAAAAATAAAAATTCTTATATTGTTCCAAGTTTCTTTTTTGTATATCAGGCCGAGAATTTATGGCACCTACCTCGTAATATGGATGTCACAGGGACGAAAACACTTTAGCCAAATTGATCACATATTGATAAACAAAAGGGCAGAAACAATTGCTTTATATCTGAAGACCTACAGAATGGCGAATGCTGACTTTGATGACTTTATTATTACAGCTGTACAAAAAAACAGAAATTAATAGAACCAAAGGAACAAAGAAAAGGACAGAAAAGGATCACTAATGTTCGAAAAGCACGAATTAGGGCAATAATATAAAACCAGTATAAAAATAGAAAAAGAAAAAACTCTAGAAAGAGATGCAGGCATAAATAAAAAACGAGAAACAATTAGGAACAACCCAAAAATACTACCAAAATAATGGTGAATTCAAAAATGTAGTTTAAATGTCGGGGAGAAAAACAAAATTAAGAAAAAAATGTATACAAATCAACAGCCAAGAAGAAAGCAACAAAATGATAAAGAGAGTGTATTGAATGTGTTTACAACGAAAGATGAAAGCAACAGAAAAACAAAACAGCGTTCATAACTATCAACGAATAAATCAAGTAAGAAAACCAGTGAAGAAAATAATAAAAAGCATTTAAAATAAATACAGACAATAGCAAAAAACACAGAAGAGGTAAATCGAATATGGGACAAATTCTTTAAAAACTTTAAACTGATAATTATGAGAAAAAGTATATGGAAGCAGTGGAAGAATCTGAGATTGACTTAGAGGAACTAAACATAGAACAAATAAAAGACATAATACGAAATGGTAAAAAATAGAAGAACTCCCGCTGATGACAATATAAATATGGGAATGATAAAACATGGGGGAGAAAGAATTCAGGAAGAAATTTATTAAATGATTAGAGAAATGGAAGTGCCTCCGTAGCCGGCGCCGGTTTTAAGTATGGTTGCCGGCACCGGCATACCGTATCGCTACCGGCGGTTATGTGCATATGTGATTGAATCTCTACCCCCTTTTACAATTCCTATAATTAAAAATTTCCAACTAATTTTAAAATTTTATCTACAATTATCGCATTATCTATGAATTACTAAGGTGATTTTGGCAAGTTATGGCAGTGATTATTCAGTCAGTTGAATAATAATGACAGCGATGGAGTTATGGTCATAACTCAATCGTTATGTCAATATCAGTTTCTTTCCGTGAAAGTTGTAGATAAAGTATCGATTTGGGTGTTATGGCTATAACGCACTCAGATGCTCACATTGTGTGCAAGTCATCTTCGTGAGTTATAGCCGTCATAACACGCTCATTGAATAATATACTTACTATATTTAATACACATTATGATATAAATATTATAGGTACTATAAATATAGGAGAATAATTTCTTTCTTTCAAAACTAAATATAAATCTAACAATAATTACATTAATTTAAAAAAAATTATTAAATATAATCTTTAGTAGATATTCTTTTTTTTAAAAACCAATAACTGTGTTTCCGCATCCGTTGGGGCGGCCTCTAATTTTCACAGTAGGTATCTTAAAAAATAAAATTTTAACAAACATTGCCAAAACACTGAACATACTAAGTAGGTACCTTAACATCGGAAATTATGATGGCTTTTGATTTCGAAGAACTTTCACCAGATTGATTATCTTGTGTACTTGGATTTTTGCTTAAATTTATAATATTAATTTCACTATTTCGGTCAACATCCCAACACACTATTTGGTTTAACTGCGAAGTTGAATTATCGTTATTGTTATTTTCAAAATTTTTCGTATACATATGCATTTTGGGGCTACTCTGATTTTTCCTTCTCAGCCTCATTATCATCATTACTGGGGAAACTACTAAGGTTATCAATTTCAATTTCACCGTTAGTGTTATCTCCAGTAGATGTATAACTATTATTGGACCATTCTGTAACAAGAGACTTAATGAATTTCAGCTGTTGTAAAAAGTCTCGGATGAAATCTCACTGCATATCTGGGACAATCTCAAACATTCATCATTCATTATTTTGAACATTTGGTGATATGTTAGTGGTCTGCGTTTATATGGATTATCATTCGTGACTTCTAAGTTAACCTCAAGTTTTGAATTAGTACTTGGCGTCTCTTCAAACTGGCTAGTTTTGAGGGATGGACAAAATGGGTGACCTGATTCAAAATAGGTTCTCTTCCATCGTTGCAAGCAAATGTTTTCATCAAATAAAGACTGGTTGCACATAGATCGAAGTTTGAGGATGTGGCGACAAGATAATTGGACGGAGCTCGCGGAGGTCCAAAACATACACTGACAACTATAAGGTGTTAGCTCTAGAAGACCTTCACTAGTAGGACCGAGACATTTTTCTTCTTCAATAAATTGAAAATCTTTGCATTTAGTCATACATTCAAGTTGCCGTTGAACCTTTTTAAAGGTGAAATTCGTTAAATGTCTAGAATACAAATCTTCCACTGAACCTGACGTAAATGCCCTGGTAGTAACGTAATTCTTTAGAATTTTTGATATTTCTATGTGCTCGTGAAGAATTGAGGATAACAAAAAAATTTTTGATGAAATCCTCTGGATTAGAAAATTTGGTAATGACAGATGTCAATTTGGCATTGATACTTTCAATTCTGTTGTTTGTTTTGTTCAGAAAAGACGGATTTGCGAATGTCAGGTACAAAATAATCGATAACGACTTGATGAACATGTTGTTTCATTTCCAAATAGATTTTTTGAAAACACTCCTCAGATAAAGCATAGGCTAAATTCTGCAAGTACTTTTTGGCGACTTCACATTCTGTGGTGGACAATCCCATTTTCTTCACACTTACTTCTCTGTTAAATATCTGTAGAGTATGAAATAAACATATCTGCAAGGAGACATCAAGAAAATTTTCTTTTAAAAGCACTTCTCTCTTTGTTGTCCTTATCAGACATCACCACTTTTATATCTGATGTTCTCTGATTCAAATTTTTGAATGTTTTTATGAACCAATCGATATTTTCTTGAGTTTTGTTTAGTAATATACCAATTGCTACTATTGCACCACTTCCCTCTGCATCTCTACCATAATTAAATATGTGGCCGCTCTATTGCTGTGTAGACAATAGGTGCCATCTATAAAAATTATTTCTGGATAAGAGTCAAACATATGTTTCATCTCAGGATCTTGAAAATAGATGCATTTCAAATTTGCTTCCACATCAACGTCAATATGAACGTCGCATTTGTAAGTATTTCGTAAAATTGATTGACATTCATCAAACTTTATTCTGTTCTGTGGTTTTCTGTTTAGATTTGTTAAGTCTTTCAGAGTCACATGGCACCCGGATTCATAAATAATATTATTTTGTACGATTTTTTTGTTGGCGCTAGCCTGCAATGCTGCTACTGAATTAACCTTAAGCTGCTTTGAAATGTTCAGTCTTTGCTGCGGTAAACTTTTAAATAAAGTTTGTGCTTCCGTATGAGTGTGATCTTCATTCAGTTCCTTTACCTCTAAAAATTTCCCCACAAGAAGTTAATTTTAAAAACATACCGGCTGGGCACTTCTGCCTAAATGTAAATGTGTTTTTTGTTTTATTCCCAAAAGTGTGCATTCGGCCACCTTTTATGCAAGCTATTCTTACATAATGGTAAATTAAGTCTTGTTTTGATATCTTTTAGCCTGCGTCTCGATGATTCTAGAATCTCTAATCCAGTAATCATTGAACACTTCATTTTTGTATTTATGTAACTGCTTGTTGAAATTCTCGTAACTTTCAAACTTATCGCCCACTTTCAACATTCTACAATTAGAAGAACATCATTTTTACCAAAAAGCATAGCTACAGGGAAAAACATACCTGCAAATTTAGATAAATTAAAGGAAATTAACACTAAAAGTTAAACCGTTCACGCGGGCAATATGGAAAATAGAGGTTGTGTTGATAAGCCGGTAACGATACGTGAAGCCGGCTGCCGTCCGCAATTCCTGATGCCGTAGCCGGCACCAATATGCATACAAAACAGAAACCGGCGCCGGCTATGGAGGCACTTCCTAGAGAAATATGGTCTATACCGAAGAACTGCCGTACAATCATAGTTATACGCAAAAACTATACAGAAATCGCTCTACTACTAAACAACGTGTATAAAATCATGTCATCGATCAATCAAAAAGATATCGTCGGATGTTACCAATGTGGTTTTGTACAACGCATATCCCCAGTAGATACAATACATGTTATCAAAAAAAAAAAAAATAGTAGTAGAAAAAGCGCACGAACATAGATAGCATTAACATCTAAATGTTATTGGTAGATTACAATCAATCGTTCGGCTCTATAAAAAGAAGACAGTAAATGACAATCTTAAAGGAATTAAAAATTAACTAAAATGAGGACATTACCTTTCAACCAGCTGCCATCCTAAACAAAGTTTGTAATGTTTAAATAAACCGTATATACAAAATTCAAATCAGTGTTCTGTGTATAGCTGACGCGGTTTTTATTAGTCAGTGCTACTGATGATGATAACAAAGCTGTCGAAATACGTATCCATCTTTTTTGTGCATTCGCGTGGTAACTGTGTATTTTAGTGTATTTTGTTTCAGTGTCAATAGAAAGTCTTCAAATAAATTTATTAAACAAGGTAATATCTGAACTGACACTACTTTTTATTATCACATATACGGAATATTTCTTAATTGTGTTGAGTAACAACTTTATCCAGAGATGTTATATAGGGTAATCGAATATGGGCAAAGGAAAATTTAATCATTTGTAAATGGAATGTCCATTATGCATGGGGGCCAAACTAATTTCAAATTACAAACACAATAATCTTCCCCAACAACAACCTCAATATATTCTTGTATATAAACGAGGCGTTCACATACATATATACATGTGTTTGTATATAATATGTACAGTATTAACATTCACATATTATAACAGTTTCATTTATTACCGTACATAAATAAAATATAGCCATTATTTTAATTAGAAAATTTATTTATAACTATAATTCGGTCTGTTCATTATATCATAATTTATGGAGAGTATTTAGCAATGAAATTAATGTTCTGGAATGAGCTATAGGCTGAAATTTATGGATCCGGGAAAATCTCATTAAGAATGAAGTTGTTGGGTTTGTTCGGGGATCGACGGGTGAGAGGGGGGCCGTCAGCTTTGGGGGGCGGCTTGTGCGGGCGGTCGAACGGTAGAAGAGGGGGCCGGAGTTAAATCTCTTTCTGCGGAGACCCCGCGCGACGCGCGCGGTGAGAGGGAGTCGAAGAAGGGAGTCGCGGGCGGCGGTTGGGATGGAGGAGGTATTTCTATACAAAAGCATTCATTTCGTCACGTGATCGATATTGTTACATTTGTTATTTGAAAATAAACCGGAGGGGGAATGAATTTGAAAGGCAGCAATTCAATTACGGTTATAATCGTTGTTTGTAGCGGAGTATACTTTTCAGACAGATTAATCAATAATATAAGCGGCGATGGATGTTTCTCATTTAATAATTTAAAGGCCGTCGAAATTATTTAATATTTATTTATTCCGAAAATTTTAAATTAAGTTGTTGTCAAATTGTAATCAGCATTTTGAATTAAATTAAATGTACAGTCCCAAACAATGAAGAAATGTCCAATTATTATTTAAAACTACAATAAAGACCACATTTATATATACTGAGTGTCTCAGTAAAACGGAAAAGTCCATTACTGCTATCTAGTGATGTAAATAGCAGAATATTTTTAATGCAAAATTTGTACACATAAGATGCACATTATACAAATATGTTCATTTATACAAAGTGTTCAAAAACGACAAATCGACACAAACTTTTATTTATTGATGGTTAAATTAATATAAGTTGGAATTAGTTGATTTTTCTTTGTTGATTGTTTCGGAGATATATTAATTTTCACGAACTGTTATGGGCTCAATTAATTAAAATATCATTCCACTTCACAAGATTAATGTTTCATTTAACAATTCAACCTATTTTATCTCACTGCAAGACCCTGAGTGTGTCTTGTTGTGTTTTTTAGAATTTGTTTCTGGTTTCTCTTCGATTTGATTTATATATCTAGCATTATCCTATTTCCTTCAGTTCCTTGCCACCAACAATCCTTTAAGCGTACTTTCCATTTGGGTCTCTGTTGACCACTCTTTTAGAATGGAAGGATATTGCTGAAAAGGCTAAAACCCACAATAGGTTCTAAAGTCATCAGAAGAAGAAGAAACTTAAGAGTAAATTCATCCTTATAGATTCAAATAATGTACGTCTGTTCTAAGAAATATTTACGGTGCAAGTATGATGGTGCTTTACTATTAAGGTTAATAATTAATATTGTGTGACATTGCGTCAGTCGATGTTTAAAAAAGTTAATGATATTCTGTCGTGTCTTCTAATGTCACACAAGAATATCTTCAATTAGTTTTGACAGAACATCTTTGTGCGCATTATTTTTATCTCATGTTCGTCAACATTTGTCTGTTGAAACACCAAGACTCTTTACACTGTTCATACAGGGTATTCATTCGCCTTATACTTACATGTAAAGATTTTGTTCTTCTGGTGAATAGCCTGTGACTTTAGTGAATTAAATGCTCAATAATAATCTTTCATCTTAGCACAGTTAACATTAAAATATATTAAGAGTTTGATGTCTTTTAAGACTTGAAGCTATAATGTTATTAGCATAGAAATGATAGTCAGAAACCAGTAAGGCCTATTTTAGGTAATCGAAAAATCAACAACAACCCTGAAAATTTCTATTAAAATAGTGAACAAAAGTTCGTTAACAGGAGAAGTGTCATGGTCTTAAGTAATAATCCCATGATTTGTCATTTTTAATATTATCAATAATAAATATGTTCCCCAATTTTATGGGAAGCACTGTATATGTATTGGACGATAATTTTTTAATATTAATAATGAAAATTTATAATTAAACCAGGTTGAAATCGAACAATCAGCATTATAGTCTTAACCTAACAGAACTCAAATAATACTTTAGATATCAGCTATCACTTCTGTTAGATCTTAATAAGCATTATCTAGTGTGCTCGAATTTTGAACACGAATTCAATATTATTACACTAGGTCTGAAGGTTTTGTCGTCTTCAGGCTTCTATGGTTATCATGTTGATATAGTAGTTGATGTATCTCGATGTTCATATGGTTGTCAAGTCTATCTTCGTGTTTGAGCAAATTCCTAGATTTCCCTTTAAGTGTCTCAATCCTGATGTCCCTATGCAAGTCTGTATTCTGAACGTATCTATTGAAAAATAAAATATAAATAGGTCTAATCGCTAATTGGCAGAAGGTCTCAATTAATCCAAAGTACAAAGTCACAAAAAATTGAGGTACGTGGTTGCCTTTTCCCACACACAAAAAAAGACAATAAATGTTCGAAATACGTTTCATAATAGATTATATAGGAAATTGTTCTTATGTTATGGTTTTCGGACCAATAGACAGCAGATAGCAAATTTTTCTTAAGATACTTCTTCAAGACATAAGTTAATGTTAATGATATAAAAGACAATAAAATTTATTAATATTGTCATTATTGTCTTATCGAAGTTGAAAAAACGTGTTTAGCCATAAACTATAAATAACCATATATGTAAATAACAAACGCCACCTGACGTCAAATTTGACATGACTATATCTGTCATTAACGCTGACGCATATATATACGATTGAGCTACTATATTTAGGACAGCTGACTCGTCGGCCATTTTGGAGATAAATGTCAGTCATATTATGTACTTATTTTTAGTTATTATTATATATTCTGGGTATTTCTTAAATATACGACTATTGTAAAAAATTATACCTTCATTATTTCACGTCCTAAACCGGCTTAATAAAGTCAATTATTCGAAGTTCTATTCAACATTCGCTATTAGCATACATATTTATCGCCTTAAAATTATCTCCAAAATGGCGGACGAGTCAGCTATGCTTTATATAGTAGTTGTAATATACGAACAATGTCATCTACAGGGGTATAAGTATGTCTGTATAACTTAGTAGGTTTTTCAAATGCTCAATGATTTGCTAATAAATGGATATCATATACTGTGCCTTCAAAATCTTACCTCATTCAAAGAGGGTGTTTTTTTAAGTAATTTGTAATCAATGTCGGTGTATATGCCAAGCTTTTGAAAACTTCAAATTCTGACAGTTTGTCATACTTAAGGGTCCTCGCTAGTGAATCAGAAATGTAATATTGGTTGCATAGCACATTATTTAATAAGCCATGGATGTCCGAGTACCTACTACACATAGGGAATATATTATAAATATTTGAAATAATAAATAACTCAATATTTAAGCGAATAAAAATTCATTTATGATCAAATATTTACACATTTGTAACCGTGGGAATGATTTTTACCAGAATAGCATTCACTGTAATGTGGGTTGCCTAATTTTAATTTATTTTATATTCATTTAAAACAAAGTAAAGAATAGTTGAACGAAAAATAAGTGCAGAGCGGGGTAGCTTTTATTCATTTTTTAACGTGAACTAAAGCAAACAAATCTACTGCAAAGGATTTTTGAGAAAACTTGTTTTAAATATTTTGACATATTAATTAATTTTCTTTAATCAGATACATTTTTTTTAAGTTTGATTGTTCAGCGGGGTAGATTACTACATTCTTGATAAGTTGACGATGAAAGGTTTTCTCCAAATTTAAAATCAACAAAATATCTTGCATCAAAAATCTGCTATTTTTCAACTATTCACAGATCCACTATCGAGGAGCCTTAAATTCAAATTAGAGACGCTTATTATTATTTACATGACACAACCAACTATCAAAATTATGCGTTTCTGATAACGTGCACTGTCACCAACCATTAAAAAAAGAATGTCCGTCTCTAACGAGAAAAGTATTATTCGTATTTTTGGTGTATGTAGGTTGCTTACAAGATCTATATACAAGCAAGTGTTTATCTGGGCTTACAGCCAACAGCTATGGGGGCTGCGCCAAGCCAACCAGCATAAACACTATTCAAAAATGTCAAAACAATAAACTCCGACACATTGTAAACAATAATAATAATATTTTCAATTTGGAATCACAATATTATAAATCATATATTCTTCTGATAGTTATCATATTTGTCAGTTGTAAAATCATTAATCTAAAATCTCATGCAAAAGTCATTACATTAATAAAAAGATCAAACAACAAAGATACATATAAACATGATATATAAATAAATAAGTAAATAAATAAATATCCCGAATGGTGATTAAGATTTTAGATTAAAGATTTTACAACTGACAAATAATTATCCCAAGAATATATGATGTGGCGAATGTTGGTAATTCTTTCACTAAAACACATTAAGGTGGCCGTTTAATAGAAAGAGAATCGTCACATTGCTCTATCCTTTTCTAACCATTAGGCGTGTATTATGTGTTGCATACGTGACTGTATTTTAATTAGCCATCTGATTGCCAGTAGCAGCGACATTATTTGTAAAACAAATTTATTGGATAACAGATGGCAGTACTAACGCCACGTATCTCTTAGATTGAACCAAATTATACAGAGACTGGCAGACCAGACCGTTGTTTTTTTTGTGTATGAGACAAAAAACAGAGTTTTTGTCTCATACACGATTTAATAGAATATGTGTCTATTTTGAAATCATTGATATTTACCCTAAATTGTAAAAATGCAAATTGCGTCCTTACAAGAATAATAGGAACATACTGTTACATATAATGTTTGTTTTGTAAATACCTATGTAGATCTGTCCTTTATCTATTTGATTTAGATAATAAATAGGTATTTTTTAGTGATTATTGCATTTTTGAAAAAGGAATATATAGGCTGATTCAATTTTGATGGTCACCATGGGTATTTCGCTTATTATTTGGAATAGAGAGTAGGTTTGAGTTTGGCAAAGTTGGTAAATTTTGTGTTTTGTTATGTAACTTGAGCATGTACCATGTCTTAGTTGGAAGAATTAGATTAGTAGATGAGAAGTAACACTTGAGCGCGAAATACATAGTTACCAAGTATGTTGTCAATGGTTAGTTTTTTCAAAATGTGTAATGGATACAAAAGTATTCAGAAGTAAGTTTGGAACAACTTTTGCATAAAAAAATCTACTTTCACAGAGGCAGTACATTTTTATTCTTATAGATAAATAGTTTTTTTATAGAAGTATTTCGCCAAGTATTTATTCAAATTTGACTAAAAAATGAACTGTTTATTTAAGAAAACCCATAAGTAGTGAACCTGTCAATGTAAGAAACACAAGGCCTATTGTGTGTGTAAAAGTAAGAAAAAGAGAAACAATCAATATACCTATTTCACATACCTATAACACTCTAATTAAATAGGTTAAATCTACATGTGTGCTCAGAAAGTAGTTTTGGATATTATAAAATGCCCTCTTTGTATTACTTTTGATACCGTATCAGCTATTAGAATGCCCGATTCAGTTGGAAAAAAATTTGAAAGACCACCCTAAAATTTATCCGACAGTGTGGATTTCCCACGTTCATAATAATTTACTAAAATATAATTAAAAACGAGATCTGCAGAATATTGAATTAAATTTCTTACGTATGTAAGTAATTTTTATTATAGGATTGAAGAAAATAGATTAAAAATTTTGTATAGGTACCTAAATAACTTGCCTTATAATTAATACTAGTGGTCGACCAGTGGCCGAAATTTGATCTCAATTCATTAAATTTTTAAGTTTGAGTTATTGAGGTTCTTTTGTCAAAAAATATACTTCTATAACCATTGCATACAATTTTTTTCAATTTTCTATTACGTCAGCTGCGAGCGTGTAGAAATACGTCATTATGCATTAATTTTCGAGTTAATTAATTAATGTATTTGTTTGCAAAAAAAAATTTCTCTCACTGTTTGACCATGATAGCGGCCAAACGGCAAAAGCCATCAATACCGAAGTGTATATTTAGGAATATAATCTCCCTCGGAAATCTGATTATATTTTCAGTGAAATCGATAAATCGGGAGTAGTACTTCATATCAGTGAAGAAAACAAATAATAGCAATATCTCGTCAATTACTAATTTTAGGCAAATATCTAAAGTATAACAATGTGATCAAGAGTAAATTAGAAAACAATTTTATAAAAGAATTCCTACCGGAAGTAGGTGTTTACTCTGATTGTAAAACAGGTTTTTGCGAATATATCGCAAGTCATGCATTCTAGACAAACATATCGAGTGTATGAAAATATTGAAAGCTCAATTTTGAATATTTTTGTAATAAGAAATTTCCAAAATTCGAACTGAAAGTACCTAGCAATTTTATTCTAATCGAATATCAATTTTTTGAAAATATCACGAAAATTATGCATTTTATACAGTATAAAAGTATTTAAACATGGATTTGGAATATTTTTGTAAAAAAAATATTCAAAATTCGGACCGGAAATAACACTTTCGCCAGTGACGGCTGTTTTAGAGAAGCAATTAGATAGACAAGACTGATTCGTTTATTATCGGTGATATGTTTGGCTACTGGGAGTATATCAGCAATAATAAACGAATCAGTCTTGTCAATGTAATTGCTTCACCTAAACGAACTCATCAGACTGCAACTGACTTTCACTCTTATCGAATAGCAGTTTTTTGAAATATCTCGCAAATTTGCTTTTTATATAAATTTCTTAAGTAACTTGACTACAGCACCATTTATCGGATCCATGCCTAGCTATGAACCATCGTCTCGACAAAATAAATATATTGCGTGAATATGACCTCAATCGGTCAAGTCGTTTAGAAGCTACAAGATCGCACACAAACGTACCAACGATTTATATATATTTGAAAATATATATATATTTAAAAAAATTGTTTAATTATAATACACCATTTCTACACTTTCTCTAATCTTCAAATAATTTAACTTACATCATTTCATCGTATAATTTTAGAATACTTTCTTTAAATAATATCTCATTCTCAATTTTAATATTATTTTGAAAATATTTGACCAAAACACGTGTTCAGAAAAAAATCATTTTCACATTGTTTTTAAAAGTAAAAACATAAACTTTGGTGGTGCTTGTAGCCAAGAAAATTCTGCATCATTTGGTATAAGTTGACTCGACAATACCTCAAAAACGTTTTTTCAAAGCCTACTTCTACTAATTTTGATATACCAAAAACTTATTTTTTTTTTAATGGAAGTATTTTATTGTGGCATTTTGTTTCTTTTTTTTTCTCTTTAATTTTTGTTAACAATGTCCTGTACCTATCTTTTGTAGTTTCTGAGATAATCACTATAGGAGCAATTAGCGGTCTAATAAAAACTACGAGCGTTGTTGTTCTATGTGCCGAAATATTCGTTCAACCAATGGAAGGCTGGAATGGTGCCCGACCTCTTTATTCAACTGTCAAACAAAGTAAAGGTTAAATCCACTATCCCAAAAGTAATAATTTTACAGAATGAAGGGCATCGCGTTTCAGTTTTTTTTAATTTCGGCAATATCCAGTTGCAGTATTTCATTTCTTAAACTATTGGTTAACAACCAAATATAATAAAGCATAAGTTTACTGACATATTTGAAGATGCCGCCTCTCTAAAAGGTGTATGAAACAACGCTGCTATCTTCAATTTAATTTGCTTAATTGCTCGTATTCTTTTATTGTTGAAGCTGTTCATAACAGATGCCTGTAGTTTTTCAAAATTATAAATTGATGTCCTACAACTTTAATAGAAATAAATTTTGCAACAAAATAACGCAATTTAAATAACCTACAACTATTGTGCAACGTAACAACAATCAAAAGTAAGAAAAACAAATTTCATTAACGAATATGTTCAACATAACCACAAGTTTGTGCAATGCACGTGAGTATTCTGTTTTCCAAAGAAGTACTAATGTTGTATAAAACTTTTACATATTCTTATAAACTCTTCTCTGATTATAATGTTCATGTCTTCAACAAGATTTGAAAATCCGTCCGTAGAAAACGAAGATACTCTCCTTCATTAACATTTTCATCAAAGACATAAGGTCCAATTATGTAACTACCAATAACTACCACTGAATGACCAACAACTTTGAAAGTTTGCAGGTGTGATAAAGTGAAGGTTTTTATGTGTTATAATAACGAAAATTGTGACGATTAACGTATCCATTTTAATAGAAGGTAGCTTTGTCGGTAAACAACAAAAAATTGGGAAAGTCAGGCTAATTTATCTGCTGCCCATTGACAAAAATGTAATTAAAAACAATGACAAAATGTTTTTTTTTTGGACGTGTTTTGGTCAAAAAATTAAAAAAAAAATTAATAACTCAAAAACTATTGCCCCAATTTTGAAAAGGAAAAACAGCTGAATAGACAATTTTAAACAGTACTAAAAAATCCAAAAATTTATAGTGTCATTTAAAAAAATAAATTCCATGCATTTCCGGTGAAACCGGAAGTGCGTCAGGGCTTAATGTATTTTTAGAATATACGACCATGAAACTTTCTCTAATTGTTTTTTTTTTTATTTAAAACATAAAGGAGCAATCAAAGAAACGGCTACTAATAACTCACCCTGTATATTACAACATACAGAAGGTATTTTCAGATTAGCATGTATTTTGAGATACACTGTACATAATCATCAAAACATAAATATTTTCGTAAAATATGGTTGAACAATAGGTACTTGAAATACTCTGTTGGCCCGATATTTTCAGTAGATTTATTATTAAATGAGAATCCAAGACGCCTGAGTTCTATTTTCGATTTTTTGTAATTGAAGAGCATGTTGTTTGTAACCTCTGTTTAAGAATTGCTGACCTACCACAGTGATTATAATAAACGAAATCTACTTTTCCCATAAGAATATGTCTCTTAGATACAAATCAATCGGAATTTATGGGTGAAAACATTTAAAAGCACAAGACAGCTATAAAATACGCTTAATTGCTTTGTATCAAGCATCAAAAGAAAGAGAATTTATTTCTCCAGGGGGTAAGCTATCTAATATCTGGCAATTATCTATATATTCCAAGAAATTACGGAATAAACTAGCAGATTTTTGGTATAAAAACTTCCTGTTTTTTAACATTTTTTTCCACATTAATCGAACAAACTTCCCTTATTAAAACCACCTAGTCCCCTGGAGATAAGTTTGTAGATTATGCTCGTATTTTTTTTTTGTAATTTTGTGGCTTACTAACGGTTTCTGGTGCAATATGTTCGCAACATGTTTGCAATGTAATTTAGATGGGCGAGATGGCCACCTTAAAGAAAACGCTTACACTGATATTGATAAAATTGAAATATAGAGAATAAAAAGTGAGATATTCTAAACCCTAAGCAGACGTATAAGAAATAATTTACAAATTGTAGTGCTGGAATATCCAATAATGTCATAGACTTCATATACAATAAATTCGTATTCTATTAAAATTTCTATTTACTTTATAACTTTCTAATATTTTCCAATAACACACATACGATTGTGAGGATAATTTTGCTTGATCTGTGGGATTTAAATCCAAATTTACATCATAACATTGAATATAATTATTTTTTCGAAACGCGTCCATTTACGAACAGGCACACAAAGCGGGCAAAAAACTAGTTAGAAACAGCATCCGAGTTTCTAAACCAGTCGTCGGCACTACCATGTATATACTACGCACACGCACTCTCGTAAATCGGACGCTCAATTCAATTTTCTCCTCTCGCTCTGACATGAATGTTATTTCTTAATTATATTCTCACAACGTGACACGAATGTATAGATTATAATTAAGACAAACTGAGGAAGATTAAACTTTCTCCTTATCCCTATCCGATTCAATTATGTGTATCGTTTGTAAACGCGCGTTTTCGTTCCCTATGGGCGATACACCCCTTGTTTTATTCGAGTAATCACAAACAAAAGCATCCAATGACACTTACTTATAATTATTTTGTAGGATATATATCGATATGATGTGCAAGGATTTTATAATGTGAAGACAAGAAATGTATTTATAACATTTTATATTAATTTTTTTTTAATTATGGTTATTCTAATTACTTAGCCAACTGGATCTCGCTATCGCGACGTGCTGTCATTGACGTAACAAAATGGGCTGTTTAATTAATTTCGTTCATGGTCAACTGGATCGTAAAATAATAAGATTTTCCTGATTCTAACCTAAAATTCCATCCTTCACTTGGCGCCATCTGTCCAAAGCATTCATTATAAACCTATTTGAAAATCGCGGAACAACTTTAAAATTACGTACTAAAAATATATAATATGACTTGATTATACCGACCCCAGTATAATTTATTGCTGTTATTGAATTTAGCTGATTATTTTGTATATTTAAGACATGTTTTTCTACTTAAATTCTTATGATACTACAAACGTATATTGCACATTTACTAAAATATATTTTGGAAGTTACGGCGTGTACCAGTAGGAACTATATCTAGTTTTTCACCGAAAAAACGTGGATGGTGTGGTCATTTAGTCCTTACCAAAATTATGTCAAAAAACCACAAGTAATTCTAAGAGCACTTCGAAAAATGAGAATTGATTATACAAAATGTAAATGCTCCTTTTCTTAATAAATAGCCATAGTTTTGCATTTTAACATAATTATTGATGCAAACATTTTTCTAAATGAATCAGGTTTTGTTAAGCAGTACTTTCCGAATATTCCTTATAGGATCCAAGCCATATTTGTGTGTTACTATTTTCACTTAGAAGTACATTTATTTTATGTATACAAACTTTAATAGATATAATTGAATTCATGCATGTACTGGAATATATTTTACAAGCTTAATTTCAATAAATCAGGCCTTACCATTTGCAGATCGATGAAAGCACATTTCTTTATAATAATGCTATCCTTAGTCCAACGTAGCAGTCTCATACCTGACGGCAGATTGACTTACTAACGTTAGGTACAGTACTGCTGCGTTAAGCCAATTCTTATTCCAAGGTCTTCCTCTTATAAATTTATATTTGGTTAATCCACTTTTCACCACAAGAATAAAATGAAATGTAAGAGATGTTGCTGAAAATATGGAGTTACCACTTTCTTAATTACTTCCAATCTTGTCGATTATTATATTTCTTTATATTGGGAAAATTTCAAGATTGTAGATTATTCTGTTCCTTTGCTAAATTCAGTGTAGGTCCCTAAGTGCTTCACATTTTTAACCATTTCCAGTATTTTTTTCTCAAGATTGTTGTTGCTATGACTTCTGTTTGCCTCTGAGGTTACAATACTTTTAGTTTCATTCCAATTCATCGTCATATTAATTTTTTTCATATCTTCTTTTATTAAAAAAATATTTTTTGCTGCATCTGAGACTATTTAATTAAATTTATTTGCAATAAATTATGCATATCATGAAATGTCCGTTTTTCTAAATAATTTCAGATGCTGACAAGAGCCATATCAAGGATTCCTATATTGCCTTATAGATCTATGGTTTATTTTAACTTTTAACTATCCCAAGCATCACCTTCCTAATTTCTTTTCGAGACTCATGATGGTGCATGTTCTTACTTACTTTTGCGAGTTGCAAGTTGCATGTCAAGTGCAAAAACTAATCTCCTACATATTGATTCCCTTATTTGTACTGTTCCGTAACTATCCAAAATAATAGTAATTCAAACAAAAAAATCATTGTTGTGTTTTAAATATTTTAAACTCAATACTTTGCGTTGTTTCTTTTTCCACAAATAATTTAATTGCTTTCTACCAGACCTTCAACGATATCACCTTTTCGATATAGCCTTTCCTTTGAAACTATCTTATGACATGCTAGTTTTTCCTATAATCGGTCTTAGGTTAATAATTAAATTCTGCATACTCGTTCCTTTTTTAAAGTTATACTGAATTTGGAATTTTATTATAGTGGTCCTCTACAGTTAGAATATTTTTGGTAGAACCTCTTTCTTTCCTAAAACGGTATAGGAATATTTATACTTCAGTCATTAGGTGATTTCATCAAATTCGTTATTTCATTGAATATGGTAGTTGATGTTTAGGAACAGCACATAAAGTAAACTAGCAATTCAACCACAGAATGTCAGGTAATTATTTGTATGAAGTAAAAAACATATTGCTGTAACCTTAACGCTACAAAGATTGCATAAATATTTTTATTTAATGGATGCTGAGAATGCATTAAAAATTATTATATCTTTTCCTATATGTCTACTTATTTAGTTTATATTTGGATAAGGTCAATAATAAAAAAATAAGGTTTAAATTTCATAAAATATTTATAATTCTCCTTTAGCATGATCGTAACAAAAACATTATTATCATGTGGTTAAATCAAGTCTTTTTCTTTCACAATACACAAACATAAAAAAAATATATGTAAAAAATATTATCTTGCTATTTTTTATTTTTAATCTAAAAATATTTATTGATTCCAAAAAAAATCTTTCCCATACGAAGCTAATTTTTATTTCAACAAAGACATACATTCACACATAGTGCCTTTTATGATCTAAAACTTCGCAACGAGAATGTCTTGAAAATGACCTATACCAATCGCTAAATGTAAATATTCACACATAGTACATTTAACAGCTAGGCACTTGCCCATTAAGAAACATCTCTGTCTATTCGTATTTATCTATTTGAAAATTTTGATTAAGACTGACTAAAATAATCGTTAGTGATTCACTGAAAGCAATATTTGCACATAGTACTTCCAGTGCCCTCAATACCATTAACTATCTTCCCACTATTACAAAAAATTTAACCCAATTTAGCAAGACAATATTTACTTAAATTAATGATGCTCAACGCCTTTCTAAAAGCAAATATTCTCACATAGTACTTTTAGAGTACGTCTTACACCATCAATTGTTCAAATATGAATATTCATTTCAAAAACTTACTTAAATTCATCATACAATTTGTCAAATTCCATTTTATTTATGTCCTCCATTTTGAAAAATCTTATTATCGAATACAAAAATGAAATTATCAAATGCAAAAATTTTACTAACAGTAATAAAACTAAAATTCCTACTCTTATTCTGTTTTACTATTGCAAAAGATTTCAAAAATTTGTACGTCTTCCAAGTTCAAAAGATAGGATTCATCTCCCTCTCTATTCATCTTCGCGGCTTTTTATAAATTAAAACAAATGATAGCTACCCATTCGCAGCGCCACGTTCCTTCACCTAACATTTATGTTGGTATCGTCTAGTTCATTTTCGTTTCCCTTAAGTTTTTCTCAATCACATAAACACATTTGACATTTAATGTATTTATAAATGTCATTACTTAAAATTGTATATTGAAAATTCACGCAAACCTGCTATTCTTCGCCTTCTGTGGGTATGTTCTTCTCTTTCCTTATTACCATCCTCCATTATACTTCTATATGAATGAATTGATTCTCTCATTGTTATGTATATATTTCCTTTTCCCATTGATTAAAGTTATTCTTATTTTGCTTTTATAGATACCTTTGTTTGATACAATCGGGAATACGTTGTGTACTACTGAAATTTTCTTCATAAAAACTGCATCACAAAGAGTACTCGCATCCACCGCGTTACTTTCAAGCTCCACCCAATTTCTCTCTGCTTCTAGTATGTCGATTTGCAGACAACTACAAACAATATTAATGTTATGTCTTCTTTGCAGGTTTTTCAAAAAACTACACATGCTTTGTTATCCTTGAAGCCCTTGTGTCTATGATTACAAAACTTCTTAAATGTATTTTGACTTTTTAACACATAAGACTTATCGATTGTCGTCTCGAATAAAAAGTACCTTTTTATATATATCCTTTTTGTCCACTCGCCATCTTATTTGGCGTTTACTGTACATGCTTTTAAACAACATATTAAATCTGACAACTGATAAGTGCATGAGCTATTTTGAATTATGATTAAGCGCCATCTATATTACATATACTGTACTGTAATGTAACGTAAATGTAACAGATATCTGTAAATAGCATACATATCTTAAAAAATTACACATCCTTTGTTATTGCTACTTTTTTTTACCTTCCAAATATATAATATAATACTATTTCTTAGGGTAGTATGAAATATATAATTAGTTATTACTATTTTATTTTATTTTAAGAACTTATTTTTAAAACTAATTCTGAGTTTGTTCAATAACTATTTTACCACACTGTATCTCAAAATATCTGGGATATGATTCTACCTAATTTTATCGTACTTAAACAGAATTAGGTGGGAAATTTGTGTACTGCAAACACCTAAAAGTTGGGTTATGTATTTTTACCTGCAAAATTACTTATAGGAATATTATAAATTATCTCAGAGTGTTATGGTTCTTATTTTGTGGAAAATTATCTTCGTATAAAGAAACAAACTGTGAACAATCGTAAATAAATATATTTAAAATTAAGTACACTGACCTACATAAATTAGGTTATAATCAAAACATCATCCTTCAACTAAAACTGTTAGTGAAAATGTTAATTATTGGAATTGTTTACACATAAACAACCGGAACAAATAATCATAAAAGGTATGTATATAAATATTAAATAAATAAATTTCAGTTCAGACAATTGACATTAATTGAAAAGATTATTTAAATACTAGGTGTGAAAAAAACTTCTATATGCAACTTCAATTTATATTAAATTATGATGAAATTAAAATTGGATAATTCTTACAATTATGAACATACTTAACGTTAAATTAACTATAGTAATTGTCTTGCAATTATAGTTTTTAATAATTCTGATTCTTAAATTCTCAATATTCATATATATGTAATTACTTAACTCGAGTTTTATAATTTTGTTTGTTTGTTTAGAGACCAATTCTTTCCGAGTTGTGTATCTGGTATATTCCTATCCTCTTGTGAGCTTCTTCGTCCTGGAACTGGTATCCTGGTGAGAATTTCCAACCCTGTGCTGCTTATCCCTCGAGTACTACGTTTTGGTTTTCTTTGTTCAGGTGATAATTATTGTTAACACTTCAATTCAAATACTTAATTTTCTTGTTTCCTTGTAGGTAATGGAGTACAATTTACTCGATAAAGTCCTCTAAATTCACACTCTTGTACTATTTTTGTTTATAATTCTCGTAGAAAATCGTAGTAAACTTATACAATCACACAGGTATTTAATAATTTTCTTAATTAATATTTGTTTTTACTTAAATTGTAAGGCGTCCTTTTTCGGCGTCTCTTCTCTGTGAAATTTTTTTAATCATCCCATTTGTTTTTTTCACTTGCCCACTAATGGTTATTGTGTTTTTTTTCTTTTAAAAAAAAGTTATTTGTATATTAAGTTGCCTAATTTTTTGAGTGACTAGTAAAATATTTTTCTAGTATTGTTTACATGTTGATATTATTCAATTTTCAAAATAAAGATTTCAGCTAATAAAATAACAACCCAAAAATAATCTTTCATCTCTGGTATCAGACTGGGATGAGTTAATGTATTCAACTGAAAAATTACGCCGGAAGTAAAATATTGCTCGACCGTAGTCAACCAAGATCCTTCGATAAAAATAAACCTGACTAAAAAAGAAACGAAATTTTAGCCAAATAAATTACTAAAAATTAAAAGAACAATTTAGGAACAGAAGAAAAGTCAATCAGCTAAAGAAAATAAAACAAATTCTAATTATTAATTCAAGGAAGAATGTATGCAACCTCTACTATGAGTAAGAGTAACAGGAAGATTACTGGCGAGGCAAAAAAGAAAAATACTTCCTTATACTACGTATAAGAAAGTAATACGTCACGATTGGAAATCCTCGATTAAAGAATAAACGGGAGTCCATTTTAAAGGGAAAAATCAAAAATAAGAATCTTAACATAACGATAATTATTTATATTCCAGAATTAACCGGAACTTATTTATAATCTGTCGCTAAATTATTTTACATTTATCGTGAATAACACGGTATTCATGTAATTTCACGAACTCCTGCACAATTTTCTGCGGCAGCTTTGGTCACCGTGTATCGTAGTTTTAATTAATTTTGTAATAACTAAAGGCTGAATTCGTTCTGATTGACAAGCGAGCGGTGCAATTACGATCACATATTGTTGTGCACGCCCTAAGTTATGTTGCACGTACAACAACAACGCACCAATCTGCCTCTGCCCACAATAATCACACAATAAGAACTTACGAACTGAAGTGCGTTAGTTGCTTTCAGTATTCCCACAACAACAGTCGCATTGTTACCAGGACAATAAATAATAAAACACGCACACATGTCGATATTTATGTGTGTTATTTTCGTTGCTGTTGTGTAGTTGTTGTGTTTTATTGTCATTTTCGTCGACAATAATAACCATTGATAATTATGATTGTTAAGGTTTCTGCGGAAGGAGAGAAATAGCCTCTCACATGTATGCATTATAAACTCCGAAATACTTATTAGGCTCGGTGATTGACTGATGGTGATGGTAGTTAAAAGAGAAATGATTAACGATTCAGATCTTTTACACAAAAATGTGACTGGAAAACAATGGCCCGTGATGCTATACTTCTGTGTAGTGTGATATGTGGTGAGAAATGGAATAAAACAGCGGTAATGGGCCAATTATTTTTATAAAATTAATTTTAATTTCTATCGGTTGTCTTGGTGTAATACCAACTACTCTTTAAAACTAGAGATTTGATTGTTTGTAGCTAAAATACTAATTGACGAATTAAAATTCGTGCTTGGCAATTGAAAAACTCAAGCAGTGCAAAATTTCCTATTGCTTTAAAAAGATCTATATAGTTATTCTTATTTTTAGAAGAGACGATTTGTTTCTAAAGTGAATAAAAATGGACTTAAATATTTAGAAAAGTCATTTTATAAAGTTATTGAAAAATTATTGCCATCAAAATATTCTTAACAAGTATGATATACAAATTACACTATATCCATATGGCCATTAATTTTATTTCATAACTTAAAATCTTTGGCATTCGCACTTGGTTTTACTTTCTCATACGTAGTATAAGAAAGTATAGTGATGATGCAAAATTTCGAGCACGAGATTTTTGCAGATGTCCACGTTTTAAAGTCCTCTGATACCGAAAAAGTAGTATTTTAAAAATCCCTCTCTCTCGCTCCCCCCTCTCTCTTTCTCTTCCCCTCCCCCTCTCCGACCACGACAGCGGTCAAACGGCTATAGGTTTCAATTCGAAATTCCGTATTTACAAGTATAATCTCCCTCTTGAGATCTGATTAGATTTTCAGTAAAATCACTAAAATTTCACTAATATTTCGTCAACTACTAAGTTTAAACAAGTTTATAAATAATTCAAGTGTACTCAAAAGTAGATTTGAGAGAAATGTTATTAAAATTTTTTTCGAAATTCCTACCGGAAGTAGGTCTTTCACTCGTAAAAAATCAATTTTTTGAGTGTAGTTCGCAAGTCATGCTTTCTAGGCAAATACATTATGAGTATAAAAGTATTTAGAACATGATTTTCAATACTGCTTGTATAAAAAAAATTCAAAATGCAGTAACAACACCTTTACTCTGATCAAATAGCGAATGTTTGCAAATATTTCATGAATTATACATTCTATATGGATTTATCAAGAGTACAAAAGTATTTAGAGCTAGATTTGGAATAAATGTTGTATAAAAAAATTTCAAAATCTGGACCTGAAGTAACACATTTACTCACAGATTATTTTTTTTAAGAAGATATAAGTATTTAAAACTTAATTTACAACAACTTTTGTATAATTTGAAAGTCATGTGGTTCCCACACCTGTATTTTTTATTTTATTTCAAAATTATTCCATAATAACGATAGTATGTTTTATGTGTGTACATTTGAGATTTGACAAAAAAAACGATTTATTCATGATTTTAGAGTTATGTATATTTCCAAATTTCCTAGAAGTTGCAATTTTTTTCGCAAAACATCATGTAATTCCGAAATCGTGCAACTTAGACCCAATGTATGCCTCACAAAGTACAATTTAAATTTAACAAGAAATTCAAATGTACATTAATACAGCTGTTCTATTTAAAATAACAAAGTTGGTATCTACTACTACTTACGGCAGAATTATGGGTATCGGTAAATTGAATGAAACACATTTATATGTGATGTGACATTTCGATTAAATACTTATATTAATCTTTTTCAGACCTGTTTTTGTGTTTTTCTCTGTGTTTTTTAAACAACAGGTCTGATGAAGATTGAGATATTCAATCGAAACGTCATATCACATAGAAATGTGTTTCATTTAATTTACCTATACTCATAATTTTGCCTTGAGCATTAAAAAAACTTTTCTACTACATATACAATCTTATTAATATCTTTAGTAGATTATTCTATGAAAAAATAGGCCAACATTCAGATTGATTTAGCATTGATTAATCTGTCATTAAAATTTTAAACTCAGCAAAAACGAATTTTAAAAAGAAATCAAATTGCCTAAATGCTCAATTTTAATATTAAAATTGTTTGATTCGCGTTGCCATTATGTCATTATAATTTTAATGATTATTTGGAAGTTTCACAGACACGTATACACGAACAAATACGCCGAATGTATGTAACAAAACAGAATGTCAGAATCATTCTTTTTAATACAATTCAAAACTGCTATTAATGTCCCATTTTAACAACCATAATTTGGACAATTCGCTGAACATTTACTCTCACCTTTCCTGTATAATTTTAATCAAACGTATGCACGTTTGTGTATTAAATAGTTGGATAATTGTTAAATTAAAGCATTTTGTGTAAATTACAGTGTTGAATGCTGATAATTTCGACGTTTTCGAAGTAAAATATTGCTTTAACAATTGTACACTATTCACACAGATCGGCGATATACAAAATTCATTTTAAATTTAAGGCTTTTATCAATATTTTTATATGACAATGAGTGATCATTACAATTAAATGTGCTGCTGAGGTCGGTATAAATTACATCTGCATGTTTATTCATATCGATGTTGTGAGTAATAAATTATATAATAATTGTTATAATAATCATAATAGTCTGTATGAAACCTATCTTTTACACAGGAATGGGTTTCGCAAACTTTCAATGATCAGAAAATGTGAAATTAATTTTTTCAGTGCTAGTAGTATTTTAAAAAATGAGGTGTGGCCACCACACTACTTTCTTATACGTATCAGCGTTTCAAATTATAAAATTTTCAGAATTTTTTTGTACAAAAATTATTCAAAATCCTGTTCTAAGTACTTCTATTCTCTTAATAAATTTCTATAGAATGCATACTTTGCAAGATATTCGAAAAAAAGTGTTACTCGCTAAGAGTAAAAGTAATACTTCCGGTCCGAATTTTGAAATTTCATGTATACAAAAAAACATTGCAAATCCAGCTATAAATACTTTTGTACTCTTGACAAATATGTATAAAATGCATAATTTACGACATATTTGCAAAAACTCGTTATTCGATAAGAATAAAAGCGTTACTTCCTGTCCGAATTTTGAAATTTTTTTTATACAAAATGTATTGAAAATCAAGTTCTAAATACTTTTATACTCGCAACGTACCTGTCTAAAAAGCATAACTTGCGAAATATTCGCAAAAAACTGATTTTCGATAAGAGTAAAACACCTATTTCCGACAGGAATTTCGAAAAACTTTTTTAATAAAATTCTTCCCAAATTTAATTTTGAGTATATTTGAATTCTTCATACATTTGTTTAAACTTAGTACTTGACGAAATAATGGCAAAATTCAATTTTTGCACTGAAGTAAACCACTACTTCCGGTCTATCGATTTTACTGAAAAGTAATCAGATCTCAAGAGGGAAATTATACACGTAAATACAAAATTTGGAATTGATATCTACAGCGGTTTGACCGCTATCGTGGTCACACACAGACACACAGACATTTTTATAAAACCAGTTTTTCGGTATCAGAGGACTTCAAAACGTAAATAAATAAATATATAGAAACTAATGCGTTTCGATAATATAGATCTTATATTTATCAATTAATGAAACACATTAAAACATAAGGCATTAACGACCTTCTTAATAAAACTGTAAAAGATTGCTTGACAAATATCTTAACAAATATGTATTATATAACACACAAAAAATTAAAATTGGTATATAATAAAACAAATGATTTTATAGCAAAATTAGTAACACTATACATAAAACAGAGTAACAAAAAAAGACAGTACAATAAAGTTTAATGAAATGAAGCTACACTAAAAATTAATATCAGTAGAACTGCTGAAATTAACCTTTCTAACACAAACAAAATAATTAAATAAAGATGCCTATCTTAAAGCACTCGACTATGCGGAACAATACAATTGCATGATGAAAACGCAAACAGAAAAACACGTATACTTATAAATATAATATTACTATCTACCAAATATAAAAAGTCCTCATTAAATTATTGAAGTGGTAAGTATTGCTAAATTTCTGTTCGATCATTTATTCTATTGTTGTGTTTTTTATTTGAATTTGTTTTAGAATATTTTTAATTTTCATATTGTTTTCTTCTTTCCATAAAAGTTTTGTTTCATTAAATTTAAAGTTGTGCTATTTATTACTGATTAACAGTAACATTTCTGTCATATTTGTGGCCATTTAATCTATTCAATAAATATTGCCTGATTTGATCTATATATTACCCATTACAATCTCCGCTTGGAATTATGTATATTTATTTATATATTTTATTATTACTGCGTTGTCAAGGATATAGCGATTTTGATTTTTGCGTAGAGTGTAATAGTGGTCACTACTGTATTGTTTAAGTTAATTGACAGCTGCTAAATCACGAAAAGAAGTTATTATATCAAACGAATTAGAAATAAACCTATTAAATGTATATTATAAACCAATGGTATATATGTATATGCATTAATTAAATTGATATAAGATTGACTGGAAAATTATTAATATAAATAAAAAATAAGAGAGAACTCAAAACTGGTCCCTGTGGCAAACCTATTTTATTATTATTAAAATTTCAGATTTGGCATTAATATGTACATTTATGAATTTATTTTTCAGTAGTCAATACTAGTTTTGTAATATTAATTTACTGACTTGTAAGTGGTCTGTTACCGTGATTTTAATTACAGATCAACCATTGTGGAAAAAACTGATAATAATGATTTGGACCTATAAACATCAGGCATTTTTATCATCCTTTCCAAAAACTGGTAACATTTCTGACAAATTAAATTCATCTGGATACAAACTTATATTAATAAAACCACGAAATATGTCTTCTAATAGAAGACCTATCAAATTAGATACAAATTTAATAATCTTTGATGGAATATCGAGTTGAATTATTTAAGTTTTTAATAATAAATTCTATCTTGTAACTGATAATATCAGCACTAAATTACCAGTCAGAGATTAAGAAGTAACGTTTTTCCAGTCCCAACATACTATGTTGACTTAAGATCCAAGATGTAAACTTTGATATCTTCTAAACTAGATATTTATAGTCATTTTTTGAGCACTAAACAAGCAATACCATGCTTTTACGCTTTAACAAACACTATACAAACACATAAAGTTTCGTCCAATTCAGTCTTCTTTTCTGATTTGAATTATCCAGGAGTTGTCTGGGCTGGATGTTCTCTATGATCTCGTGATGGGGAAGTATCTCTTCGTGACTTCTTGCAAATTACCCCATGATCTCTATGAAGCTCTTTGTTACAGATATACTAACATGCATTTATAATACCACTCAGTTCTTTGTCTTGAAAATATTGAATAATTTTAATGTTGGTTATTTTGGCACACCTCCACAGCTGTATACTATACGTCTACAATGATTTTTTATAATTTGTTTGTAAGGAACAAGAAGCTTATTATGCTCGGACAAATCTGAGTATCTAGTTCTTCTCTTTTTTCACGTGAACTTTCAAACGTAGGTTCGCGTTCAATATCAGACCAAGGTATTTGGCCCTATTGAAATATAGAATTCCTAATTTTCTAACTCTAGTAGATTACAGGTATAGAGAAGTTAGAAGATCAGACCCAAGGTACCTCCCTGGTCGATCCTAAAGTGTCGGTTAAGGATGATTATAAGATGTCCGTGTATTGTTTGGGAAGAATAGAATTTAATTTCTGTAATAATACTTTTTGTCTAACGTAATCAAATACCTTATCTACATCCAAAAATATAGGTAAGCAAAGTTTCCTTCCTTCTAGGGCCTTTTTTTAAATGTTGGTAATTCTTTGAAGTTGAACTGTGGGGGAATTCTTTTGTCAAAACCAAAACCAGTGATTTGTAATTAAATTTTTTCTTTCTACAATTGGATGCATCCTTCTGAGGAGCAATTTTTCAAATAATTTGAACATAATACGCAGTAATGAGATTGGTCTGTAAGAGGAAACTGAATGTGTTGGCTTGCTTGATTTTGGTACGACAATTGTTTCTACATGTTTTCAAAGTGAAGGATATATTTACTGCGTTGTCAAGGATATAGCAATTTTGACTTTTTGCATAAAGCGTAACAGTTGTTACGGCTGTATTTCAATCTAATTGCAGCATTGATGAGCTATATTAACTAAACGAAGGCTTTTCATTTCCACTTTTATCATCAAGTCGAAACCAGGAGCGCTTTTGAATTTAGATGTTTAATTTCATGCATAACTTCGTTTAGAGTTACTAGGTGTGGGCATACTGAATGACTAGGTGATATAAATTTATGATATTTAATAAACAATACATTTATGGTAATGTGTTAAGGCATAATGTACCGCGCGATCATTTAAATTCTAAATTAGAGCAGGCTGTGAAATTTAAATTAAGTTGGTATATAAGTTTTGTGAATTGTCAAAGTGACGTTTCATAATGTTAATTAATCTATACTTTACATTCTGGACAACCTAATAAAAAAAAATCCCGCCTGCTATAATTTAGAATTTAAATGATCGCGTGGTATAATGGGTGTCTGTAATTGACATACGCCTTGCGATTTTGACATCTTCATGTTAATATAGCAGCAACTTGATACGTCTCCCTTCATTTCTTCTACCACCAGTGCCTTGCCTAAATATTTAATTTACAATGTAAACATCATTTCATAACCATGTGACCACGCTTAAATGCACCTATGACATTGTCAATATGTTGAAATAGCATTAATAACATGTTATTTCGAATTTATGTTATGTTGAGGTTGTTTAATTTGTGCCTATAATTTTCAAAATCATTGCAAAAAATCCTTTAAACTGAGCTTATGGGAGGAACCTAATGTCAAATTTGACAATTAATTTAAATTTACGCAAAGGTGGAAAGTGCAAAACGTAAAAATAGTTAAAATGCAAATGGTGGCGGCGTAAATCAATGACGGACATATTATACAGTGTGCAATTATATCAAGGTTTAGTGATAACTAACAGGTAATGAATAATGTTTATAAAAACCGCTTGCACAATTTAGACGAAGTTGAACAAGCGATTAGGCATGAAATTCAAAACATAACACAAGAACAGCTTTGCCATGTATTTGAAAATATGAAACGACGAATAATGTCGTGTTTACAATCAAATGGAGAACATTTTCATCAATTTTTATAAATAAACTTATTTTCTACTTATCAGTGTTATTTTCTTTTAATAATAGCGTTTTTAATGTGCCTATTAACAAGTCTGTACAACATAACCTCATTGTGCTTTAGTGCTTGTCATTATTCAGAACAATATAGTCATGCTGTGCTTCTATACTCCGCCACTGGATTTCACCAACTTTATAAAAATAAAATCCATGCTACCAACTTAATTGGTGTACAAACATTTACAGACACGCAGTACTTCAATATTTAATATCTATGCATTATTATAATAGATAAAATTCCTTTCGTTTTTAGTTTAAGCAACATTCATATTACAAAAATTCAAATTAGAAAGTAAAGTGAGTAAATTCGAAACATCTAACAAGTCATTATTATTACAAATCAAACACTTGCTTGTCATTACCAGTCCTTCATCGGGAATTATATTATTAACGGCTGCAAGTCCGATAGGTACACGCCGAACATATTTAATTAATATTCATTCGGTGTACACATATTTTTAAACATTTCAAAGGAGGGAAAAGAAAAAGAAAAAAAAAGAAAAGAGCAGGAGTCGTGTCTAATTGCATGTTAAAATTCATTTCGTAACCCGAACAGGTAATAATTTATTTCGCTTTATTAACATTTAAGGACGCGAAGGAAATGAAATAGAGTGTGCTTAATAGAGTTTCTGTCAGAGGCCATAATTACGGGCTTAATATAATGCAGAATAAATATTACACGGGGCGATATTGATCGTTGTAGAATTTAATGTAAATTGTCAAAGTCATTACAATCTAATTTAAAATGGCGTGCATAAGGTTAATGTAAAAATGTTAACGATCATTACGCCAAATAAATATTACAACATTATTGATTTTGTAGTTTGTACAGTTACTCAATTCATGTTTAACAGCATATTGGTTTATACAGGATTGTGTAAAAATTAAATACTTGCTTTTACGTCTTTAATAATGGAAATATGTTTCTATTGTTAATGAATAATAAAACTTGTTTTCATTGAACAGCGGTTAGCAACAAAATATTTGACAGACTGATTTTATATTTTATATGGAAGATACGTTATAACAGAATTGATGAATATTAATTTGGAACGACCGTATTTTATGGAGTCCCACAGGTATCTGCTGTAAGCCCAATGCTCTTTATCTATATTTTACTTCAAAGCAAGAAAAGACGGTATAGATCGATATACCGTATGTGTCAATTTTGATTAGGTATAGGGATTCAATGTTTACGTGCGATTTATACGTATACAAGTAATACGTGGCACCCCTACTGTCCGTCACCAATCCCGGCAACAATCGACATCACAACGATTTTCTCCGATCTTCCCACTTCTCTCCACCAGATTTTACATTCAATGTTTAGCTGCGAACACGTTGCGATCTAGTCTGCAATAAAAGCCGTCTTATTACTGGAACGGGAAACATCAAATGGCCGCCGCGATCTCCTGATCTAGTAGTTTATTATTATTTTCAGAATCCTTTTTTATTTACCTTATTTTTAATTTTATTAGAATTACGCTTTTGTTTGTGTCATGCAGCGTGAACGCAGCTTAATAATTGTCTGCATTTACTGAAAGGAAAAAGAAAAACAAATCCTTGTAACTCGTAAATATTATTTCTGAACGCATTACAAACACCCAAGCCAGTGGTCGAATAGTTACTGCTAACCACGCTAACTTGTATTTACGAGCACGCATCGGTCGTGCTGGCATTGGAAAGGAAAGAAGGGGTACTATGTTGCCACGTACTGTATGGATTAATCGCCTATGGCTAATGAAAATTGGCACATGCTGTATAAAAGATAGTATGATAAAAGCAGTACGCGAAAAAATGGATAAATAGAGAAAAACAGAAGGAAAGATTGGTACTATCAGGAATGTGTAAACAAATTAGAAAAAAACTAAGTCAGATACAACAAAAAAAGAAAAAAGACGGAATACAAGAAAAAAAGAAGGAAAAACAAACCACCTAAAAAAAGGAACAACGCATTGAGGAACTGATGAAAAGCATGGAATAAAACGACAAAGTTGATAAGTTGTTGAAAACTATTTCAATACAAAAGAGATTTATATTTAAAATTTTTATTTGTTATTTCCTTGCACACATTTTTTAAAAAGCCCGTGTATGTTAATTTGAAAGTAGAATGTTAATTCTGAATTTATTATTTCTCATTATGTAGCTAGTTGAATTATTCCCCCTTTTGAGGGATATCGCGCCATTCTTTTTATCGACATGCCTATACAAGATTTCTGTGTTATATATGTACTTCCTTCTTTATCTACCTTATTTCGTCAGCAAGTGGACGTCGTCTACACTGATTCTACTAAGACGTTGGACACGACTGATCACTCTCTGCTTTCTTTAAAGTTACAATCTTTAGGTGCTTCCACAACAACTGCTGCCTTCTTAAACTCTTATAGGCTGAAACGCTCGCACTACGTGACCTACAATAGATTTTCATTGCCTCCAGCGGCGTTCCGCAGGGGCTAACTTGGGCCCACTACTATTTAATGTGTTCATCAATGATCTGCTGCTTCTTGATTGTAGTTTATCGCATAAGCAGATGACTTAAAAAAAAATAATATCATATAGTCTTCTTCAGATTGCTTACTGCTGCAAAAAATCTTCCATTGATTAACGAGTGGTGTTATTATAATCGAGTTTGCTTAAATGTTGATGAATGTGCAACACTCTTCTTCTTTAAATGCTCAAGCGTTCTATCTTTTCAATACACAGTCTCTCAGAGGACGATTTCTAAAGTGTTGCAGTTCAGAGATCTTAATGCGCTTTTTGATAGTCATCTGTCTTTTGGTCCGCATATTAGTAACTTACATTTTATGCTCGAGCATATACACAAAAACATTTTTTAAAATATATGTCATATAAAATGGATAATACTTACCCACAGCGCCGTACTGATTACGATAGCCTATTGAAAAGACATGGTTTCACTTTTTTAAGCAGAAGCCAGGACGAAACAAGTTGTAACTTCCTACGAACACTTATTAATAATGGTATTCTTATTCTTCTTTATCAAGTCAATTTCTTAGTGCCCAGGTACGCTGCTAGATCAGCTGGTACATTCGACGTACCCATAGCTCATAAAAATGTGGGATTAAAATCGCCTCTCTGTCATATAAGCAGGAATACCAAACGTTTATGTTTCGCCCACTTCTGGAGAAAGCATTTTTTTAATTTTCTTTATTACACTATCGGATTTCTGTAATTTCTTTGTTATACAAGTTACTATTGTAAATTATTCATTTCATTTTTGCATAATATATTTAAGTTTTTCTTCTTGTTATCTTTCATATTGTACCGTAATCATTGTAAAACATTTTTGTGTTTTACACTGCAACCCTGAAAAGAGATGTAAGTTCTGTTGGGTAATACAGATTATTATTACTATTGCTCGACCTTTGTTTCTAAATTTTTTTGGCTAATTTTTAATTATTGCACGTTACTTTGCCTTCAATCCCGTGGTTTCCTTTAAATTAATTCTGTTATTTTAACCTGTAATTTCGGTCTTGCGGAAGGCATCTGAGCGATACATGAATTGAGGTGATCACTCTTTCGTTAGCTAGTGTCGTATTAACACCGCACCGTTTTGAGGGTTGACTACTCTTTACTCTCTGCGTAGTTGATTTCAGCCGGTATGATAATTCCAGAGCAAATGGTGCTAGAAGCCGAAGTAAATATTTATCGTATCGAATTTGGTTTTGTTGGAAGAAATTGCGGGATTTCTTCCGGATTATTGGTAATCGGCTAGCGTAAAGTTCTTGTTTCAGTTAATCTTAGTTCGTTATTTCGTTATATACTGTCTATTTAAGTAACCAACCATTCCTTTAATTTTGCAATTTGAATGATAAGTAATTCTGTTTTGTTGTAAATTAAATATCGGAAAATTTAGATTAATATTGCATTGGGATTTAGTGTTAAATTAATTGTTAAAATATATGATGTGCAATGCTTATATTTAGATGTGGATGTTAACTGAAACGACTTATGAACTAATAAAATTAAAAATGAAGACGAATTGAGGTGTACAATCAACGAAGACTGAATGTTCAAATTTACATTGCTTAAATTCGCTATCAAATAAAAAAAGACTATCGGTGTGACAGCTTTCAAACGTCAATTACTCTTGTTCTCTACTGTTATTTCACTGTTCACTGATAGATAGATTTTTAATATATTCACAATATACAAATAGATATGCAGCTTAGAAAAGGCTGAATGAATCTAGATATATTTTCAAAGATTTAAATACAACCCACGATTTTTGATTTAGTAAATTTTCTAATATTGAAAAGAAAATTCAAATAATTTACAAATATCAAAATATATGCATAAATATAGGTATATCAATAATTTACTACAGTTTATTTTTCAAGAAAATAAACTGGTTCATTTGACGAAAGTTACCCTGTTAAGGGAGAAAACGCAAATTGAAAATTACCAATCCATTAAAATATACAAACTCATTCAACTTTGTAATAGATTTGTATATAAATATTCTCTGGTCTAATTTATTTTCTCGTTTTGTATCGCGCGATGACGAATGGAATCTTCAAGATCCTTGAAAGTATGAAGAAAGAAAAAGGAAAATATGGGAAAGAAAATTGAAATTTTAAATTATGTTTGTCAAAGGATATAAAATGACTTTTTTTTCTTAAGTTATAAAGTTTCCCTAATATTTGGCCGCAGGAAGGGAATTCGTTCCTCTTTGTCGTCGTTACATGAGCGGGAGAAGGGTGGCGCACGGAGTATAAAAGAAAATATTTTTAGAGGAAATTTTGGATGTCGTGGCTGTCTTATGCCCCCCCCCCCCCCCAAGACGATGGATGTCGTCAGTTCCTACATGAAATACACTTTTGAAATATTTTCATATGATGAAATTTAAGCACGTATCTAAATATTAGATGTTTATCTTATGGAAATTGGCGAATTGATAAAATTGGAAGAATCTTTTTTCATAACAATTTTTATAAATTTACATGTTGGAAGAGATGGGAGTGATATAAGAAAAGAGAAAGGATTTTCTTATTAATTTTACTAAATGACAAAACAATAGTTAAATAATTCGTATTATAGGAAATAAGTATTAAAATAAAAGTCACAGTATGTACTGGAATATGTGTGTGTATTCAATTAAGTGTATCTGTACAACTAACTAAAGAGAAAATAACATCGCACATGCATATCGTATTTCTCAGCTGTATTATATAAACAAATATACTCATACATAATAGAGGCCTTGCATTTTTATGAATATAATAAACACACACAATTCTCGAACGCTAAACACCACACATATAATTTAGATTTATATTTTTACTTTCTTATACGTAGTATAAGGAAGTATTGTGATGATGAAAATTTTCGACCTCGAGATTTTTGCAGATGTCCACGTTTTGAGGTCCCCTGATACCAAAAAAGTGGTTTTTAAAAAATGTCTGTGTGTCTGTGTGTCTGTGTGTCCGTGTGTGTGTGTGTGTGTGTCTGTGTGTGTGTGACCACGATAGCGGTCAAACCGCTGTAGATATCAATTCCAAATTTTGTAGTTACGAATATAATCTCCCTCTTGAGAACTGATTAGATTTTGAGCAAAATCGGCAGACCGGAAGTAGTAGTTTACTTCAGTGAAAAAATCGAATTTTGCAAATATTTCGTCAATTACTAAGTTTAAACAAATTTATAAAGAATTCAAATGTACTGAAAATTCAATTTTAGAAAAATTGTTTTAATAAAGTTTTTCGAAATTCCTACCGGAAGTAGGTCTTTTACTCTTATCGAAAATCAGTTTTTTGCGAATATCTCGCAAGTCATGCTTTCTAGGCAGGTACATTTCGAGTATAAAAGTATTTAGAACATACTTTTAAATATCTTTTGTATAAAAAAAAATTCAAAATTTAGACCGGAAGTACCACTTTTACTCTTATCGAATAGCGATTTTTTGCAAATATGTCGTAAATTATGCATTCTATATATATTTATGAAGAGTACAAAAGTATTTAGAGTTGGATTTGGAATATTTTTTGTATAAATGAAATTTCAAAATTCGGACCGGAAGTAACACTTTCATACGTATAAGAAAGTCGTGTGGTGGCCACACCTCATTTTTGTACAGGAAATGCCCATGATGCATTTCTAACACGTATAATATTTATTATTTACATAAATTTGGAGGGGGTAGAGGGGTAAGAAACCCCTTCGTTGAGTGCTAATATAGTACAATACGAGAGATGAGAAAGATGACTAATCTCTGTAATTAATAAAAATAGAAAATAAAGTTGTATTTTATTTATATTTGTGTATTTTAATATTTGGTTTATAGATATATGGTAAATTGCCTACACCCTCAGTGCGTTTTCAGACAAGGCAATTGTGGACTGCCTAACGTCAAAGTCATGTGACCGTGTCATACAGATATAGAATATTACTATATTGGAAAAACTCTGCAAAACTCACTATATTGCTATTTTATTTACTGTTTGCTTTGTGGAGTTTTGAGTTATTTTAATACCTCTCTTATCCTCTTAGCACTTACCCAAAAGCAGATGCTTTGTTAAGTTTGTAAATTGCGTTTTACTTTGATCTAAATTTAATATGATTTGAAAGTTAGGTAGGTTGTATGAAAAATAGAATTGGTGACATAATATTTTCCACGCACGCGTTATATCAAAATGTATAATTCGTGAGAATGGCAGATCATACTACAAAAACATAAGTATTAACCTCTGATTTAAATTGACAACTATAACCATGTTATTATCGAAAACATATCTTAAATCCCTTGTGCAAGTTTAGATATGACGAGTTCATCGCTGGATTTTAACTGAAATTATATTATTGAATATAAATACCGATAGTTTCATTATGACTTATAGAAAGCACATGAACTGATGTTCTATAAACATAATCAAATATAAACTTCATATTTCAAGTTGTATTATCACATTCCTTTTGTATTTTTTTTTGTGTTAAGATATAGACTATGACATACAAACTTAAATTACATGAATTGTAAAAGAAGTGATTAATCATTACTGAAATTTTGAGATTGCATTAAAATGGTCTTCCTTTTGCTTATAAAAAAAATTACTCTGATATACTTGAATTTCATTAGTACGTATATGTAATGGCACACTCGTAATCAACCATTTTTTTATGTTTATATCTGAAAATCTAAGAAGATGAATAGAAATGAATCTTTTATAAATGCTTGGTTAAAATATAATTTGGTAACATTAAGGTATATGTAAATATAAATCAAGAAAAAAAACAAATAGACAAGCTTATAAAAATACGTTCACATTAGAAACATGAAATTCCTTAGATTAGTATCACATCATTAGTAAAAACTTCTTGTTACCATAAATCTCGATTAAAACAAGATGTTTGACTTAATTAAAACGTCCACAAAACGACACATGTAAACTTCACTATCCTTGATCTCAGCAATTTGTTTTAGATTACTGAAAGAAGCATTGGACGAAGAAGGATACCGCAGAAGAATGGAAAAAAAACAAGAATAACGAAATAACAATAATTAATTACAATCAAGAGCGATCGTTGTTACGCTGTTCTGGCCAGGATAATTAATAAAATTTAGGAATATTATAGGAATGTCGACAAAAAAAAAGCCGATTTAAATACAAATTACTTCTTGGATTAACGACTTTAATGTTCACAATTGTTTTGAAAAAGCAATGTAATTGATTTCATGCATATATTTCGTGAATATATTTCACGGTTCTTGCTTCATCCGTTTTTTTCTTACATCTGTCTATACAATATTTGTTTCTTATAATTAATAGTTTTTCATTACAGTCATTATTCTAGAATGTCATCGATTATTTTAAAGTTAAAATATGCAAAATATAACGATGATAAATTATTTAAATTATGTATTAAGAAAAATAATATATTCTAATTAATATTAATAATACTAGCCAAAAAAGTCACTGTAGCTAGCTGTAATAAATTTATCGAAAGGCGCTTATATTGGCTTAGCTATAATCAAGGGAAAAATGCAATTTAGGTTTTTTTGTATTTATTGCAACGAAAATCTTGTAGATTTCTATAATATAGCCGCCAATTTGGCATATTGCAATAATATATATATAAACTCTTTGAAACTATCGGGATATAATCACGACCCCCGGCAGTGTTGTTCCACTGCACTTTATCGTTCTATTCCAATAGCACGTGCTGTTTCTAAAAATGTTGTTTGCGAAGATAAAGTATAAACACTATTCTTGGAATATTTCTAGAA
Organism: Amphimallon solstitiale; assembly: GCA_963170755.1. Classification (NCBI taxonomy): domain Eukaryota; kingdom Metazoa; phylum Arthropoda; class Insecta; order Coleoptera; family Scarabaeidae; genus Amphimallon; species Amphimallon solstitiale. The sequence continues at coordinate 64,969,211 of OY720680.1, forward strand.
AGTAATTGGAATTATTTTGGGTATGCATTAGGCCTACACCCAATACTGTTGATTTTTATGCCTTTGGGATAGTCGTGATAGGAAAAACTATTACAAGGACATAGCTTTTCACCGAGTGTTACATACAAAATATATTAGAATATTTGTTTGGAATATTTATGATATATATGTTAATATTATGTAACCACGTTGGGCGCCAAAACGTACTAGTCAATTTTGTTATGCTATTTCAATTACTTAATCGCCCTGTATAACACATATATTGAATTATATATAAGAAAAAAAATAAGTTTTGCATACATTTTATCGAAAAGTTTGATCAAACCGATCTATAAATATTTTGGACGCTACGTCCGTAGAATGAAACTATTTGTCTAGTTCAATTAATAAAATTAAAAGAATTAACCAGAATAGCAACAACGCCAGATTATTATCAGGTCACTGTTTGAAATCTGTCTGCGTAACTAAAATAGATATATGAACACTAATTATTCTGAAAAAGTATAATTACATTAAATGCGTAATTTTTGTCAAAAAAAATTCTCTAAACTGTAACAACTTGTACGAAAACACAAAGAGCCCGACTTCCGGACGATTAAATGAAGTTCTTCGGTGCCAGATTAATCTTCCACAACAACAAAAAAAGAAGGGAGCTGCTCCTCGTGCAAAAATATACTTCAGCAGGTATTAGGAAGGTGCTCAATCCAGCACTCATTAATAGTCCTTTATCAACGTGCTCTAATTAGCGGTGTACTAGGTAATTAACACGCACTTGTTAATAAAGGTGCACTTCATTAATTGAGGTTCCCTTAAAGTAAAAAGGAAAAAAATATTGCAGCGAGGTAAATACTATATATATTACGGTTATAGATACACGAGGTGTCGCCATTTTATAAGAAATTGTACTCAAAAATATTTTAAAAAAAACGAAAAGAAAATACCTGTCTTTCCAGGGAAAATTCCAATAAATAAACCCAGATATATAATAGTAATTAGCAAAATTTGATTCTTCAGTGCACAACTAATCAGGTTCAAACCATGTGCTCTAAATTAATCCATAGTCGATCGGAAAGAATGGGCCATATGCTGGGTAACACAAATTCCATAAAATTAAAAATAGTCTAATACAACAGCATCGGGTAGTTTCAAATGTACATTAATTAACTGTAAAAGACATTAATAAAAGCACACTTAAGCAGATCGCCTTGACTAGTAAACGACCGATACAAACGTGTCATTTGCCGGGAAACAATTTACCGGTGGGACCGAAGGCAGTGTGATAAACGCGGATAATGCTCGAAGCAACTGCCCTTAGATTGAAATTATAATTAAGCAATACATTAAGACGGAAATTGCGTAGAAAATTACTATGAAATTTTAACGAAAATAACTGAAAAAAAAATAAGATTTCACAAAGAATGCCAAGTTAAATATTCAACATCACTAACAAATGAGAAGAAATCCATGCACTTATTTATGGGTTAAAGTAAGGTGAGTAGATAGTTAGAATGTTAGTCTATATATATCGACAGCGGGATAACTAACGTAAAGACAACAACGAGTAACTAATAATACTAAATATTAAGAAATTAATTAGTTATACAGAGTGTCCCAGAAATAAAAAGACGGAGTAGCAGAAATCGGAAGCTAGATTGTGTAAAAACGTACCCTCAAAATATCAAGTCTTTATTCGTGCGCAGACGGCAGAAAAAAAATAATAAAGAAATCAATTGGCCTTACGCCGACCCTGGACTAAATATTCACCTGCTTCACTTTCACAATCGGTCCTTTTCAGGACCACCATATTACTTGTGTGAAAAAAAGGAGGAGGAATAGATACTTCATAATAAATATCAAACCATTAATTATTTTAATTTTACACTAGCTAGAAAAAAATAATTAGATTGTTGATATTTACTGTAATCTAGAAAAACTACGATTTATTGAATATTCTAAAATAATAATAATCAGCTGTTTCCGACTACAAACACATTAAAGAGCAACAACCTTCCTATTTTAAAAATAAAAACAATCTTTTATTGTCTGCAATAAAGTGGGTCGCCCATCTGGCAAAAAATATGTTTTATATGAATGAGTACGATTTAACGTTTTTTTCCCGTTTTATACAAATAAAAGCGTATTTTTCTATGAATGCGTGTTCGTTTCTATTTACAAATGAGCATTCTTACGTGTATTTATAAACGTACATTCTGTGCCAGGTCCGTAATGAAATTTTTTTATCTAAAAAACAACATAGAAAATTAAATTTTTAATTTCTTTGTCATTGCGGTATATTTGGGCCTGTTTCTGTTCGGACTTTACATACCTGCTACTCCGTCTTTTTATTTCTGGACAACCCTTTATACTGAGTGGAATTTAACCCGTATCAATGAAGTAAGTTACTTCTTAGTTGACAGGCGTGATTTTGTAATAATTTTTTTCTAAAGAAGAACTTACTGATATGATTTTTGTATGTAATTGGGGAACGTCAAAAAATTGTTTACTAGCTAAAGACTTTGAATTGCTTGTAAAAATACATTCCAGAAACATATAAGGTAAAAATACTCTTCCTCTTTTCTTTTACTTTAGAGAAATTAAATTAGCGTAATTCTAGTAGGTGCAGAAGCTGTAATTTTATGTAAGTGAATGGGTAATTAGTGGAACAAGCACCATAAAATAACAATAAATATTAACATTAAAATATGTAAAAATGATTCACTTCTAAACATGTTTATAATATCGACATTAATAAGAAGTTGGAAATAATTAACTAAGACTGTAATTAATACGTAAAAAATATTAATAAGTTTCAAAACGGAATCTAGAATAAGGTTTTTACACTTAAATCAAATTAAAACAATTTAATTTTCGCCTATAGAAATTGGTTAAACCTCGACGAGTGGAAAATGGGAGTATATGGGTGTGGAAAGGGAACAATATTTTGCAAAACACAAAGCTTCGAAAATAAATATTCTATGAACAGCGTCGAGCTTTCGTCGCTGAAATCTCAACCGATAACGCCATCTCGTAAAGTAAATACTTTAGGCACTAATTTAAATGTGGAACATTGTATTTGAGAACTTAGAAATTCCTTCTTAAATTGGAATTAAATTAAGGGACCGTGGTGGTCGGGTGTTCACTTGCTATTGTCATTCCTTTCGATTGTTAATCGTCTGTTTCTACTTTCAATCCCAGTCATGCTTACATGAAGAAATTAATTTCACTCTTCCGCTACTCTATACACTTCTTGTTTACTATACAGTTGCTGTTGGTATTCTGAGGAAACGATGAAAACCACAGCGGAAGATAATATTACAACCATTTTGGAATGATTAATAGATAAGACGGAGATGGCGTAATGCAATTATAACGTTTCTTGTTGCTCTTGTTAAGTTAGATTCTATCATATTAATTGTGATATATTTCCTGAGATAATTCAATATCTCAAGGAATTTAATTATAATTTAATATCCATAGAGTTTTGGACAGTCTAATAATAAAAGTAATAAATTTCATTAACTAAAATGTTAAAATGTTTAAATTGTTATTATAAATACGTTATCAATAAATTATGCGATAAAAGGATTTTTTGTGTGCTTACCAAATCAGCGACTGTATGAATGTTCTTAGTGATTTACCTGAAACAGAAAGAAAATTTATTTAATATATAAGTTTACGCTTCTTCAGAAATTTTAGAAAATTTCCTTAAGAGCTATCTCAATTTTTTGAATAAGTTTGAACTATTGAGTCCCTATCAGGACGGTTTAGTTAAGGGCAAGTCTACTGAGATTGTAATAAATAGCCTTCTCTTCTTCTAATTGCGGGCTAATCCGCATTAATGATTTATTATTAATTAAATAATAAATCATTATTTTATTTAACAGACTCCGATGCCAAGATCGGTGACCTGCTAAATATACGGAAATCTTCCGTTTGCATCTGGAAAACGGTCGATAGTTCGGACGGAGCTTCACCTATCTGAACGTGATGCTCCCTTACGGAAAAGAAAACTTCCACCTGGGGAAGGTTCTTTTAGGACAGGACGGAAGGTAATCTTTTGCTTGGAAAAGATTAGAGGAAAGCCAGTCTTTTACCAAGAGAAGACTATGACTCGTGAGGAAGCAAGTGATTTTTAATGCCTTATTCGCTGGCTTATATAGAGGTCTGAGGCCTCCCACTAGTGCAGTAATAAGCGCGAGCATCTCTGACGTATGCAGAAATGACGTGGTGTGAACCATTCCATTCTGCACACGGAGAGTTTTAGATAATTTAAATATTAATTTAAATCAATTATCAAATCGTTACTGGACAATTAAAATAAAGATTTGATTGCATATAAGATATCAAAGAGAATTAATAAAAAAGTTATACATATTACGAATGAATGTCTATAACATGAAAAATATATACAATATTGACTTGTTTATTAATTTAACGATGCAGGATCGTTACAAGATAGCATTATTCATATTGCTGAGAATGCCTCTAAAATAAATTGAATTACCTATCAGATAATTATCTTTACAAAACCCACGCATACACTACTGAATTTAACATTTGGGTCTTATTACATCAAGCCATTCCAGTGGTAAACGCGCGCCACAGTAAAAAAACGCCCAGGCTGGCCACAGCTGTGACGCATTCAAGCCACATCAATGGCCCGAGTTAGTTTCAGTGCGGCTTTACATGATTTCATTCTTTTTTTTAGTATTCAAGATGTCTTCGTCAAGTGAAGAAGATGACTTGTACTTGCTTCTCTTACTGAAAATAAGGAAACGCAAACAGAATAGGACTTTAGGAGTGCATCCGTTATTATTAGAAAGGTTTTCAAAAGGTGTTTTTCATACTCTGTATGACGATTGAAGAGAAGACGACGACAAGTTTTTTGGGTACTCCCGCATGTCAAAACGACTAATTGGTGAAATTTTTAGAAACCATAGAAGAAGACATCCAAAAACCCTACCCAAGCTACAATAACGCTATTTCAGCAAACGAGAGATTGAAACTTACTTGTTAAAGAGTCCCAAATTGGTGGTTCTAACTCAATGGGACAAATAAAATCTTCTACATTGAAATTGTCGAGATAAACCATGAAGACTATCACTAGTTTTCGGCATTTTGAAAGCAGATTTATAGCATACAACCAGCTCAAACAACGTCAAAAGGACAACTGATTCAACATTCAACAGTCAAGCCAAGGCTAGTGAGTCACTAGTCTTGGCTTGTAGTAGTAGTGACGGAACGGTGGCGCTGTGTAAATGGCTCAGTTTAATAAGCTTCATAACATGGAGAGGGTAGGCGTCAGGAATGGCCAGCTCACGCGACAGACACGACCTCTAGCCACAGCTATGGCCCAGTATAATAAACTCCATATGGCGTCTGAAGTGGAGGCGGGCGTTTGCCACTAGGGTATCTCTCTACAGGTTCGGTCTGTTTTTACCTTGCATGCGAGCTAAAAGTCGTCCGTGTATTGAAACGAACGTTGTTGCCAATATTTATACACATGTGGGCAAGTACTGTTCGACGCTAGACGACAGGCCGATACGATCATGAGATTCCAATATAATGCATGTGTGCATGTTGCAGCGGTTGTTATCTTCATTTTTAAGTATTATTCCCATTCGTAATATTCTTAAAAACGTATCTTAAGTTGATATTACAAGAATTTCTTCACATTTTTATTTTTATGATTGAATTTAATTTGGTTTCGCTGAAGGTCTACGTGTCGGCTCCCGTATGTATATCTGTTAGGTAGGTACAGTTTGACAACTCCTTTCGTGTTATGTACGGGAAGCCGCATGCAAGATAATCGTAGGCCAAACGTGTATAATAAGACATTTAACGCTAAATTCAGATACTTTTGTTTCTATAATGAGCGTGTGTTAGGCACTTAGCTCTAATAATATAAATCTTTGATGAGATCTTCCCTCAAGAATAGAAACACTATTTCTCCTAGAGTTTTTATTACCGACTTCTATGCTTAGTAGGGCAGGTATACTAGAACTCTCAACTGATTTTATTATTTTCCTTTTTACGGTTTACATATTTAATCAGAAAATGAACTTAAACATAAATAAAATTGCTTGAACTCGAGAATATAAATAATATTACAATGGTCTAGCAATTTGTAATAATGATTTATCTAGAAATTCTGTTATTCATAAAAAAAAATATTGGCAATAAATCACTGACTCAATATTGACATCAATACAATTTCACGCTTTAAGAAAATATTTTCAACAAAAGTCCACGTATCAGTCAATCAGGGCTCTATTATATGTATTCCTCAATACCAATTCATAAAATACATCCCTGGTTTATGCTATTATATGTCAATGTTCATTTGCATAATTAATCTAATTGACTATTTAAAATGTTCAAAGTAAATAAATTTACTAACCTTTCAAATCACTTATATGAGTCACCACATAATGAAATTATCATACATTCAAAAAAAATTGTTAATTAAAAGACATTAGTTATTCAAACACGATGTGAAATTCGTTAACATCCATGTCGATAAATAAAATTCGTCTTCTAGTATTAATTACTACGATAGATGTACAAATGAAATTATAATGTACAAGTTTTACAACATTACCTTTATTAATAATAAAAAAAAATTAGCCCTATGTATTTAAATTATTTCACCCTATTGAAGTATAACACAACAAAAAATTAACAAAAATTATTACCAAAATCTTCTACATTATTATGCAAAGTTTTTTGTTTGTTCAATATTGCCATATCTTTTTTAGTAACAGATATTAACAATTCAAAGTATTTATTCTTCCAAACAACTAATTACATATTATTTTACTATTATATAATATTTTAAACAAGTATAATTTTCTATTAATTTAGCATCTAATAGAAAATTTCAGTTATCTCAAACACCAAGTAAATAACCTAGCGAAGAAAATTAAAAATACATAAAAGTGTTCATGAAGTGGAGATAAACGAATTTTTATTATACAAGTACCTATGGAAATCATATTTATCAAATGTAGTTTGTTTTTGGGTTCCCAAAACCCTGCTTTAGACATTAGAAAACCAAACTAAACATACTTTCTAATAATTCAAGACATACAATATTTATTCGAATGCTTTTTACAGATCTTGTTCACCACATTGATGACGGGTAGTTTTTATTTTTCGGTCAGACATACCTATGAAGACGTCCTTTTGTAGTGTGTCGAGCTTGTGCTAATGGCTCATTTCCAAGCAACTTATGGTTGATTTTAGATTTCTTGATAGTTCTTTCGTATGACATTTGATTTTAATATAGTCTTCAAATACTTAAAACAATGTGTAACAAGTATAACCACATCAAAATATGAAGTAATTTAGCGCCTAAATGGATCAAAGGAATATTATTAATTTACAAAGTACATAAATATGAAATCAATAATTAAATATGTCAGTTTTAGTAAAAAATGAAGGCGAGAGTGCTAGTAGTAGAAAGTAATTTTCTAAATATATAAATAAAGGCAACAGGAAATTAATTTTTTAGTTTGTCACTTATTTTGGGTACTTGACACAATTTTGTTTTTCTGTTTTGTTCTTTAGAACTTTTTGGGGGGGGGGGGGTTAAAGCAATCAATTATCAGTTTATTAAAAACTAAACTTTATATATAGTTTACAGAAATGTGTCCCTAGTTGTAGTTTTATTCAAAACTGTTTTAATAATAATTATAATGATAGATCTGTGAAGAAATGCAAAAACTCCACATTTGCATATCTAATTATTCCTTTAATAATGAATCATATTTGCGGAGAAATAGCAAGAAAACTTCACAATAAAAATTGGTGACTATAAAAGAATTGAAAGTTTCTCCTTTTACAATTCCTCTGCTTTTGTTCGTTAGTGTTGTTATAGTTGTTACATCGGTTAAAAGAACTGTACAATAATGAATAATTTAGTGCATGATAATACCACACACAGACGATTCTATTTCAACGACACATTGTAAGCCTTATTAAAATTCCGCACCAACATTTTCTTTGTAGACAATCTCCACAGGGAAATCATCAGCTAATCACAACAAAACAGTCAGTCTCTCTCGCTGCCTTTGGATGGATTCCCTTCATAAACATGCAAACAAGAAGTGGTATCTATGAAGTCACGTACCTATAATATAAGCGTAATTATACTATACAAAAGGAAGCGTGTTTGTGATTCTATTTCAGATTTGCCTTGCATATTATATTTATCGGAAATTTTAATAATGAATAATAATACCTATTGCGTCGCATGAAACTCGATTCATTGATTGTTTACGATATCTTAGGGGTGATATTAATTAAGTAAATTTAGAAATAAATAACCAAATATTGTTTTTATAGGGAAAACATTCGAGCTCTTTCTAGAGAGCCAAAAATAAAAAAAAATATTTCATTTCAAATATTTACAAGACTATTGAAGATTAATAAATAGTTTTAGTACCATATTATCCAGACAAGTGGATAGCTAGAAATAACCTCGAGAAACATACACGATTATACAAGAGGATCTCGCAAACTCAACCCCCAAAATTTGCATATTTCAGGTATAAGAGTAGTACGTGTTAAGATCTATATATCTGGAAATACCAAAAACACTGTTAGAACAATGTGAAACGTACACTGCCAACACGATCTAGATATGAAAGCCGAACAGTTCTAGTTCAACGTTATATTGACGTCAGCCATGAAAATTTAAATAATAATCGTAAGCCTGTTGTCATTCATTGCCAGCCGTTGCATAGTTTGCTAATGTGATGCCGTAATAGTATATTATGACACTAGTGCATAATCAAGCTTTTAAAGCACGAGTAACGAGCGCATCGTGGCTTTAACGTTACGAGTTTTTCGAATAAAATTACATATACCGATAGGTCCAGCTCGGAACGGGCCATAGTCAGCAATGGGTGGCAACACCGAAACCCCCACCGAAACCCCTCTACCCGCAGCAGATTCTATAGCAGTTAAGAATTTAGTAAGACTTAAACCGCGCAAGGATATAGTCGTTTGCATATTCGTTCTGTATACGTAATTTGCCCATTTGTTTCAGACATAATAAGGTCCAATTTATTATTATTATTGTATTCTTAGCTGCTACGGAAAAGTAATTTTAAGTAATAAAAAAACAATAACGTTTTCTAAAAGATAAAAGTAAAAAAATCAATAATTCTGCAAAATAAATTAAAAACACGCGGAGTGGTATCGTACACACGTTGCCACATAGCATTACGTCCATACGTATATTGTTGCCTATGTATGGCCCGTTCCGAGCTGGACCTATCGGTATATTGTATTTTATTTAGTTTCACTTTAATCTTTTCATTTATAATTTTTATGCAAATTTATATATTAGACAAGAAAGATCTTCTCTACGCCATATAAGTATTTGCGGAATCTTTATCGATCTGTGGTTAATAATTATTTTAATTTTCCAAAATGTTAATAATAACTGATTCTCGATTTTCTCGTAGCTATAACTGTAACTATGATTTATGTATATACATATTTTTAAAGAGGGAAAAGCAATCCTTCTAAGTTATTCAAGACCTTCATATTAGACAGTTCAATTAATATATATTTTCTTTAAAATGAAGTAAATTATGCATAATAAATACGAAACTGAATGACATTTGTATTTCAGTTAAAATAATCTCTTGTACTGATAATTTAGCTCTCATTTATTCCAATTTTAAGCAACAGAACTAGAAGAATCATTTTCCGTTTAAAATATAGAAGTACACGTATTTCAGCCTAAACAGGCTTCATCAGGGTACGACGTATATCTGTTGATTTGCATAGCAAATGTCTATGAGAAATCCCAGCGACATCTATTACCCACGCGGTGGAAAAGAAAAGCATAAATTGTCCTTACATTCAAGTACAACTTGTTACATTTTGTTAGTTATATGGTGTTGATATGCAAACGATATGGGAAAATTAAATGTAAAATTTAAGGAGATTTTTATGGAATAAAGCGCAGCAATTTTTCTTATATTAAACAATACAGATGTAAATTAAGAGATCAGTCATTAAAAGGAAAGATGAAAGGTTTAGAGCATTTGACATAAAGTATACCAGAATTAAATGTTCGAGCGTTTTTCCGTCTCGTAGGTTCGAATCGCCTAGTCGGCAGACTGAATAAAAATCTTCTTGCTCGGAGAACGATACCTCTCATGTTTCCATTAGCGTTGGCGACTTAATCTACAAATTTACCTCCCTAACACAGTAATTTTTTACGATTCTTGACGATTTTACCTAAGCTGTGTGTGTGTGGACCATAAAAAGCAAAATATTTGTAGCTATACATATTTTATATATATTCATAGACTAATCTTTATTTATTATTATTTCATATTCTGACATTTCCATTAATTCAGCAGAGTTCTCTTGCACTAAATAGTTCACTAACATTATAACCACTTTTAGAAAGTTTAATTGTCTACTAGAATTAATATCTACAATCGCTCTCCAGTGTTTTCAGTTCTGAAATACCATTATCAAAAGCAAATAATCCTATATTTAGTTTAGGAAAATTATAACTCGAGACTGTAATCTTGACTTATAGCCAACCGTAAGTACATTTTCAATTTGCATAGAAGATGGAGTCCCGGGGAATTAAGGGACCATCGAGGAGGAAATGGGGCGGCTAAGGAGAGGGGGCAAAGTGGTTGCGCTAGGAACGAGGGGGAAGATGCGGCGCTACGATGCAATCTCGAGGGTTTCTCCAATTTCAAGAGAAGCAGCAATTTCGAAAGTTAAGTTAAATATTTTCCGTTATTAAAACAAACAAAAAAAGAAATAGAAAGGGAGAAAAAGAATCCGGAAAAGAGTAATTTTTAAATTACTTAATTACAATTTCACTCCTTCCAGATTAAGATGACTCGCAAATATCGGATTCTAGACGATCCTTCTTGTTTTAATAACGCGGGCAGCGAGATAAGAAGTTGTTATTTGTAGAAATTCCTGGATTAATGCCGGAAGGAAGGTAAATAGGCGTTTATTAGGTTGAGAGAGCAAATTTCAAGAACGGAACTTTTGGAACTTTAAAGATTATATAAGTAATTATATTCATTAGGAATAGTTTAGTAAATATGCCTCTCGTTAAAAACAGCCGAGTTATTCATTTGGAATTGCCCTCATCTACATTAACAATTTGTATGAAATTAGGATATTGTCAATAATAAAATAATTATTTCAAGAACGCTTCCTTTTTCATCTAATACGAGGGATGTCTTTTATGTTTTGCACTGCGACATAGAAAACGGCATTAATCAAATGTCAGTACTAAAAATTAAGCTCCATCTTTACTTAAACTAAATCCAAAGTTATAGTGTGATAAGAGTAGTGTTGTAGCTACAACGAACTGTCAAAGTTGCCAAGTTAGTCGAAAAATGGAATTAAACCGCGAAAATTTTCGAGCATTATTTTTTTATAATTTTCGAAGACAATTATCTCAACAAGAATGCCTTGCCGACTTGGTATCTGTTTTCCGCAATCGAGCACCACATTAGTCAACAATTTCTCGTTGGTATGGAGAATTCAAACGTGGAGGGATTAATCTTAGCGACGATCCAAGAGCAAGCTCGTCAGCGAAGATCGGCATGTGAAGTATAGGGAGACTGAGGCATCATTGGGGATTTCAAAGACTTCAATTTAAAAGAAAGCTGCATGAAGAATTGAAGGGATACCAAGCATAGTGAATTGGTGTCAAAAAACTCTAGACCGCTTCGACGCAAGAAACTCTAAAAACGTGAAAAAGAAAAACATCGTCAGTGTTGATGAATCATGCATTTACTCATATAAGCCAGAAAATAAACGCCACTTCGAGAACGGGTCACTTTGTCGGCTTTTATTCATCTTGGAAGTCGTTCTCGAAGTGTCTCCAAAAAGATGGTCACATTTGTCTCTAAAGCAGGTCATGTAGCAACAATTCCTCTACAAGATCAAAGAACTGTTACTGCCGATTGGTATACAACCATTTGATTGCCGCAAGTCATCGCTGAATTACGAAAAACTAACCCCAAACGACAAATCATCCTCCACCAAGACAAGACAATGCAAGTTTGCACGCAGCTCGCAAGACAATTAAATTTTTAACGCGACAAAACGTCGAATTGTTAGACGATTCGCGGTGCAGGCCTAAATCCCAGCGATTTCTTTACCTTTCCGCAAAATCAAGCACGGAGTGCGTGGTCAAAGATTCCAGAAGGAGTTGTCGATGCCTTCAAAAATGCAGTTTCTACTGTACCAACAAACGGGTGGAATAACTGCTTCCAAAGTTGGTTCGACCGGATGCAAAAATGCATTAGTTATAATGGAGAATACTTCGATAAACAATAAAGTCTTTAAAAGCTATCTATTGTTTTATTCCCGCTCTATATGCAAGACTTAAAAGACATCCCTCGTACGTATCAAGATTTTGATTAAAAATGTATAAAATTAGAATTAGAAGCAGCTAATATATTATAATGATAAACATTAGTATTTCCTGAATATTTATTTTTACTGCCATTAATATCAATAGATGTGTAAAAAATAAAATAAATAACAATGCTTTGCATGAAGCTGTGACGTTAAATTACAGTTAATTCTTTAATTAAGTAATTTAGAGTTGATACTTCACGATTTGATATTTGTTTAGTCATAATAAAATTTATTTGCCAAAGAGCAACGCAGTAGAAGGATCGCAATTTCTTATCATAGCTATAATTATAACGTAAGTGTCTTTAACATTAAACTTTTAAGAAAAGTAATGAAAGATAGAGGACCTAGGATCGAGCCAAGCGGTACACTCGTCTAAATGTACGTAATATGCGATAAATCGGGTTCAAAATAATTTAAAATGTCCATATATGTAGCTTATAAAAGTTTGTCATGGTCAAGCAGAAATCCTTCGTTAAAATACATATTTAATACATGCAGTTATTGCGGTTAATGTTCCGAAGCAGTCCTCACTTAATTAATTAATAATTATGGATTTGTTTCTACAGAAAATGAAAATTTTGAAGATACGTGTGCTATAAATATCTTATAGTTATAGTTAAAGCATTTATTTTTACATTACATCAATCATCATACTTAAGTGATATACAAGTCTTTTTAAAAAAACCATCTGGCTAAATGTTTAAGTTTGCCCTGTACTTATTGTTCGTAGCAACAAAAGTCTGTTGTCCTGTCTTTGTTTCTTTTGATATGTTATTTGTGCTACTTCCATCGTTTGGATTCTGAACAACTGACGTTTCGGCGGGCATTACGTCTGCCGTCTTCAGAGCCGTCCTATAAATAAAGCGCTGTTTCTTGCCAAAACTAAACTGAATCGTGTTTTTACGGTGAAAATTTGTATAAAACACTTATGACGACAGTTTTAGGCGAGTGTCAATGTGACGAGTTATGTTATACTTGACATTTAGAACTGTAATAAGTGTTTTAAACAAATTTTCACCATAAAAACATTTTTTCAATTAAGTTTTTGCCATAAATAGCCCTTTATAGGGATTATAGGACGTAGTTTCGCTGTATCTTTCAGACATTTTCTGTTAAGGCTTACACACGTTAATTGAGAGATCTAAGAATGTATTGAAGTTGCAGGTAATTATATTCAAAAAGAAAAGCAATTTTGTACTTTTATTTTCTGTCCTTTACCCCCCTCCATTTCCGCGAATGCATTTGTTCAAAATTCAATAACGTTAATAATTTCCCGCACTGTATATATGTAAAATGACTAATTAATGTTATTATCATAACTGGGAATATTATCCATTCCTGTAACATATGCATTATTTAATTGCTTTATAACAGAAGTAATTTCACTAGGTGTAAGTGGCCGTAAAGAACAAGGCATCAATTACATCATTATTTCTATTTTGAATTGTAGAAATCAACATTAACTGCTGCAGTAAAGATATAAAGTTGATTAAGAAATCTCTGGAAGGTCGGATTATAACAGTCTATGGTAAAAAGTGTGTTTTCTCTCTAAAGAGTAAATACCTTTGAACAGCTGCTTAAGAACTTTCTCTCTAATAACCTACAAAATATAGAGAAAATAATTTAACAAAGTAAAATAGTATAACAAATTATATGACAGTCGGTTATAGTAATTTGTATGTTGCAAGATAAACGAACGAAAAGAAAAGAGGAATCCTAAAATGGGGTGAAACTGATTTCGACAGGCGACTTTTATAAACAAGGAATAGTGAATATTTATGAACCTGTCGCGAAAGCTGTATGTTTACTGCGAAAACGAAAATATCTGAATTCGGTGTTTCAGAAAGGATTTCAAAGAGATATACATTTGGCAACATTGAACATGGATATTACCATTAATGTTCTAGTTAAATTTTCGAAATCATTTTATTCATCGTTAGTAATATCAGATGGGTAACATTTGTTTAATTTAGTAACAGTAAATTAGATTACGTTGTATGTTCAGCTTGTTCTAAAACACTGAGGTATTCACCGGCATCTGGACTATTTGGTTGGTGTCCGTACTTGCAAAATTTATATAATAATAAAATATAGTATAAATTGTTATGTACATCTATGGAAATGTTTTGCATGTACCAATATAATATGTTTTTTCTGTTCTTTCTAAGAATATTAGGAATCAACAATATTTATCCACGTAGTGAATACGGTTTTATTTGAAGTAAGTTGTTTATCTCCTGTATTTTATATTTTACTATCACTTTGTTTCACTTTTTATCTTGATATACCAATACAGAAAAATTAAATTCTTTGGGTGGTTTGTATAAGTCCTTTTTTTTGTGTTATGTTCAGTCAGTTAGGTATAAAGGGATACAATTAAAGTTATTACTTAGAATCAGACATATATTAATCAAAAATAAAACAAATTTTATGTAACAAAGAACACTATACAAATACATAATACATTACCAATGTAATCCAGTGAAAATTTAAAGTCAATGAAGATGTCAGTGAAAAACAGATTGAATTAAAAAGTAGTTTTATAGTGTTAAAGTTTTAAATTTATATGTGTGCTGAATATTGTAACACATAATATATTGGAAACATAAAGAAGTAACAAGGGAAAAAGAAGAAGACGGAAAACAAGAAATATATTTGGGAAAGAAGATACCTACACAAAGAAAACACACTCTAACATCATAAATATAAGTATTTTTATGTTATCTACCTAGCCATGAAAAAGAGGACATAAGAGAACAAAAAAAAAATATTTTTCTACATAACTCCCTTCAACACTAATACACTTATTCCATCTTTTTTTCAGTTGCCCCATATCCTCAGAAAAAAAAATGCTTCGGTAACCCCGCAAAATATTCTTCAACAGCTTCTTTGAGTTCTTCATCAGAAGCAAAACGTTTTCCTCTGAGATGCTTTTTTAAATTTTTGAATAAGAAGTCTGACGGAGCTAGGTCGGGGCTATAAGGTGGATGCCGTAACTCTATAAACCCACAGTCATTGATTATCTGTTGAACTTTGTTTGCCTTATAAACCCGACAATTGTCGTGCAGCAACAAGTTTTATTGTGGATAAGAATGCGGGCGTTTTTCCTCCAGAGCAGTTTTTAAATTTTTAATTGTGTTTCCGTAGGCCTCTCCATTTATGGTAGACCCTCTCGGCATATATTCAATAAGCAAAACTCCTTCAGCATACCAGAAAACAGTTGCCATCAGTTTTTTTCCAGAAAATTGTGTTTTGGCCTTTTTTGGTGGTGGAAAGCCCTTATGAACCCACTGCATGGATTCTTGTTTAGTAGGAGGGTCCCAATAATATACTCAAGTCTCATCTCCGGTAATAATTCGAGATAAAAATGTTTTGTCCCTCTCCAACTTTTCTTGAGAAACTTCTTTGCTGTACAGTTTTTGTTCAGGTGTAAGCAATCTGGGTTTCCACCGTGCAGACACCTTCTTCATACCCAAATCGTCATGCAAAATTATGAAAACACTTGTTTCGGATATACAGACTTCACTGGCAATGACAGAGATCTATACACGCCGATCTTTCAGTACCAACATTTCGACACAATGTTTTCAGTTCGAGCTTCAACGGGTCGTCCGGACTTTGGGTCATCATTGATTGACACTCGGCCCCATCGAAAGAGTTCAGACCAATATTTCACTTGGAAATAAGATGGTGTAGCTTCCCCATATACAGCAACCATTCTTTCATGAATTGCTTTTGGACCATTGCCTGCCTGTCAGGAACTTTATTACGCTGCGATGTTCAACTTTAGTTTCACTCATTTTATCGAGAAATGGACCGTCTCAAATCTCTATACACTGCATAAACTAAACGCAACTTAGCATATGTACTTCTAATAGTGACAGCACTTTTTCAATAATTTGTTTGACATCGTCACTTTTTTGTTTCATGGCTAGGTAGATAACATAAAAATACGCCCTCGTATGTTGAATTCTAACTCATAACAACATATCAATATTTACTGTCATTATAATTCAAAGGAATATCGAAATTGTCATAATTGCAATCTACAGTAAATATAAAATACAACAAACAAACAGACAACTAAGGTAACAAATTAAAAATTATTATTTAAACTCAAAACTTGGGGACAATATCCATATAACTAAAATGAATACTTAGGTATATGAAAGTTTAGACCTGATCGAGTATCATACGAATTAATGTCATAATTACGTCGAAACTCATGCTTATTTCTGTGTACCTACAAAATTTAAAAGTGGGTATATATGTATAGCAGGCATGGGCAGAATATTCCACTGCTTGAAATAAGGGCTATATATATGATTGTCTGGAACTAATTCCAGCCATAGAACGTTTTTGTGCAAAAAATTCATTATCAGCCGCACTGGGTGTCTCCCAAACAGTAACGCCATACATCAATCTAGGGTAAAAAAATGAGGTGTGGCTACCACACGACTTTCTTATACGTATATGAGTGCTTCAAGTTTTTTTTATAGAAAAGGCGTTGAAAATTAAGTTCTAAATACTTTTATACCCGTAACGTACCTGTCTAGAAAGCAGGACTTGCGAAATATTCGGAAAAAACTGATTTTTGATAAGAGTAAGAGTAAAAGACACTTCCGGTAGGAATTCGGATTAACTTTTTAAATTAAATTCTTCTCAATTTTAATTTTAAGTACATATGGATTCTTTATAAATTCGTTTAAACTTAGTAGTTGACGAAATATTTGCAAAATTCGATTTTCTCACTGAAGTAAACTACTTCTTCCGGTCTACCCACTTTACTGAAAAACTAATCAGATCTCAAGAGGGAGATTATACGCGTAAATACAAAATTTGGAATTCATATCTACAGCGGTTTGACCGCTATCGTGGTCACAGACACAGACACACACACAGAGAGAGAGAGAGAGACTTTTTTTAAAAACCACTTTTTTGGTATCTTCAAAACTTGGACATCTGCAAAAATCTCGAAGTCGAAAATTTTCGTCATCACAATACTTCCTTATACTACGTATAAGAAAGTAATTACTAAAATAAAACGATAGCAAGGAATTAAAGTCAATTATAGATTTCAAATTACGTATCTGATGGCAACTTGTGTTTAATTTACTTTTAATATCTCGACAATGAACTTCCCAATACAGTGTTTCATCCATATTTATTCCTAAAAACTTTATTTCATTGACATATTCTATTCCTTTATCTTGTACAAATAAATCTAAATCCAAATGAGCCTTATTTTGTATTTTATGAAAAACCATAAATTTTCTTTTGTTATCTTTTAGATATAACTTGTTACATATTAGCAAACCAAGAAGTCATGTTTTGTAAACGAATATTTATTTGACTGTCTTCACTTTCAGATATATTTGAAGCCGACACGATAGCGCAGTATTATAAGCATATACTGAGTTATTTTGAAATTTTCAAGATAATCTGCAACGTCATTAATAAAAATCAGAAAAAGTCTCAACCGGCAAGGTAGAAGATTTTATATTTCTAACACAACTATTAGCCTTACGTCAGCCAACTGAAATCTATCACGCAGACAACTCAAACACTCAAACCACTGCGCAACAACACCTGAAATTCTGTATCACTCCAGTTGATCAAGCAAAATGCCATGATCAACACAGGCACGGCTTAAATCGCAAAAAATTCCAACTGAATGTTTTGATGTGTCCAAATCTGAATATGTATTCATACATCAATTCTTGTTAAAGTTGAACGATTCCCACGATAACCAGTTGTTGACTTGTTAAAACCTTACTTTTATCTAAATGCGAGAGTAATCTACCCAACCTGTCATTTTCAAAAACATTAGAAAAACTGGGATAAATCGTTAAAGGACAATAAATAATTGACCATATCTAATCTACAGCCTCTTTTGTATAACTACAGAATACAAGGACTTTTTAATTTTCTAGGAAATTCTCCCGTCTTAAATAATAAATTTACCAAATACTTAAGAAGCTTAATTAGCAATTCTGAAATATTTTTAACTAAACTGCTAGGTACTTCATCCATACCTGCAGATGGTGTATTATTAAATTTGTTGAGCAATTTTTTCATCTCATACTCATTGAGAGGTAAAGCAGACATATTATGGGCAACATGAATACCCACCATTAAACTCATCATTACTGACAGCAATACGCGACACAACTTTACGTAGTGATTCAATAAAATACCCATTACCTCAGCAACTTGTTCAGGATCATCTATAAGTTAACCATCAATACCAAAACAATGTTAACTATGGACTTTGGTGTGCCCAATGATGAAAATTATGAATATTAAACACACCATATCTGGTAAACATGCACTCGTCCCAAACAATACCTCTTAAAAAGTCGATTTTTTGAATCCTACATAAGACTGTATTGCAAAAAATTAGTTGAAATAGCTGATCATTTCCATAGAGGGGCTAAACTTTGGAAACATGACATCTTCTTCTTATGTTATCAACCATCGCTTATTTCTATTCTTATATTATTAACACCCTTGCACTCCGTACTTTAGACTAGTCTAGACAATATACACAGTAACATTTAAAATAATCTTGTTTTAAATTTTAAACAGGTCCCTACAATGAAAACGTATTCCCAAAGGACACGAATAATTATTTTTCTACTCCCATACTTTAATTGTATTATTAGATATGCCGAACCTGTACTATAATGATGTTCATTACGATACAGATTTTCATTATGTTACAAGTTTATATCCAATAGGAATACAGATTTTTCATTACGATACAAGTTTATATCCAATAGGACTGCGACATTTCAATATTCAAACAATATTCAATATGGCGACTGCATATCTGACAGATATACAAATTAAATAAATGTGACAGTTCTCTGCAATTTACAAGTAAGTACTTAAAATTTGTGCTTTTTTGAAAATATAAACGGTAAAAATGAGGGATAATGACAGTGAAATGTAATAATTGACTCCACCAGAAAATATGGAACAAGCCTTAGTAGTAACGAACAATTTATTACCAGCCAAATTCACAAAAACGTACGGAAAATTTTAACCTCAATTTATGAAATGGATTGTTCAAAAAATATGTTTTATTATGGGGTCGTAGAAAAAATAGTGTATGCAACTCGCATTTAATGGCTATTAAAACACTCGTATTCATTACAATACTCGGCTTCGCCTCGTATTGTAATTCTCTTACTCGTGTATTAATAGCTATCATTAAATGCTCATTGCATAATATACTATTATTACACCTAATCGAGATTTCATGATAGATATTGCAATTCTTATACCATAAGACCGCGTGCGTCTGCATTATCGCGATACCTGTAGGGTAAGCGAAACAGATAGAGATGTCTATGTATTAGAACGGTAAACAAGTGGACGCAGTGTTATACTGGATTACAACAGAGCTAGTATTTCGCATATGCCTATGATGCACTCGTATTTGTCCAAAAAATCCACATTTATACGGTGTAGTCGGGCAGTCGCATTCGCCGTCGCTTCCACATATGGGCGTCAGTTCGAGTTTTATTATTGCTTAAGAATAACATTTTTTTAGCTAATTACAGGTTAATTGCAATGTTGAATTACAATTCTGTTTTAAGAAGTAAATATTTTATGTTTCAGTATTTTATTATAGTTGAGTTTTTAGATTATAATATTTGTTGAAAAATATTATTTTAGTTAAGAAGTTTTTTTTATTTTAAAGTCTAGGAGTTATTTATTATTTATTTTTGCTCTTTTATGTTGTTTATGAAGCTGTGATGAGTTACTTCACTGACATATTATCAGTGATTATCTGATGCTTCACACAACTACAAATAATTACTTACAACGGGAACGCAATACCTATTACATTGCTTTTCACTTGATTTGCCTACGAATACATTTATACGTATAACTTATTTATACGCCCGCTGTCGGTGTGGCAATTCAAGTTGGCACGCCCATTTATAGTCGACCAGTAGTTACTAATACATGCATCGCGCTATGAACGGCGGCCACACGGTATAGGTATGTACCTACTGACAGATAAGTATTCTTTCTTAATTTCTACTACGCCTATTAACAAGCATTTTCTTTTCAGGTTATTGAATTATTCATAGTAGGTAATTGAAAGATACATTTACAGTGTTGTATTGAGTACTATATTCAGCGTTTTATATTTGTTTACTGTTAGGTTGAATTTGTTTTGGGGTTTACTTTAAGAAAGAAAGTGCATTTCAATTTTATCGCAAGCCGACCTTTGCCTGCCTAGATCGACATGTACAGGGACGAATTTTACTTATGTGAATGCATTTAACATTTCTATATTGTTCTACTTTCATCCTTGTACTTTGATATGTGTGACTACATCGTCCTCACAATATTTTAGCATTATTTAATTATTATTATTTAAGACATCACTAAAGGTATAATTATTATAAAAATATATTGTGATTAATTTAATGCCACTTTACGGAACCATAATTCATAGAAGTACTTAACTGAGTATTGGAACCTCTTCCCAGTAATATACACGTCTACAAAACTCGAACTTGCCGGCACCCTTCAACTTAGCAACCCTTCCACCAGCAGCGTTCCCGGATTCTTACGGTTCTGCGATTTTAAACTTTCGGTCGACATAATTAAACTTCAAAAGTGATTACGGCGTTAACTTTGACAACTTTAAGTTTAATGAATGTTTTTAATTTATCGTCCGTCTCTTTTGACATTAATTTTCGTGCAAATGGGCGGCAAGAGTGTAGGGGGCGTGGGGGTAAACACGTATACCCATTTATTACAAAAGCTGACACCTAATATTTATTTACAAAGTTTCGAGCAAAAGAGATTATTTTAAATAACTAAAAGAAGGTTGAATCGTTTATTTTTCCTTCGTTGTTTTATTTTGCTTCGAGAGAAACGTTATTTCGTTTCTCAAAAGATAATACTAGGATTCCCTTTATTAAAAGTAAGTTTAAAAGTCTTTTGTTTAAGGGTATTATTACTTGGAAAATTTTCTGGAAAGAATTGTTTATGTTTAGAAATCTAAAACTGCTGGATATTTAAGAAAATTAATAAAGTATCTTAATTCTTAAAAAGTTAATGGACTTAGAGGAATATTTAACCTCAAGTCTTGCGACGGTAACTAAATGTTTTCTAAAAATTTTGATGAACATGACTGTTCTAGTTTTTCAATTCAAAAATATCTTCCGTTAATTTTATTAATTCACAAATATCAGTTTGAATTTTATATAAAAAAAATTAAAGTTAATAATCAATTGCAATCAACAGTCAAAGGCAAGGCTTAAATCGAAAAAAATTCCGCTGAATGTTTTGCTGTGTCCAAATAGTCTTATTATTTTATTGACAGGTATTGGCCGTGCAGGAGGTTAAGGATTTGGGAGTGCTATTTGATCGACATTTATCCTTTGCCAAACATATCACTAATGTATGCAGTTCTGCCTCTGGTACACTTGGTTATTAAACACTTCACATTCTAACCAAATAGATGTCCAGAGGTCATTAATCGAAAATTGTTGATTTAGGAAATCTTCCTTCCAAATTGGACTACGTGATTTCAATCTATAGGGTGATAAGTTCTGAAGATCTTGAGTAATTAAATATAAATTAGGAAAATTTTGATATTTATCCCAACACCGTTTTAAAGACAATTTTCTTCTTAACTGATGAGGATAAAGTTAGCCAGGACGTTGAGCCAAAGAAGTGGAGTAGATTTTACTGTACCCGTAATAATTCCAAGTGTAAAATTTAACTAAATATCTGCTTTACCAACATGTACGCTATTCATCCAAACTGCACTACAATATTCAGCAGCAGAGTACACCAATGCAAGAGCGGACGTACGTAAAATGTCTGCATGAGCTCCCCAATTTGAACCAGCCAACATCTGTAAGATATTATTTCTTGTTTTAATCTTCATACGCAATTTATCAATATGTTGTTTATATGTTAACGATGTATTCAGAGTAACTCCTAGGTATGTTGGATTAAAATTATGTCTTAGAACGGTACCATTAAAAGATACTACAAGTTTTTTATGTTTTTCGTTATTCTTAAGATGGAAACAAGAAACATATGACTTAGATGGGTTAGGAGATAACCTCCATTTTCTAAAATAATGACTCAGAATCAATAGATCTTTGTTTAAATTAACTTCAATTTGATTGAAATTATTGTGTTGATAAGCAATTGCCATGTCATTAGCGTAGATGAGTTTTCTAGAAGTCATATCTGGTAAATCACTTGTATATAGATTAAAGAGAAGAGGGGATAATACCAATCCTTGGGGTAAACCATTATATAATATTTTAAATTTACTACTTTCTCCATTGATAAAAACTAAATTTACGATTTGTGAACATATTTTCCATAAGATTAATTAAATTACCATTAGGCACATTATATAATTTTAAAAATAATCCATCTAACCAAACTGTATCATAAACAGCTGTTAAATCAATGAAACTAATTCCAGTTTTTAAATTCTTTTGAAAACCATTCTCTATACAGAAAGTCGTGTGGTGGCCACAGAGCACGAACTCCTGCTAATGTTGTTGACTTGATAAAATTTTATTTTTATCTAAATCTATCCAACATGCCATATTCAAAAACTAGAGGACAATAATTGGCCATAACTAATCTAGAGCCTCTTTTGTATAATGGCAGATCACAAGCAATCTTTAATTTTCTAGGAAATTCTTCTGTTTCAAATGATAAATTTACCAAAAATACCAGAGGTTTCATTAGTAATTCTGAAACATTTATAATTAAGCTGCTCGGTACTTTATCTATACCTGCTAATGGTGTATTTTTTAATTTGTTGAACAATGTTTTTATCTGAAACTCCTTGAGAGGTAAAGCACACACTACGGGCAACATGAACACAACCACCATTGAACTCATCATTACTAACAACAATACGCGATACAACTTCACGCACAGACTCATTTTCTATTTTATTCCTCTTAGCTACGAATGTTATATTACAAGAAATTGTAATTTAACTATAGGTTCTCAACTGCCATCTAGTTGGGCGCCATAAATGTAGTGTTATTCATTCATATGCTTCTTAACTGCAGCCACACTTTCTTCATAATTCATTGCGTGATTTAAGATACCCACTCCACTGCAAAATAATTCGCCAAGGTCAACCCTTATAAATATCTCCCTGTGACATACTTTAATTTTCTGTGAAATAAAACAAACAAATGTTTATGATTTACACTGTATTTATTTAATATTTAATAACAACAACAACGATAGCTGTTTCGCTACACTATAGCTTCTTCAGATTGACATATAATCCAATCCAAGGCTTTAATTTTCATTTTTCACAAATTTTTAGAACTTACAAATTAAAGCAATTTTATATACAATAAACATTATACATTTGTTATTTTTAAGAAATAATTAACATATAAACTACCATAAATGTTGTTACTTTCAAAGTTACGTATTTATTATAATAGTCGCAGATTACACCTGTGATAACGATTGAAGTACGACAGCGGCGGTCATGAGAAATGGCAAGACATTTTCGAATTAAATCCGAGGTGGTCGGCGAACCATAGAAATAAGATGACATACGAAATTAAATAAGGAAATGGAGTCGAGAAGGCTGTTACGAAACATCATCCTGTGCTGCTGCTGCTGCTGTTGCTGCAAAGACGAATAAACAGAAAACCAAATTAAAATTCATGGGTTAGATATAAATATAAATAAATGGATTAAATGCGGACACAAAGTCAACGTAATTAAAACAATAATGAATATTAATGACGCTCATCTCATAAAAGAACGGGAAATCTCCATTCCACCACCGTTCAGACGAATATCTTCCGTGACTGTTCAGATTGTGCCCGGTTTTTTCCCTTTTCGTCGGGCATTAATGTTCGTTAGTGTAGAAATGAATGGTCCTAGTTTCCTTTAATGTTTCATTATTACTATATCTCGCTGTCCGAGTAATAAATCTAAAGATAAATTGAAATGTCTATAAATGTAATATTAATTTGTATACAAAATAGAATAAGCAATTTTTTTAGTAAGAATAATAAGAAATCCCAACCAACAGATCTATATACAAAAACTTCTGAGAATATAAAATTTGCTCATAAAAATCGTAATAATTTAAGATTTCTCTGCACCAACATTGAAGAAACAAACACGTATAATAATTCAGAATATTCCATCCTGCGGCAACTGTGATGGCATATGGGAAATATTACGTTTTTGTCTTATTATTGAAAAACAGGCTTCTGATTTGAAGTATTTCTGTTACACAATAACGCGGATATCGAACCCAATATCTTGTAACTATGCAAAACATCGCTCAAGAATGTCTTTCATTTCAAAAAAAAAAAAATCTAAGATCCTATGAACCCAAAATTCAGTCTTGGAAAATATTCCAGGCCCTTATTAATAGAAATTTCATCAAAATTGAAGCTGATTGACTTTATTTCTTCACCATTTCGCTTAAATTACCATCATATAGGTAGCAAATATATTTGAAATTGGGCGTTATATACCCCCTAGTTCAATCATTTGAAACAGATATATGTGTTGCTTTAATCATATTTCTAAATCTATTTTATGTGCACCAATAGCAAGCACACCTTTAACTTACTTTATCTATGCTGCCAATACTAAAGATCGACTGGAATCATTGCGACAAAAAAATACCTGGTATTTGTTGTGTAAATTTATATGAAAGTGTGTATCAGTTCAGTGCTTCCCTTGCAATAATCATAAGAACAACACTTCTAAATATGTACTTCCTACACATTACTAAACTGTCGGCAAATGAAACAATTTATTGTTATTGCAGACGCGTGCCAGGTTTTGCTTGCGGTAATTACAAAATGCAAAAAGAATCGAATGTGAGCAAAAAAAGTCAAACGAAGCAATCGTGGAACAAAAAAAAAGAGTGGTTACGATTACAATCTATCTACTAAATAGCTATTTTATTTCATAGTTTAGAATCAATCACGCGTTACTTTCTATTCCGCGAATTGGTTCAACGAATTCACTTTCCCTTTCAATTTGATTAATCTAAATGCCAGTGCAGGATAATGCCAGTTTCATAATTTTAATTAAATAAACAATAACGAAATGATAAATGTTCCGGCAGCAATGAACAAATGCATTATTAGTACTGCGTTATAAAATACAAATACTACATCGCATGTGTTTGCATTTGAAACCTCACAATGTAACAGTAAAATACTACACAAACCGATATACTCGTTGAATATTACTCTGTATAAATATAAACATGTTGACTGTACGGGTTGACTATTTGGTTGGCACCACTGAAAATATCTGCACTTTCGATTACGTAATAATGTCTTGGTGTGAAACTATTTGTCTATTTATCTATTTATTTTTACGGCATTTAAGCGACTTTTATGTAATTCGAAGTGTCATTTAATGAAATATACATGGCTGCTGATAAATAAAAATAGTACAAGATGGTGATTGTAAAAGCTAAAGAAAAAAATGAATAAATAGGCGTAAATTAATTAAATTGGAAGAACATGGAGCGACGTCAATATTTTTTCTCTTTAATACTTACTTTATTGTCTAAATGAGCTTGTATTAGAATTTTAAGATCGTTGAAATTAACATTTTTACTACTAGCAGCGGTAACTTTTCAAATGCCTTTTTATTATTAGAATTTAAATAGCCTTGTTTAAATTACTTGATAATAAAATATGTGCTACTTTCTATATTTTTCTTAATAATAATACATATACATATATCAAGTCTGACAGAATGTTGAGTTTTAATTATTTAACAATAACATCTTACTGATTCTCATTTTAATAGTTTTTTAATATTACATAAGGATGTCACTAATATTTTAACAATATTGATATCTTTTACCAGTGCCAATTCATTGTTCTAAGTACTATTTGGACTTGAATCTTATTTACGGATAACCTCGATATTTTATTTATTGTTTTATATATATACAGGTTACCGCTAAATAGGTATCAGGCTATGCGAATCTGAAGAATGCGTATAAATGTCTAACTGAAAATCAAAAAAGAAATTTATTTGTAACTCATAAAATATTTCTACATTTTTAGGGCCAAAATGTAGTTAAAGTTGGTTCATAGCTTTGTTTATCCTATACGCATTTAGGTAAATACCACTAGTAGTAATTCCAGTTTAAGATTCTTCCAAAAAAAAAAAGAAAACGATAAAATGCAAATAGTTACAACCTTTGAGAATGAATGGCAATTGAAAAGATTTTCTATGGCGATGTTTTCTTTTCTTTTCGTTAAATAGAAGTATATTATTTTACGTTCCTCTATATGAAAATTATTATGTTTGTATATTAACTGCGACAGGCTGGGACGCGAGGAAAGAAAAATCAATTTCATGTCACTGCGTGCACATTGGACCGCGATTTTTTTTTGTACGGGTTTTACTCCTATTTTTCTTTCACATCCTTTTTTAATGACGCTATTTAAGACTAACCCTGTATATTACATATATATATAGAATTAAATAAACTTTAAGCCAGCAAATTTATTTATCATTTAGTTTTTTGCCGATAATTATCGATAATCAATAGTCCCAATAAAATGCTAAATTATAATGAGCCGGATGGACTATATTTATAATAATAATAAATGTTAAAAATAATACATTATTACAAAACATTGCAATAGGTAATAATTGAATGTGCTGAATTTTAAACTTCCAGCGTTACTCTTTGACATGTACTCTATATTCACATGTAGTAACTAACAATAAATCTTGATGGTATTTACATTTGTTCAATTACTAATAATAAACTTATTCTGGTTCTCTTAAACCTAGATCGTGTTGATTCTGATGTTTCAAATTCTTATTGATATGGTTCAAATAAACTAATAGTAGCGATTGTGAAACAATTAATACTTAAGTTAAATATTTATATAGGGGGGAATAACACTCGGAAATGTATACTAACAGTTATTTATTTATGATATTTTGTTAATAATATATATATTACCATTCAGTAAAGTCAAATTGATTTCTTAAAGAATTCTCTGTAAATAGATTAATACTAGAAACGTTTATCTGATTAAATATTAACAGTGATAAATTATACTTTGATTAAAAATTTACAATAATAACTATTCATTAAATTATAAACTTGAATTTATTTTGATATAGCTTTATTTCAAATTCTAGATTTGTGGCTATGAAATGTTCATACAAATACCTTTGATTAATATTTAGAGTGTGATGTCAACGATTTTCGTACATGTTGCTAGACCATTTCCAGCGTATTTTCCGTAAATTACTAATGCTGCTAATTTATATTTACAAATTCTTCAACTTCTTGAATTTTTCTCTTACAATGGCTGCTTATTAAATAAGTATTTATTTTGTTGATAAACATATACCGGTAGGTTTTCTGGTAACGCAACGATTGTATAGCGCATGTATCAGTCCCCACAACTGAACGACTACGTATATGTACTCCCCTCCGTTAACCAGAGCGGTGGTAGTAGTATACTACAGCCGTTCGCGTCGGGGAATACGATAACTGTAGCGAGTGATAGTGGGGACTTGGACACTCCTCTGTCGTTGCTTCACCCGAAAACTTACCGGTATAGCAGTGATACTGTTTTTCCATTTTCCACAGATTTCCTCTCTTCCCCCTTTTCTCTAGTTATAACTGACAGATTCTCATCAAAATTACTTTAGAGATGTGGAAATTAACAGCGCCTTTTATGATACACTTGTGGTAATATCCACTTTAATATTTAATATCTTAAAAAAAACATACTATCGAATTTGTTATTTTTCATGGATAACTTTAATTATTCTGTTTATGTTTACAAATGTTCAATTAATGACATGCAACCATATGTGCTTGTTTGTATGCATGGTTATATATAATAATACACAATAATGATGATTTGAATTTAAATGATTAATAATAATTCCTTTACAAATAAATAATGTACAACAATAAATGAAAATCTTATAATCTTATAATTACTTTTAATTCAAATTTCCTAGATACAAATTCAATAATGATTATTTAATTTTGACAATTACTTTTTACAGTAAATATTCAAGCATAGTCTTAGGAATATAATTACGTATATTCAAGGTACTGTTTTTATTACCTTTTCAAGAACAGTCGGACATGTCTATGCATGTTAGTTTGTGTTTGTGCGTTCCTGTTCCTACAATTTGAGACTTCTCTAACAGGATACTATTAAAACATTGAGATTAAACTCGTCATTTCACACAAAAGTATCTTATATTATATGGAAAAATCAACATCAATTTAATATCATTTTAAGGTTATGTAATATCATAAATTGGTATCGAGATAAAACGTTATTATCTAAAAATTAACCGTTTATAACCCAAATTCTTGATTGCCAATTGAAGACTGATTTATAGACTGTCAGTTAACATTTAATATTCCTAACATCACACTTTGCTCATCATATACATTCATAAAAGATGTTTACGAAAAAAATATTACGAGAAAAGAATGATTGACCATTTACATATTTCACCTACGTATAACATCTGTTTTACAAACAGATAATTAATAGTCAATAACTGAATATACATTGTTTGGATTTAACAATTCATTTTGCACATTAATCAACCAGAAAACGTAATAAAGTCTTTCGATAAACCAACAAAGGTAGGTATATATATATGTATTTTATGGTTTAAATATTCCTGCACGGCATGGCATAAATAAAGAACATTTCTGAAATAGAAATTGTGCAATAATGTGTGTTTGTGTGTATGTATAAGATAAATATGTTACTGAACCCTCCACCGCTCAAAGATTTTAATTTTAGCCATCCGTAAAATTATTATAATGGCGTGTCATATCGAAATTATCATGTCTATTATTATAGACATGATATAATGTTATGATAGGAGGTTTGTGAAGGGATTTTTAATTTATTTCAAAACAGATGATGAAATATTTTATTACAAGAAAACGAAATCTTTAAATATAAGCTTTTAACTTCGTATCCATCGAAATTTGAAGCTATGTGTCGTGGTAAGGCTGTTAAAAGGCCCGATCTAGGGGGGGGGGGCAAATGCCCAGAACGGCAAAATGAGGGCTGGCAAAACTGAGGGCGGTTGGCGACTACTAAAAAAGTAATTTTATAAATTACTGCATCCTTTTACTTTCTTATACGTAGTATAAGGAAGTATTGTGATGATGAAAATTTTCGACCTCGAGATTTTTGCAGATGTCCACGTTTTGATGTCCCCTGATACCGAAAAAGTGGTTTTTAAAAAATGTCTGTGTGTGTGTGTGTCTGTGTGTGTGTGTGTGTGTGTGTGTGTGTGACCACGATAGCGCTCAAACCGCTATAGGTATCAATTCCAAATTTTATATTTACAAAGATAATCTCCCTCTTGAGATCTGATTAGATTTTCAGTAAAATCGGCAGACCGGAAGTAGTAGTTTACTTCAGTGAAAAAATCGAATTTCGCCAATTATTCGTCAACTACTAAGTTTAAACAAATTTATAAAGAATTCATATGTACTTAAAATTAAGTTTGAGACAAATTGTCTTGAAAAAGTTTTTCGAAATTCCAACCGGAAGTAGGTCTTTTACTCTTATCGAAAATCAGTTTTTTGCGAATATCTCGCAAGTCATGCTTTTTAGAGAAGTATGTTCCGAGTATAAAAGTATTTAGAACATAATTTTCAATATCTTTTGTATAAAAAAAATTTCAAAATTCAGACCGGAAGTACCACTTTTACTCTTATCGAATAGCGATTTTTTGCAAATATATCGTAAATTATGCATTCTATATATATTTATCAAGAGTACAAAAGTATTTAGAACTGGATTTTCAATATTTTTTGTATATGTGAAATTACAAAATTCGGACCGGAAGTAGCACTTTTACTCTTAGCGAGTAGCACTTTCTTGATAATATCTTGTAAAGTATGCATTCTATAGCGATTTATTAAGAGAATGAAAGTACTTAGAATAGGATTTTGAATAAGTTTTGTATAAAAAAATCTTAAAATTGTATAGTTTCAAACGCTCATACGTATAAGAAAGTCGTGTGGTGGCCACACCTCATTTTTTACTTTCTTATACGTAGTATAAGGAAGTATTGTGATGATGAAAATTTTCGACCTCGAGATTTTTGCAGATGTCCACGTTTTGAAGTCCCCTGATACCAAAAAAGTGGTTTTTAAAAAAGTCTGTGTGTCTGTGTCTGTGTCTGTGTGTGTGACCACGATAGCGGTCAAACCGCTACAGATATCAATTCCAAATTTTGTATTTACGAATATAATCTCCCTCTTGAGAACTGATTAGATTTTGAGCAAAATCAGCAGACCGGAAGTAGTAGTTTACTTCAGTGAAAAAATCGAATTTTGCAAATATTTCGTGAACTACTAAGTTTAAACAAATTTATAAAGAATTCATATGTACTTAAAATTGAAATTGTGAACAATTTTATTAAAAAGGTTTTTCGAAATTCCTACCGGAAGTAGGTCTTTTACTCTTATCGAAAATCAGTTTCTTGCAAATATTTTGCAAGTCATGCTTTTTAGACAGGTACGCTACGAATATAAAAGTATTTAGAACTTAATTTCCAATATCTTTTGTATAAAAAAAATTTCAAAATTCGGACCGGAAGTATAACTTTTACTCTTACCGAATAAGGATTTTTTGCAAATATGTCGTAAATTATGCATTCTATGTATATTTATGAAGAGTACAAAAGTATTTAGAGTTAGATTTGGAATATTTTTTGTATAAATGAAATTTCAAAATTCGGACCGGAAGTAACACTTTCATACGTATAAGAAAGTCGTGTGGTGGCCACACCTCATTTTTTACTTTCTTATACGTAGTATAAGGAAGTATTGTGATGATGTAAATTTTCGACCTCGAGATTTTTGCAGATGTCCACGTTTTGAAGTCCCCTGTCTGTGTGTGACCACGATATCGGTCAAACCGCTATAGCTATCTATTCCAAATTTTGCATTTAGTAGTATAACCTCCCTCTTGAGAACTGATTAGGTTTTGAGTAAAATCGGCAGACCAGACGTAGTAGTTTACTTCAGCGAAAAAATCAAATTTTGCCAATATTTCGTCAACTACTAAGTTTAGACGAATTTATAAAGAATTCATATGTACTTAAAATTGAAATTGTGAACAACTTTATTAAAAAAGTTTTTCGAAATTCCTACCGGAAATAGGTGTTTTACTCTTATCGAAAATCAGTTTTTTGCAAATATTTTACTAGTCATGCTTTTTAGACAGGTACGTTACGAGTATAAAAGTATTTAGAACTTAATTTTCGATACCTTTTCTATAAAAAAAAATCAAAATTCTGACCGGAATTAAAACTTTTACTCTTACCGAATAACGATTTTTTGCAAATATGTTGTAAATTATTCATTCTACATATATTTATGAAGAGTACAAAAATATTTAGAGTTGGATTTGGAATATTTTTTGTATAAATGAAATTTGAAAATTCGGACCGGAAGTAACACTTTCATACGTATAAGAATGTCGTGTGGTGGCCACACCTCATTTTTTTTTATTAGAATTAAACTTTTAAAAAATCATTTCTTGTGTTTTTTCATTGATTTAAACTGCAGGGAAAACATTAACAAGTCGATGTAAAAAAAGCTACATAAATATAAACCGATTTCATATAACATTTTGGTCCAAATCCTTTAAACTTTTGCCATTAGCATTTTTCTTGTGAAATTGAAAATAAACAAGTTATTCAATGAATAAAAATTCACCCTTAAATTGAAGATGACGAGTGAAGCAATGGGGTGCAATTCCCGAAAACCGAAACGTAGGCTGCCAACGATTTTTTTGGTCTAATTCGACTGCACTAATTTGAGATGTTGCAAAATTTTAACTGTCAACTAATATAACTTATGAACGCAATTATAGGCTTGTCATTTAATGGAAATATTTAAGGAAAAATATTCTATTATAACTTAACAAATTCGTATTGACATAAAGATTTCTTATAAAATGTTCTTTCAAATATATTATAGCAATATTAGTATTATATTTTAAAGTTATTATGATTATTAACTTGTGTGAAATTACTACAGTAAATTTATATACATCTATATTACATTTGACTATTCAAGAATTATTCATTGCTGATATAATTTATTTCACACAATAACATTAATTTATTAAATGCAAATATTCAGCGCGACAATACTACATTAAAAATACACATCACAGAGCCCGGCAGGCGCCACCATTAACAAGCGGAATCGGTATTAATGGCAGCGCGTTGCGAGAGAAGAAAAAATTAGCCATATTAGAATTCCACCGGCAATCATCTCCAATATATAATATAATATTTATTCATACGGCGATTTGATTATTTGGTAATGTCGATGTCGATTGATGAATGCAAAATGCTGTCCCATCAAGCGGTACATAATATCTGCGCTGTGCACGCCAAGTCCGCTGTTTAATATTAAAATCGATAAATTACTGTGTATTATTTAAGTAAATTGATGTTTGGCAGGAACGTTTTGAATAAATGATCGCCCATATTATACATATGAGGCAGATATTATAATTGCATAATAAATCGAATATGCCAAATACGATATATAGATATACCTAAGTAGTATATATATTATGTGCATGATCATGTTTAATGTATGTGATTCATAATAAATTAATTTAGATTATTATTAGCCATATTTGCTGATAAAGTTCAATAAGTGCATGATACTTTTTGATTATGTCATTTTATTGTATTAATATTTATAACATTAATACGTCAATTATAAGTCGAAGCATATAAGGCCCTGGAAACCGCGTTAATTTTTGGTTTGCTGTCAACAAACTAAAACTTAAAATAATCCCTAAAATCAACACAATTAGCAGTGGCGGCGCTAGATAGTAACTGAGGTAAAAGTCGCAGGAGGAGGATATTCAAGAGTTTTGCAGCATTAACAACTGAGTTAAATTCATTTATAAAGAAACTACATTAAACGAATAAAGATTGGTGGTAGACTTGTAAAAGGAATATCTTTACCTAATACCTAAGTTTTACTATGATTAAAATATTTATAAATTGTCAAATACGTATTGGGTTCTTAGAATTTTGCGCACAGTCCGATATATCCTCCATTCTTTCGTCTAGGTGTAGGATGAGGTGTCGATTGTCGAATGATATTAATAGAAAATACGAACAGCTTTCTGATGTTCTAAGGTACTACGAATTTCGCAAGACAACATCAAAAGCACATTTAAATGTATAGATTATGAATTTTTATAAATAATTTTTAATTTAAATTTATATAATACAGTAATTCAGTAATGTTGTCAAATAAGTTATCCCGATCTCAAAATCGCAAAGTTAAAAGACTTAAAGAACAAGACTCACGATAAGCAAAAGGATAATATAAAGTAATTCTTAAAGTTATACGTCACTTAAAGAGATTTTAACATATGTGAAAAAAACGGAAGACCAATATTTACAACAATCATCCCAAGTTGAGAACGCAAGTGAAGACATTTCAGCAAGTCAAGAAGAATTAGATGGAGTTCAAGAAGCTGAATCCGTTACATTATGGTGGTGGTTTTAATTTTCCCGTACCACAACCTAGTACCTCATATGAAGCAGCACCATCTACTCTTTTAAGCAAACTTTAACTTGGCCTGAAATAAACGATAAAATCGGAACACTCTTAATAGGAATTGGACGGGTAAAGAAACCAGATATAATTTATCCACTATACATCAGGGTATATATCATGACGAGATTTCGTTAGAACAATATAGAAAACAAATAAGAGTTGAGTTTTGAAATTTCGCAAATTTTTGAAAAAATAATGTGTACTTTTCATTTAAATGTTTTAGGACATTATTAAACGATGACTTGTTTTGTTTTTATTTTTTCACATGAGTTTCCATAGCCTAACTGATAATAATAATAATAATAATATTTATTAGTTCATGTGACCATAAACATGGTATAAAACAAGTCAATAATATAATCATAAACATAAAAATTAAATAATACAAACACAAAGTTAAACATAAGCAACTAACAGCGTAAAGGCATAAAAAAATAATGATAACAACGACAACAATAATACTTTCTTTGTACCGATGACCTTCTTTATGGGATAAGCCATTGTTCCTTATATACATCAAAACAGCATATAATTTATACAATAAATATAAATATACAAATTAAATGGTACAAACATTTTGTCCCGGTAACCTTTCGGTATGGGATACGTCAGTATATCAATTATACAGTATTATACTAGAATTACAAGTTTGATTACATGGAGGAGTCATTGAGGTACTCATCCAAAGAGTAGTAACCTTTTAAAAGCAGACATTTTTTAATATCACTTCTAAACCTTCTGTATGGCATCACTTTATACGAGAATTTATTGTAGACTCTTATAGACACGTACATCGGACTTCTCTCGCTGAAAGCGCATTTGTGCCTTGGTATCTCTTTAATAATAGATTATTACGGGTACTATATGCATGAAAGCAAAAGGTATAGGTTGCTATTTAAAAATAACAAGATATTGATATTTTTTGGATGAAATGTTTAACATGGTTTTCTGATCACCCTGTATTATTTTGAAAAGTATATAATACCGCATTTGAAGCAGTATACTTTCCAAAACAATTACCTAAAATTTTAAATATGTGCATGCGTTCAATTATTGGGAATGTTGTTATGAGTAATAGTCTGCAGCTGTACTTCAAAAATGGCTAACTTTAGAGGCAAAGTTTATCAGACCAACTAGCCTTAAAATTAAGTCGGAAATACGAATCAATCATAAAAAATAATCCATTTAAAATAAGGAAGTTGATATCCATTTCCGGTGTAACCGGAAGAGGCAAACTATTTTAAATTGAAAGAGCTTAAGGCGAAACTAATATTTGCGAAATTTCAAAACTCAACTCTTATTAGTTTTCTATATTGTTCTAACGAAATCTCGTCGTTATATACCCTGTATAATAAAATATTGGGGGAAAGGGAGCAGTGCTGGTCATTTATAGGGGGCGTCAAAGCTGCTAGCGCCAGGCCTGGAAATTAGTACAATATTTCTTTCTTTTAGTTTTTAAAATAAATCTGAAATAATTCGGTGTTGTATTTAAAGGTGTAATTCTAGCAGCTGCAGAATATTAACGTACCTACAGATCACATAAGTAAATAAGTTTATTGACACCCATCCTTAGATGAATAATTGTCGATTTACATTTTCAAGACAGCCAAAGCAACGTCATCATTCAGAGAAATACTTTTTAATTGAGAATTTCGATCATCCATTATAATATAAACATCATCTCAAAGTAACTACGTATATGACAAATACCTAGTTAACATCTGCGTGATCCACATATCGAATATTGAATAGAAAGAACATTTGAAGGTTTCTGGTCGAGTGGTTTAATTAAAAATCAATCGAATTATCACAATCGCTTGTTTGTAAACTAAGGGCATTCATCAATAAAATATATATTATAAGTGGACATGTGTACATGTACAGGAAATAGATCTCTTTATTTAGATTCAATCTAATACGTCATTTCAGTTGACTGGCTTTTAATAAGCGAAAAAGGAGGATTGATTATTTCGTAGAAAACGAAGGGGCAAAAGATATTATTATTCACTGTCATTCACAAATAAGTATTGTATTGTAAGAATTAATTAATCAAAGTGTAAAATTTAAACTTAAAATTTGTTGATTGAATGAGAATTGGTTTCTATTGATTAAATTCGGTTGGCTATATTAGTCGACCATTTTGTATCTTATTAATTTTTAAAAAAAAATTAGTAAATAATGTTTTTCTTTCTCTTGTTATCAATATATTATACATGAAACACATACTAAATTCCTGTTTATTGTACCAATACATTGTTCTATGTTTGCCGCATACCAGGTTTAAATAAGCAATAAAATATTAATTAATCGTAAAATGGTAATTTTTGATTTTTAATGATTGTCGCTATAATAGGAAACTACCCAATATTTACAGACCAACCGTAATTTAATAGTCTCACTGTTCCTTTTATCTCAAACGGTTCAGTGTAAATTCAAATACATCTGTTAACAGATTATGAATAGTGTCTGTGCAGTGATAATAAATTAAGTTTCAATAATGTATATAATAAGTTCAACAAGTTATTCAATCGAATAGATTTCTGAAATAAAACAAAGTTGTTATGAAACAGGTAAGCTGTTTTTATTCCAATTATAATAGTATATTAAGCAATAAGCATTTAATGATGGCTATTAAGACACGAGAAAGAAAATTACTATACGAGGCGAAGCCGAGTATTGTAATGAATACGAGTGTCTTAATAGCCATTAAATGCGAGTTGCATACACTATTTTTTCTACGACCCCATAATAAAAGATTATTTTTTGAACATTCCACTTCATAAATTGAGGTTAAAATTTTCCATGCACCTTTGCGAATTTAGCTGCTAATAAATTGTTCGTGGTTACTAAGGCTTGTCCCATAATTTCTGGTGAACTCAAATTTTACATTTCACTGTCATTATCCCTCATTTTTACCGTTTATATTTTCAAAAAATTAGGTGTGGCCACCACACGACTTTCTTATACGTATGAAAGTGTTACTTCCGGTCCGAATTTTGAAATTTCATTTATACAAAAAATATTCCAAATCCAACTCTAAATACTTTTGTACTCTTCATAAATATATATAGAATGCATAATTTACGACATATTTGCAAAAAATCGCTATTCGATAAGAGTAAAAGTGGTACTTCCGGTCTGAATTTTGAAATTTTTTTTATACAAAAGATATTTAAAAGTATGTTCTAAATACTTTTATACTCTTAATGTACTTGCCTAGAAAGCATGACTTGCGAGATATTCGCAAAAAACTGATTTTCGATAAGAGTAAAAGACCTACTTCCGGTAGGAATTTCGAAAAACTTTATTAAAACAATTTTTCTCAAATTTAATTTTGAGTACATTTGAATTCTTTATAAATTTGTTTAAACTTAGTAATTGACGAAATATTTGCAAAATTCGATTTTTTCACTGAAGTAAACTACTACTTCCGGTCTGCCGATTTTGCTCAAAATCTAATCAGTTCTCAAGAGGGAGATTATATTCGTAAATACAAAATTTGGAATGGATATCTGCAGCGGTTTGACCGCTATCGTGGTCACACACAGACACACACACAGACACACAGACACACAGACATTTTTTAAAAACCACTTTTTTGGTATCAGGGGACCTCAAAACGTGGACATCTGCAAAAATCTCGAGGTCGAAAATTTTCATCATCACAATACTTCCTTATACTACGTATAAGAAAGTAAAAAGCACAAATTTTAAGTACATACTTGTAAATTGCAGAGAACTGTCACATTTATTTAATTTGTATATCTGTCAGATATGCAGTCGCCATATTGAATATTGTTTGAATATTGGAATGTCGCATTCCTATTGGATATAAACTTGTATCGTAATGAAAAATCTGTATTCCTATTGGATATAAACTTGTATCATAATGAAAATCTGTATCGTAATGGACATCATTAAAGTACACGTTCGGCATATCTAATAATACAATTAAAGTATGGGAGTAGAAAGAAATATTCACAGTACACCCATATTTATTTACTTATGGAATAGTCGTATTAAAACCATCTTAGTTCAAATCGTATCTTTAAAAAGAAATAGTACCGTTGATTGAAGGAATACATACAATACATACAATATTTACTTTGCGAATTCATTTATTGTGATGAACAATACAAGAAAGTACTTGGATACCATTTACATAATAATTACTTTAAATGCTAAATATAGGTCAACTCATGCAATGTTTATCAGAGAGACTTGACAGCCACAAATATGCTAGAAACGTTACCGCTTTGAAAAAGAATATGAGTAATACAAAACTTAACTATAAATTTGAGAAAACCATCATTTTTAGTAAAGAACAAAATAACAAAAGTAGAAATATTCTTGAACTTATTCAAATAAAGAAACATTATATTTATAACACTACATACAATGTTGACTCTTAGCTAAGCGATATTCATTTTAAAAATCAAAATATTCTGCCTCTACTTAAAAATATATATTGCTGTATTTTATGTTTTGTTAATTAAAAATTGCATGTGCAGCACTAAATTAATGTTCTTTTGAAAAATAAAATCAATTATGTCACTTTTAGTTACAGATACAAATATTATAAAAAGCGTCAACAAATGATATATGAAATTAATTCATGTCAACCAACAGTACCTATAGCTAACCAGCTAGTAGAAATGTGTATTTCCATATTTACACACCAACAGATACTATTTATTACAATGAAACGGAAACGTTCCGACATCTTTCTACGTGAAATATATAACAATAAATTCGAGGCGAGCTGAAATTAACAAATAAAACTCAAAATGGAGCTCACAGCTACTCATTATTTAACGTTGGGAAATATATGTTGTTGTTGTTGGTGCTACTTCTTCCTTTTTTACTACTCCCTTTTAAACACTTGTAATACACCATACAGACCGGTCATTAGTAATAAATCAGTAGTTAATTGGATTCTGGAATGTATAGGAAAACTTCCGCCATGGCAAACATATCACACAGGGAACGAAAACGAAAACTCAAACGAACGTTAGGTCGGTCTCTTTCTAACGAGATCGTTCTGCGTTCGAAACGACGGCGAGCGCCATCTGACGAGGAACTAGAGCAGGTAACGAAAAGTCCCGACTTCAAAATTACACCAATCTTTGTTGTAGAGATCTTTTTAACCCCTTTTGAAATAAAGCAATTGTTAGATTAATCCAGTTCGCCTCTTGTAATTTAAGTTTCTATTTTATTTGGTAATTTCGTTCTATTCTTTCTGTGTTTCTGTGTTTTTTTTTGTGCTGTCGCGTGGTGTTTTTTGTGTTTTTCCATCGCCGTTGTGTTGCAATAGTTTGTTATCTGGTTTGTGCTCATTGCGTTCGCTTTGTGCTCTTGTTCCTTCCTAGACTCGATTTATTTGTAATTGTATTTGATTAACAAAACACGAAAGAGTGGACAAAAAAGGGAAATATTGCTTTAATTATGACGCGAAAATGTATTAGTTTGTTAGATTTTTGCTATGTTACAAATAATTATTTTACTAAAAATAACATTTAAAGCGATTTTTCTATAGAAAGGCTGTTACAATTTACCGTACTTAAGACATACGCTCTTCTTAATTTTTATTAACAATTTTACAATAATAACAAAAGTAATATTAACAGAAATTCGACGACTGACGATTGTTGTACTCTTTTACAAGTTTGAAAGAGTTTCAACATTTTTGCATCAATATTTTCAACACCGATCATATTTTGCCATGTCTTCCGAGACTTTACTTCATCATGGATAAGATTATTATAAAGTAAGTTTAAACATCTTCTAAAATCTCAAACATAGGTATAGGACACACTTAACAAAAAACTGGATCTTGAGGGCTTTAATATGATTCTGTAAAAAAATACTGGGCATTTTATTTAACAGAAATAAGTTGTTTGTGTTTCTTCATTATGCAACACCTTCGCGCACACCATGTATAAATTAGACCAGGTTCTGTATATAAGTAACTCTGATTAAAAAATATTTCTAATTTAATGCGAAATCAAAATTTCAACTTTTATATATATATAGGCAGTTCAATTTAAAAAAATACTACTAATATTTTTAAATTGTGAAGCAACCAAATCAACTACAGCACGCGAATTTTTACTCATATAAAGCTTATATTTACTTTGTCTAATTGTTGACTCACCCTGTACACAGGCCTACATGGAATATCACATCAAGTCACTATAGTTCAGTTTACTCACAACATAGGCATAGAAAAAACCTTTAACTAACGTAATTCTTTTAAAGTGTTAAGGACACATGATTACAAAACCTAGAGATTGGAAGAGTCTTTAAAAAACTTCGATAATATGCGTCTTAATAGATAGAACGTGAGTCCAACCACACTCCAAAATCCTTAAATTCTGATATGTCTATTATCTTATTGCCATCAATATAGTATACAAGGAAAACGAGAACTTTGAGAAAGAGCATAATGAGAAGAATTAGACGAACTAGGGTTTTAATTAATTGCTCATCCTTCCTATGATCCAGATTTCGTTCCATCGGAATGTTGCCTGCTTCATAATCTGAAAACACACGTGGATGGGGAAAAAATTCAAGAAATGAAAACTTGATAACAGTAATTTGCAATGTATATGATACCGAAACCATCAAACTATTGCCCGTTATTTTTAATATTTTTAAACAAAATAAAAACTAAATCCTTTTACCTGGCTACCACAAGTTTTTATCCCAGGGCGATTCAGGTAGAGAGATATCAAAAAGTAATCTTAGGGCATTAAATAGCATAAATAAAAAAAAAAAATTCTAATTTAAATAACATCTGTATTAGAAACTAACGTTTTGCATATATCAATACTAATACAAAGAACATATGCAAAATGATATCTAATTCAGTTAAAATAAACACACTATTATAATAATATTAGAATTCATTCAATATTGACGA
Organism: Amphimallon solstitiale; assembly: GCA_963170755.1. Lineage (NCBI taxonomy): Eukaryota > Metazoa > Arthropoda > Insecta > Coleoptera > Scarabaeidae > Amphimallon > Amphimallon solstitiale. The sequence goes on from OY720680.1 coordinate 65,010,211, forward strand.
CCTAGTTGTAATTATTCAAATTTTGATCGTCTCTACAAAATAATACATTATACATCATTTGTTTTCCGGTGCCCTTCAGTATATACATTAAACACAAACAACATAGGCATAGATAAGAAAACAAATTATGCTCTGATTTAAACATACAACGATTTTGACAGTTTTGACAAAAATTATTTTAAGGTGGTAACACCACTTAAGCTTCAAAGTAGATTTTCCTTGATCAATGGCCGAATCTCGCCATTTCAAATCTCCATAGTTTCTAGATGTTAAGTCTGAGAAAAAAGTTACTAATATTTCACATGTCAATGTCACTGCCATGCAAGATTTTTAAAGAAATAATTTCATGGCTTTCATTATATATTTCAATAATGTGGAATATCTCTCTCTCTCTCTATGTATTTCCTATCAAATTAACATGTTAATTAAAAATAGCGAATCGATAGCATGTTACTAATTAATTTTGTTGTGCATATTCATAGCTCAGTGAAAATATAAGAAATTACACACAGGCATTATTACGTCATTGACCCACATAATAACTTGACTGAAAATTATTAAATTAATAAGTCGAAAGACACGTCATTAGCATTAAGAACGCGTCCATTATGTTGCCCGGGATAATGTGGCGAATTAAATTTCACATTAATTCCAATCAAACCTTAATTTCATTCGCAAATATGGCCGTATAGCCACGTCACTTTGTGTATCCGAATAGTGAGAATCGATCCGGTTTTATCCATTAATTATTTTGACATTAATGGGCCTGTCATCTTTCATCGGCGGCTATAGAGACTTTAATTATTTGTTTATTCTTGGGTTATTTGTTATTGTTGTTGCTGTGGAAACGGACGTTGGCTCGGTAGCGGTCGGTTAAATAATTCGTGTTGCGGTCAATGGTAAAATAAACGGAATCCGATTTGTGAATTAACTGTTGTAAATTACATCGGCGTATTTATTCTATTTTGAGAGAGTTTATGTATATTTACAGTGATGATCTGTTTTAAACAATAGCAAAAACAAATTAACGTTTAATTCTAAACACGCTGAAATCTTGAAATTAGATAAAACTCTATGCAAATGATACATATAGAGCAGACGCGTTATGTTATATTCAATTGCACGTCATCGATGACGTTTACATGTTGTCATAATTACAACTACTATATAAAGCATAGCTGACTCGTCCGCCATTTTGGAGATAACTGCGTCAAAATGTACCCTATATGAGAACTGTCAATCTGTCCGCAATGACGTCATTGACAGCTAAAGTGAGCATACCGGTATAAGTGTATCGTGATATGAACTGACATTTATCTCCAAAATGGCCGACGAGTCAGCTGTCCTAAATATAGTAGCTATAGTCATAATTGTATTAGAGAAACTAAAAAAGTTACTTTGTTAAATTATACTTGAGGGCATTTACTTCATTAGCTTAAATAGAAAATTTATAAATTGATCGTAATATACGCATTCATAGCAAAAAAACACATAATTTCCGTTTCAATATTAAATTTCGTTGTTACATATTTTTAATTTAATAGACTGATAGTTCAATTCGGTGTTGGCAGATAAATTATATCTGTCAATAAGGCGTTTGTTGTGTATATTTTTCCTGTCAAAATTATCATGTTTGTTTTTGCTTTGATATAAATTGTTTAAAAGCAGTTCTTCTCAGAAGTGCACATCCTGTTTATTATTTATTTGCGATCTTTGAATATAATGCCTAAAGGTTTCTGCAAACAGTCGAAGCTTTTTACAAACTTTTCTATAATCATCTCTTAAATTTAATGTTAATAGCGTAAAAAGGAACTGTTATTTGAAATTTAGGTTATTAATATAGAATTCTAAAATAAAATAAAATTGTTTTATTTAATTTGCCAACTAAATACAATTCTTAATCTCGAGAGCGATTGGGTAAAAGAGATAACTAAATTAACAGTTTCCTAAGAGCATTATTGGGTGTTAATGTAATAAAATGCCAGTGTATAAGTTTAGAAAATAATTATATTCGAAACCAATGATTTGATAGGTTATTACAAACAACATAAAATCTTTTACAATGAACTACTTTTAACAAAAAAGAAACAAAACACATTAACAAACACGTTAAATATGCTTTTACAATTATAACCTTTAATGATATTTACTCATATCATTCATTATATTCAAATGAAAACAATACAGCAAGAAGTAACAATTTAGGCTACAAGATTCATATATATATATATATATATATATTCACCTACATAAAACACAACGTTAAAATGTATCAAGTTACATTTTAGTTTATACATTGGAGAGGTTATTCATTTACCAAATATATTTACCCAGACAACTTGCACATTTAATATGTATGCTCAAATAAGCGACTAATTTTACAAGTTTCTGCTTGTAAAAATACTTTTATTTAACAGCTGTTTTTATAATTACTGGAGCCGATACACTTTTTAAACTTATTTGTCGACTTTTCATTTAAATTTTACTTATCAACGACTCTTCTGGCCGTTGTCGACCCACTACTGGAGTCTATGTCTGGAGTTCGCTTTTCGACTTCAAGTCTAGCTGTCGTCTCATACGCCGGGCAATTCACTCTCTCCTCTGCAGCACGCATTTTTCTTCTTATAGGTGGACGCCTGTGATTCCCCGCTTTCTAAATAGTCCGGGCATTCCTGCTGCTCTTTCACACACAAATAGTTAAGTAACTCAACGCCAATCTTAAATAAACACGTATGTTTATATTTTATATACTTATGACTACATGGGAATTAACATTACAATAATATATTCATTGATTTCAAATATATTTAAAATATTAATAAAGTTATATTGATTGGATCATTTAATATCCTAAACTTATAATATTAAATTTATAATTCATAAAATAGGCCGTACCATTACAAGCATAAGTCTTCGTTATTTTAAATTTTATTATGGATACGTTATGAAACATTTAAGATTTTTCAACAATCTAAATCAATATAATAAGTTGAGAAAGACAAGTCTTAGAGCATTTTAATTACTAAATATATTACGTTATAGTTATTGTGTTGTGAATAATTTTTTTCTTTGGTTATAGCAAATGTCACTGACAGAAGTAAAATATAGAACCGGCAACATATACAAGACGAGTCGTCATAGATCTAGTATGACGTACAATTGAATGTAACGTGTTTACTCTATACGTAGATCATGTATATGATAAAACCAATCTTTGTTACTTGTTATCGGTACATTCACTAAAACAATTTATATCTTCCGTATATCATCTTCAGATCTTATATCCATGGGCTGGACTCTGTTGCTTGTTGTCCCTTTGATTGGGTGTCACATCCGCTACCCACCAGGTTTAATTATTTGTCGTAGTAAGTTTTTGAATTGACTTCCAGGTCGATCATTAGACTTACAATTGTATTGCTGATTACACTTTGGCCACAGTAGAGTAACAAGTGCAATAATTTTATTCCCTCAAAAACTGTGTTTCCGTTCCCTCCTTAAAATACATGTCCTTCGACTTATGCGCTGTAATACAGCTGTAGTTCTCCGGTCCAGTTACACGAGTGGTTACTCTTGTATATTCACTTCTTCTCTGGCAGTTAACTTAAGCGCAGTCGTCCTAAAAAAATTAAACTGGGTACGCGAATATCAAAGGGGCCGCCGAGGAATGACCCTACTGGGGTGCGTTCAGAAAAGGAAAGAATGTTATCCAAGTGTCATTCCAATTTCACACTTGCCGTTCAGAAACAAAAAGATGTCGCAAAATTATGACGTCATTGCCGTTCGGAAATGATTGGTGCTACGCTCGGAGTGTTCCTTATATCACCCACCTATTTGTGATGGTTAATAGCGGGCGATTCATGGGCATTCGGGTCGGGGTATTTAAAGCGCGGTTCTGAGTGTTTTTTAAGGTTATAATTATAATTTCATGTTATTTCATATGTATGTTTCTTGGAGTTTGAACAGTTTGTTTTTGGACAATTTTAATTTGATCCAAAAATTTTTTTCGATTATGATCCATTCTTCTAATTAGTTTACTTATTTCTTTGATAACTATATTTTTTCATACATAATCTCTAACTCTGCAATGCTTAGCTTTGACCTTTGACTTTTGCCACAAACTAACTCAACTCACTCTACGGCGTTCAGAACTGTAAAGCGCTCCAAGTTTACCAAGTGGATGACGTCATAAAATATGACCTGACCATGCCAGTATCCTATCCATCATTTCTGAACGCACCCCTGGTCAGTTATTATAGTGTCCTTTGGCCTAGTTCTCTCCCCCTCTCTCTCTCTCTCTTCCTCCCAATCATCCCCCCTCTCTCTCCTTAATCCATCTGCTGCATAGAAATACCCCATGGTTGAGCGATTTTGCTGCTTCGCAGTACATGCATCATCAACTGTTGTTTTAAATCGGTTTATGATCGAAAATGAAGTTTATTGGCCAGTATTATATCAAAATACCACGTCTCTTCTATTTTTTTTAATTAATTTGACATTCTCCTTATGCCTAAACGTTTCTTGAGGGTGAAGTGTTTTGTAATATTATATAAATTTTGTAATAGAATTTCAGCATTTTTTACTGGAAATCAGTCATTCTTCTACTTCCCTTTGTCTACCCGTGCTTCTTTAAGTTTGTACCGCTCTTGTTGATTCGTTCAGTAATCTCATGGTTGGAAGAACTTCGGTTCGCGTAACTGATAAAGGTGAGGAAGATATTTTACGACAGTGGTTTGCAGAATGAGACAGTGATGATGAAAATGATGAGAATATTGCTGACAATGGAGAAGATAGCGATGAAAAGGATTTTACTGAACTACAATCAGAATACGACTCAGAAAACGCATCTGATGCAGAATTTACATCCAGTGATAATGGTGACCAACTAGATAATTTTCCGTGCATGCTTCTTATTTACAAAAGTTAAATAGAGAATATTAATATGGAATTGCCTAAAATGTATTGAACCTGTTCTTTTGATATGCCTAGCATTTCTCCTACCTGTCATGCACTTTGTAAATCATATCTTAAGTTGGTAGGGTTTTTATCCGTTCAATTTAGACACTAGTTCAACCTCTCTTGAACTAGTTCAGCCAGCAACAAAGGTTTAATATATAGATATGCAACCTTATTCAACATATTTATCATGTTGTTATGAATTTTTTTCGCCGATGTCTGTTTCTTTTAAGACATTTCATCACCAAAAAATCTTCCATTTTAAAAAACATGGGTGCCATATTTAACTTTTAAATTCACCAAGATTTAATTAATTGCCCGAACAGGCTGATATTTTCTAACTAATGTGTTTAAACATTATAAAACATAACCTAAAATATTTGTATTTAGTACTCAGTAGCTACCTATGAAGTAGTGATCACCCCTCTCCTCGTGCTTTGTTAAACCTCGTAGTTACTTATGTTTTCGTTCATTATTTATCTGATTTCTTTCCATTCAAGTTCTTGTGCTTAATTTTAACCTGGTATTTATCTGCAAATTTAGAAAAATATATATAACAAAGTGCACTAGAACGGACTTATTTGGCATACTTACAACATTCTTCAAGGTTACAATAAAAATAGCGAAATCCCTAGGTATCTATTACAAAATTTAGTTCGTTGCGGGCAAATTTGACGCACTGGTATTCCATCCGCAACGGGTTATGATGATAAAAGCGGTCAAACTTGTGGTCTGGGCCAAGACGAAATTCAGTAAAACGGAAATATCTTCATCTAAATAATTCCTAAAGTTTGGTAAGTTAGTTTACGAATTTGTTACGGAATAACTCACAGACGCAAGTTATTCAGACATGCTAAGTGATGTATGAGATGAAGTTATTTCTTATAACATTATTAAGATTCTTGATCGTACGTTATGGATTTTTGCAAAATTTCAATAGTTAAGGAAAATGTTTGATTGGGCTCATCGAGTAAAAAATTATTTAATGATTAATAATTATTTTTTTTGTTTTAAAAAGACTCAAAGTTTTCTAAATATTTCGCACCTACTTCTCAATAATTAAACATTGTTCAATTTCATAGATAATAAAGATCTTTTAACTACAACCTAAGATTTTAATATTTAAGACTTTCTTGGAAGTCTAAATATTATTGAATATTTAATTATACTGTTTAGGGTTAAGCGTCTTGGGGATAATATTTCTTGGAAACTTTTTTTTAGTATAGTTCCTCTTTCTTTATTACCTTCATATAATGGTTTACCAGAAAAAATTGCATATAATACGATGTTATATGCTAATTACACCAATGTTATCATTACCGCCAAACATAAATAAATTAAATAATAAAAGAAAACAAAGTATGGTAACTCATACGATATACAAAAAAAAATCTTGCTAATTATTTAACTGACCGCCCTAAAAACTCATCTAAACTACAAAGAGGAAACAATACTCTCAAAATCAAAACCATTTTGCAAGAAAATTAAGAAACAAGCTAATTAAAAATGAAATTCCTACAATTTATAATCAATCACTCAGGTTGGTAATGTAAATAAAGCACTAATAATCAAAACAAATAAAGAAATACATATACCATCAAGTAGCAAAAAAAACTATCCATTTTTAAATTTAAAAAAAAATTGAAAAATAAAATTTGAAGCAGCTAAATAGCAATCCAGGAATTTCGAATTGTACGTCAAATTGTTAACTTGTTTACTGGTAAAGAAACACATTTTTACGAACCGAGTACAAACATGTAGGCACTAGAAAACTTTAGGAACACGGTTGGCCATTAAAAGCGGCGGTGTGTGAATTCATGTTAAAAATACAAAACATTAAATTACAAGAATTTATTTATGCAAATAAACGACCTGCGGTTTAATAAATCTAGCTTTCGAAATGAGGACCTTTACGAAGAAAGACATATCGTAACCTATTTTCAAATTCTCCTTAAACTGAAGTGTGGCCTGCAGAATTACTTCTACTCGCCGCCGTATCACCATTTCAAGGTCATTGAGGGGTTGTGGAGAATCGCGATAAACTGTATCTTTTAATGAACTTCACAAGGAAAAATCGCAAGGATTTAGGTCAGGACTAGATGGTCGCCATGATATACCTCTGCCTGTAAACTCTGACGCATCAAGAGCAGTTATTCTATCGGCGAAATGTTCACACTTGGGGAACTGGTCCCGTAAGATACGGATGCGCTTCATCTTGCATAAACCATGCATTCTCCACCATATCAAATCCATGAAGCACAGCAACAAAATACTCTTCAAGCATTTCGCAATACTTTTGCGAAGTAATGGTTCCATTAGAAACCACAGGACCGATATTTCCTGCTGAAAAGATGGCACACCATTCAATCTGTTCTCAAATGTCTCCAATTTCGTTTGTACGCATAGCCGGGTAGATCAAAATGTGCCTCATCCAAGCACCACACTCACAAGATGACAAGATGTTATTTTTAATGCGTTCGACCATAAAATTTGCAAACTCGTATCGTCGCTCCATATCAAACGGTCTCAACGGCTGCTTAATCTGAATTTTATATGGTTTCATCTTTAGATCTTGCTTAAGGAACGGCTTAGTGTAGTATGGGGCATAGCAAGTTCTTGGGATGCTTATGAGATTGATGTTTAAAGTTGATCTGTAAAGTGTTCTCGTACTTCTTATGGTCTCCAGTCTAGTTAATCTTTCGTCTGCCGCAGATGCAGATGCCGTTGCTTCAAATTTCACTACAGTCCCAAAAATCGTCGGATTAGTAAAAATAATAACATAGCGAATGACTGGCTACTTTGTTAGTTTACAAAATTTGTCTTTTTTTCTTTATCTTCTTATGGTATATTCCATTTGCGCGTTGTTTCTTCCAAATAGAGTATATAGGCAAGTGCCTTGCCGTAGTTGCAAATTTAATCAATTCCACAGGCACTTCCGGTGGATACGACGTCATCTTTGCGTGTGATTTTGCACATTTTCACACACTTAGTGATCACCCGCAGTGGATCTGCTACTATACAGGACAAAAATTATACTGATTTCTTTTACAGAGAGATCGTAAAAGGTTGACCATGCCGCTTCATCGATATATCAACTTTAGCACGAGTTTGCCACACGTTCATTGTTGTAGAATGAATATTTAGTTTGTACATAACTTCACTAAAGTGGCTGTCAACCCAATATTCTGTCATTTATACATAATTGTCAGTCATATAGGCTTTTTGTCGTTTCTTTTTCCCTTGGTTTACTGCGTTTAATTGAATATTAGAACCTGTCTTTCTCAAGGCAATAAAAGGCGTTGTTACTGTAAATTATTTTTTTTTTGTATTTATACGAATATCATTATCATTTTTGCTTAATTTTAAAGTTGCGTTGAAATCAACAATGCCATTTACCGAGAACAAGATAAGTTTATTGTGGGGGCTTATGTTTGTAGCTCTAACAGAAGAAATGATTCCAAATGTTTTCAATTCTCTAAAGACGTATATATGTGTGTCTACAAAATAAAGGATCTTATTTTGAACATATGCTATAATATTTCTAAATATGTAATGTTATATGCAATATCGATGTTTGTATTACATTATTTGTTATATGTAATATCGATCTTTGTGTTAAATTATTTATTATAAAGATATATTATATATTCAATTATTGAATGTATTTCTTGAGTTATTAAATCAAGTAAACAAAAGTTCTTGAAAGTAGTTCACACGTAAAATAATAGATGTCGCCCGGACGAAATACAATTCAGAATATGATATATGCGGCAAATACACCACGACTATGAAGCGGCACGGTCAACCTTTTACGACCTCTCTGTACAAGTGAATAACGCGATTTTTAAAATCGCCGCATGAAATGGCCTATCCCGTACTTTAAAATATACCCCTATTACAGCGATGGATGTTGAATGACTTTTTTCAATGTTTAAATGTATTTACGGTGACAGACAATTATGTATTGACACCTGTGCATATGGAACAATTAATGGTCATTTACTATTATTTGAACTCTAAACGTGAACAGTGAACAGTGCACATGTGTGATATGTTCCATAAACCCTGCCATATTGTTTCTGAAAAAGACGTTACTTGGTAATGTTACAAATTTATAAAAGGCTGTATAGTGAGTAATGATTAACTAACGGAAACATTAATTACATAATGTCTGCATGGTTACTCATCAAAGATCTAGGATATTGTGCTGTAAAATAAAGTATTAAAAAAAACAGGAGAGATATCTTTAAACTTTTTATAATAAAACAAATAACAAATTAAATGAAAATTACGATTAAAAGAATAAAGCAATTTCATTTTAAGGGAGATAAAATTGTGGGGACTGCAAATGAACAGGGATTATTTACAAGTCGGTTCAAAAGTAAGAAATCAAGTGCGTATACTTGCCTGTTTATGGATCCGCACAGATTCTCAGATGTATCGGTAGGGTGCCGATAAAAGATTACGAAGAAATCGCGAAACTACTATGGTAGTGAGATGCTAAGGCAGAGATGTGAGAGATGACGAAGTACTGAAACAGCAAGTCAAGAAGCTAGGGCCTTTTAAAGAATCCTGAGGGACAGGAAAGAATAATTTCTTGACCAATAGAAAAAAAAATGAGGTGTGGCCACCACACGACTTTCTTATACGTATGAAAGTGTTACTTCCGGTCCGAATTTTGAAATTTCATTTATATAAAAAATATTCCAAATCCAACTTTAAGTACTTTTGTACTCTTCATAAATATATATAGAATGCATAATTTACGACATATTTGCAAAAAACCGATTTTCGATAAGAGTAAAAAGCCTACTTCCAGCAGGAATTTCGAAAAAAATTTTTAATAAAATTCTTCTTAAATTTAATTCTAAGTACATATGAATTCTTTATAAATTTGTCTAAACTTAGTAGTTGACGAAATATTGGCAAAATTCGAGTTTTTCACTGAAGTAAACTACTACTTCCGGTCGACCTAATTTGCTGAAAATCTAATCAGTTCCCAAGAGGGAGATTATACACGTAAATACAAAATTTGGAATTGATATCTCCAGCGGTTTGACCGCTATCGTGGTCACAGACAGACAGACAGACAGACACACACACACAGAGAGAGAGAGAGACATTTTTTAAAAACCACTTTTTTGGTATCAGGGGACCTCAAAACGTGGACATCTGCAAAAATCTCGAGGTCGAAAATTTTCATCATCACAATACTTCCTTATACTACGTATAAGAAAGTAAAAAATGAGGTGTGGCCACCACACGACTTTCTTATACGTATGAGCGTTTCAAACTGTAAAATTTTAAGACATTTGTAATACAAAACTTATTCAAAAGCCTATTCTAAGTACTTTCATAAATCGCTATAGAATGCATACTTCGCAAGATATCAAAAAAATGCTCCCGCTAAGAGTAAAAGTGCTACTTCCGGTCCGAATTTTGAAATTTCATATATAGAAAAAATATTGCAAATATAGTTTTAAATACTTTTGTACTCTTGATAAATATATATCGAATGCATAATTTACGACATATTTGCAAAAAATCGCTATTCGATAAGAGTAAAAGTAGTACTTCCGGTCTGAATTTTGAAATTTTGTTTATACAAAAGATATTTAAAAGTACGTTCTAAATACTTTTATACTCATAATGTACCTGCCTAGAAAGCATGACTTGCGAGATATTCGCAAAAAACTGATTTTCGATAAGAGTAACAGACCTACTTCCGGTAGGAATTTCGAAAAACTTTATTAATACTATTTTTCTAAAATTTAATTTTGAGTACATTTGAATTCTTTATAAATTTGTTTAAACTTAGTAATTGACGAAATATTTCCAAAATTCGATTTTTTCACTGAAGTAAACTACTACTTCCGGTCTGCCGATTTTGCTCAAAATCTAATCAGTTCTCAAGAGGGAGATTATATTCGTAAATACAAAATTTGGAATTGATATCTACAGCGGTTTGACCGCTATCGTGGTCACACACAGACAGACAGACAGACAGACAGACAGACACACACACACACAGACATTTTTTAAAAACCACTTTTTCGGTATCAGGGGACTTCAAAACGTGGACATCTGCAAAAATCTCGAGGTCGAAAATTTTCATCATCACAATACTTCCTTATACTACGTATAAGAAAGTAAAAGGCGTCAGAGACATTGAAATATTAAACGTCGGAAAACGTAAATGAGATATACTGAAACCGGGGAGTCAATTAATGCACGTAGGCAATTACGTATTTAACCTACATTTTTGTTTTTAATGTACTATATTGTTAATATTATAGGTGTTAGTAATTATCGGATTGTCTAACTCAACAGAAGCACATTATATAGTTCTTTTAACAAATTATATTGTGTTTGTTTATATACTCTTTATATACTACATAAAATCTAATTTAATGTGCTACATAATTACTATAGACTAGGGCGCGGATATGACTGGTTTAAACTACGACGAAGTTACAACGGAGCAAAGAAATAATGTAAACAACACAAGCTTACTGAATAGCACTAATTCATATGGTGAACTGCAACATCTGTTTACGTCCGAGAAGTGCCCGAGAAAGAGAGCAAAAAATGCACATAAAATGAGGAATTTATGAGTAAAATCCTTTTTTCATCGGCGTAGATAGGAGCGTGAGGGGTTTACAAAATTTATTATATTTACCTTATATTTCGCATGAGAAATAAAATTTTCATTCATACTTACGTTAGTTTCGTATTTTCATTGTTTTGACTGTTAATTACGTACTTCGTAATTTTTGTAAAAGTCTGTTTAATACCGGTATATTGAATCGAGGTCTCCCAATTATCTAGACGTAAGTGTGCACTGAATTTCGTTTAGTTTCAATAACATACGCGTACATTTTTAGTTATCATTTATTTAGATCTAGAACGTTGTTTAAAATTATGTTACTTTTTCTGATATGAAAATGAATTGTCAGTGATTCCGAAATTTATTACAAAGTCTGTAAAATATCGTTACAGAATGCCAAAATATTGCACTTTCGTCACTTAGCTTTTGCTAAAACATACACAGAAATAGTTTTTATGCAGAGAATTTCGATAGTTTACAAAATTTCGTTACATGTTTAAATGACGATGCTCGAAGTATTTCTGAGTGCAAGGAACTAACACAAATCCCAAATTTAAAAAATCAGTTGTTATTCCTTCAGGATCACTTTGGAAATTTGCCTAAACTAATCATATATTTTGAAAATCGAAATCTCAAATTAAAAGATGGATTAACCACATTAGATGTGGGCTATTAATAATTTCAAAAGTATTGCAAGTGACTTCGGATGTGGCCTTCGGCAAAAGTTAGACGCAGTTTTTAATAGAAATCCAGATTTAATAACATTGCGGCAATTGTGTATGCTAAATACGCCGAAATAAAAGAATATTTCCAGTACGCACCTATAACCAGTTGCGATGTAGAAAGGACGTTTTCTATCTACAAGGATGTCCTTAATTCAAAGAGAACAAGTCTTACAGAAGCAAAAATGAAAAAATAATAAGGTATTTTGTATTTTATAGATCACCAGCCACTTGTTATCCAATTATATAAATAAAATTAAAACCTTAAAAATACAACATTTCAATAGTGCGCCCATGAGCGATGAGTCATCAACCGTTCGTGTCCGCGCCCTACTATAGACATATACGTTTTCTTTTTCTAGCCTTAAATTTAAACTATCAGTTTGACATTCAAAACATACATGAACATAACCTTGCAGTATATAATAATTCAAATTAAGGGGCCCTACAATTCACAACATTGCAAAAAATAACGTCACACATGACGTGCGTAAACTGATTCCCGGTTTCAATATACCTACCTAAAAGTGATGGTTATACGAACTATCTGTTCTTAGGTAGCTGGGAAGGAAAGGGTTTTATTGCTCTACACGCTTTAACAAAGGAAAAGAAATTTCTGTTTTAGGAAGTATACGCCAAAGTTCGTCTTTCTGCCTATGAAGTTTTTACCATAATACACATTTAACCCTTCAACCGTGTGGTGCAAAATACTTACAAGAACCGTGTGGTGGGGTATGACATACCCATGTATAAAAATAGGGTGTATTTATATATACCTAGTATATTTTAATATTTGTAATTGTTTGCGACATACTTGGGATATAAGTAGCATAATAAAAAGTATGTTACCATCCAGCCATACAGAAAAAAGGTATATATGACACAATTTGGGAAAACCAACATTTCACCTCTTTCAAAAATCTTATTTATTTCAAAATAGAATTAAAAACACAAATTAAGCTTTATTTACAAGAAACTTCGTAAATCTAACAACAATACTATAAAAAATAAAATACAGAAAGCAGAATATGAAAATATTGTAAGACAAAAAAGTTACAAATGTCCAGTGAGGCAACAATTTGAACATATAAAATTAGCATGTTCCATACAAATAGCCCTGTTGCATTTTACACAAACATAAAAAGTCTTTCGATCCTTTGTTCTAGCACAGAAGTCGCATCTTTTACTTGCACGTAAACGTTTTGATTGTGTTTCAGGGGGTATATTTACATTTTTCTTCTGCAATGCGCGTGGAATGCGAGGATTTTCAGTTCTTCTGCTTTTGTGGCCTGATAATAATTGCATTCCCAGTTCCTTCAAGTATTCACGGCGCTTTAATTTCGAGACTTGATTGTTCTCCTTGAAAATAATTTGTGAATTCACACCTGCAGTATTTAGCAGCGAATAAAAAATTGTTAGTGGCCATCTTTTGCTGTTCCTTGATACATTGTAATTGGCTGAAAGTTCATCAAGAGTATCTACCCCTCCTTTTGTAAAGTTATAAAAAGTTACCATTTCTGGTTTCATTTTATCCCCTGTATCGGGATCGATGGCGCTGTCGTGATGTAGGGTAGAAAATAAAATTACATTTTTATTTTTCTTAGGAATATATGAAACAGCGGTTATGTCTTCCTGAAACGCAAATAAGGAGCTGTTAACGTCTCGGTTGCGCACATTCAACAGAGGGGTGGGAATGTCTCGTTTGTTCTTTCGAATTGTCCCCACTGATGTAAGCTTATGGTTTTTCAGTAACTCCATCATTAACTCATAACTGGTAAACCAGTTGTCAAACGTAATGTTACGGTTAGTACGGGATATTGGCTCTATGAGACGTAACACTAAATCGTGAGGCTTATTACTAACCTTGTAAGGGCCATTTGGTTGAACTCCAACGTAAATTTCCATATTTAGCAAGTAATATGTACGGCTGTCCACTAGAGCATATATTTTTATCCCGTACTTCGCAGGTTTATTAGGGATATATTGTTTGAACGAAACTCGACCACGGAAGGCTTCTAGCTTTTCATCTATCGTAAGGTATGCGCTAGGAGTATAACACATTTTGCAATTGTCTGTAAATTTTTCAAAAATGCCTCTTATGGCAGCCAGTTTGTCAATCTCCCTTCGTTCCGCTCTATTATTGATATTGTCAAAACGTAGACAGCTGACCAGAAAGCTGAAACGATGTAAAGACATTGTAGATCTAAATACATCGATGCTGGTGCCATCAGCACACCAGAGATCTTCCATGTTTTGTCGATTTGCTTTATATAAACCAGCTAGATAAAGTAATCCAAACACGGCCTTTATCTCTAACTCATCAGTTTCTTTTACCATATACTGATGATCAGCATTATACGATTGTGCTCTTGCAGCGATTTTCAAGTTTGTGAACTCAACTATAGTAACTATCATTTGGTTGTCAAAAAGAAGTTGCCAACATCCTAAGTGCGTCTTTGCTAATTTAGCACATTGTTTCACACCAGGTAAAACAACGATTATGTTTTCAGATCTAGTTCGTACCTGTTTCGCATTGCGCTGTTTCATCCATTTGTTGCCATTTTTATCATGAAAGCAGTTGTAATTATCCGGTAGTAGTTCGTTCCTGTCCTCGCCATCATTATTTGCAACTTCTGCCTCATCTTCATACTCCTCATGATTATCATTCATTGCCACCTCCTCCACAACATCTAGCTCTCCATCTGACGAATCATCTCCAAATTCATCTTCAGACTCCAGCTGAACCTCTTGCCATAGGTGTAACAGCCGCGCTTGCTCTTTTTCGTAAGACATCTACAAGTTTAAAACATAAAAATAACTACCAGAAATTACAAAAAATTGAAACAAAATGCGTTTAAACTTACCGTATTATTATTGTAACACTAACTGTGTGGTGGGGTATGTTATACCCGCACTGACGTTTATAGCTTGTAACTTGCCAACACTTCAATGCAAACTGATTCGCTAAACGCTAAACTACTTGATGATACATAATGAACAGCTACTGCTCTCTATGATATAATAGCTAAAGTAATATAAAAGAGGTAACTATAAATAGTACCTGTGGGGTATATGATACCCCACCACACGGTCGAAGGGTTAAGAACATATTAAAATTAAGTTTAATACTTAAAAACGACTAATGCAAATGGTAACAGTAAGTACTTGTTTCTATATACATCTGCTCGTTAATATATATTTTTTGTAGTTTTATTTGTTGCGAATTTTTTTGATTTTTTATAATTTTTCTCTTATAGGTATGTGGACAAACTTCCGACAGCGGCTAATGAGGCAATAAATGCTACTACATATGCCTCCGAGTCTTTTACCATTTTTCTTGTACACTTTCGTTCTTCCATGTACATATATAATTCTATAATAAATACTGAAACACGCAGTATTCAAATAAAAACAAAATTACTTCCTTCTTTGCCTGTCTCATCCATCGCATTGTAATATTATATTTCGGAAAGTAAATATTAAATTGCTTTAGAAATTTAAATCATTCTAACACTATAAAATACATATTTCAAATGTAAAAGGAACACTTTACTGCTCCTAATTAAATCTCGGAGAGAATTTATGACTCATGCACATATAGATTTATGCTTGTTAAATACCCGAGATTACTCAACTGTATCAATTTGAATTATTTACTTGTTAAAACCGGGATGTAAAGATTTTAAATTCGTTTCAACTCTCTCTTCTATGCAACAACATAAGACTGATTTATTGTAATTGGCGCATTTACAATTCCCCGTATTTCTTTTCCTTTTCATCTTTGGAGTGCCCGTAAATCATGGAATTTGTTCGCAGCGCGGAATTGTATCCCCGTTTAATAACGGAATTAATGGGTACGGGCATATTTTGCAATTAAATCACCGGGTGCATTTTAATCAAGTGGCCATTTCTTTCTGGAATTTCACTTTCGAGTTTGAACTATTTCGATATAAAATAAGAATTTCTAACTACAATTTCATTAAGAGCAGCTTTGCGAAGAAAAGGCTTAAAATAAATGTTTGTGATTGGTTGAAATAGAGTACGAATTTAAACTGAGAAAAAAATCACGTTTAGCTTGTTCTGTTAAAAATTTGTTTACTGTCTGTCATGGGCGCGCTCCAAATAACGTTCGGAACGCGCGCGCTGCACGCGATAACCATTCCATTTAAATGTAAACGCATACAGTGATTTGTTAAATGGGCTTTTGTACACTTACACTATACTGTCAAATATCATAAACGTAATACGTTCATTCATGTGGTACGTAGATACATGGTCTAAAATTCAATAAAAGCATACCTACAGAAATTACAAGATAATGTTCCAAAAATCTTAGCATTCTTATATTATTATTATTATATACTCAACAAGCCACCTTTAAAATACGAGCGTTGTGAGTATAAAATCAAGCGTCGCACAGGGTGCGATCATTACCTGGAACGCGTCCGTTATTACATTCGTATTTTATTTAGTTATTTATCTATATTTATTACTAATTCATTAAGAAATAGTTCTTGCAGAAGTAAATATACGAAAACGAGTTTTTCATGTTAATTTTGTTTTTCTGTTCTTTTAATGACATTTCTAGTACATACTTTTTGCAATAATTACATACAACCTTATCTTAATGATCACAACACTAATTGGATGTAAGTATGCTACTGCTAAGTAGTTAGTAACATTCTACGAAGATGTCTGTTTTTCACCTTATTCATAAATTATATAGTGGCTACTAGGTAATAGGATGATAAGGGGAAAATGTATGTGGCAACAGGCTAAGTCAGGATAACGATATAGGCAAACATATATTGGCGGATTGGCATATCATGTAAATATCGCAAATATTAAGAGAAGGTTAGAAATGAATTTGGATTTAACTATAATTTCAGATTAACTAAAATCTACAATCTCCTGTCAAATTAACAAAGCTTTTATGGGAATGGATTAGAAAGAAATAGATATTGATGCAGAATTGTCAGAAGTTTAAGTTTAGGAATAAGAAGGCCAACAACAGAAAATTTCATACAAAATAATGAAATTACAAAAGTTGTAAACATCATAATCAATCCGGCATTCAGGAAGCAATTAATACCTAATAATCATGGTGCTCCAACCAATTCCTACTGAGATACAACTACTTGCAGCAATTAAATTTCTGCATGACAAATGGGAGTACATTATGGCGATGATGTACTCTGTACTTCCATTTTTTCAGCCTTATCATTATTAAGTACCGTCATCTTACTTTAATATTCAATGAAGTTTAATTCTTCTTTAATGTATTCCAAAAGATTGATTTTTCCATTCATCCCAGTCCTGAAATCGTAAGCTTTTTTGGGGAAATTAGAAAGAATTTTATATTTCTCATTAACTTTTATTATATCAACTTGACATCGATTTAAAATCTTGAAAAATGGAATGATTTTTCTAGATTTTAATAAAAAAAATATATACATGACCTTCTTATACTATGACTTGGAACAAAAAACTGTTTTCAGATAAGAATAGAAGATCTACTTCCGGTAGGAATTTTGAAAAACATTTTTTATATAATGTATTTTAAATTTAGTATTCTCTAGGACCTAGGAAGTTGTCCTAGCTTGGTAGTTCATGAGATATTGGTAAAATTTGATTCTTTATCCGAAGTAAACCACTATTTCCTGTCAACCGATTTCACTGAAAATCTAATCAGATCTCGCTAGGAAGATTACATTCCTAAATATAAAGTTTGGTATTGATGTCTTTTACCGTTTAGCCGCTACCGTAATTATACTCACATAGAGAAAGAGAGAGAGAGAGAAGGGGGAGAGAAAGACATTTTTTACCACGCACATAGAGAAAGGGGGGAGAGAGAGAAAAGTGGGGAAAGAAAGATATTTTTTAAAGACCACATTTTTGGTACCAAGGGACTTCAAAACTCGAACATCTGCAAAAATCTCGAGGTCGAAAATTTTCATCATCACAACACTTTATCATACTACCTATAAGAAATTAAAAAGGGTAATAAACATCACATAGCAAGTTTTTCCAAAATATTTGAAAAATTAATTTATAGCAATAGACGAATTCATTTCCAAAACCAATATATTAAACTTAATGCAAAGTGGGTTCGTAAAAGGCAGAGCTATAATAAGAATATGTGGACATTTTAATGGAGAAAAGAGATTTTAACACATGCACTTTTTGGATACGAAAACAAAATTACAAATCGTATGCCTCTGACAGTGTAAACAATCAAAGTCTTTGTAAAAAAAAAAATTAACACAAACTTATGAGAATACCCGGAAGATTGATAAGAGTGAAAATGTTACTGCCGCTGGAAAGTTTGAAAATACAGGCAAACAAAAAGTAACTTGATAAAAGCAAAAACATCACATCCATTCCGAATTTCGAAAATGTTCTTCTACAAAAGTTTCTCTAAACTACGTTTTAAATATTACCATAGCTTTAGTAAATCTGTGTTAAACATAGAATTAATTATGTATAATTAGTGACATATTAGCAAAAAACTGTTTTCCCTGAACTAGTACTTCCGGTAGAAATTTTGAAATTTTTTTTTTTTTTTATTAATTTACTTTCAAAATCATTTCTCTGTTCTTTAAAAATTGGTTGTACTACTTCTAATCTAGCGATTTCACTAAAGAAGAAAAAGCATTTCTTTTGCAAATATCTCGCAAATTATGCATTCTATACAAGCTGTAAGTACAAAAGTACTTACAGGTCGAATTGAAACAAATTTTGAATATTGAAAATTTTAAAATTCGGACCGGAAGTAACACGTTTACATTTATCAAATAGCAGCTTTTTGCATAATTTCTGTAGGTATACAAAAACCTTTTAAAATTCGATAATAAGATATAAACACTCAATTTGAATCAACTTTTGTACCGACACACATTTCGGAACGCACATACGTAAAAAAAAAGACGTCTGGTGTCTACACTCATTTCTTAGGCTGTCTTTAACTACAACTTTAAACATATAACCTAAGCGCTAATAATGATTTAGTGGACAATTAATCTTAATACGGCTATCAAACACCACGAGAATTTTTGTAGTAGAATTTTAGCTGCATCTTAGTGCCCACTCAATTTGGTAATGATTATGACTAAGGAATCTCGAATTTTTTAAATATACTGATGTGTTAACATATTTTTCGCGTATTAAGAATAAAAACTATTATTTATTGCTTGTTTTTTCTATAAGAAATATTATTAATGTACTTTGTTATTAAAAAGAATGCAGCTGCCGCATATTATTCGCCCAATGTGATGTAATCTCTAAAGCAGACAGTATTTATGAACGATTAAAAGTCTGAGAAGTTAAAACATATTACTGGCAAAGTTAATCCACACTCGCGGAATGTACTTTAAAATGTATTAAAAGAACAGCCGCCATCAAATACTTCCCACTTTATGTGAGAAAAATAATCGAAGCAATGCAGCAATCAACGGTGGCATGACACATAGATCACGAAAGAATTACCTTCTTTATCGGCTGCTATTTACAGAATTTGAGCATGTAATGCTTATCTATAACGCAGTGTGGAGCTGAAAAGATTTATTACCTATATATATATATATATGTATGTATGTATGCATACATGAACATAAATGTATAAAAGCCGCTTTACTTAATTCAGTAATCCTAATGTATTTAATAACGTTACTTTCATCTAGCAAGCACATCCATCTTGTCTGGATGAGCGTGACATCTTTAGACAAATTGTGTGGTGTCATACGGCGTGTAACTGTGCACTATAAATGCGCTGTAGTCAGACTCCTGCGGTGCCAAGCTTGTCGCTGATTACCCCTGAGCTTCGGTGATGGTTTTCAAAAATCGCATTTCCAAGAATGCGCAAGTTAATAATAATGCTTGCGGTTGTGCTACTTTAACAATGGTTTTTAAAGGAATTATTTGAAATCATGAAGGAATCATGAGGTGCGTGATTACATTTATTCCGAGAAATGTATTGAAGACGTTTAGAGGTTAACGGAAGACGGCAATTAAAGGATGGGAAATTCATAATTACTGGGAAGCACCTAGTTAGTTAGTCATGAATCCGCGAAAAATTCATTCATTCGTGGGCTACGCAACAGATATAAGAGTATATATTACTGTTATTATACACGGACAGAAAGAGTGAAATCTTCATCTTGCATTTGTTACTGAAGAAAATTCCTGGTAAGAGTCGAGACGTTCTTGAAAAAACGCATCCTCAAAAGTGAAATAAAGTGTTAGCCAAATAAAATGTTGTTCTATCGTTTTTTTTTAATATCATAAAATCAATTTAAAATTAATTATTAGACAAATAGATGAAATGGAATATGATTCTACAAACG
Organism: Amphimallon solstitiale; assembly: GCA_963170755.1. Classification (NCBI taxonomy): domain Eukaryota; kingdom Metazoa; phylum Arthropoda; class Insecta; order Coleoptera; family Scarabaeidae; genus Amphimallon; species Amphimallon solstitiale. Next base: position 65,030,835 of record OY720680.1, read on the forward strand.
AAAGAATAGAAATTGGAAATATTGAAAACAAGATGTGTCTTGATAAAAATGGAGTCGTAAGAGATAATAAACCAAAATAGACGACACATGATTTGAGGCCGATGAACAAGGTTAACGTTCACAAATCGAAGTAATGCAATAGGGTTATAAAGGAAAATTTATTTCAAAAATTAAATTTAAAAGTCTATATTCACGTTATAAGAAATTCTTGTGTAAGTTTGGAGATTCGTCTGATTCATAAGTGGAAAATTACTGATGCGAAGGGAAAAAGTGGGTGTGGACACCATAGGCCTTTTCTTATACCTATGGGCGTTCCGAATTTCTATGCAAAAGTTGTACTAAATAAAGTCTCAAGTACAGTTATCCGGTGATTAAAAACGTTACTTCCGCTTCGAATTTGGAATTTTTTTTTATAGAAAAATTATTCCAAATCCATCTCTAAATACTATAGGTCTGGAAAGAATGCACAATTTACGAAATATTTGCAAAAAAAATTGCTTTCCGATAAGAGTAAAAGTGTTACTTCCCATCCTAAAATTGAATTTTTTTTATACAAAAATTGTTCCAAATTAAGCTCTGAATAGTCATGTAAAATTTGATATTTTTACTGAAGTAAACTATTACTTCCGGTCTATCGATTTATCCAAAAGACTTAATACAAACGAATCATGAAACTGATTTTGTATGTTCGCAGTCTAGGGAACATTTGAAATTTTTAAATGACCTTGAGTTCACAGCTTTACCAATGACTTTACTGAACGAAACCTAGTAGCATTATTGAGTGCCAAAAGTGCTATTCTCTGCTTTACTGTTTCTTAACCTGTGGCAGTTTTTCTTCCGCAGAGACAAAAGATTTTCTGGTAACAATATCCTATTCCTAAACAAATCCACGTGTTGATAGCAAAATATTGAAAAACCGAATTACCTACAGTTTTTTAAAGCGTTGTAGCTGTCCGTCACTGGTTGTAAATTATCATTTTCTATGATTTTTTAATGATAAATTTTGTTTTTTGCTCAATTTTATTTCTTTGGTCAAGGACCATCCACATCTACATTTTTTTAGTCCGTCTTTTGCCGTGCCCAAAACTAAGTATTTCCCACAGTTGTGGAAATCATTTTATTTTTGTTGTTTTAGTTTAGAATGTGTAGAATTTGCACGTCATATTTTTTAGCTAAATATGTTACACTTTGTGCATTCAACTCTTGAAGCATATGCGACTTTTCATGAAGAATAAGGCACTTTGGTTTTTAAGCGGCATTTTATTGATAAATACCGAAATTACTATGTAAAGACAGATAACAACACTTAACAACGGACTGCCCACTTAGAATGGATAGAAGAAATCAAATACATAAAACTTATACAACCGGAGAAGTACCGAATGCATATGTATATTGGGAATTCACAAACAAATATATTGGAGATTTAAACATTAAGCCGTGTTTATATTGAAGTAAGAGCGACCATGCTAGCGAAGCGAAGAAAATCACATATGTTTTTGATGTGCATACGAGTGTTTATATTAACGTAATAGAGAAACAGCGAAATAGCTGTTGATTTTGTAAATAAAATTCATGCCTTCCCTTATTTCCCTAAGGGAAGGCATAATTTGTTAACAGAATACGATGGCCTAGTAATTAATATGTTCTTCACGTTATGCTCACACTATCGAGTCTCTATTATATGTATTATGTCAATTTTATGTAATTCGTGGAAATAATTTTCAAGCTTCAAAATTGTGAAAAGTTCATAAAAGCCCTAAGAAATAAAATTAAATATTGTACACTAAATTATAATAAACATTATGCAGATATTGTGACTGTTGTAACTTCATTACTGTGGATGGGATGTATGGATAGGAATTCATGTTGGAAATATTGACTTACTAGGTAATTAATTTTATTAAATATTTCCATTTCTGTACTTTGAATTTACATTTTATAAATAAAAGTTGTTCAAATATAGGTCATCTAGGAAAAACACGAGTTTCTTATGCAAAAACTTGCGAGTAATCACGTAACAATTACAATATACAAAGCAATAAGTCATGTTTTATGACTAATAAACACCATATATTTTCAATTTTCTTATGCTAATCAGAACCTGACAAATTTTTCATCACTGTTTACTAGTAAAATTGATCAGAATAGCTTCGCGTACCATAAGAATGTAAAAGACCTCCCTGAAAGCGAAAGACTGAAATGTCCGGAAGAAGAAAAAAGAAAGAACAGTTTATTTCTGCATTTAAAATGTATCTTTTAACGTCTTCTGTGTATACAGAATTTTAAATTACTTCATCTTCCCCCATCATGTACCCCCGTCTAAATGCCGAAGAAAGACGAAATAGATAGAGAGAGAGAGAAAATACGTCGAACAATGATAATATATATGTAAATTTGGTCGGATTGCCGGGAATATAAGCTTATTTAATCTTGTTTTTTAAGTGATAAAAAAACCAATTACATTTACATAAAATATAATAAGGTGAAGGAAGACTTTTGGGGAGAGGAAACGGTAGATGGCGATAGTGAGGTGGTGTAAATTGTTGTCCGGAAACCTCCGAACTCTATCCGAAACGGTTTTCAATTAAACATAGGGGTTGCGAGGTGAAAAAAGATTCAGATGAAGGGTCCCTCACCCATAGAGAGTATTCGTCGACTGCAGCGAAAGAAAAAAAATCACGTTATTATAAAGAGAGAGAGAGAAGAAGAAAGAGAGAGATAAGGAATGAAAAGAGAGAATAATTCTGACTGGACAAAAGAAGGTTTTATTGAATTTGATTGAATGGGAACTACAACACAATGAAATAATATATAATCATTATGAAATTCTTCGAATTGAATGGAAGAATATTATTATATATTGCGTTCTAATTGATGATAATTGTATGAAATGGAAAAAAAGAGGATATTTTTAATTTTTTTCCTCTTCACATTGTTGTATTGTTAAGCATAATTAAGGAATTCCGATTTATGGTAAAAGAGCACAATTAAAACAGATTTTAAACGTGATAGGCATAGATACAATACTTAAATCATTAAATCACAGTGAAATCTCCTCGATGAAATCGAAAATTCTCTCTAGAAGTATTATATTTCGTGTTAACTTTTCTCTGTGATGTGCGGCCCAACTGGGACTTAAGCTATTAAGCTTAGGAAGACCAATAAAGCTCTTAATTTTTGTATATGCAGAATGTTCCGTAACTTTGTTACGTATATGAAACACCTCGCCGTTAGAAACTCGTATTATTATACAACATCAATCAGCATTAGAAACAACAGCAATTAAAAAAAAAATAGAGGAGTTTTCTCAAGAGGAATGGACTAGAAAATACAAAAAAGATACCATGGTCATGTAAAACAAATAACTGAGCAAAGAATGAAGGAAATTGAAGAAAAGCTAGGCAAAAATGAGCAGCAATACAATAGAATCCATTATGACCAATTGGTAGATGCAAATCGAGAAAGACCAAGGATAATGAAGAGCAACGGAAATAATAAACACAGGCGGGAATAAAACAAGAATTAGAAGGACCGTTCCACATCTACCGTTGTAATAGGGGCATAATTAAAGTTTTTTAGTGAAAATTCTACTTCTTTACCAGTAAACAAGTCAACAATTCAGAGTACAGTACGAATTCCTGGATTGTTGCTTAGAACTGCTTCAAATTTATTTTTCACATTTTTCGTACCAGCTCAAGATAATTGGTGAAGGAAATGACGAAGATATCTACGATATTCATACCGTCAGTTATAGAATATTGTGGGTTAATCGGAGTAAGTTCTAGGACGGCGGATGACCTCAGTTATTCTGAAATAATATCCAGGAATATTGATTACAAATCTGCCTGCATAGTTGGGCCCACAAATGCTTGTTGAGCTTGTAAAATAGAGACGGCATCATTGGCATCCAGTAGCTGTAGTATAGTATTAATGTTGTCACAATATCTTTAGTGGTGTGACGACTGGTGTGTGGTCTTGCATTGTTATGCAAAAGAAGAATATCCACCATAGCTTTCGTTGGGTGAGCTCACTGACGACGTGCTTTAAGCTTTTTGAGGGTTGTGATGTATTGGACAGATTTATTATGCAGCCTTGGCCCAAAAAATCAACCATAATCACACCCTCTGCATCCCAGAACACAGTCGCCATAACATTCCCTGCCGATCGCACAGTTTTGAGTTTTTCGTTTTCGGTGAATTTGTGTGATACCATTCCATTGACTAGATACCTCTTTGATTAAGGTTCAAAGAAATGAACCCATGTTTCATCTCCGATCACATTTCCAGACACTCATCCCCCTCCAAACAGAGCCGCTGCAAGTGTTGTGAGGCTTTCGTTTTTCTTGTTTCTTTATTCTGGTCGATCAACATTCTTGGTACCCACCCTGCACAAACCTTTGAATACCCCAACTGCTGAATAATCGTCATCGGACTCCCTTTACTGAACGAGAGAAGTCATCAGCAGTCACCACGAATGGTGTCATCGACTCGCTGAATATTGCGTGGGGTCAATGCAGTCAATGGCCTGCCGCTCTGCTTTTCGTCAGCCAACAGTGTTTGTCCTTCAGCTTCATAACAGCAGTCAACCCATCGTCTAACAGTGCATCCACTGTTACATCACCGTACACATTTTTCAGTCTTTCATGAATGCGAATGGAGTTTCACCTTCTGCATTCAAGAATTCAATTTGAGAACGCTGTCTAATACGAATGTCGGTCATTTTGCAAGCGACTGAAGTGCTGCCACTTAAGAATAAGAATATAAGAATATTTATTTACATCAAGTTGAGTATACAAATGTAGTTATACATATATGATGTGTCATTTAAGAAATTCGAATGAGTAATAAGTAAATCTGGCTTTTTCCAAACAAACAAGAAACATACAAGCAATTTAAAACCAGGAACCAGATAAACTGTTCTCTGCACTGAACGTCAAGGCGTTTTCCTCAAATTAAAAAATTCTTCCAGGCTGTAGAGAGGATAGTTAGTGAGGTACTCCCTGCACAATTTCCCCAAAGCACTTGATTCTGGTCTCAGATCGTATATGCGGTGGTAGCGCATTATACACCTTTGCGCACATATAACTTACTCCTGTCTGACATACGGAAAGTCTCTGATTATAATCGGCTCGAATTAGGTCGCCGGCCCTGTTCGGATACCTATGATGTTCATTATTCGTCTGTAGTATCAAGCGTTATATTGACGCAGAAAGTTACTATTATTCTTTTTTTTTATTTTAAACTACAAAATCACAACTGGAAAATTCCATATTACAGTGATTTTCTCTACAAAAAGTAAATTCACTTAAAATTATTGCAGTGGATTGTAGAAGAAGGTTTGAGAAATAGCGCCAAATTCAAAATTTTAACTAACTTCATTTAGGTCGAAAAAATATGAGGCATTAGATATTGACTGACCCTCGCATTACTCCTATTATTGTGCCCAATTTCAAATTACATTATCCCAGTCCTGGAATGTAAACCTGACTTCCGATCCCTCAAGTTGGCATATGAACGTTAGCGTTGGCTACTTTGGTGTACGTATTTATGTTTTCCAATTAGAACTTGCACTTGATGGATTAAACAAAGCATTACTACTATTTAAAAATATCTTTTGAATTATATACAAATACTGAGGAAAAATAATAAAAAACGTTGTTCTTTGTAATAAAGAGAAAGACTTTCCAAACGCATGTTAAAACTGAAACTTACTTTAGATTTTTCCCCGTTTTACATTTTATAAATGTTTCTTACCTTATAACACAGTTCAAGACATTACCACTCATAATAAACTAAACATCTAATAATCCATTTAAAGATAGATTAAATATTCAATGCACATATTTTCATATAATTAAAAACAACATTAGCTAAAACACAAAGAAGAGGTATCTAAAAACTTATTGGTCTTATTACGATAAATATCATTTTGGTGGCCCTATTTCACCCAAGCTCGGCGAGTAAATTTTTGAAGGTCAACAGACAGATGGCGTCGTCGATTGTAGACGAAAACGTGTTCCTTCAGTTCCTTCATTGTATGTACCTATCGTGAAACCGTTAGGTTGTAAGTTGTCGATAACATGTCCGAAGAATACTAAAAGCTTGGGGTATTAGTGTGTGCGATTGACATATTTATATGTAATACTGTTTGTGGTATTTATATTTATCTTCTACGCGGATAACTGCAAATTATTTTCTTTCACAAACACACGACAGAAATATTTATTATTTAGCATGCCAGAATGTTCTGTTATCACAGTTGTATTTTAAGAAAATAGGTACCTAGGTATTTACATTAGATATTTCCCACATATCTTCACATTATAGTACGCAATGGTATTTACTTGTTTATGCCATTTTGAGTGTAAAATATTAAATAGTAATTTTTTAGACGTACATGTCCACTGCATGTTGGATGACTTGAGACGCTAATGTTCGCATTATGTTGTGAAATGTTGATAAATCCGAGATGCTTAGTGAATTGTCAGATATTTCACGTAAATATATTTTATTGTAGACACGAAAGTATTTTCTACAAAAATTTTCAAAGCCGTGAATATTAGAAATTAAAGAATATTATCTTTTAATATTTACACGGTGAAATAATTAAAAAAATAATAAATATCCCCAAGGCTCCAGCAACATGACACCTCTGCTTCTACTATTATTTAAGCACTAACATTGTTTTCAAGCTTTAGAAGTAATGATACATTCCATGTCAGAAATATAGATTATACGCCCTTATTGATGAACAGGAAATGTTGCTGCTGGGTGGAGTACGATCCAGCCCATAAGCAATCCTTAAAAACGTGTTTTTACACTTTATTTGGCCAATATAAACATGAAATGCATTAAAAACTATTTTATAGCTTCCAAACTTTTGTTTTATTCAAAGTGCCTTTTACTGCATTTAATGTTGAATACAAATTATTTACATTTTGTTTCTTGAAAATATTGCCCAGAGCTTTGAAAACTGTGTGAAATGACAATTTCAGTCACCTTTCTATAACTCTGTGCTTTCTTGAAACTATAAATTCGTGGAGTTTCTTTACACACTGCTTGTATTGTGTTTTTTAAAACTTGTTAATGTGAGTGAATGGCAAAAACATTATGGTGATTTTTATAAAATTTTCTTTCCAATAACTCGGCTATCTAAGCAAGATAATTGACTTGTTCATTTCTTTATCTACATTTAGCTTATGTTTCCAAATTTCGAATATAAAGCTGTTTCTAAAAAATCTACGATGGCATTTATTAAGCTTTATATTTGTCTTCCTTTTACTTGAAAAAGTATTTTTTTAACTTTTAATTAGTAGGTAGTAGAAAAGACAAAAAAAATGATTAATTCAAATAAGATATTTGTTGCTCTGTATTATTAAATAACAAATATAAAATTAAGGAAATACAATATTACTAAATTATAAATAATTTTAGGGTCTTCAACATATGCCAAAAGAGTACCGCGTTAATGAGATCATTTATGAATAAGTTGAACAAAAGTGGGCCAAGGTTCAAGTCTGCGGTACACCAGATAATGACACATATTAAATCGATTTGAAGTCATTACAGTAGGCGTAATACTGGTGGTTTATCAATCAGGACATAAATAATGAGTTGAGAAGACTACGCGACTTTCTTATACGTATGTCCATTAAAAACTTTTTATACAAAAGTTGTTCCACATTAAGTTTAGCCCTCATGAAAAGTGAGTAAAAAAATTACTTACGCTTCGAACAAAAATTATTCAAAATCCAGCTCTAAATACTTTTAAATTCTTGTAGAAGTATAGAATGCATAATTTGCAAGATATTTGCAATAATCTGTTATTAGATAAGAGTAAAAGTACTACTTCCGCTCCCAATATTAAATTCATTTTATAAATAAATTATGCAAAATCAAACTTTAAATACTTTCAAATTCTCAATATATTTGTATATTACTTCCGTCATCACAATGCTCCTTTATACTATGTATAAGAAAGTAAACAGCTGAGTAGTGGGTCATCGAAACCCCAAGAGCTTAGTTTGTGGAGCAATTATGAGTGGCCAATAACTGTCAAAGGCGCTAGAAAAGTCAATAAATCCAACTGTCCACCCATCTTCAGCGTCTCAGAGCTATCTTCTTGAAATAAATCAGTGTCGGTGAAAGTACATAAAGAAGGGCGACTCGCTCATTTATTATCCATTCAAATACCTTCGAAGAGACAGAGATAATGGCGATAGGACGATAGTTATTGGGGTTGTTAACGTCACTTCTGTTGAGGGACTCGCTATCTTCCCAGCATCTGAAAAAGTTAAGCAAAAACTGTTGTAGAACCCGTCACCAAGAAGCAAAGTATGTTGTCATTACCAGAAGTGAATTTATTATCAAACCTTTTGGAATGCATCTTCAAAGAAGATATTCGGGACATGCACCAATGGATGATTATATCACGAAGCAACCAGGACATCAATTACAGCGCTACAGATGAGAGCGCTCCAGAGTAGGCCAATGAACAGAATCGTCAAGTAAACCTTGTCAACTGTAGAGATCTTAACTATTTGGCTTAGTCTCTCAAATTCATATTTAAAATATATGTTACCAATGTTTTTTTCATATTTTATTATAATATCTCTTAACTATCAAGTCTACCAACTGATTCTTTATATCTTTGTGAACCATGGTTGGTACTTTAATGAATTTCCAATTACTGTCTTAGCCACCAATAATACCATGAATTCTTCAATAGAACCTACATCGTTAACATTAGTACAGTAAACAGACCGAGTCCTGGCCACTGGGCGGAGTCTTATAGGTCAGTGTGAGACAGAGAAAGTATCCGGGAAAAGGAAACAATAACATTTGTTGCTTATCCTAATATTATAAGAATTCACTGCGCATCTTGTGGGACGGGCATCTCACCGGTAAGCTCTCAATCTTTGAGCTGAACAACTGTTTAGAATTAGCCATTTTATAAGTAAAAAACCTGAATAAAAATTATTATAATTGTCCTATTATAAAAGATGTATCTTTTGTTATCATTGGATGTTATTCAAAGCATACCTTCTGAGAGGTTAAATCACGTCCAATTCCGAATAAATAATTGCAGATTGATAATATTTAAGATGTGATTAAAATGAATAAGATTTGAGGACGTTTGAAATAACAGGAATGAAGTCAATTTACTTACCATCAGATCAGCGTTCGTAGGATCCACAGATTTCGGCGGATGAAAGTAGTAGCCTAATAATAACAATAACCCACCGTAATATCTTAATCTTATCCATAAAACATTAAATTATACATATAAACTTGACGATATTTAAGGAAAATAATAATGACATTTACACATTATATAATTAGAACGAAGTCGATACAAATAAACAAATTTGAATAAAGATATATTTTAAATACTACTAACGATACTATTTACATATTAATGAGTACATCAACCACAGAACAAGTGGTTTTAATCGTTGTAAAGGAATATTTTCATAAAGGATGTGTTTCTAATAGCGTCATAAACAATGTCACTGAACAGGAAGCTGGATTAAATTCCTTCAAGGTAATCATAATTCTATTTAATTACTTCTCTAATAGAAATGTTTTTCAGGTTGAGACAACTCGTAAAATGTTAACGAGTGCTCTATGTATATACATGTGTGTATTTATAAATAACATCTGTGACTTGATGACATTCAAGACGTTTAAGAAGATTCGAACTCATACAGCCCCCAGGTGGCGCATTTGGTTATGGCGCTTGACTAGCAATTGGGAGAAGTGAGTTCGAGTCTCACCCTAGGCGGTAATTTTTTCGAATTAAAATTCACCTAATTAATTACTCAGTGCAAAGCATAAAAATCATATTAGACATTTTCTACGCTGCCGAAAACGAATTTTAAAATTATACATACATATATTTAAGTGAATGTTTCTTTTATGAAATAATAATTCTGTATGAAAACATTTCAATTTCCTTTTAACTATATAAAAGCATTTAATAGAATTAATAGACAACTTTCAAGGCTAATTATAATTTTATTCGTAACGAAATTTACGATATACATTATTGTCATGCTGTTATTTATAATTTTTGCAATTAATATTCCGAACATATATAAATAGCTCTAATTGCGTGGACGCGAAATAATTTTAATTTGAATCTAATTTAATTGGTGCAATATTTGCAATAATCAAAGATAATTATTTCGGTTATTTAATACATAACTAATTTTATGCGTTTCCCAATTATTTATATGATACACCTATATGTTCTACAATATGATACCGTGCATTTATTCATATTACAAACACATACGCACACTATAATATATTCAAAATGCGACAGTTAGGTCATAAACACAATGTGTACGTTGTTAATTAAAGTGAATTAATTTTATAGGAAATGTATTATTATAATATTAACGAGGACGCTAGCGTGTTCAAATTATAAATGTATCTGATAGATATATTTATTTTAGCCGTGGTATTTATGTTGCTTTTGCTTTTATTTAAATAAATTCATAATGCTATATTATGCGATACTATAAATGAATTTTAGATGCGCGGGGGGGGGGGGGGGGGGTTCTGTCACAAAAACATCACAGCCTCGGACAAGAATTTGTGTACTTTGTTTGTGCTAATACATTATTCTAAAGCTTTTGATATGATTGGTCTATAGCAGGCATGGCGAACCTATGACCCGTGGGTCAGGCATTGACCCACGCAAGCTTTTTAACTGAACCACTCATTGGTTTTTATAAATTAATTTTTTATATGAAAAACAAATATTTCCAAGTGGACATGGGTTAGCTGATTTTCTATTTCTATCGTATCACGATACCTGTGCTGTGGAACTTGACGCGCACATTCGTTGCTTCATAGAGTGGGGGGAATGTACCAGTCACCAGTCAGTACCAGTGCTGAACTAAGTGGCAACCATTTCGAACGCATTTAAAAGTAATGTGTATTATTTAATGATTCTCCAGGAAATAAAACAAGCTTTTGAGGAGAGATTCAAACAATTTAAATGTTTGGCTAGGTAAAGATAACTTAGAAATGGAATTAGTGGAATTTCGAAGCAGCGTAGTGTGGAAAACAAAATTTGAAGACTTGATTTCTGAAGTAGAAGGAAAAGTGTGTGAAAGTGGTGCAGATAAGATTGATCCCACAGTGAAAATTGAAAATATTATATTGAACGTGTCGGTTTCTTTACCAAGTAATTTTATGTCAATGAAAAAACTAGCTAATGCTCTTTTAACGACGTTTCGGTCCACATATTCGTGCGAAAAATTGATTTTTTCAATGAACTTTGTAAAATCTTCTAATAGAAATAGACTTGAATTAAATAATTTATGTGTATACTTTGTTATATATTTATAAATATGTATACATATATAAATAAATAATATTTCATAATACATATTTTATGTAAGTTTCTTTACCCCTTGTTCATTCAAACACTTAGGGACCAAGGTGCTAGTACTAAAAAGAAATAGTGAACAAAATTTGACCCACGTTTCAAAAAGGTTCGCAATCGCTCGTCTATAGTCTAAAGATGATGATGATTTGAATTCCGTAGCATTCACTTTTGGTATCACTCTTTTGATTTCCCAGAAAATATTTGCAAATATTTTTAAAAAATGTTCATGTTGCCAGCTCTAAATCATTCATGGTACGTTCAAAATTTTTATCTTTGAACAGCTTCCTACCTTTTGGACCAACAAATATTGCTTCGCAAACTTTCGCATCAGACAGTTTCGGAAACTTATCCCTTAAGCGTTTATAACAGTTGGCTTCTTTTTCCAGTGCTTTGACAAACTGTTTAATCAATCCTAATTTAATGTGTACAGGGGGTAGAATCACCAAATTAGAATCCACTAACGGGTCAAATTTTATATTAAATTCTCCAGGAACAATGCTGGTCCGTGGCTGGTCCGCTGTCCTTCACGGTATAGCCGCGAACATGTTCGAGCCTGTTACAATATTTTTTAATTTTAAATTTTACGTTAACCTTAGTGAAAACAGATAAAAATTTTATTTTGAAATTTGAGTAATTAGATAAGTATTTTTATATGTTTTGTATACCTATTAAATGCAAAGGTAATTAACGTGTTCGTAAGATTAATACCTTTCTTGGCTTTGTTGTTTTTTCAAGCTCTTGTTGTCACTCTAAAGCCTTCGTATTTAAAAGTATAGACTGTATTTGCATACTATGGACATACTAAAATAAATGTGGTCATAACGACTAATTGCAGAACATTATTGTGTGTGATTATTTACTTATGTAAAATGTAAAGTTTTTAGCATTTTATCTATATTTTTTCATCTCTGAAAAATAAATCTTTTGTATACGACCAGCTATCATGTATTAATATAAATTGCTATTAGATATTTAAATCATACACGTCCTGAGTCAGTGTTGTTTAATGATTTATTTCACTTTAACTGAAAACGGATGGGCATTGATTTAGCAATGTAAATGTTGTATTTGGATTGTTTATATCGATATAACTTTGTACACTTTGTTTTCATTTCTTATACGTAGTATAAGGAAGTACATATTGTGACATTTTCGACCTCGAGATTTTTGCAGATGTCCACGTTTTGAAGTCCCCTGATACCGAAATAGTGGCTTTTATCTCTCTCCAAATGTTGTATTTTCGTGTATAATCTCCCTCTTGAGATCTGATTAGATTTTCAGTAAAATCGGTAGACTGGAAGTAGCAGTTTACTTCAGTGAAAAAATCGAATTTTGCCAATATTTCGTCAACTACTAAGTTTAAACAAATTTATAAAGAATTCATATGTAATTAAAATTAAAATTGAGAACAATTTTATTTAAAAAGTTTTTCGAAATTCCTACCGGAAGCAGGTCTTTTACTCCTATCGAAAATCAGTTTTTTGCGAATATTACGCAAGTCATGCTTTTTAGACAGATACGTTACCGGTATAAAAGTATTTAGAACATAATTTTCAATATCTTTTGTATAAAAAAAATTTCAAAATTCAGACCAGAAGTACCACTTTTACTCTTATCGAATAGCGATTTTTTGCAAATATGTCGTACATTATGCGTTCTATATATATTTATTAAGAGTACAAAAGTATTTAGTGCTAGATTTGCAATATTTATTGTATAAATGAAATTTCAAAATTCGGACCTGTTACTCTTAGGGAGAATCACTTTTTTTCGAATATCTTGCAAAGTATGCATTCTATGGCGATGTATTAAGAGAATAGAAGTACTTAGAATAGGATTTTGAATAATTTTTATGTACAAAAATTCTTAAAATTGTATAGTTTGAAACGCTCATACGTACAAGAAAGTCGTGTGGTGGCCACACCTCATTATACTTTGTAATTGAACTTCTTGAGTTTAACTGCTGTAGCTATTAATTTCTTTTCCTGTTTTCATGCTTCTACGCAAAAGCATGTGGCGCATTTAGAGATTTCGCAAATAGCAGCTACAGAGGCATTGACTAAGAGTTGATTTTCGATTTAGACTTTAAACAAGTCCATTTATATTTTGAAATGTTATCACCTGCTTCGACCAAAACATCTAGCCAATGATAAGGGGGGGGGGGGTTTACAGCTCACATGCCAAAAAAAAATTACAAGAAAGACTATGTCTGCCGATGTTGGTGTCCCGCAAAGATCCACATTGATCCCAATGCTTTTCAGCGTTTACAATGATGATCTGGGATCTTTCCGTGCAGAAGCTATATCAATTATGTATGTGGACGACATTACCATCTTAACATCAAGTAACACACTTACAGACATTATAAATGCCACCGGGTCCATTATTAAAAAACATTTCATCCCAAAAAGCGCGCAATTACGAATATTCACACTCATAGGATTTCAATTTGATATCTATACATTGCATAGCAAAAATTCTTACGGTTCTAATTCAAAATTCAACTGAAGCTATTTCATAACATTATTTTTTAATTTGGCAGTATTATTGTGGACTATTTTTGATTTAGGTCTTCATCAAGTATAACACTAAAGTTAATGATAAATAATACTTCTTTAGCACTTCGAATAATTCGTAATAGGTAAATATAAACTGTAGTAAGCTTGAATCCTTAGGAATTATTTATTTAGTTAGTAGATATGTATGAATTGTTTTTTTTATATATTCATGAATTTTTGATCATTTTCGCAATTAGGAAAAGGAATATTCTAAATTATCTAAATATACTTACTAAAGATTGGAAAAGGCGTTTACCTGCAACAAAAAAAAATAGTTAAATTCAAAATAACAACTTTTTTGTTTTGTAGTTGGAGTAGAAATTGCACTAATATTAAACAATATTTATAAAATAATATAAATTTCTTATAGGTATGTATGTTCCGCATTGTTTATATAAAAGTTCTTCCAATTATTTTGTGCAAAATATACACACCGTAAAAAATAATATGTATAAAAAACTATAAATAACACAATTATAAAAAATAGGTGTGGATACCACACGACTTTCTTTTTAAATAAAAATTGTTCCAAATTAAGCTTCAAATATACTTTCTTGTAAAAAGCATGACTACGAGATATTCGCACAAAACCGTTTTCCGATAAGAGTAAAAAACCCACTTCCGGATAAAATTCTTTTATAATTTTTAAACTAATACTTTCGGTCTACCGAAATGTCTCAAAATCTAATTCCATATTAAGAGGATGATTATATTCTTAATTAGAAGGTAGTATTTATAGCTGTAGCAGTTTGGCGGTTATCGTGGCGACACACAGAGAGGTACATACATACAAACAAGATATTTTTCAAAAATCACTTTTTCCCTATCAGGGGACTTGAAAACGTGAACAATCAAAGATCTCGAGGTTGAAAATTTTCATCATGACAATATTTAAAGTAAAAGTCAAATTGGATAAATTACTCGAAATTCAGTCAGCATTTATGGTATTTGAGTGATAAAGTATCTGTCTTGTCATTATTTGACGATGATGTGGATCAAGAATCCAAAGTAAAAATGGTTGCAAATTTAACCAACAAAAATGTATCAACCCATGGCAAATGTAACATTCCATCGCAGGAAGAACTTTGTGGTCCATTATACGGTTAGCCTGATAAGTAAATATAGAAGTCTTTAGTTCTCTGTTTGTTATAATTTTGTTAACTGTCTTTCTCTTTGTTTATTTCAGAGAAAATCATCTATGACTTCATGTCGGTCAAAAGCAAATCCTTGTTTGAACGTTTTAAAATTAATGACAGTTTTCTCTACGAATATCCTACTTTATGGGTAAATAATAATTCGTTTCAAGAAGCCAGAATGAAAGTTGAAAATTCTCATCATTACAATATTTAAAGTAAAAGTTGTAAAGATCTATATTGGGCAAATGAATCGTACAACTAAAAATACTTCCAAAGGATATTTAATTTCTCAATAAAATACAGTTTAACATTTATCATTCACACAATAAGATCAACGTTATTCAATTGTTCAAACAGTGCATTTTTCAGTATTCTTCGGATCTGTGATCCAACATATATTCCTTTCTTAAATTTCACTTCACTTAATTTTCCAAAAATCCGTATGATACTCAAGCAGCACCTTCTTTGTGTACCGCTTTGATGATACTTTTAAATAGCTCTATTTCAATTAAAAGATCATAGCAGCATCTGCACAGTCCTCAATAAAAGAATCGAATACATAGTTTGCTTCCCACAAATGCAATTGCAATTGTGAACAGCGTTCATGAAACGGTACAAACTAAGTAATGGTCAATTTAGAACACACACACACGCAGTACCTGCATATATACTAAATTCGCATGATATATCCTATCTTGTCTAACGAGAAAGGGAGACGAAAAAAAAAGAAATGAAACAAAAAACGGAACGACAACAACAGAAAATCGCGCTCCTATAAAAGAAGTTTCAATAGAACAGGATACATTACGGACCGTTTTCTAAAGAACAAGTTATCTACTACCTACCATTGTATAAATGGTTCTTTGTTTCTCATCAGATCTGGCCAAGATGCATAATAATAATAACAGGAACGCTAAACTTGCTTATTTTCTGTACCTCTCTGTCTCTCTTTATTGCTCTCTGTTTCTCCGTCTCGTTCTCTTTGAATTGCACGAATCCTATAAATTACTTGGTTTGTTTTATTTTCGTCTGGATAGTATTAAGATTAACGATCGCACTTATCTTAAAATAAATATCTTTGTTGCTCTTTGCTGAATTAGAATTTCGTCGAAAAATTAATGAGAATATATATCTTATATGTTGCGCAACTTTTTCGCATCGGTTAACTTAAATTCTTCGTTGATATAATGTAAACACGCTCACTTGAAATTGTTCATGAACGTGAAGTTCATATGAAGATAATTTAAAATTACTTAAAATTAATTCCAACACTCTTTAGTAGTCTCTGTATACGAAAGTCTGGACATAAGAGGTCGTTAGAGCGATTGCAGGATAGGCATCATTTCTGTTTATAAATATAAAATTTATTAATAGTTCGACTACAGCGCCACCTATCGTGTCCAGATTTGTGATTTTCCTTTTTGTCAACATATATTGTAAATATGAATCATGTTGATCCATAAATATAGAATTTGTTAACAACTTCACTTCAGCACCACCGACAGAATGTTTTGGTAGGCTATTTTACCCGCATTGACGATATAAATATGATCTGGGAAGATCAAGAAGATTGCTTGAGCCATTAAAAAGTTATTGAATAACATAGAGACGCACCAGCCAATTATAATGTAAGATGTTAATGTAATGGATGAAACACCAAGGGGTAAATTCAGACGTAATGTCATTGGGTTTATCCTTTTCTTAAGCTTTACCCTTGATTAAAACTAGCTAGACTAAGTAAATTACACTATACGAGGTGTGTTAGAAATATAAAGGTATTGGCACCATTGCGGGAGATCTGGCAACGCTGTAGTTCTACTCCCCCACTAGGCTTGTTCGTTAGTCTGTTCCTGACGCTCAGTACGAGTTTCAACATCCTACTGTCACCACGTGAATTTTGAGAGCGCTATTAGTGAAGCTGTGTGTTTCTGTTGTTTGTCACACAGAATGGAACAACGAATTTTGGAGCAATGTTATGCCATTTAGTTTTATGTCAAACTTGTGGAAAAGTTGAAACAGACCTATGGGGAACATTGCCTATCAACAGCACAAGTTTTCGCTGGCAAAATTGAAGAATTGCCGATTTCTTCACTTGTGTGGTCACAGGTAATGAAACCTGGATTTTTAAATACGACCCAGAGACAAAGCGGCAAAGCCGAAGAAAGCTGAATGAGAAAATCAAAAATCAAATCAATGCTGATTTGCTTCTTTGACAGTAACGATATCGTTCACAAAGAATTTGTACCTCTAGGGAAACTGTCAATCAAGTTTTTTATAAGGGTGTCCTTGAAAGGCTCCGAATAAGGGTGATTCGTGTGAGACATGGCACTGCAGACAAGTGGATACTCCATCATGACAAGGTCCCATGTCACGCGGCCATCTCCATCACGGAGTTTCTGACATCAAAAGACATCCCTGTGGTTTCTCAGCCCCTCTCCTATCCACCTGATTTCAGTCCTTGCCTGTTTCTACTGTTTATATCAATTCTTGTATGCTCTTTGTGTTCATTCTTCAGTTTGATTTACTATTTAGTTAAGATCTTCTGTCACTCGTTCCTACCATCTAATGTAGGTCTTCCTCTTGCAGTCTTACCCATTGATATCCATTGGAAAATGTGAATTGTTGCTTTTGAGTCTGTTTTGTTGATGTATCTACACGATCTTATATTCGGGTTTTTATATCTCTTACACTAGTTTGTCGTTTCCGCAGTTCATCTCTATCTAGTTTTGGGCCATGTATTGTTTTTATTACTTTCCTTTTAAGTGTGTTTAGTTTTTCTTCGTCTCTTTTTATGAGCAGCATTGTGTCTATGGCGTACGTTACTATTGGTCTTATAGTTGCCTTGTAGATTTTAATCTGTGCAGCAACTCTCATATTTATGTTCTTCAGTAGCTTGCTGCATGTCCATTATTGCTCCTAAGTATTTGAAGATATCAATTCCTTTGAATTCACTGCTTCCCATTCCTGTGCTTTTCCTTCTTGGGAAAGTCGTTCCACTGCTCACCGTATACTTTGTTTTCTTTTTGTTAATATATACATACTGCCGTTTCTACAATTTTTCTGAATGTTTCTTTTGTCTATGGCTATTATGACCGAATCGTTCACATATGTTATAATCTACTCTAATTTATTTCTGATATTATTCCCTGTAACCTACGCCTTTTCAATATTCTTTCTAAGACTATACCGTGTGTTGCATCGTCGACCTGAACATAGGAAATCCCATGTTAATTTTAAACGTGGTGAATGAAAGTTTCCCAGTTTATTTTAGAGAAAAACTTATTGAGAATTTTTTAAAGAACTCATAAAAATGAAGCGAATTGCAGATTTCGAATTGTTTTTGTCAAGTATTTTCTTAGATATGAACAATAATACACTAGTAAAATAAGCCGAAATTGTAATCCAGTCATAATCGAAACAACAATCAAGTCACTTGCAAATTCAAATAAATAAAAATCTCAAATTGACGTTTCGCGATAATTTTGTTCAAAGTCAATGCTAAGTTAAGAAATATGAATTATTTTACCACAGAAGAAAAAGTTATTATGATTAAGTGGTATTATGGAGGAAATAGTCTACAGGGCGTAAGAAATATGTTTTCCGTGCATTTTCCCGATAGGCCGATTCCAAGTAAGGCGACCATTAAAAATGCCATTGAACGTTTTGAAGCAACGGGCACAGTAATTAAAGATTGTAAATGTATAAAGGAGAATAATGGTAGGGTTCATCGACAAAGAAACGAAAATGAATTAGATATCTTGCTTCAAGTCCAAGAAGAAAAACAAGTAAGCACGAGAATTCTTGGAGAAACAGTGGGACTACACCATACTACAGCTTGGCGCATTTTGAAGAAACATAATTTTAAATCATTTAAATATGCGAAACATCAAGAACTGTTGGTCGGGGATAGAGAGCATAGGGCAAATTTTGCCTTTGAAATGATGGAGAGAGCAAATAACGATAGGGAGTTTTTAAACAACATTTGCTTTACAGATGAATGCACGCTTACTTTCAACAATGAGCCAAATGTTCAAAATTTAAGATATTGGAGCCAGGAAAATGGACACCTTTTTCTCTCTACGAGGACTCAATATCCACAAAAAGTTAACGTTTTTATTGGAATTTTCGGACATCATATTATTGGACCTCTTTTTTTAGAAGAAAATCTTTCTGCTGAATATTTTCTAAATTTATTACAAAATCAAATTGAACCTGCTTTAGAAGAAGTTGTTCGTGAAAATCAGCAAGTTTGGTTCCAGTTAGACGGATGCCCTGCGCACAACGCCAGGATTGTAAGAGAACACCTTCAAAATGCCTTTAATGGAAATGTGATAGGTCCAAATCAAACAATATGCTGGCCCCTCAGGTCCCCTGATCTTTCACCGAACGACTTCTTTTTATGGGGACATTTAAAAAACGCTATTTATAAAAGTGTACAATATGAAAACTTGGATCAGTTAAAAAATGCAATATCTCTGGAATGTAGGAAAATTAATCAAAATCAGCTGAGTAACGTACGAAGGTCATTTTATGATCGCTTGGGGCATTGTTTAGCAGTAAACGGTGGGATATTCGAACATTTTTAATTTAGTTTGTTAGTTGTTCATTTTTTAATAATGTTTTTACTCCAATATGTAATGTAATAGGTATAACTACGTATGTATTTGAGTTCTAGTGTAAAAGATATCGCATAATGTCAATTTGCCTTTTTTTTTAACTTGAATTTGCAAGTGACTTGATTGTTGTTTCGATTATGACTGGATTACAATTTCGGCTTATTTTACTAGTGTATTATTGTTCATATCTAAGAAAATACTTGACAAAAACAATTCGAAATTTGCAATTCGCTTCATTTTTATGAGTTCTTTAAAAAATTCTCAATAAGTTTTTCTCTAAAATAAACTGGGAAACTTTCATTCACCACGTTTAAAATTAACATGGGATTTCCTATGTTCAGGTCGACGATGCAACACACGGTATATAATAGACTTATAGGAAACACATCCCCCGTTTGACTCCTTCGTTCCTTCTTGAGTTACGATTGCTGTTTGTGAATGACTCAATGTCGTTTACATAAATCAAATCATTTTTTCGCAATAATTAAAACAGCTACAGGACCCATAGGAAGAAAGATATATGCGAAAAACTAATTTGGTCA
Source organism: Amphimallon solstitiale (assembly GCA_963170755.1). NCBI lineage: Eukaryota > Metazoa > Arthropoda > Insecta > Coleoptera > Scarabaeidae > Amphimallon > Amphimallon solstitiale. The sequence goes on from OY720680.1 coordinate 65,051,090, forward strand.
TGAATAAATAAAACGCATACGCGATATCGATGGGGTCTTTTGAGACATTATTTGCATTGTCAAAATAAGGGTGTATGCAAATTTCTGCCCCCTTTGGATTTTTTCGGCAGGTGGATACTAATGTTACTGGAGTAGATTGCCTAAATCGAAATATGTACGTACATCGGCATATATTAATGATCCACTGCTTATTGATTATATTAAATATTACGGTTAAAATATTATCTTCTACTGGGCTGGCAGTGAATACATTATTGTATTACTGTAATAAATTGCCTCAACACTTTATCATTGTGTCTTGGGTGTCAGTATTAATAGTACAAACATAAATTAAGATTGAAAAAGGAGAAAAAATGTAACACCACTTAAGAAATATACCCACTTGCACAACTTATCTGTTACCACCGCAAAGAATATTAAAATATTACGGAACACTCCAAGCATTACACACATAAATAACACAAATAGACGCATAATATTACATTAATGTATATTATTCTGTTTGTGTAATGTATTTTATATCTTCATCTTCGGCTTCTTATGGAAAAAAAAGAGAGTTCTTTGACTTTTCATAACTTATAATTACAGGACTTTTATTGCTTGTGCATATATACACATCTCTATAATTATATAGAATGTGTTTTTGATAACGATCAGTTAATAACTGTGGTCTCTCTTATTATATGGGAAAATCTAAATTACTTCTTTCCATATTTATCCCTTAGTAAAATCTTCGAGATTATTTTTAGAAATCATTTCATTTTAATATAACTACTTACTGTAATAGATCGATTATTATTTATTATTACGTCCAATATCTATTAAAACAAAGTTAAATACTTCTTATATTTACTGAGTGCCTTTATCCTCTTCTACAAACTCAATATTAGTTCGTAACTTTACCACATAAGTTTCGTTTGGGCTCTGATTGTTCGAGTTTCTTTCATGTTTTGAACCTATCTTGCCTCTTAAGTGCTCTTTCTTCATTATTAATAATTCCCGGTAATTATCTCGCATGTTGTATTTTGCCACAGATTGAAGGGTATAATCTAAGTGTATTAATATCAAATAAACTTTATTGAATGACGGGTCGATTTAATGGCTATTGTTTTCCCCGTATATTCGAAAAGAAGAGCATTACGAACATAAATTACTTTGGATGATTTGTATGTTTTCTGAAATAGACATGTCGTATCATTACACAAATTGAGGGCTTATTACTACATGTCTACTTTCTAGACAATTTCTCATACTACGTTTATGTTTTCTTTTACTTACATTAATAAATATGTGAGGTTAGTAATTAAACTGAAAGAATGAAGTAACTTCACTAAAATATTAGTTTGCCCTACGAAATTGCATGTCAATTTTCAAACCAATTGCAACATTATTAATATTATTAACTGATGTGGTTTTATTTTTTTTTTAAACAATAATTACACTTACACAAGAAAATAAACAAATTTTTAATTATTGGACAATTATATATTACAAACAATATATTCCACATAACCACAATTATTAACAATATAAATTAACCGTAAAGTATAAATGTATAATTCCTCGATTCCTCTTCCTAACCTCACTTTTCGAATTAATTTCATTTCACTAACCGTCTATTTTCTATCTTTCAAATATATTCCATAGTAAATATATATAGGAGTGATATATAGGAGTGATATATAGGAGTGATTTTATTTAAAAAAAGCATCCGATAGATGGCGCTGTAGTCAAGTTATTAACAAATTCTATATTTATAGACCAAAATATCTCATATTCATAATATATGTTGGTTTACTATCAAATCTCAAAATCTGGACCCAATAGGTGGCGCTGTGACCGAGTTATTAATAAATTTTATATTTACAAACCAAAATGTACACGATATGTTCCAAATAGGGAGATATATTTGATAAGAGCAGAAATGTTACTTCCGTTTCAAATTTTAAAGTTTTTTTTATGCAAAAATTGTTTCAGATCCGGCTCTAAATACTTTTGTACATGTAATAAATCTGTATAAAATACATAATATGCGAGGTATTGGCAGAAAACTGGCAGACTATTTAATAGATAATGTTACTCTTCCCTAAAAACAGTTTTTCTGATAAGAATTTCGAGGAACTTTTTCTATACAGATTTTTTCATCTTCAACTTTTGAGTACCTTTATATATTCTTTAGAAATTTGTCTAAAGTTAGTAGTTAGTTGACGAAATATTGGTAAAATTTAATTTTTTCATTGAAGTAAAGTAATATTTCCGGTCTACCGCTTTGTCTTAAGGGGATCATTATACTTTTAAATACAAATTTTGCTAATGACAAGTTTAGCGATTCTTCCGTTATCGTAGTGAGAGAGGGGTAGGGAAAGACTTAAAACGAGGAATCAAAGAATCCTAAAGGAATTACAAGAACGGCAACAACACAGATCTTCTGTGTTGTTGCCCTTTGGATCGTAGACGAAACATCGGCAGCTTCTGCTATTGCCTTAAACAGTATGTTTATACTAAAGCTAATGGACAAAACGTCGACAGCAGAGAAACAGTACGCTTACTAAAGTTATGACTTCTTCATAAAATACAAATACACCCTGTGATGATCTTCCCAGTTTTTAGACTATTAGAGAGCGGGGAATCACAGGCGTCCACTCATAAAAAGCAAGAATACGTGTTGCGAAGTATGAGTCAAAAGCTAGACATTAAGATGGAAGGTAAACTCCGATATAGACTCCTGTAGTGGGTCTGTTACAGCCAGAAGTGTTGTGGTTAATTGTAAATTAAATAAAGAATCGATAAATCATTATAAAAAGTTTGTCGATGCCAGTAATAACTAAAACAGCGGTTGAATAAAAGTAGTGTTACAAGTAAAAACTTGTAAAATTAACCACATATTACATATACATAATAAATGTGCAAAGTGTTATATCTTTGTGATAAAGGTATTGTGGTCCAATTGGCAGAATAAGCTGAGTCTTCGCGCCTTATTCAACGAACAAAGAAGTGTCAGCTGGAAAGCGCCAAATAAAGAAGAGCGAAGCCTTAAGGCTGCGTTTGATAACGTTTTGGCGGGAGAGAAATGTACCGGAAAAATACCATTTTTATTTCCATTTTTTCAGGCGTATGATATCAAAACATGTAAATTTTATGCTTTAAGCATGAAGATAAAGGTTATACGAAGTGAACGGTCGTATTTTTTTTTAAATTAAGTTAATATATAAGCCGTAAATAAAATGGGAAGTTAGTGGTTTTGCAAGTACTAGAAAAAATGGCTACATTTAAAAATTACACAGTAAATTTATATGTAATATAGGAAGTACACTCGGTATTTATATTTGGAAGGTAAAAATAGTAACAGTAGCTAAATATATGTGTAATTTTTTAAGTGATCCATGAAATAAAATTTGTTTACATTTTTGGTGGGTCTTTACATACATTACAGATATCTGTTACATTTACGTCGCCTAACAGTGTAGCACATATAATATAGATGGCGTTATTATCTTGCAATTATTTAGAGGTTAGTTGTGTGTTATGCGATACTTTAAATATTCATTATAATTTAAAATTATAATTAACAACAATTTTTGCGGTTACTAATTATAAAATTTAGTATGTTACGAGTTATTTGAAAGTACGTAATAGACAATCAACAGTTGGCATCACTGGTTGGCACCACAAAACCAAAAAGTAACTACATAGTTTATTTTGCGAGTTTAATGAAATTGCAATATTTTAAAATATGGAGTTTTCTGTTATCCTTAATTGAAAGATGCCTATGCTTTTACTAATGAGATGAATTATGTAAATCAATTAAACTGGGACTGTTTACGCCGACAAAAGCCTAATAGCTGTTTTATATTTACGAAGTTCGCAAAGAAATTGTCGGCTAAGAACGTTTTACATTTTTCTTCAAAATTTGTTAAGGTTGTTGCTAATTACTTAAAATGTAAATATAGGTACATTTTATTTGTTAGCAGTTTTCAGAACTTTGAAATCGTTTATTTTTTAAATAGAAACTGCACACCATGTCTATAGTATTTTTGACATATTCATCAAATTTTATAGTTCAAACTATATAGCAAATTAGTAAATAAAAAAATTCCAATGCGCAACGTTTCAAAAATATCGATATTAGAATCGAATAATGTATCAAAAATTCAAAATCGATTTTAAACAAATATTGAATGAAGAATATCGATATACCTTGATATCGACATTTTTATCATGTTTATATTAAAAGTTCTTTGCTGTGGCTTTTCAAGCCATTTAGTAACAAATAATAAAATCTTTAACTCAAAATATATATTTACTCAAAAAATAAAAAAAATCCAATAAAAAGACAAACAAAATATAAATTTGTATCTATAACGTATAAGATAATCCAAAACTCAAATATATAATTCTAGTGGTATAAAACACATACATAAATACAAATAAAAAATAAACATCTTAAGGCGAATCGGGACGGCCAAGTGTGCGAGAGGGATGCAGATATCGGAAAAGTAATTAGCGATTTCTGAAGAAACGGTACAACCGATTTTCAAATTTTAAACTGCATACTTCTTAAAATATTGTTTGAAAATGCGCCAACGTTTTAGTTTTTTAATTTTTGGTTTGATAAAAAAAATAAAAAAAATATTTTTGTAATAAAAAAAAAAATTAAAAATCGGCTCAACGGCGCATATGAAGACCAATTTTTTAATGACAAAACTTTTTTTTTTTTTGAATTTCGGCAAATAACGCCCGAAACGGAAAAATGCATTTTCCTTTGACAGTCATTATACCGACAGTCCGCTGGATCCTTTTACACAAAAAAAGTTTAGGTGAGACGTAAGATTTTCTGTATTTTATTGATAGTAACGGGGTCAACGGAAGAGCGTTGAAATTTTGAAATCTCCATCCTCTAATTTGGTACTTATCCACACCATTTCTAATTGTAATTCAGAAAGCGTAAGTTGATATTCAGAAATCGTCAATTGTAATTTAAATTAATCGTTATTCAGGTATCAAATGTAATTCAGAAATCGTCAGTTTTAATTTGGAACGCATAATTTTGGCAATGAATAATATGTGAGTAGGAATATAAGTGTTGATTTTGTTAATAATAAAACTACCCTAGGTTGACCTTTTTGTATATTTTTATCGTTTGTACAGTATGTTGAAATAAAATCCTGCATAATCTCTTTTAAATTACATTTGATGATATTCTCTGAATAACAATTAATTGATGATTTCTGAAATACAGTTTACTCTATCTGAATTTCAATTGGCTATTCTAATTACAATTCTTTTGTTCTGAATTTCATTTAACTAATCGGAATTACAAGTATTAGTTTCACAGTAAAAATGTCGTTTACATGACACCAGTGTCAAATGTTTAACGTTGGTGGCATAAAGTTACATTACAACAAACGCTAAAAGTCCTACTTTTTCAGAAATTAAAAAATATTAATAAACAAGATTTTCCAGTCGTGAAAAAAAACATTGCAAACAATCGATTGTTTTTTCATACAAATTTATTAATAATGAAGATCAAGGTGATCTACCCGCATAATTTATGTATTATGTTGTATCTTGAAAATGTTCGATAGGCTCTCTAATCTTCATACTCCTACATGTTCGTGGGTTTATGATTTCATGTAAAACCGCTTTTTCGAAACAAAATTTCAACTTTGGAAACAATGTTTTGTTCCAAAATTCATAATCAGACAAAATCCGCTCGATGTAAATGTCTTTAGGGGTCCACACAATAAAATCATAATATTTCCTACCAGTTACATGCAATTGTCCTTGCACCTGATAATAATAATTATGTGATCTTTTTAATCGAGTACTTTTGTCCAAACAAAAACCTTTAATCGTTTCAGTTGTCTCAGCGATTGTCAAGTTTTCTGCTGCCTTTGGACATTTAACCTCGACAATACCTCCACCGTCGGTTAGTCCATCTGGAGAAGCGGCTAAGTAGCCATGGTCTAGATGAACAAATAAACCACAATTCGTAACTTTTTCTCCTGTTCATTCAATATACGTTCTTATAGCGTTTTTCTCGTTAACATTGCCATACTGAACAGCGGCGTTTGTAAATGGTCTACCATACAAAAAGTTTTCAACCATCTTACACCATTTAGTATTTTTTCTCCGTTTCGCTATTTGCCCGAACACTGATGAAGTTAGACGATTTTTTCTTTCCATGAACCAAATTTCATTATCACTCAGTCCTCTAGTCATGTTTTCTATCAAATCTTTTTGTTCGATGGGTACCTGTAGACTTTTTTTAAATTCATTTGCTTCTTTTGCGAGTTCTTCCGGGTCCAAGTCAAGCTTTTGGCACATTTCGCCATAGTCTTTTCTTCCTTCTACCTCATTGGTTTTTCCTTTTCTTGGCCTGTCAACTACAAATAAAGATTTTCTTGTCCTTAATAATTTGTTTGTAATTTTCTATGCTCGACGTTTTATTGTTACAGATGGGCTTTTTCCTACTGATGTTTTCATAGTTTCGTAGTGCCACTTGGGGCCCATCTGATAATCAAGTCCAGCACCCTGTACACGACTAGTGTACGATCCTCTTTTGCACCGATTAACTTGTCCCCCCCCCCCAGAAAATTTAGCAACTAAAGACATAAAATTCTCAGCATAATTGCTCGTACTGTTGGTAACAAGTTGATGAGCTTTTCGGATAACAGGCTTGAGGCATTCTTGAATATATTTAAATGCTTGGAGCCTATCACCCTCTCTAGTACACTTTTATCAGACGTCGATGAACAAAAATATTTTTTACAATTCTTGTGCATGCCGAATACATGGATTGGCCCGTCTCTTAAATCCTCTCTGAGATCGACAGGGTTTTTACCATTTTTCGAATTATATATAATGGCTGCCCTGGCACCTTTGACTAAGCGTTTGATGATCGGACGCGTAAGAATATTTCTAACACTTCTAGAAAGGCCTTGAACTTTCATCAAAGCTTTAGTGTAATTTTTCATCACATGGTTTGTACATTCAATTTTCTCAATTTTTCTACCGTACGAAACCATTTCTTGTAATTCTTTGTGCACACAGAACCACCATCCCCAATGAAGCATCGATATTCCAGTCCATGTAGAGTCTTACTCTGATTAAAAGCCTGAATGAGCATATCCGATTCCATTCCACAGGAAGTACCGGTCCAATTTTTAAAACAATGGTCGTGCACTTCATCTTTTCAGCTTGTTTTAAGATAAAGACACATGGCACAAAATTTATTTCTCACATCCAGATGCATCAACTTTTAGTTTTTACACCAATAACACAAGCTACACCAGAATTAGAAGAATATCTGTGACCATGGCATCGATGTGACCAGCCTCCATCCACAACTACTGTGATAAATGGAGTCCCATCCTCCGTTATATGACCATTATTTACAGCTAAAGCTTTTTCCTGCCTGCCAGCTTCAATCATGGATTCTTATAAAATTTCTTGCCAAACCTTTGTAAAACCACAAGTTACCAGTAAACTCTAGATGAAAATATTGACCTCTGCTTACCTTTCCTAGTTTCAGTTCTATCTTTTGAAATGACTTGCTGCCTATTGGTTTAAGTCCCTTGGTAGAGAACAATTCTTCCATGCTCGAATGTCCACCACCAATAGACATTACTCCCCATACAGCACTATTAGACACCGTAAGTTCTAATTTAGGAGTTGATATCCTTGGAGGTGTTCTCTCTCTCTATTTGTTTTAGGCTCCGGGTGAAACCTCTGTCTACAGACATGAGGTTTTCTTGCAGAGTAATTGGTAACTATCAGAAACTGTACGACGCATGCGTATTTTATGATCAATGTTCAGAGAGTAGAATCACAAATTCGATTCGTTTCGAACTACTAGTTTAGTGTTCGGACTAATACAAATTTGCAATTGTAAACGATTTTCAAACTATCACAAGAGTTAGGTGTTTTATCTCTGACAAAAGTTCGCACATGCGTGTGTACACATTTCAAGTAGAATTTTTTAAATTTTGTTGTGGTTGGTAGGGTCAATTGCGTCGAGGTGTTATCGATCACGATTCCTTTATTGTTGTACATAATGGAAATACATAACCTCTGTGTATATTCACATTTTTCACATTGGAAGTATACAAACAAAGAGATTCTATAAAAGATCATCTTTAAAAACAGAAACGATTATTTACAATGAAGTGTATAAAAACACACATAATTTCTATAAATATTAATAATTTTGTATTATCGTGGGTCCATAATGTACATTCATTTTCAACAGATTGCCTCTCTAAAAAGCGTTCGTACTGTCAAAATCTCAAACAAGTTTGATTTATATTAAATTTTGACTGGCGCATGCCCATTAGAAAAGTCGGAGACTGTCGAATAACTATCACAAAAACTCTCTACGAACAAACCTATGATGTCATTGGAATTCCCGCAATTGCAAGTTCCACAGTGGCACTGTGTTTTGAATATTGTGTTTAGTAGATATAAGAATCAAATTTGTGGGTGAGTGGGGTGGCTTGTTTGAGTTTTTATCGCCGTACGTGCAAAAAGTCAGTTCTCGGAAAACCAAACTCGGAAAGAATTAGGTACCCGTTCTACTTTTAAATGTATCAATAACTAATATGAACATATATTTTTTCAATTTTATATTAATAGTTTTGTTCATAAAGTAAGTAAATAATAGTATATAAATTTATTGAATTGTTGCAGAAAATACGTAGGTACCTAAGCTACTATGAACCCGTAGCCCGTAAATATTCTTAACAGGCTAGCCCTTTTATTTCCAGTATCATTAACATAATTATTTATTATCTTAAATCAGTAAATTCAATTGTTTTAACTATGCATGCTACTTCGCAGGACACTGGCAATGTCTTGAAAAGATCCTTCAGCTCGAATATAGGTATAATTTGTATGGCGCAGTCAATTAGACGCGTGGCAAAAAGATCGTCCGCATTTACGGTGCGGCGAGATCAAAGGGGAAAACGTATATTACTGTTTCGGACGCTATTTTCAGGCGAAAAAATAAAATAAAAATTGATTAAGCATTAGTAGATATAGCTTGAACGTCGCTCTTGGCCACTTTTTCTATTTTCTTCTTTTTTCTTAAGTTATTACAAAAAAAAAAATTTAGAAAAAAAAAATTGAAAAACTAAAACGTTAGCGCATTTTTGATTATTGCTTTCAAAACATTTATTCTTTCAAATTAAAAATATTTTGCTTGGTTTTTCTTAAAACAGCTAAATAATTTCAGCGCCATCTACCGCATCGGAAACACACTAAATGGTCGTCCTGATTCGCCTTAAAACATATCTTCTTTACAATTTTGAGGAAATAGTAATTGTGATAAAGATAACACCCCATGAAGGCGATTCGGCGAACTATACGAGATGTCAAGTCTATGAAATGCAATATTCCGCTGCCGCTTCCCGATTATAATTTCTACGAAACACCAAACATCCCAGTAGGCATTTTTCAAATTTCCAACTTCTTTCTTAAAAATATATTCTATTGTATTCTGTATAATATGAACAGTTTCTTTTGTATATTAATGTGAAATAAATGTGTGAAATTTCAAAGATTAAAATGGCATTTTTGATTAAACGATATTATCGAATAAAAAAATCGATAACAGTCAATATTATTAAATAAAAAAATATCGATTTCAATCACGATTATCGAAAAGAAAACATCGATACTTTTTTACAAAACAATATATCGTGCGCATCCCTAGTTCAAATCACATATGCCTGCCCACTCTTTCTTCCGGAGGTCAGTTCCCCGGTTTTCTAGTTTCGATTAATAACAATAATCTTTATAATAGCCTCATTATTTATAATATATTAACATTAAAATAATACCTTTACCTTACTTAGTTTTGAAGATTTTTATTACAATTACTATTCTTTTCATTTTTGGTGTTTGTAGAGTTAAATCTTTGTACATATTTAAAACTGTTTTTATCATCTTTATTGTAAAAATACTTGAAGCTGTTTGGGTGGCGATTTTCACGGTTTGGTTAGAAGTGCCTTATCTAATATGTTCGTGACGTACTTAAACGTACAGATAGTGTATAATAACACAGTAAAATATAATAAGAGAATGTTCACAGCTTCACAAATTATGGCTAGGTTATGTTATAAAATATAAAGATATCGCATACTTATAATTCCTTGTTAAATTAACTTACATAGGAACCAATACATTCTATTAAAAATGGTACCGTTTTGGCGCGATATTTGAATTGAAAAGTTATAATATAAAGTAACAACGTACCTATGACCAAATTTGCCTTAAAATATGTATATAGAATTTCTCTTATTCGAACTTAGTAATCTCACAAAAAAAATCCATTCTGAAAACTGTCCAGGAGCCAAATTACAAAATAGAAATAAAATAAAAACATGATAAAAACTGATCAACTGTCAAACTGGCAGGCACTTGGGATTTGCAAATACTAACTTTACATGTATTTTTAGCAGGTGAAACATATTTATTAGAAATGTTGAACTAATAGGTACGTTATGAATTTATTATATTACTATATTTCAGTTTTGCATATTATTATTATTAGACATGATCAACAAAGATGCAGGCTACGTACTAAATGTATCAAGTTACAGAAAATATTTTATTTTCATAACACAAATTATTTATTGTGTAGTTTTATATAATAATAATATTAGTTTATTTCCAAAATAAGAGAACAACATTGTATTAATATAAATTACAAAATATAAATATATATGAAATAAGAAAATAAGAAAGTCGAATGGATGAGTATCACCTACCTTTAGCGAATATGTTTAAGAATAACTTAATTTATAAATAAAAGAAACGTAATTTAAAATTTTTACAAATAAATTCAAATGAATGCTTAAAGTTCGCGCGTCTTTCTCCCTTCAGCATGAAAGTTGACAAGTATCGATTAGATTCATACGTATAAAATCAAATTGCAAAGAAAGTCTGCCAGACCAAAACTACGTTTGTAGGTAGAAAATCAATAAGCAGGTAAAATGACCTTGAAATGCTTTAGATCTTTTCTTCAGAATTAGTTTTGTTTGTGGTTTAGAATTAACATCGTGGCGCCCTCCAATTATTACTAGTAGTACTTAAGAAACGCTAAAATCTTAGATACGAACCGAAATGGATTTGCTAAGATTGAAACGCACCCTTAACATAAGGTATTATTTAAATGATAACAATTATTGTATGTAAATGTATTCAGAAATAAAGCATTAAAGATTATAAATCAATTTTCAAATAGAGACGAAATAAGTAAATATAATTCTAAAATAAACATCGTCTCCGTAATATAAACCTGCCTTGTTGGTGTATATATATCGGTATTTTTCTTGGCCTTGTTGATTTTTCATTTGGATAAAAACGAATGATACACGTACATATTTGTTTCAGTGTAATATTTGTAAAAGTGTATTTAACCTGTCTATTAATGTGTTTTTGTTTTTTTTGTTGTATAAAAACAGTATATTGTGTAGGATATTTTTTTATTTGTAAAACATATAAAATCATTGATTTTGAATATAATTATTCTGTAAATTTTAAAATGGTATTTTTTTGTATATTAACATCTAATAAATGATTTAGGAACTTTTTAGTTAATCATCTCTGGTAATCTGAATCGCCCTCGAGAATCCGATCTGAGCTTAGCAGGAAAATTTATTTATATTTTATTTTCGAATTTAATGTTATCTTTTTATGTTTAAATTTATTAATTTTATTTTGAGTGGTTCCTTTACATTATGGTACCCAACTTTGGGGCATTTTAAGGATGTACCTGTACAAATGTAAATATTGCCACCCTTAACAGCTAAAATGTCAATTATTCACAGCCACTCTGTATATATCAAAAACGCACGCACAGAAACTAAGACTGAAGCATTATTTCGCATTAAAGGGATTATAAATTCGAAATGAAATTCATTCACTTTCAAATTGAACCAGACAGCAGATAAATTATTTTTTTATCTCTCCTGCCATTTCCACCAGTCAGTCTCTCTTTCATTCTTTGTACGACATAATCCAATCTTTACAGACTCGTATCTACTTCAGTTAGAAATGAGTTTCAACGTACCCCCTCGGAAAACCTCACCGCCACCCTCCACACTCCCACCGCCATATCATCCAGTGAGGAAAACAGGAGAGATCTCCCTAACCATCCGGGTCCGACTCATACTCCACTTGCAACCTACTTTTAAAAGCTGAAACTTCGGCCGTAACTACTTTTATAATGTATATGAAACTCGTAAAATTTCGTTTGGTTTACATTGTCTAATTTAACTTTTAAAAGTTTGTTCGCATCTGTCCGTCTCGTTTCTTACCCTATTTCGCTGGCGGGGTGAACAAGGAGAGACGTATCGAAACCGGGGAAAAAGGAAATTATTCCGAAACAAACGTAATTTTCGTGAACAATGAGAATTTTGAATTAAACGTAATTCTGGTAAAGTTAGTTTGTGCGAGCTTTTATGTCAGAGAGTGTTAGGAGCCTGCTGGATTGTTGCCTTTAACATATAGTACATACGAGCATCTGCAGTTGTAATCGGCAAAATATTCAGTTAAATGTAGTTGGTCGATACAAATCAATAGAGTGATTGGCTTAATCGTAACTTAAATTAGTTGCGATTGATTAGGTAACTAGTTTTCAGTTTGATTAAAAAACGTTGAAAAGTTTGTTAATGGAAGCATTAAGAGTATTATAAAGAGAGATCACAGTAGCAAGTAGGATGACATAATCGTAATACAGTAGTATTATTTATAATCAAAGTACAAAGTCAGTACATATAAAAATCGGTAACATCCACTACAATAAAATTGAAAGGCTTATTCGGGAAGAATGTACAATAGGTCAATTGATATTTTCAAAAATCTTCTTGTACGTGGCATCTGTTTGGATTTCGTGATGCCGTTGCATTTTTACTATTGTTTGTAATAGATTTTCATTTCTCTGAATAACATAAACCATTCCCATCCAATGTAAGAAAATGTTCCAGAAACAACAATAAATAATATTTCTTGAAAAACCAATTATCCTTCTTACAAAATCTGTTTAGTCTATGAGAAATTTCAAGACGACTTCGGCCAGCGTATACCGTTTTACGGACTGGCCGCTATTAAAAGGTTGCCGTAAAGATAGGGTTTACGGTATTTTAAAAACCATGTAATCTCTATTTGCTGAACAAGCTCTGAAAGCACAATGCTTTATTGTCCTTAACAGCTTGCAACAAAACATTTGACTATACATTTATTTCTTGCTAAATCTCCGGACATTACAAGACTATATACTTTTTTCGTATTGTTCAAGTACAAAACCATACATTGCTAAGTTTATATTTTCAGTGTATCCAGTTACGGTACGGCATTTTACTACTGTAGAAGTATAAAATATATCCGATTATATTTGAATGTAAACACAAGGACTGTAATCTAATTAATGCATAAACACATTTTGTAATTAAGGTTTGCCATCTAATGGATGCACATATTCCGCAGTTCCACTCGCATAGTTGCTTTTCTACCGCGCGTGAATGCTACTAGGGTACGTAACAGAACAGGCTGCAAGTCGACAGGTATACATGTGTCTAAATTTTACAAACATCGTAACAACACGTCGTACGCTGATGAAGCATTTGTAGGCTGAAACACGTGTACGTGAATTGTTGTTCACGATGTCAGATTGATGTAGATGTGCAATTATAAAACAAAAATCGTTTTAGTGTCATTTATGATTATGTCAAGTATTCCCCATCAGCAAAATTTTTAATTAAATCTAACTGGTCGATAGAATTCAATAGCGATTTCCTTAATACTAACAATTAGTATCGATTGATTAAGTATCTAGTTTTGAATTTGATTAAAAAAAGTTGGACCGACTGGTAGCCAGTTAGGATAACGTAATCGTACTGGAGTAGTATTATTTATAAGCAAAGCTCGAAGTCGACCATTTAAAAAAACTCACTTAAACATATGTTTTGTTTTCTTGATGACTTTGCGTTTTTACTATTATTTTTAATAGATTTTAAATTCTCTAATTGACAGATAAAAATGTCTATCTATTACAGCCATTACATTCTATTACGGTAGGTATATAATTTATTAGGTCAGTTTCCTACTATACCGACAATTATTATAATTCAAAAATTACCATTTTACATTCGATTAATTCATATTTAATTATTTAATAAATGTATAGCCAGATGTTAACAGTATATACTATAGAACTCCAACAGTCTTCATAGGCTAATTAAGCTTAAGATCCATGAGTGGGCTTCACAGCAGGAAAAATACTAATAAGTTATTTTCTAGTTTTATTACTTATTATTTCCACTTTGTCTCATTAGTTATTACACTCTCTACTAGTATTATTTTATATACCCATTTCCTCATTTATCTAGGTCACATTTCTATACCACAACGCTAAATCTAACGTCTATATAATTAGCATTTTTTTCTTGATTCCATTACTATTACCCATTGAAAAAAAATCGAATTAACAAACGTTCGTGCATCTTGTATATGTCCATATAATTCATCTAACTATGACCATTCCTGCTGACTGTATAACTTATTCAAACAATATAAAGGTAAAACATACTAATTATTAACACCACCTATAACATTTTACATGCATGTTTTTTGAATGCACGTGTTTATTTACCTAAAAGCATTCTCCCATGTCTTACTACACATTTAAAAGAAGATGAGGTCTTAATTGTATTTGAAAAGAGAATTCATTACTAGATACACCGAATACAAAGAAGGAAGGATCATATATGTTTGTGTGAGTGAACTTCCTTTAGAATATAATACATATCTTCAATCAACTTTGGAATTTGACTTTCACAGACATACATATACACAGGTATACATTCATATACTAACATGCAATGCATGTACACACATACGCATGTAGGACTAACAAGGGGAGTTCGGCAACCTCTATACACCGATTTTAATGAAACATGGTCAAATTGTGGAAGGATAAGAATATAATCAACACCTATTCTATCATACTTCCATTACCATTTTTTTAATTAATTTGTCACCATAACTTGTCTACATATTATATTGAAATATTTCATGACAACTAATTTTACCTTATTGGAAATGGGTGTAATTAAGAGGGATCTCTCTACTCCCAGCCGCTGAGGCCACTGTAGACAGTTTGATTTCCCCATAAAATTAGCCGTAAATATTAATCGATTTTTAATTTTTTATACCAAATGAAAGAGAATTCGAATATCTACGTACGCCTAGTAATATTTTTTCTAAAAATATTTTCGAAATTGTCATAATTAGCAGCAGAAGTAGGTCAATATTAGACATTTTGTTGAATTTAGCTTGAAATAAACAAAAAGAAATTCAAAATTTTACTATTAAACGTACGTAAATTTGAGTTTTCTATACAAATTTGTGTAATTATTTATGGCATTGGTTAAAATTTGACCTTAATTTTAAGGGGAAATCGTAACCCCTACAGTGATAATTAGGTCGCGGACATGACCAGTTTAAAGTACGACGGAGCAAAGAAATAATGTAAACAACACACGCTTACTGAATAGCACTAATTCATATGGTGAACTGCAACATCTGTTTACGCCCGAGAAGTGCCCGAGAATGAAAGCAAAAAATGCCCATAAAATAAGGAATTTATGAGTAATATTCTTTTTTCATCGGCGTAGAGAGGAGCGTGAGGGGTTTTTAAGATTTATTATATTTACCTTATATTTCGCAAGAGAAATAAAATTTTCATTCTTACTTACGTTAGTTTCGTTTTTTCATTGTTTTGACTGTTAATTACGTACTTCGTAATTTTTGTAATAGTTGTTTAATACCGGTTTATTGAATCGACTTCTTCCAATTATCTAGACTGGATTTCGTTTAGTTTCAATAACATACGCGTACATTTTTAGTTATCATTTATTTAGATCTAGAACGTTGTTTATGTTACTTTTTCTGATATGAAAATGAATTGTCAGTGATTCCGAAATTTATTACATAGTCTCTAAATATCTTTACAGAATGCCAAAATATCGCACGTACGTCACTTAGTTTTGCTAAAACATACACAGAAATAGTTTTCATGCAGAGAATGACGATGCTCGAGTGCAAGGAACTAACACAAATTTGCCTAAACTAATCACATATTTTGAAAATCGAAATCTCAAATAAAAAGATGGATTAACCACATTAGATGTGGGCTATTAATAATTTCAAAAGCATTCCAAGTGGCTCCGGATGTGGCCTTCGGCAAAAGTTAGACGCAGTTTTTAATAGAAATCCAGATTTAGTAACATTGCTGCAATTGTGTACGCTAAATACGCTGAAATAAAAGAATATTTCCAGTACGCACCTATAACCAGTTGCGATGTAGAAACGACGTTTTCTATCTACAAGGATGTACTTAATACAAAGAGAACAAGTCTTACAGAAGAGAAAATGAACAAATAATAAGGTATTTTGTATTTTATAGATCACCAGCCACTTGTTATCCAATTATATAAATATAATTAAAACCTCTTTAAAAATACAACATTTCAATAGTGCGCCCATGGGCGATGAGTCATCAACCGTTCGTGTCCGCGCCCTAGTGATAATGTTCATGATTTTTGTACGTCGTGAAATGCTACCACCTGACATCGCAGTTTGGTACTACTCGAGACTGCACCCCCTGGAAACAAGGATGCTCTCTAGTACAGTCTCTGTAGCAAGTGTACACAGTGACTTTATTGTAGTGCCAAGGATTTATAAAAGAATACTTCAGATAAAGAAACCAAACAAAGATTAATATTAACACAGGACCAACAGGAAATATCTTTATTACTATGATATATTTGAGATAAATACTGTTATTAGTACATATTTGAAGAAAAGCTGATTGATTATTCCAACACTCTCACTCAAAAAAATAAACAATAGCATATATGTGTACTTTACACAAAAATAATAATGATATTATTATTATTAACATCGGAAATACAAATAGGATTATCAATTTTTGTATGAAGAACTACAACATATTTAACTTCAGTGGATAATAATATAATACTATACTGTTCAATACTTTAAGTAAGAACCTTGTCGTGTTTTTTTTTCTATTGCTTTGATCGGTTTCTCAGTCTGGAGCTGCATAGTAATTTAATTACGTTGATTACTTTAGTTACCTCTTTTATACGTGAATTTGAGGTTAAGAGAACCTTTAATACTCTCTTAAAAAAGTTTTTTTTATTATTTTTCCTACATATCATACATACATATATGCATATACGTTTACGTATAAATATTTATGTGTATTCATGGTAATAATTTTAATTATGTTATATTTAATGCAAGACATGGCAAGTAATGTTTTTAAATTAAAAGTAAGTAATCTTCTATAATTTTTACAATATAGCCCACAGATGCTCAGACGCTATTTTTATGTAAGGTATATTTTATATTATACTTCATATCTGCAGGTGTTTTTTGACAAATCCTCCATATCTAATTGAATTTTGTTCATAGCCCTGATCTGTGATGAAATTATCCCATCATTTTTCAAAAGAAGATTTTAACTGCAACACTAAATTGTTGTTTTTCCTCTTTTATTTTAGAGGTAGTATTATTTATTGTCTATCTACTTAAAATTCCGAACTGACATCAGGTATAAATTTATAACGCAAGTGTACAGAAGTCTATGTGTTCGTCATAAAAGGTCAATGCCATAAAAACTGTTTTAAACACAATTAAAATTTATCACCTTTTAAAGACTAACTGTTTGACTGAGCATTACCATCAAAACTGACAGGATAAAGAGATATGTATACACATACATACATGCAAATGCCATTATTAAAATAAGTTGCTTTTAGTTCCAACACAACAAATAATAAAAGCTGTTTCCGCTACCAAATATCATTCTCAGCGACAACCCAGACAGCGGTGGAACAAGTTCATTCGTTTTTTTTTTCAGTGAGAAATATTACCACACATAATTAGGTATTTATCGCCCATATGGTGGCCAACTCTAAAAAAAAAGATTGTTGTTCTTTATTTCAGTTTTTTTTTTTCATTTTTTTAGGACTTCCTGTTCTTTCTTCCTTTTTAACTTAGCCTTTTCGTCGTGCTTTTTTCTTTTCAAATTTATACACTACACCACTATATACTGGTTTTAATTAAAAATGCATTATAGGCAAATAGTGTTATTTTATAGTTATAGTTTATATTTTCTTTAAAAGGTATGAGTTTTATACAATTGCCCAAATGTAATTAAAATTATTTTTGAAGAGCCGATTTCTTATAGCTTTGCCCCATGGTAACCAATTATTTGCTTGATAGTCTGTGAAATGAAAAAATTATTCGTATTTGTAATTGTTTAATTATAAAAATATTATTTCTACCTTCTCTTGCATCTCCCTCCTGATTTTCATATTTTGGACAAATTTGGACAATAATACAGAGTGTTCTAGAACGACGAACCACCACTTACGTACAATTTTTTTTGAATGGAACTCTTTGCATTTTATTTTACTAATTGAGCCCTTGATAGGCCTCAATTAGTAATCATTCCTCTATGTGAATGTTTATTTCGACATTTGAACGGATGCTCTTTAGAATTACTTACAATTTGCCAAAGTTGAACGTTTAAAAAAAAAATGGAATAGTAACTTACATGTCACCGAAAATTTCTGAAAAATTACTATTTAAAAATTCATAGTTTTTTACGCCTGTGGCGATATTATAAAAGTTATACAATGATGTATCTGAATAAATCCTCTTACGCCTTATTAATTTACAATATGTGTTCTCATGACTTATGTATATTACATATAGCATACCTAGAATAAGTCGAAAAGAGTTAGTTATTATATTGTCTAATCAAACATATTATGTAATTTTCAAGAAAATTTAAAATGTTCTAAGCGAAAAAACTTAAAAGTTCATGATTTAGCAAAAGTTTGAGAATATCGCAGTTGATATGTATCAACAAATTGTTAATACCTCAAACTTACATTTATATGTAATCGCAAATCGATTTTTAGTGTAGATTCTGAGAGTTTCAAAATCTATGACTGACTTTTGTCATCTGACATCTATTCACTCTTGCTGTTCTAGACGGCGCTATCATAGAACTTACACAGAGAAGCCAAATTAAGCCAATAGGAAAACGAAACACCAAACTGAATATACTGCTTTCAAGAGACACAAGTGGTCATTTTGCAATGAACAACAATGAATTTTTGAGAAACACTGCTATAATTGGCTCATTTTTTAAAAATTCCTAAACATTATTGGTTTATTAGGTATGAGTGATATAACCAATGTCGTACCTACAGTTGTGTGCAGGAAAATGTAGAAGTGTTTAGTCGTGTGAACTTATAATTGACACATCTCATAAAAAGTCGTACACTCAAATATAACCCGAATTATAGCATAATATTATATTCACATATTATGCTATAATTCCGGTTATATTATCGGTAATTTATCTCCCTCCGCTTCGCGTCGGGAGATAAACTTTACCTCGAGCTAAAATCTAATACTTTTTTCCCTTGTATAATAAATAACTATTATAACTTCAACTTAATATGTTTTTGTTCCTGGCCGTATAATTTAACAAATTATAATTCATTCTTGGGACTAGCGGCCAAATTTTAAGGAAAGAAAAACCAAATTAACGTTTCGACATCTTTTTATTTTTCGATGTCTTCTTCAGAACAAAAAACTATCAGAAGAAAAACACAGTTAGCATTATTAATACACCTACATATACATAGTTGTTTTTTGTTGATGAACATAAAACACGTTTATGAAGCAATAATAAATATAAATTTTTTGGTATATACAGTTAAACAGTTTGTGATTAAGACAATTCAATGTGTGTACTTACATTAAACTTAAATTAGTTATATAATACCCATATTGGGATTTTTTATTATTTGTCCGTCTACGACTACATTTTGTCAGTTTTGTTTAAAATAATGTAACGATAATTATTTGTCACTATTGTATTGATATTTCAATACTAGTCAAATACATACTGATACATGGTTTTACTTCGACAAGGTGTACACATTCCAGATACAAACAAAAACATAGGAAAAAACTCTTTTTTAATACATTGCATGCAGGTGTTCGTTTTGTATCAATAAAGCCAGCGAATATATGTTCTATTCTTTTGTATCGTTATATTAATTTACATTATAATATATTAAAATAAATTTCAGACAGCCCGCTAATTTCTGTTCTATCGTTGACTGCATTATTATCTTTTTTTTATCTGTATCATCTCTAGTACGTTTCTAGCTGTGGAGTTTTGTTCTTTGTTAAGGATACTTACGTTATTGAAGTCAAAAATATGTCCAGTAGCATTACAGTGTTTTTTTAATGAAGTTATGTTTTGGCAATATTTGTGGCCTTTCATTCTTTCAGCTAGATGTTGTTTTGTTTGCCCTATATAACTTTTTTCACAATTCCCACATGGGATTTTATATACAACATGGGTTTGTTTTTGAAGAGGCACATCATTTTTAATTTTTGTATATAGATGTTTTAAATTGTTATGGTTTTTATGTGCAATTTTTATGTTAAATGGTGCTAATACTTTTGACATTTGTTCTGATAACCCTCGTACATATGGAATGCCTACATATTTACAGTTAGTGGATTGTATTTGTTTGCTAGGTTTTGATTGTTCACGATTATAATTTTTATGTACTCTTTCTCTAATAATTTTTTTAATGAAATGAATGGGGTAGTTATTACTTTGTAAAATATCTTTGATTTTCGTTAAACTTTCTTCCCTAAATTCTGGACTGGTTAGTTTTATAACTCTATCTACGAGAGCAACTACGACATTTTTTTTATGTGCTATAGGTTGGCACGATTTAAAATTCACATATCTGCCTGTTGACGTAGGTTTCTGAAAAAATTTGGTCTTTATTCTGTTATTACTTCGAATCAAGGTCATGTCAAGAAAATTTATACTGCACCCTTCTTCTATTTCAAGTGTAAAACTTAACCTGTTGTGGTAGCTATTGAAGCATTGTACAACATATTCTACTTTATTACCTGGTATTGCCAAAATACAATCGTCTACATAACGTTTAAAAAAGGTGGGTTTAAAATTTAATTTTGTTAATATTTCTTGTTCTAATTCTTCTAACACTAATTGGGCTATAACACTGGAAATGGGCGCACCCATTGCACAACCATATATTTGTCGATAAAACTTGTCTTTGAATTGAAAGTATGTGGTCGATAGAGTGAGTTCTAATGCATTGAGGAATTCCGTTAATGGGATATCTGTGAATTGACAAATATTAGTCCAGTTTTTTTTGACCGTGTTTTTTGCTAACTCTACTGGTATATTAGTATAGTGAAGTTACATCTAAGGAAATTAATTGATCATTATCCTGCAATTGTACTTTGTCAATGAACTCTTTAAACTCAAATGAATTTTTTATATAGTATTCATTTTTGTAAGTTATGTTTGTTAAAATATCAGCCAAATGTTTAGACAAATTGTACAACGGGCTTTGGATACAAGATACAATCTGTCTCATTGGGACATCTGGTTTGTGTAGTTTAGGTAATCCATATATACTAGGTGGTAAAGAATTATTTATCTTTAACTTTTTGGCTGTACTATCTGAAATTACATTCATTCTACTCCATTTGTTGATCAAATCATTATTTTGTTTTTGAATTTTTTTTGTAGGATCAGTTCTGACTTCAACATAAGTATCCCTATCGTTTAATAACTCAAACATCTTTTTTTCATAATCAATTTTATTCATTACAACCGTTTTATTGCTTTTATCCGGTTTTACAATGTAAATATTTGGGTTTTCTTTAACAAATCTTTTTGTTTTTTTAACTTTGTCATACAAGTTGCTTTGTACATAATTACGATTGTTTTTAGATGAATTTTTGAAATTAGTTAAAATATTACATGTCTTTGTTCTTATGTTGTTTTTTATGTCCTCTGGTAATGACTGTAAGGTTGTTTCTACATTTGCAACAATATTATGTAGTGGAATTTGATTTTTTTTGGTGATATCTATAGCAAAACCCGGTCCTAAACTTAATATTTCCGATATATCATTCGGGATTGTCTGATTTGATAAATTTGTGATCCATTCATGATTAATTTTTTCTTTTTTTTCTTTTTTTTCCATATTGTCTGACTGCTTTATTCTTAAATTGTCTATCTTTTTTCTATGTCTCTGCTTGATCTTACAAAAATGCTTTTCATTTTCTAAGTTAATTTTTTTATTAATGCTAAATCCTAATTCAGATTTTAAAATATGATCTAAATTGCATATGTGTAATCTTATACTACTTTCTAACTTATTTATGTCTTTGACAGTATCTTTAATTAATAAATTTATAATACAATTTTTAAATAGTCTAATTTTTGAAAGCAAGGTATTATTCAATTGTTCATCGTTAATACATATATGTGCAAATTTGAAATTTAAAAAACACGGTTGTAAGCCTTCTTTCTTACAAACGGTTAAAAAACATTTTCTATTTATTATTATATGTATTAACGATGAACAATTGAATAATACCTTGCTTTCAAAAATTAGACTATTTAAAAATTGTATTATAAATTTATTAATTAAAGATACTGTCAAAGACATAAATAAGTTAGAAAGTAGTATAAGATTACACATATGCAATTTAGATCATATTTTAAAATCTGAATTAGGATTTAGCATTAATAAAAAAATTAACTTAGAAAATGAAAAGCATTTTTGTAAGATCAAGCAGAGACATAGAAAAAAGATAGACAATTTAAGAATAAAGCAGTCAGACAATATGGAAAAAAAAGAAAAAAAAGAAAAAATTAATCATGAATGGATCACAAATTTATCAAATCAGACAATCCCGAATGATATATCGGAAATATTAAGTTTAGGACCGGGTTTTGCTATAGATATCACCAAAAAAAATCAAATTCCACTACATAATATTGTTGCAAATGTAGAAACAACCTTACAGTCATTACCAGAGGACATAAAAAACAACATAAGAACAAAGACATGTAATATTTTAACTAATTTCAAAAATTCATCTAAAAACAATCGTAATTATGTACAAAGCAACTTGTATGACAAAGTTAAAAAAACAAAAAGATTTGTTAAAGAAAACCCAAATATTTACATTGTAAAACCGGATAAAAGCAATAAAACGGTTGTAATGAATAAAATTGATTATGAAAAAAAGATGTTTGAGTTATTAAACGATAGGGATACTTATGTTGAAGTCAGAACTGATCCTACAAAAAAAATTCAAAAACAAAATAATGATTTGATCAACAAATGGAGTAGAATGAATGTAATTTCAGATAGTACAGCCAAAAAGTTAAAGATAAATAATTCTTTACCACCTAGTATATATGGATTACCTAAACTACACAAACCAGATGTCCCAATGAGACAGATTGTATCTTGTATCCAAAGCCCGTTGTACAATTTGTCTAAACATTTGGCTGATATTTTAACAAACATAACTTACAAAAATGAATACTATATAAAAAATTCATTTGAGTTTAAAGAGTTCATTGACAAAGTACAATTGCAGGATAATGATCAATTAATTTCCTTAGATGTAACTTCACTATACACTAATATACCAGTAGAGTTAGCAAAAAACACGGTCAAAAAAAACTGGACTAATATTTGTCAATTCACAGATATCCCATTAACGGAATTCCTCAATGCATTAGAACTCACTCTATCGACCACATACTTTCAATTCAAAGACAAGTTTTATCGACAAATATATGGTTGTGCAATGGGTGCGCCCATTTCCAGTGTTATAGCCCAATTAGTGTTAGAAGAATTAGAACAAGAAATATTAACAAAATTAAATTTTAAACCCACCTTTTTTAAACGTTATGTAGACGATTGTATTTTGGCAATACCAGGTAATAAAGTAGAATATGTTGTACAATGCTTCAATAGCTACCACAACAGGTTAAGTTTTACACTTGAAATAGAAGAAGGGTGCAGTATAAATTTTCTTGACATGACCTTGATTCGAAGTAATAACAGAATAAAGACCAAATTTTTTCAGAAACCTACGTCAACAGGCAGATATGTGAATTTTAAATCGTGCCAACCTATAGCACATAAAAAAAATGTCGTAGTTGCTCTCGTAGATAGAGTTATAAAACTAACCAGTCCAGAATTTAGGGAAGAAAGTTTAACGAAAATCAAAGATATTTTACAAAGTAATAACTACCCCATTCATTTCATTAAAAAAATTATTAGAGAAAGAGTACATAAAAATTATAATCGTGAACAATCAAAACCTAGCAAACAAATACAATCCACTAACTGTAAATATGTAGGCATTCCATATGTACGAGGGTTATCAGAACAAATGTCAAAAGTATTAGCACCATTTAACATAAAAATTGCACATAAAAACCATAACAATTTAAAACATCTATATACAAAAATTAAAAATGATGTGCCTCTTCAAAAACAAACCCATGTTGTATATAAAATCCCATGTGGGAATTGTGAAAAAAGTTATATAGGGCAAACAAAACAACATCTAGCTGAAAGAATGAAAGGCCACAAATATTGCCAAAACATAACTTCATTAAAAAAACACTGTAATGCTACTGGACATATTTTTGACTTCAATAACGTAAGTATCCTTAACAAAGAACAAAACTCCACAGCTAGAAACGTACTAGAGATGATACAGATAAAAAAAGATAATAATGCAGTCAACGATAGAACAGAAATTAGCGGGCTGTCTGAAATTTATTTTAATATATTATAATGTAAATTAATATAACGATACAAAAGAATAGAACATATATTCGCTGGCTTTATTGATACAAAACGAACACCTGCATGCAATGTATTAAAAAAGAGTTTTTTCCTATGTTTTTGTTTGTATCTGGAATGTGTACACCTTGTCGAAGTAAAACCATGTATCAGTATGTATTTGACTAGTATTGAAATATCAATACAATAGTGACAAATAATTATCGTTACATTATTTTAAACAAAACTGACAAAATGTAGTCGTAGACGGACAAATAATAAAAAATCCCAATATGGGTATTATATAACTAATTTAAGTTTAATGTAAGTACACACATTGAATTGTCTTAATCACAAACTGTTTAACTGTATATATACCAAAAAATTTATATTTATTATTGCTTCATAAACGTGTTTTATGTTCATCAACAAAAAACAACTATGTATATGTAGGTGTATTAATAATGCTAACTGTGTTTTTCTTCTGATAGTTTTTTGTTCTGAAGAAGACATCGAAAAATAAAAAGATGTCGAAACGTTAATTTGGTTTTTCTTTCCTTAAAATTTGGCCGCTAGTCCCAAGAATGAATTATAATTTGATAAATAACTATTATACTCGTAACGTACCTGTCTAAAAAGCATGACTTGCAAAATATTTGCAAAAAACTGATTTTCGATAATAGTAAAAGACCTACTTCCGGTAGGAATTTCGAAAAACTTTTTTAATAAAATTGTTCACAATTTCAATTTTAAGTACATATGAATTCTTTATAAATTTGTCTAAACTTGGCAAAATTCGATTTTTTCACTGAAGTAAACTACTACTTCCGGTCTGCCGATTTTCCTGAAAATCTAATCAGTTCTCAAGAGGGAGATTATACAACTAAATGAAAAATTTGGAATAGATAGCTATAGCGGTTTGACCGCTATCGTGGTCACACACACAGAGACAGACAGACAGACACACAGACATTTTTTAAAAACCACTTTTTCGGTATCAGGGGACTTCAAAACGTGGACATCTGCAAAAATGTCGAGGTCGAAAATTGTCATCATCACAATACTTCCTTGTACTACTTATAAGAAAGTAATAGCTTGTCCTACTTTTTTCTGCACGCAACTGTACACTGTTCAATGCTAATTTTAAATAAATATAATGGACGTCAATATCTTAAACTGCGTCTGGAGAATTTGTGTATTAAAATATATATTATAAACTATAACTCTTTGTTGGTTGTGTTGGTATGATACGTTTGGAGTTGCGGGTTTTCCTAATTACAAAGTTAACATGTCAAGTTGTATGTACCTACACAACTTGCTTGTTTTATTTTTATCAATTTAAGCTCCCAACTCCCATATGATACGCATAAGGAATTTTATGATGCATAAATATACGCGCAACAAAGTCATTTCTTACGTATTTATTAATCATCATTAAATTAAAATTCTATTCCAATTTATCATTACAAAGTCGTTCATCTGTATGTAATAAGCACGGTCACTACCACCACAATTACCAGGGCTTTTTTATATCGTCTAATTTATCGATATTATCTTTACGAAACAACTAATAATACATATATAACCTAGGAAAAAAGTGATGTATTTTCTCTACTTCGTGTTTTTCTCCTGCGATCAATTTAGAATCGATCTCAAAACGAGAAGGAAAGAATCACCATGTGAGACGGAGACGGAACAACAAGAGTGTGGCAATAAAAAGGGCATCAACTCCTATGACTTGCAACACACTTTACGACAGTGTTGCCGGTTCATTTCTGTTCCAGCGCAATCTTAACGCAATTAACTTTTAAATTGTCATGTAATTGTATTTACGTTCTTCTAGTTAATTATGGACATTTCAGAGATTTTCTTTTTTATTTTTATTGCTATTAGTCGGACGACATTTATTTAAACAATGTTATTAGTCTTTTTATGCAAGCGAATTCTTGTAAACGCATAGTAGACATTCTCACGGGTTGAATATTATTGTTTAATACGAAGAAAATATATATTACTTGCGAACATGCACGGAGGAAAACAGAAATACTTTTATCCTTGACTTTTAATTGCACCGAATTAAAGTGTTTAGTAGTTTGATAAGGCCACAGTGGTGCCAATTTAAACGAGCCTAATAAATTACGGTCTCTTAATTTATTTCGTATATTTTTTAATTTGCATGACATTTAAATATTAATGGAACGTTAGAATGAATAACACAGTTAGCAGTTTCCTTCACATACCTACTTAATTTATGTGGAGCATAAAATAAACAGTATTACAATAATTCTGTATTCATGTTGTAATTTTCGAGCTTGAAAGATGGGAATATGTAAATTTGATTGACTACGTGAGGGCACCTGGCACAATATCATTCCTAAAATGGAGATAACCTAGAAATCTTAATTCAGCACTAAAATGATATTTATTTATTTTATGATAGTATTATTGAACGTACATTTATTGAAATACGAAATCTTAATATCAACATGAAACCGTTAAGAAAGTTATAGGATTTGGTAGTATTATATCATTTTGAATACATATACCTATATAAATGTTAAATGTTATAGGCACTAAGTAAAAAGATTTGTATACAGTGGATACTCATACATCGTGAACGCGCTGATCGTGAAATTCGCATCATCTTGATTTTGGATTTGGTCTGCATTAAAAAAAAGCATAGTAAAATTCGTACCATCGTGATTTTGAATAAGTAACTAAAATAAATATATCTGTGTATTGTAAAGTAAGAAATTGCTTATTCTTGCTAAGTTGTCACGAGTTTCATCCAGCTTTAATTTATTGCCTTTTTTCTATGTTATCTGCCGACGTATCAAGCTTAAACTGTGTTTGTATTGTTTCGTGTTTTGAAAATAAAGAATTAAACGTTTAAAATTTCATTTCTAGTGTGAATGGAGTCTTTTATGTATTGTTTCCTGCAATACATTTATGTATTCATTAAAGCAACGAATGTCTATAGTATCAGTTTGATATTGAATGTCTGTTGCGTAAGATTAATGTTGCACTTAATAATACGTTAATATTTATCTCCTATATTAAATAATATGGGTGACGCACAGAAAAGACGAAAAATTCGTACATCGAAAACATATCCTGAATTAAAAACCAAAATTCAAATTATCCAACAAACAGAGGGAGGTTGTAGGGTAGCAGATATTGCCCGCAGATTCAATATGTCATGGTCTACCGTAAAAGGCATTATTAAAGATAAAGAAAGATATCGTAACATTGCAAAACAAACTCATGGTTCAATGAGAGTGGTTAAGTTGAGAAATGCAAATTTGGAAACTATTGAAACGCAACTGTTAAAATGGTTTAGAAAAAAACGCGAAGAAGATGCTGACTTATCTAGTGAAACAATTTGTAAGAAGGCCCTTAGTATATTTGCTGAAATCAAAAAAGGAGATCCATAAAACTTGTAACGCCGAATCTTCGACCTATGTTTCGCTGTGCAACTCCAAGTCTGTTCTTAAGGGCTTCAAGGATTGTTCGTCCTCTCGCCAGGCTCAAAATTCTTGGTCGACTACTTTTGGGTAAATTAACGCATGGTATTCCCTGTTCATATTCCTTTATGGTTTGATAAATTTTTGATAAAGAAACATCTACTTCACGATAAATGACAACGATATCACGCTTGGGCATTCGCCCAACTGGATTCCTTTACGAATATCTAGCTTATAAAACATTTCGCTGAACCTGATCACAAAAACTAAACTGTCATAATTAAAACAAATTAATTGTGACACATGACTTCCAGCGATAACTTAACCAAACGTCACTTAGTACAATACCAAATCATATTATAATGCATTACATATGTCCGTATGTCACGCATTTGGTAAACTTTTGCTTGGAGAACGGTTGCTTCCTCACTCTATGGAAAAATTTAATAATCCATCCAATTTGCAATGTTCGCAATCCTACCGGTTACAATGATCTTCGCCCAATTAGTATACTGCCGGTTTTATCTAAGATTTTGGAAAAACTCGTTCACAAGCAGGTGATGGAATATGTTGTGACTTGTGGCATTATCCCTGATGTCCAATCTGTATTTCGCAAAGAATTTGGTACTGCATCGGCACTTATCAAGGTGACTGAATGATGTCTTGTATCATGGGATCGGGGTTTTGGGACTGCATTGGTGCTGTTGGGCTTTACGAAGGCTTTTGATACAATTGATCACCAACTTATGGTATCTAAATTGAAATAATATGGCTTTGATGAAGTTACCTTAAATTTTTTTTTTCTCATGCTGTCTGATCGTAGGCAGAGAGTGGTAAGTGAGCTATCTGCATACGAGGATCTTGTAGTGCGTAGCGTTCCACAGGGCAGGGTTTTGGATCATTATTGTACATACTGTATAAGGCTGATTTTGCAAAACAACTTCATAACTGTCATTGTATGTTCTATGCAGATGATATTCAAATTTACAGAACTTTTTCATCAGCTACTGCTGTGGAGGAGTCTCGTTTAATTAACGAGGATTTGGAAAGACTGTTACTATTAGCTAAAAAACATAACTTACATATCAACCTTACCAAATCTTCATTGATAATTTTCGGTAATAAGAAGTCTCTTGCATTTTCAAAATCTCTTAATGTTAGTGTTAATGACTTGTTGCCGAAACCTGTAGGCTCAGCAAGGAATTTGGGACACTATTGTGATACTTCTTTAAGATTTAAACCCCATATTAGTCATCTTTTAAGAAAGGCATACTCCTATCTAAAAATACTTTGCTCCAACAAGCAATGCCTTGATTTCAATTTAAGAAAACTTCTGACAGATAGTTTAGTCCAGTACCATTTTGTTATTCCGAGCCATCCCACAACAACGTTCAAACCATCGTTCTATTACATTGCTTCAACTACATTCAATTAATTAAGTGATAACTTCAAACAGTTACCTACTACTGCATTTGCACCAGCTTATGAGCGATCTCTACTTAGCAGCTAATGCTGCGGATTTCTGGCATTGGGTTTTCAGGTAAGGCTCAGTTACTGTATAGTTATGATATATTAGGTGTTCTATACATGTGTATATTTTTTGTTTCCTTTGTATTTTATTGATGTTACTGTTAAGGTTAAGTGTAAATAGCTTCGGCAAATCTTCGCCTTTATTAGTAAAGACCTTATGTTATTATTATTACTATTATATAAAATTTCTCCGAAAACTATATACAAGGTTCTTAAGATAATAAAGGAGAACTATGCTCTGTACTCTTCACTAGCAATAACAACAAGTACAATTGCGTGTATATGCTTATGAAATTAAATCCATCCAAACAAACATTATTTTAATAAAGCTGCAGCTGTACCCGGTCATCCACTAATACATAATTTATTATAATTTTTCTCTGTTGACGACAAAAATTTCAGCTTTCATTTCCATTAATTACAACAACATATTACGATAAACTAAATTGTGTTTGCTTTTACTTTTTTTTTTTGATTAATGTATCAAATTAATAATGTTTCTTCATTTCGCCTCCTGACATCCACACACATACATACACATTTTACCATTAGGTATAACGCATTATATTTTGATAATACGTCAGCATTAATATGATTGATTATATCGTCCTCTCTCCGTCATTATTGAACGATATATCATCAAATATCAAACTTTCCCGTCACAGATTATTAGGTTATAACATTTTAAATTCACTATATAGGGGTGTCTAATGTATA
This sequence comes from Amphimallon solstitiale, assembly GCA_963170755.1. NCBI lineage: Eukaryota > Metazoa > Arthropoda > Insecta > Coleoptera > Scarabaeidae > Amphimallon > Amphimallon solstitiale. The sequence goes on from OY720680.1 coordinate 65,081,568, forward strand.
ATATATGTATTTACGTTCTAAATCTTGTTAAAAAAATTAGCAAATTAACGTTAGTATACTTAGTCAGTTATAAAGGGTTTTCCAATAAGGGCGGGTCGATCTTGAAATGGAATAAAACAAGCTGTGTGTGAGGTATTAACAAAATTCTTTTTTTATTTAAAAGGCCCATGTATGCCATTACGTGTGGAATATAACATCGTTCAAATGTCCGCCGCGGCTTCTCACGGTGGCACGGATCCGAGTGGTCCAATTTTCAATAACTCTGCCGCATAGATCCGGCTGAATTTGAGCGATGGTCTGGGTTATGTTGACTTTAAGGGCATCGGTCGATTGTGGCTTATTGGCATAGACCTGCGACTTCAGAAAACCCCACAAGAAAAAGTCTAGCGGGGTCAAATCGCACGATCTTGGTGGCCAATTCACGTCACCTCTGCGAGAGATAACCATACCCTCAAATCGTTCATGTAGAATTATCATCGTGGCGTCCGCTGTATGGCACGTAGCGCCGTCCTGCTGGAACCACATGTCCTCCACGTCCATATCGTTCAATTTGGGCCAAAAGAAATCGGTTATCATCGTTCTGTAGCGTTCGCCGTTGACGGTGATGGCCTCACCAACGTCGTTTTCGAAAAAGTACGGACCAATGACGCCGCCGACCCAAAATCCGCACCAAACAGTAACTTTTTGTGGATGCATTGATACCTGGTGAACTTCATGTGGGTTGGTGTCGTCCCATATACGGCAATTATGCTTGTTAACATATCCATTCATCCAAAAATGCGCCTCGTCGCTAAAGATGATTTTTCGGCCAAAATTGGGGTCCTCTTCCAAACGCTCCGAAGCCCAGGCAGCGAACAAACGGCGTTATGTATGGTCATTAACTTTGAGCTCCTGGGTCAGTTGGATCTTGTACGGGTGCAGGCCCAAGTCCCGACGCAAAATTCGCCAAGTTGAAGTCTGCGAAAGGCCGAGTTCTTGTGCACGTCGAGGAATTGACTGCCTCGGATTTTCCTGCACACTTTCACGGACAGCGGCGATGTTCTCGGCCGATCTAGCGTTCCTTTGACGTACGGGTGTTGGCTGATTGTTTACCGAACCGGTCGTCTCGCATTTGGCCACCAAACGTTGGAGAGTCGACTTTGAAGGGCCACCGCGTCTGCCGTAAAATAGGCGCAACGCGCGACACGTTTTTACTAACGAACACTCATTTTGATAATAAAATTTTATCATTTGGACGTGCTGCTCAATAGTGTAGCTTGTCATGTTGATTTGGCATTAGTGACTGAATTATAAACAAAAGTTTAGACAGACGCCGCCAAAACAACATGGCCGCCACTGGTTGCCAACATCGACCCGTCCCAATTGAAAAACCCTTTATATATGAAAAATATTTACATAAAACGGTTGTTTACTTCAAGTATTGAATATATATTTTTAACCCTTAAATACTGAGGATGGATCTAGGAGGCGCAGATAAGTTTTTTTTCTTGTCTGTTATAACTAAGTGTAGTCTGTATCTAGATATAGTGCGACGTTATAAATAAAACCATATCCCTCGATAATCCGGCGATGGCAAACACAAATTTTAAGTACCTGGAAACTATTTATGCGGACTGAAGGATATTAAGAAATAAATGAATTAATATTAATTTATTATTTAACATTCAATTAAGCAATAATATCCCTTACAATTAACAGAATAAATTTGACAGCAAAATGTATTCTTGTATTTCACATAACGTAGTCGACATTTCGTTTAATATATACATTCATATTATAATACACGTAGGGGACACCGGGGTTGGTTGTAACAATTCTTACGTATAATTTTTTATAGATCTAGATAATAAGACAATTACGTTTGTTTCAACATATTTATTTTATTTGAATATTTATCTGTAAAAAATATAAAAACGAACAAATTTCACGCGATACAAACATAGTTATTAACAATAAAAAAAAGTGATTCCAAATGTCACAACTTGCCCCGACCTGGGGTTCGTTGTGTCACTTACGGGGCTGATTGTGACAAACCCTTCTCCTTTATATATCGTCGTCGGAATTGCAGTGAATGCAGACGAAATATGGATTTTTATCTGTACATTCTTCATGAGCCCATTTGAAGCAACTGGTGCACTGCAACCATTTTTCTTTTGAACGAGAGTTTGAAAAAGGTTCGCTACAAATCAAACAGAAAGTTTCATCTTCATCATCAGAACTACTACTAGCATCAATGGTTTTAGCTTTAGCCTTAATTTTAGCTCTACATATATTTCTCTTGGCACCGGATTGTTTACCTTTTTTCTTTTGTTCTTTCAATTCTTTTCTCCTTTTGTCATTTTCTAATTCCTCCTTATTTGGAGTATCCGTCCAAATTGCTGATCGGCCAGGTTTTCGGCCCTTTCGTGTAACTACTCGTTTTTCAGCTTTGGGTGTTGGTCTTAAATCTTCTGGAGAAAAATATGTCGTGATACCGGAAGGTCCAGGTAAATTTACAGGAACTAAATCTGTACTGCGTGCTACTGGAAGTGAATTTCCTTTAGACGGTGAATTGTTAGGGGTAATTTGGGTTTCAATATGGTTGGTTTGACTACCAATCTGTATTTCTGGAATAACTTCGTTCAGAGATACGTCTGCTTTCAAATCATTTTCCGGATTTGGACGGTCGGTAACAGCTGCAGGAAGAAACTCATCATTGGAAAAGATATTTTTATTAAAGGGAAAAATTCCAGCGGCTGCAAACCCAGCTTGAATATTTTTTGGCGTTGCTGCCAAAGGAAGAGCGTCTTTCGCAATGGGGGGTATATCATAAATTGACATAGTTTTTCCTGGGCGATTACGCATCCATGAGTCGCAAGTACTATTAATATATTTTTTAAAAGGCCCATATACCGACCGATCCAATGGTTGGAGTTTGTGGAAGCAGTATGGTGGTAGAGAAATTACCACGATTCCATTTTCTGTGCAAAAAGAAATACCTTTTAGTGAGAGGTGAGATTCATGATTATCCAATATCAAGAGAACCGGTTTTTCCCGAGATGACCTGGCATGTTTGGCGAAGTGGTTTAAATATATAAAGAAATCATCTTCAGTCATCCAACCTGACGGATTGGCAGATTCAATGCATCCTGGAGGGCCGTTGTTAACAAAATAGTCCCTGGTGTTTTTTCTTGGAAACAAGAACATTGGGGGAATTGAATTTCCGTTGGCACTAACAGCAATACAAAATGTTACTAGCGTACCCCTTTCAGCGGAAGTTACAGAACCCACTTGTTTTATGCCCTTTCTTGCAATAATTCTGTCTGGCCGTTGCACAGTAGTTATGCCCATTTCATCGACGTTGAATATGTCTTGGGGTTCAAATTTGTATCGATCTACGACCTCTTGCAGAAGAGAAAAAAAAGCATTCACGTTTGTCTTATTGAAGCTTGTAGCGCGACTAAAGCCAGTCGATTCGGGAGTCCGGAGAGATAATGTTTGATGTCGCTTAAGGAAACCCGTAAGCCAGTCAGCAGAGGCTATTTCATCTCTGATCCAGTTGTTACGGACAGTTACATTATTCTTAACAGCAAATTCGTAAACTAATCTACGAACTTCTTTTGTGGTTAATCCAAAGTATAATTTGGATTGATGAATCAGGTATTCAACTAATTCATTTTCCATTTCATCTGGTAACACTTGGCGATTTCGTCTATATCCTACATGCAAGGGTTGCTCCAAACCTAGAAATTAAGGTTTTTTTTTATGGACATCCCTAAATTAAAAAGAATAGAAATCTTACCATCATTATTTCGCTTTTGTAGCTTTTTACAAAATCTCTGTAGCGTCATGTAGTTAATATCGAAATCGGTGGCAACTACTCGCAAAGATTTCTTGTTTTCCAAAACTTCTTTTGCTGCGCATTCAAAAACGTCCAAGGGTATTTTTCCCCGGTTGGTTTTACGTTTATATGTCCTCATTAATTCTAAAATAAATTAATAAGATAGGCACTATTTATGTACTTAGTATGGGGTAGGTTGTGACAGTCACAACCTACCCCGCTGCTAATGTCACAACCAACCCCAAAGCACATTTTTATTTTGTCCTCTTAGTTCTGCCCACATTTTAATAAATAGCTGAATAACCTTATTTGAGTGAGAAAGAGCATACCTGAATTAGTATTTTAACACCACAATACCAGTTCTAACTGTTACTATAGTCACTTTATAAAACAATATTTCAAGTCGCTAATATTTACTAGGACACCTCGAAAATACAGAAATCAGTCAAACACACGCGGTACGTTAGCGATCGTGCCCACAACCATACTGAACACACAAGAACTAACGCTCGTTCTATTGAGATGATCGTGACGCGGTTGACATGTATTGAGCAAGAGCAAAAGCCTCTGTCACAACCAACCCCTGTAACAACCAACCCCGGTGTCCCCTACACTTTTATTATTTCTAATCAAATATTCAAATCCAATAATGGATGAGGACTATGGCTCAAAATCTGAAACAAAATGCAAAAGGAAAAGTCCCTTACCACAAAAATTACAAAGATATAAAAAAATCTATATACGTATTTCGGCAACTAAGTTGCCATCTTCAGTAAAAACCTGTAGAAAAACAGAAAAGAGTGTTAAACGTAGTGTTTTTGGCTAAGGTGTAACCTTAGAAGATATTCTCTTCACCAAATCAACAGTAGGATAACACTCTACAAAAATACTACGTTTAACACACCAGTAAGATGACACTCTGAGTGTTATCCCGCTGGTGACTTGGTGAAGAGAATATATATAGATTTTTTTATATCTTTTCAATTTTTGTCGTAAGGGACTTTCCCTTTTGCATTTTGTTTCCAAATCAAATATTGACAATATGGGCCTGTAGGGTGTTTCTCACATCCATTACTTTTATTGCATACCACCTGCCGTGTTCAAGAAACCTGTGGGAGATTGCATTCGCACTATATCTTGAAACAGGCTATAAATTGTATTAAAATCATTAAGCTGGTGTTTTATTTCAAGTGTTAGTGTAAATGAAAGAAAGAATAAAATATGAATACAAGTTAGTTCCACTTCGTAGTATTCTATATAATCTTGTTTGGTGGCAAAACATATACATTTACAAGCAAGATTACAAAGTAAATATCAGAAAATCCTAGATAAATATCATAAATAAATAAATAAAGTAACAATACAGAGGATTCTTGAAAGTAGTAGTGACAACTACAATTTTAAATACCGTTTATCAGTACAATAATTTCAACACTTTTTAAACCCCCACATAATGACTATGTGACAACAATTGTTGTGCTTATAATATTCTGAGAAGTAGGGCGATTAATCAAACTTGAATGTAGTATTATAGTTATAATGTTATTATTTGATATAATTACTGTCTCAATAGTGACATTTATTGAAAATATACACATAATTGCTGGAGCTATTCTTATCGTTAATATAACTGTTGGATACTATACCATATATAATACACATAAGAAAGTTTGCATTATTTGAGCCTGTTAATTAGAAAGACGTGCCAGCGAGCAAATAGTATTCATAATATCGATTCTATCACTAGAAAGATAGCAATTCGAATTGTAATGTGATTCAATGAATATTCAAAAAAGTTCTGCAATATTTCAATATTTCTTTAATTTGAAATAAAGTACAAACTTTTTTGTGTAGGTTACAGACGAATCAAACTCCAATTTAATAATAATTGTTTTGTACCTATTTAATTTACAAAAGAAAACAGTTCAGCCTTATTTAAAAACTGCTCAGTGAAATATCAAAATGAAAACGCTGTTTCATTTTAAGTAATTAATGAGAAAGTATCTCTCTCTGGTTTCTGATGCCAAAAAATGTCATCTTTATTATTATTGTGTATGGCTGGTTTGAAATGTTTTTGGTTATTGACATGTTTTGACAAACATATTTTTCTTTTCTCTCAACGATAGTAGACTTCGGAAAGTATACCAAATGTCAAACGTATTCAATGTTTCTTCAAAAGAGTAATATAGACTGTCTTAATAAAAAAAAGTGTGGTCATTAAATTATCTTTCTTAACGTATTTGTAACAGAGTTCAAAAAGAACTGCAAATAAAACAATCGCTTGGCAGCAAAAATATACATATATACAGGGGTGTATCAAAAATTTAAAAAATCAGACGTTTTAAGTTCAATAATATAATTTTACGTATTCCAATAAACACATTAAAAACCCACTAAAATCAGCCTTCATATCGTTAGCCCCAGTGGCGGCTGCTGCAGGGAGTGCAACGGGACGCTGCCCCCCCCCCCCCCATGATAAATTTCTTTTAACAGATAAATTAATTATAAATACCTAATTTGTATGTAATTTTTCTGATTTGTGTGATAACAAATAATATCCCTAGCAGCAAAACCACTATATGCACATTTGTCCTACATTAGCAAATATATATTATTATCCTTCTTTAAAATTGTGATTTTGCTGCTTGGGATTTTTTCGGAAGTAACAGTCCGTCTCTTCAGCGCGTTTAAAAATCACAGTCTGACGTAGGCTCCAGGGCATCTCGCGCGAGTGCACCGTTTGTATTAGAAATCGAGTGGATAAAAAGTGGCGCGGGGCGAGAGCGGTATATGTCAGCGAGCGGGCACTACACTGTGATACCGGATGACATCCAGTATATAATATCACAGAATAACAGACGTGACAAAAGCCTCACTTGCATAATTTCGATATTTGTGCGCAAAATCAAACAAGGCCACATTTCAAAATGGCGTGTTTTGTTTTTGTTGTGTACTTGTACATTGTTGTATAAATATATCCTGTCTAAGTTTTATAACTTATAATTTACGAAAGAATAATATGTAAAGGTGGCTGTTAAATTGTTGTTGATATAAATAATGGAAACTGTACGAAAGAAGAAATCTGGTATACGCAGATGTTGTATTTTTACTTGTAAAAATGTTCAACAACAAAATATATTCTAGTTTCTTTTCGTTTCTTAAAGAAGAAAATCGGTAAGTTATAGTTATTGAGTAACAGTTAATTTGTAATAATTCATCTTTTTTGTAGTGTCTTACAATGGATCGATCACCAGCTGTCACCGGAATAACCTTCTAAGTAAAGATTTGTCAAAATTATGGCAAACAACATTTGTGTGTGGTAAACACTTGGAATCTCACATGTGTTTAAATGATTTAAGGAATCCAATACAATTCCCGCATTATTTCTCTAACTCTGCACGGAAACACCAGAAACACCAACAGCTTTTGATGCAAAATTTCACACAGGTAGGTTATTTTTCATAAAAGTGTTTTTAATATAAACTATCATAAAATTAAAATATTTACAAAAATATTTGTTAGCATTTATCTTTTGTATATTCAACAATTTTTGTCTATATTAAGTTGCAATACCGTTGCATTGTAATTTTAAAATATGTAACTTCATACATCATCATTGAAGTAGAATAAAAATAATAACATGACTTTATAATTTGAAATATTCCAAAAAATCTGTACATGATGATAACAATGTTTTACTTTAATTTCTCTAATAAGATATTTCGTAATTAAAATTTGTAAACTTATTTACTATCTACAAAAAATATATGATCATATTTATCATTGTTAAATATGTTTTGATAAGGTTTGCACTTATAATTAAAGTTTTTATTAAAGATGAAGCATGAAAATAAATACTTCTAATGTGGTTTTTATCTTTATATATTAGTGAAGGAACTTCCTTCAAAAATAAGAATTTTAGAAAACATCGTTATCTCTCACAGCCATGACCATATTGACAAGAAATCATTTCAAACCTCACCGGTTAAGGAACTATCTACAGGTAAATGTTTATTATAAAATATTATTTTATAAGAACTAAGTATTATTTGAAATTTTAAAAGCACACTAATTTCAAAATGTATTTTAGAATGTGTGAAAACTATGAATGTTCCTAGCGCAAGTGATATTGGATTCCAAAATTTAGCAGAAAGTGAACCACCTACAGGTATGACAATTAATATTTATATTACAAAATTATATTATGAGCAAAACATAAAATATGTTTACTTGTTTAACTAAAGAATTCGAAGTCATTTCTGAACAAAAATTCAACACATGTGTATTTAACCTAGTATAAAGTAGAATAATTTAGAACTTTTCAGTTACACACATACAATTAATTTTTTAATTGTATTTTAGCAGTTATGGAAATTCCTATTACAAGTGATGTTGGGGTTCAAACAGAAAAAAATCCATCTGCCCATACACCCAGAAAGGAAAGACTGAGAAAATCTCTAAAACAGCATCGAGTTGTAGCTACTAAATCTAAAATGAAATCCTATCCTAAACAGGAGAATTTGCAATATTTTCTAGGGCTTTGTGACAGATATTTATTAAAAGAACTGGCAACTGTTGTTAAATTTAATGCAGTTAATGAAAATAAGAATATTGCAATATCGTTTTTTAACTTTGAAGAGAAGAAAAACATTTTCTAGAAATACCATGCAGGAAAGCAGACTATATACCTCAGCAAGGTGTTCCATTGAAAAACAATTACTGACATCAACATCAAACTTCAATGAATTCGTTATTAATCATTTTGCTAATCGTAAGGAACAGCGAATGGATTTTATTTTCAAACAAGTTAATTAAATAACATATTGAGTTTATTTTTTTGTCTGTATTTAATTTTTGTTATACTTGTGTTTTGTTTTTATATGTCATATCATATCTTAAAAAATAGACATTCCGTTTTAACGCTTGCGTAAAACAGATTATGTCACCTATTCTATCTTACATCGAGGACAAAAATTACATATAAGAAGAAACAGCACACACACCATATAGTAGTACATATATATGTATGCCATATAAAAAATAATTAATGTTAAATTAGAATCTAAATAAGAAAATAAATCTTTTGATAGTGATGATGATAAGTATTAAATATTACTTGATTACTATACCCATGCATTTTTTTGTATGTGGACAATAAAACCAAATCGCACTGTATATGATGAAACTGACGTAAAGTTAATGTGAGTCGTCTGAAAGAAAACATCACGCATAAATTACATCATTCCCCTATTTCCTCAAGACAAACAAACACCAGGTAATAAATATTTAATCAACGTAATCAGTGCATAATATCAACGTATGTCATTGTTTCCAACTTCCAACATTCAAGAGCCACAGCGAAAACAAAACAAGACGAAAATAGAGAAAAGGGAAATAAACAAAAAAAAAAAAACAAGCCAGACAGATATATCAAAAGAATAGACAACTTGGTGGCAGTAGAAACAGACGTGCCTGAACATTGATTGCACAAAAGAGTCAAATGGAAACGAAGAACTAGGATGAGTAGAAGAAGAAGAAGAAGTTTTTGTCCCCACTTTGAGATGGATGTCTCGAACGTTCTTATTTCTCATCTTAATAACACAATGAAGAAACTATTACACACCTGAATTTAAAAGTCAATGCGTGACCTTGAGAGTGTCCAGGAATCCGGTCCAACTAGAATATCAAATGAGAAGAGCATACACCTGGTGGGGTTCATGCACACACACACTCTCACACAGACACACATGTACAAGAAGAAGTGTACGTGAATATAGGATACATGTTACTAAACGCATGAGAGTATATAAATACATACATGTATGCATGAGATTTGCGCTAAGAAGAAATCTGTCTGTTTTGAAATTATGCCAATTTAATGATACCATGTCAGTATGTTTAGAACATCTAAAGGTTCATAAAGATGTTAATGTCTGTTAATGTTGCTTTTAAGTATTTATTTCATTGCAAGTAATGCTGATGGATATCTGTTTAATTTAGAAATAAAATGTGGGGAATATATATTATATATAGACATATAATAAACAAATGCGTATTTACACTTGGATAATTTATTTTATAAAATCTATCAATACAGTATTTTGAATCATGCAAATGTTTAAATTGATTTTCTAAGTTATAATAAGTACCATTTTTTCAATCAATATTATTTATTCAATCTTCCAAATCTTGATTTTAAAATAATATCCGTAAATCTTGAGGTATGATTAATATCAATTTCATCATTCCGTGTGTAAATTAAATTACCTTGCATTTTTGAAATAACAGAATCAGACAAAAAGAACTTAACACTAAACTAGATTAACGTATAAGTACAATGAGATCAATCTAATGTGAAGTGTGGTGGTATCTTAAAAATACCTAGATTAGGGTATTTTCTTGTTAGACAGATACTTAAAGGTACCTATTCTGAATATGTACAATCGCTGTCAATTTGTTGTTCTACGTATTATCACATTTTACTTGCTTTTTATTTTATTTTTTTCATTCTCTCTAATGATAGAAATACAGAGAGATTGTAAATGGTTAATCGTGCCGCTTCATCGATATATCAACTTTAGCACGAGTTTGCCATACGTTCATTGTTGTAGTATGAATATTTTCTTTGTACATAACTTTACTAAAGTAGCTGCCAATCCAATATTCTGTCATTGTCAGTCATATAAGCTTTTTGTCGTTTCTGAGAGATCGTAAATGGTTGACCGTGACGCTTCATAGTCATGGTGTAATTGACGCATATATCATATTCTGAATTGTATGTATTTCGTTCGTGCGACATCTGTTGTTTTACGTATGAACTATTTTCATGAATTTTTGTTAAATTTACTCGTTTTAATAACTCAAGAAATACATTTAATAATTGAAAATATCTTTATTAAAAATAATTTAATACAAAGATCGATATTGTATATATGTAACATTACATATTTAGAAATATTATAACATATGTTTAAAATGAGAACCTTCATTTTGTAGAAACACATTTATACGTGTTTTGTAAGAATTGAAAACATTTTGAATCATTTCTTCTGTTACACTGTTAACAGCATTTGTAATAGCATCTTTTAGTTCTGGTAATGTATGTAGTTAGTGGAGTCTTAAAGACAGTGTTCTTTAAATACCCAAATAGGAAAAAATCCAGAGGAATCGAACCTGGTGATCTAGGAGGCCATCTATTCCTGCTAAACAGTCGGTTATTATTAAAATATCTTTGGAGGAATTCAGTTGTAGCCAAATTGTATTTCATTGTCATCAAGTTGTCTAATAAATGTTTCTAAAAGAAGTGTTCTTATATTGTTCTGCATTTATTGTATCATGGAAGAAAATTGGCCCTATTATTTTTCTTCGTGATATTGCACATCAAATAACTATTTTAATAGGATGCATGTCAGTTTCAATAAAAACATGTAAGTTCGACCAGTGTCGAAAATTTTGGGAATTGACATATCCACTTAGATGAAACCAGGCCTCGTCTGAGAAAAATGTGATGTCCAACAAATTATCATCCGCAAAATTATTATTAAACCATGTACAAAATTGTATGCATTTCTCAAAGTCTGTTGGCATCAATTTCTGTACAACAGATACTTTATATGGATGTAAGTGTAGTTTTTTAGCGACTTTACGGCATGTTCCATAAAATAGTCCTATATGAACATAAAATCAGAATTAATAAATTTTCTGTATATCAAACAAAGTAATATTTTATCTGTATGCGCTGATAATCGCCTTAATGATTTCTTAGGACTCACGTCCAACCGTTCTTGAATATCTTCTAGCCCTTCTCCTGTTAGTAAAGTAGGTCTACCAGAACAGTGTTTCTTAGATATACTGCCAGTTTCTCGAAAACGACTAATAAGACGGTTGACATATCTTGCAAAAATATCATGTTGGGATTCCATTTCTGGGAATCGAGTGTGAAACTGTTGTCTACATGAATCAGTAGAATATTTCCACTCTGCATTCGGTAACAGTTCTCCGCTACGAAAATAAGCCTACACAATAAACTTATCTTGTTCTTCCGTAAATGGCATTGTTAATTTCAACGCAACTTTAAAATTAAGCAAAAATGATAATGATACTCGTATAAACATACAAAAAAAAATAACTTACAGTAACAACGAAATGTGCCTTTTATTGCCTTGAGAAAGACAGTTTCTAATATTCAATTAAACGCAGTAAACCAAGGGAAAAACAACGACAAAAAGCTTATATGACTGACAAATATGTATAAATGATAGAATATTGGATCAACAGCCACTTTAGCGAAGTTAGATACAAACTAAATATTCATACTACAACAATGAACGTGTGGCAAACTCGTGCTAAAGGTGATATATCGATGAAGCGACACGGTCAAGCATTTACGATCTCTCTGTACGAATATCATTATCATTTTTGCTTAATTTTAAAGTTACCTTGAAATCAACAATGTCATTTACGGAAGAACAACATAAGTTTATTGTTGAGCCTAGTTTTTGTAGCAGTAACAGAAGAAATGATCCAAAATGTTTTGATTTCTCTAAAGATGTATAAACGTATGTCTATAAAATCAAAGATCTTATTATGAACATATAATATTTCTAAATATGTAATGTCATATGCAATATCGATCTTTGTATTAAATTATTTGTTATATGTAATATCGATCTTTGTGTTAAAATATTTTTAATAAAGATATTATCAATTATTGAATGTATTTCTTAAGTTATTAAAACAAGTAAACTTGATAAAAATTTTTGAAAGTAGTTCCTACGTAAAATAATAGATGTCGCACGGACGAAATTCAGAATATGATATATGCGCCAAATACACCATGACTATGAAGCGGCACTGTCAACCTTTTACAATCTCTCTGTATAACATAACTCTGCCAAAACCATATATGCAGTTAGTGTTGCCAACTAAAAAATTTAGGCCAAGCTACCTCCACTTGTACCTGATCACATTGTATGTACCAACCATTTTTATTCGTGACATTATGAACGTAGAAAACTCAATTTTTTACAAGATTGAAATGATACAGGATTGCTTTTAGCAGCACAGAAACAAGAAAACCGCGTGCTTACTCGTAATATAAAAATGCAATGTTAGACCTGCACAAGATAAACCCTTGAATTTCATTATACAGTAATCGGCACAAAGCTTGACGAGCTTTAACAGGGGCGTTTCTAACAACTACGAGGCCTGGATTAATGATGGAATGCGAGACACTTTCAAACACATACTATATGTTTTTTTCAACTCGAAATTATTAATTAAAAAAATTCCATGAGCTACTAACGTGATTCGGAAGACCAGTAAAGCCGTCAGTTCCGGTTATTTCGGTAGTCGATAGAGCATGAAAATGCACCTTACCTTAGGCAGAAAATAGGCAATAGTATACTATGTATGCAAGAGAAAAATTAATGATATTAATTTTTCTTCTGCAATAAAGATATTATTGTTATTATTATTATTACATTTTACGACATGTTACTTCTTACTATTTTACTTTAGATGTTGACGCATTTTAATCCTAATAATATAAGGAATGTTTTATAGAAGACTAATATGACAAAGAGAAGCTTGTATAACAATAAGAGGTCCCTGTTTTTCTATTTTATTATTCTATTTATATTATTTAATAAACCGTTGTTTTGAATTATTGAAAATTACATTATTTACAATCGACACTGATACTGTTAATTATCGAAATTATAAATTTCACTGCCGGAACATATAGAATAACCGTCAATTTTCGCAAAAAGTGGTATTTGAAAAAAATCGTGTTTTCCTATTGTCTCGGCTGATTACGATTTTTCCTTGAAATACTTTCGAAAAATTTGGAACAAACCTAGAACAACCCGGTACAGACGTCGGAATTTCGATTTTTATAAAAAAAAAAAGGGGGGTTGGCGAAGAGTCGTTTTACGCCATTTTCTCGGGCGATTTTGATTTTGTCTTTGGAATACTGGGGAATAACTTAGAACAAACGTAAAACAATTTGCTGGAACAGTCATAAGAATAGCAATTTTCAAAAAAAGGGAGAGTTATCTTTCGGGTTTTATTTTTTGGCTCTATCTTTTTATCTATACGAGATACGGTTTTGCTGTCTTGAAAAAGAGGCTGACATCATACTTTTAGATTTGGGGCTGAAAAAAACTAGTTTCCTTCGATTTTGATTTTTTTTGTAATATATTTTGGAACAATGTTTGGAACAACTAGAACAACCGCCAGCTTCAGATACCTACATTGCTAATATTATCACAACTAAAAACTAAATAAAAGCACAACGAGAAATAACAAGCAAAAAGTACAGTAATTTTGACAGTAATTTTGTTTTGGTTATATTACCAACTTAAATGGTACTTAGCGATTCGCCTTCTGTTGTACAGTTTTCAACTGTACGAGCTGTAATAAGAATAACAGTGAATATATCAAAGAATTCGAGTTTATATTACGGTGTGGAAAGAGAACTTTAAATTAGTCCAACTCTTGTACATGTGCATTTTGCTAGTCCAATAATACCTCATTACCAGAAAAGAAGACATTGGACATATTGCAAAGGTTGCAAAATGAATTTAAATAAACAGGTTGCTGAATACAAGTTAATTGATTAGATATCAATATATAATATTTATTCATAGACTCATTATTATTCATACCCACATGATCGAATGGAGGATTTCTTACAGTTATTAGTTATTAGTTATTACTATTAAAAACTTGTAAGGCAGTGGAGGTAGGTAGGCCCATAATAAATCTGAAATTAAAATTTGAAAAATAGCACGTGAAATAAAAATAAAATTTTATGCAAATTTTTACGACTGAAGCAATAAATTTAAAACGATCCATTTAATAAAATATTTCTCACCAAGTATGCTGGTTGTGTTAGAACGCAAAAACAAGCGCTCAGCGACCTACAAATCCTGTAGTGAATGATCTAATTCCTTGACATTTCACATAGGTTAGGTTGTACGTATTAAAAAAAAATCAAAAACTATTCACACATAATGCTCAAGCTATTAATATTAAATGAAAAGTGGAGACAACATAAATAAACATAACTTTGGTTATATATAACTGATGAAAAAATGTATAATATTAATATGTTAAAGTAAATATATAAGCATTATAAAAATCGTAAAACAATGCCGAAAATTTAAGGTAAAGCTAGAGCGACATTTGACCTTGTTCAATTTAAAAATAAATGAGTTTGTTATAGGTATATTACAACAGCCCACCTTGTAATAGGTATACCTCACTGACATAATAAAATAACTTTGGAATAAAATTAAAGGGCGTGAAAGAAAATATAAATATGGTTTCTAAACAACAAAACCTTTAGTAGGTAGTATGAACAAAGAACATTAAAATTCTTTGTTTATACTTCATGATGTTATTAGAATTTTATCATCAAACGATTGTTTTAAGTACTAATTTAGCGGTAAGAGTGTATTAATATAGTTATAATACAATAATATGTACAGCTCGCAGACTGAGACCTGGCCGATAAGATGCCCTTCTCACAAGATGGGCAGTGAATTCTTATAATATTAGGATAAGCACGAGCAGCTGGTTATTTCCCTTTTCCGAATACTTTCTCTGTCTGGCACTGACCTATAAGACCCCGCCCATCGGCCAAGACTCAGTTTGTGTACTATACCTACGTGAAAACAAAACCTTCAGCGTCATGAGTAAATTTCAACCAATTTAATACATTTATGGTAAAGCTGTACTCCAGCCTTGAAATTATTTTAATTAACGTTGGAGTTTGTATAATGATTATGACCTTTATCATTCACAATGTTAGAAATTATTGCTTAAAATTACTGCTTTAAGCAACAGTTTGCTTACTGAAAACTTTTAGGTATTAATTTTCGGAAAAGAAGCATAGTGCGCAGACGTTTCCCAAGTAACTAATGTGAGGTTATGTATTGCCTTTGTTTATTAACTGATGAGTTTTACCAACTGTAAATGGTGCCATAAATAAGTGAAAATAATTCAATAATGGGTGGAGACTGTGGCTAAAAATCTGAGACAAAATGTAAAAGGAAAAATCCCACTAATAGTGTTATCCCACTAAAAATAAAAATGTCGAAACAATTTCAGTTATTTTCTCAAACAAGCAATCTTTTTGTAAAAAAAAAACTTTGCCTGATAGAACAAAAATCATTTTAATTTTTGGAAAATTATATAGGAACCAGTTATCAAAACTGAAGCAATTTTCAAACACTATTTTTGTGTAGATTTGTATAATTATTGCAAATATATGAAATTGCAAATGTCTGCGTATTACAACCCATGCTTTTATTGTGTTATTTATAGAAAAGTTGTACGTCGACTTTCTATTGTCGAGTTTTCATTTAATGGACGACAGTTACTACGGAATATACTAAATTATAAATATTTATGATGTCGGAGTGTAATCGTACCGTGAATAGCAACAATCTATGTCACGACAGGCATTTTTATCATTGTATCAAGTTAGGAAAAATTGTTATATATGTATATTATAGCAGAAGGCAGGCATGTGAGTTAACGGTATGCGAGTTTATTCTGTTAGCATTCAAAATAAAATTTAATAGAATTGTGTGTTCTAGATTTGTCGTCAGTTTATTTACTCGACTTGCAGGCATGTTTTTCGTACTCGCTTCATATCAGAGGGATCAGTCATTTGTTACATACTTGTTAAAAACAATTTTAGCAAATAATTTCAATTAAAAATTACCAACAAAAAGAACAACTGCGATATTCTTTTTGACAGTTGTATTACTGTACTATTTACATTTACAAGGGAAAGAGAGGGAGGGATGTATGGAATATATGAGTTCCGTGGAACTGTTGACAGATTAAATTACTTTATTTTGACCAATGACTACTGACACATGTTTCAGCTGAAAGCATTCTCAATACCTAATGCCACAATTTTCTTAATCTTTATATATACAATCAATCGTGGGTGCGTCTATTAGTGATCCTGTAACTTCTGAACGACTTGACCGATTTAAGTCATATTCACACACTATATTCGATAGAATCCGATAGGTGGCGTTGTAGTCAAGTTATCAACAAATTCTATATTTATGGATCGCAATGACTCCATATTCACAATATAATATGTTGGCTTAGTGCCAAAAAAGAAAATCATACAATCTGGACCCGGTTGGTGACTTTCTTATACAGGGACGTCAAAATTCAAAGAGAAATAATGAAATGCTACCAAGAAAATAACGCCATCTATCCGACGGCAGCATATACCAAAATAATTTTGTTGACCATGCGAACATCTTTTGTACATATAAATCATTTCGGTATATAAACATATAATTTTATTAATAACTCGACCACAGCAACAACTATAGGCTCCAGATTGTGATTTTCTTTTTTGGCACTAAACCAATATATATTATGAATGAGTCATTTCGGTTCATAAATATAGAATTTGTTAATAAATTGACTACAGCATCGAAACAAGTGTTCGCCGAATTTTCCATGACCATTTGGGTATGAATGAAATTAGTGCTAGATAGGTACCGCGCCTTCTTTCTGCTCTACAACATGTATGGAGACGACCCAAAACCGATTTTGGAGTCCATGGTCACAGGGGATGAAACAATGGTTCTGTTTTACGATCCCCTATCGAAAAGGGAGTCCATGGAATGGCGGCGACCTGATGAACCTCGTCTCAGAAAGGCGAAAGTCGTTCAATCAACGAAAAAGGTGATGGCATTTTGCTTATTGACTTTAAAGAGCGCAATACATGTGTGAGCGGCACATATTATGCATCTTTATTGCATAAATTAAGGGACAGTATTCGTGCAAAACGTCATGGAAAATTGACAAAAGGTGTGCGATTATTGCACGACAATGCTTCCATGCATACTGCCGCCATTTCACAAGCTACCATCCGTGAATGCGGCTTTCAAGAATTGGAACATCCACCGTATAGTCCGGATATGGCTCCTTGTGATTTTTTGTGTTTTGTAATTTAAAAAAAGACCTTAGAGGACGTAGTTTTAAGGACGACAGTGAGTTGCAAGCAGCTGTTATAGAACATTTTGACGGAAAAACTTCAGATTATTTTTACAAGGGTATCGAATTATTAATTAATCGTTGTAATAAATGTATGGAAGTTAGGGGGGATTACATTGGAAAATAAAAATTCTTATATTGTTCTAAGTTCTTTTTTGTATATCAGGCCGAAAATTTATGGCGCCTACCTCGTATTTATATAAATATATTGAAATCATTGCATAAAGTTTGTGGTGTAATTGCCACCCAAACATGGGCTTCGATGACTTCTTCTATTACACGAGGATGATTTCTTTCAGAAGCTTTTTCAAATTATGCCTTGGAAGATGTTATGTGAAATCAATCGTCAAGAAACGAAGAAGTGTTAATTTTTAATGAACCTGTTATTACATATATATTATTTGATGGACGCTAGCCTTCGCTATAGTTCATTGACAATATTATACAATCAATACTCATACACAATTGAAATTAAGTAAGCTAGCTTCGCGTGGATTAGTTAATACCGCCTTTGGTATTGCAGACAACTAACGTCATTCAAATGTGCGACGTATCATGCTGTTATTGGCCGATAAATTTTAGGTAAATATGATTTAGAACTGTAATTTGAACATTACCAAAAATATACGATCAGCAGACAGCACTAATGTAGCAAAATATAAATAAATAAATAAATAAATAAGAGATGTAATTAAGCTAATCTGTCATTTTGACGTAGAGGTTATGTTATATTGACTAAAAATAGTAATGTAATAATAAAATTGACAATTAGAAAAGCAAGTGATTTAATCTAGAATCATTGATTCATCAAATACGACACCCAATTCCATCACACAAATAATATCGACGCGAATTGTCTAATTAAAAGTGATGCATATTACTCATGTAGATTCATCATATGTATTGTTATTTTAGTATTGGGCAGTACACTTAATTCTTATTACTATTTCAAAATCCATAAATTACTAGGCCAGCTACTGGCATAGATTACATTTACATTTTTATAGTACCTATATACATGTGGATCGTATTATAATTTTTACATCAGGCATATATTACACAGATACAATTGAAAGCAATCTTAGACATGAATAGCAAAAACTAATCCGACAGCATTAATCTCAATTTGATTTTTCATGAGTTCAGCTTCACGATGGGGAAAAATCAAAACATGAAAGTGCCTCGCCTTCAACTTTGACATTTCGTGAGAAACCTATTGCGAGCGATTGTTTGCTTACCAATTATCATATTTAATTACCCGAGTTTCAATTTACATACATTAGAAATCACAAGTATAGAGAAAAGGGTATAAATGTAAGGATAAAATTAACTAGCAACATTTTAAACGTTTCATGTTTTTCAACTTTATTCACTCGAATACTTTCGTTTCACATAACTGGCATTAAATAGAAAGTATGTAATAGAAAAAAATATGTGGGTGAAGTGAGTGGACACAAAGTATTTTGCATTTAAAAATAATGTTTCCATACAAAATATTAATTCATCAATAATCAATATTTCTTAAAGAATATTAAGTAACGAAAGATTAGACAACATTTACACTATTTTTACATAATCGATTTTATTGATATAGGGAATAGGTATTAAATAATCATCGTATGGTACTCTAATATGAGTATATTCGATAAACGTATCTTAACGACTAGCGTACACAGAGAGAAAAACATCTTGCGTATTCACTTTGGTTTCCCAGCTGTATTTTCTAAACAAATGGGGTTATTATCTATATAGATGAATATTCTCACACAAAATAGAGACCTCGTATTTATGAAATAAATCCATACAAGTATAATAAACACACACAGGTCGAAGTGTAAATAATCCACGAGTGTCATGGGATTTATATTTTTTGTATATTTTATGCCTATTATGCATTTCTAACAATTGATTACCATAATATTAATATATAACTTATATTTATTTAGTTTTGCTCCTAATGTGCTTAAGTTAATGCGATCATATCCGAATTTTGATTTTCACAAACGCTTACAAATCTTTTGTACAAACCTCGAAAGTTACTAAGGATTCTGTTTTATTCGTTCTATATATCGAAGATCTTTTGTCTCAACTATCCTGCAATGTTTTAGTTATTGCTGACGACGATCAACTATTTTGTAAAATTTCTAAAGAAAAAACGTAGATTCTTTCATAATAAGAGTCTTTTAATAAATGTAAATGTGTAACATCTTCGCCACCCAACCTCGGACCATCAGAAATTACCATCGATTGAATATTACATGGCGATCCTGACCAATTTTGACTTTCCATTACAAATTAAAAATAGATTAATATAATTTCGTGTGATTTACAGGCATAAAATTTCTATATATTTCAGAGTACTTCATTTATGAGCAATACTTTGACAAGATAATACTAAAAAGAAAGACTTTTGATCCGATTTTATGTTTTAATCAGCAGATTTATAATAATTACTCTCCTGGCTCAAAATGTCGGGATTCAACAAAATTACTTAGTTATTGTATTTTGCATTAAAAATTGAATTATGCTTCAATCGTTTCGAATACTGTATGTTGTTTTCGACTAAAAATATAACATAATTAGTTGATTTTAATGCGCCTGTTTGTGTGCCCATGGCTTCCCGTAGAAGAGCGTTTCTTTGGCTGTCACAGAGAACAAAACATCTGATGACTATTAGCGATGCTGCATCACACTCAAAATTCAAGAACATAAGCTGTCGGCGGATTGGGATAACTATAAGACGCTGCGAAATTTGTGCATATATATATTGTTAATATTTAGAAAAAGGCTTACTTTAATTATAGATTAAGTAAAGTAACTCTAGTCGAGCTGATATGGTGGCGTGAGTTGAAGAAATCTAAAATTTAGTCATCTGGATTATGTTAATGATATAAAGATTCATTCTGCGTCTTTGTGTTTTTAATAATCCATCCACTTGCAGCATTAACATCCTACACTTTTATGCTAGTAGGTACTAAGCCTCAAAACATTCAAGGTGGCGTTTGTACATTTAACACGGTTGATCACTGCATGGTTGGTGGTATTCTTGACTCAATAAAATCTCCATCTTAAAGATGTGTTGTCTACTTATTTTGCCCTTTAATATTTACATTGGGCTCCTGTTTAGTGGAAAGTGTTTTGCCTGACGTTTGAAAACACTTCCTAATCGTACCTGTCCCTAAGTGCAATAATAAATAGTAATCCCAGAGAATGTATAGATCTCCTATTGGTATTTTACCAGTTCTTTCTAGAATTATTGAAAGAGTTATTGAGGAACAATTGCGCGAGCATCTTAACACTCTCCAGAAATTCTACCACCTTATCAGTCAGATTTTCGGTCTCAGTTGTAACACTTCTCTGAATAGGATTACGGATGATATATTTTCGGAGCAACATTGTTGCTTTGATATTGTTAGATTTCAAAGGTTCATTTGATACTATTGATCACGAACTTCTCCTGGCTGTCTTATTTTATATTGGTTTGGATGTAACGACCTTGCCATTTATTCTTCATTATTTCAGTGATAGATGTTTCTGCGTATAGCATAAAAGCAACTTTATACATGAGGTAGTTCTAGAATATGGGGTTCCCCAATGCTCAATTTTGGGTCCGGTTCGGTTTACAATTTTAATAATTGTCTTCGAACTTGTCCGTACACTGGGCCTTGAATGAATAGTTACACTGTACCAAGCTTACTAGCGTCCTGTACCTGATTAAAAGAGAAAAACGTGATGAAGCTATTTGATTTTTTACGATTCAAGCAACGAAAAGTTTTATAAAGACTTAGTTTTATCTCTTGGCACGGAATCCAAACGAGAAAGTAGTGACAATGAAGATCATAGTAGTGGCTGCGAAATTTGAACGCAGTTTTTAAGGTATTTCTACTATTATTGATTAAACTGATTTATTTTTGTATTTCGATAAATGTTTCATTTAAAATTTATTTTGAATAAATTAATGTTTAACAAACATGAAACCATTTTTTTCCCTTTAAAATCCGCACTTGCTCAAAGGTTTTCTTTTTATAAAATACAATAAATGTATATCTAATCTAAATTTTACACCATTCATAATACTTTACCTACCTACTCAAAAATTACTTGGTTTTAGTTTAGCATACAATAGGGAACAGATATTTTTTTTAATTCTCCAAGAAAGTAATTTTTCGACATGTGCAATTTTTACTAAATGCTCGTCAATTATAAACACTTGTAATACCAAACAGCGTCAAGTTAGAACTGTCCATGGCAAATATCTATGTCAAGATTGCTGAATATTTTTGAGCAATATTATAGACGTGCCTGTGTATTGAGTGTGAACATGCCAATTTCAAACAGCTGCGCCTCTATAACCACTAAGAATTGGGCACAAGTTTGTATGAACTTTTTTTCCCTGTGTATATTAAATTTTTGTTTATTATTCTTCTCATTAACAAAAGGTACGCAAATAAATACCTGAAAGGCACTTATTCCTTCCAATGTTACTTTTAATTTATGTTTACACCTTTCGAATGAATATTAATGATATAACACTCTTAACAAAATTAATGATAAAATATATAAGATTATCGTTAATATCACCTGCATATAATTTAATACAATTTATCAAAAAACACTCCCAAATATTACTTAACTACTGGAGGACAGGTGTTTTAAGAAATCTATTTCAATCACGTACAATAGGCAATCCAATGTGGAAAGAGATCATTGCATACAAAATAGTTGTCAACAAGAAAATTTAGCAACATTATTTTTGTTAAATTAGCTTATTTTTAGGAAAAAATTTTGTAAATCGTTATTATATAATTTATTGCAAACTTATTCTGAATATTGCGATAAACAATATTTTTGCTTCTGTTAAGCACGGAATATAAAATGCTTCTGTGTGCGTAAATTAATGGCAAGAAATGAAAACAATTTACGGAATTAGTTCAATTTCTTTTATGAAGCAATTTTTGGCATAAAATCTTATCTTTATGTACCATATACATTAAGAAAATGCCACGACATTTATAAGGTATGTCATAAAGGATATATTCAACAAGCAAATATCAATTTGACATTTATGAAATATACATGTAGAATAAACATTTATGATGTAATGTTTAAATCAATAAAAAGAAGT
Source organism: Amphimallon solstitiale (assembly GCA_963170755.1). Classification (NCBI taxonomy): domain Eukaryota; kingdom Metazoa; phylum Arthropoda; class Insecta; order Coleoptera; family Scarabaeidae; genus Amphimallon; species Amphimallon solstitiale. Next base: position 65,104,550 of record OY720680.1, read on the forward strand.
TCAACAAGTTACCAATCATCTCCTGGTTTTCAAAACATACCTGTAACTTTACCCTTTATTTTTAAGCAATAAGAATGTGTAAACACCTTTTTTTCACAAAATATTTATTTTTAACCGAATATTTCTAGTAATAAAAATCGTTAAGTCTTAAAATAAATAAATAATTAAATGTTAATTTAATACAGAGGTGTGGCCACCTTATATGTATGAACGTTTCAAATTATACAAAAGTTGTTCGCAATTGTAATTTTCGATAGGAGTAAAAGACCTACATTTCGGTTGGAATTTCGAAAAACTCTTTAAATATAATTCTTCTATTATTTAATTTTGAGTACATTTGTAATCTTTATAAGTTTATTTAAATTTAGCAGTTGCCGAAATATTGGCAAAATTCGATTTTTTCACCGACGTAAACTACTACTTCCGATCTACTGAATTTACTGAAAATCTAATCAGATCTCAAGAGAGAGATTGTTTTCGTACAAAATTTGGAATTAAATATTACAAAAGCATAAATAGTGTATACATTTCTGAGAATCTTCTAAGTACCAGTATAGAGAAACTCAAAATCCATTAGGTGTTCTATACACATTAATTATGTAAAATGTTTTGTCAAAATAAATCATTTTAATAGCACACACTTCGAAAACCTGCTCAATAATTTGAAATGATAGGTCTATTAGATTTAGATAAACGTTATCACCCAATTTAGTCCAAATACCAGTCTCGTCTAAACGTTTTTTTATGCCAATTGATTAATACTTCTTGGCTTGCAGTGAAGTTTCTGTGATTTCTTCATATTTACTTTTAATCTGCTTGCCGCAACCAATTATCAGCACATGTGATTACCTTCTCCGATTTCTGAGAAACTGTCTTCAGATTATCAGCTTCAAAGAGACTGCATGTTAGAAAATCGTTCGTGCGGATAAGAAATAGCAGCGGTCCAAGAATCGAACTCTGCGTAACGTGTAAACGGGAGTTAGCTGCATATTTTAGTAATTGAACACAATCCATTATGAATATCCAACAAAATCTATATCTTTGATCAATTTTCTGAAGTAGAAATTAATGTTAAAGACACTAGATAAATCCAGGAAGATAATGCCTAATCTTTCGTATCAATATCATTAGTACCTTGCCCAATAGCACACAGTTAGTATTCACTTAACACTTAACAAAAAGACCAAACGAGTTTAAAAAACGTTTACGAAATAAAATAAGCAGCCTCATAAATATTATGCAGCACTATTATTTATTTTAAGATACCAAAACCATGAGGTAATGTTGTGTCATCCTGTAGTATTAGGAAATGTTCACTATTAATTTCATTCCTTATTGTTTACTAGACATAATGCGACTTTAATTAACTAGGTTAGAAATTCAAGGCAAAGCATGGGCAATAACAAAAACATGAATTGTTCGCCTACAGTTTATAATTATCAAATCGAGTCGTTAAATACTAAAACAACACCGTCTCATTTTTACCCTCTCTCCAGTAAAAGTTTCAAATGCTTTTCAGTCCACACTAAAAGCCTCCCTTTTATGTTTGTATTATATATGGCGCAATAAACCATAAATTTTATAGTTTCTGTTGTGGCTGCGTTTTTAAATGTCTGTGTTGTATATACAAATATATACATATATATGTTATATACAGTCTCTCTATATATATATATAATTCTTTTTTGTTTAAACCCAGAGGTCCATGACCCAAGTTTCTGTCTGAACATTGTACTACAAGCACCTATGACCTCGCATTCCTATGTACCTGTTCTTCTATTTTATTTTCCATCTAACTCTGCAGCCCGAGTCGATATTGCCATGCATTCAACGGTCGACCACTTAGATACTACAGAGTGCCTCGATTCGGCCAATATTTATATCTTGAGGTCTGCCAACTAGCAGATCTATCTGGTAATGATACTTTGATTGAAACTATACCTTAATGATTGATTATGTCTCAACATTTTCATTCTGTTACTCATGATGCGCATCGGCTTATGTGTAACTACCACATACATACATTGTGTACGTGCTTATTTGGATGTGTATTTAACTTTTGTGCTGTTTGTTTTTGTGCGGAGAGTCGATGATATTTGAACAGGTGCCTACTTACTACTTGCTCTCACTTTGCTCGTCTTTATATTCTCTTTCAATCATCCAGTGTTGATGTTGGCCAGTGCAATTTGTACGTCATACCAGATATTGTAAATCATAAATTAATAGTTCGCTTGCGGTGACTTTATTCTTCCTTTGTTTACTCTTGATTGGTGTAGCGACGTAATTTTCAATTTTGATTGCACCACATTACATTTGTTAGTTGTTAATGACTTATCAATAAAGTGATCGTTCCTCGATGAATTTAATCATTTTGTATACGAGCCTTGAATAGCTAAACCGCATTCATCTGAAATATTGATATACTTAATCCTCCATTGAGTAATTATCTCTTTTAAGTAATGTAGTTTAAATTGTAAATATTAGCAGGAAAATTCAATAAACGTAGAAAACTTTAGGCTGCAACGGACTCAAATTCACAAGAAGAGTGATAGCAGCAGTAGAATTCTTCAAGAAAAAGTTGTAGTTTTAATAACATATGGATCAGAGTCACATATATTCGCGGAAAAAGTTTTGACGAGTCCTAAAACCAGCAGTATGGAAGGTATACCTGGTCAACTGTAGGATTATTCTGAATAGATATACTGCAAAAGCGGTTTGCTGTTTTAAAAAACACATATTTACAACAACAAAATAAGCATATTACATTTTTACATAATACCCACGCGACTATTATACAAATAGGATTGAAGCATCTTCTAACTAGTTAATGGAGAAAATACCACGACGGGGACAGCAAAAAGGTGAATATACTTAAGCAAAAAGGCCCCGAGTATGAAAAAGAAGTCTACAAGCACGAAAAGGTGTCTTCAAGTGTTATTTTCATAACCACATTAAAAAGAGGATTTAATGCGGAATTGTGCTATAATAGTCTCATAACTTGGAAAAAATATTTTCACCAAACAATGTTTATTCCGCAGCCTCGCTTTTACCTCTAATCATTTCCTGTTTTATGTGACTTTGTAACCTTTAAGGGATCAACAAACCAGTCACATCAGATATGCTATGATGTACATGCAAAATTTACAGAACCGTTCTTAGTGTAGTTTCATGTTGGGAGAGCTTTATTTTGCATTCTTGGTCTCCCATATAGCTAATTGATAAACAACTAAAGCATGACTAATGTAAATCCAGCTTCAAAAATTTTCCCTTAATTTGCTCGGCTGCGGAATATACATTGTTTGGTGAAAATATTTTTCCAAGTTATGAGACTATAGCACAATCAGTAATTAAATCATCTTCTTAATGTGCTGATGAAAATAACACTTCTACACATTTTTCGTGCTTGAACACTTCTTTTTCATACTCGGGGCCTTTTTGCTTAAGTATATTCACCTTTGTTTTGTCCCCTTTGGGGCATTTTCTCCATTAGCTAGTACATAGGTACCTTTTCAGTGGCAATTAAAGCCTTACCTCAAATGCAATCAATATAACGCAAATAATGTCGAACCATTGAAATGAATAATTTAAATGCAGTAATTAATATAACAAATGCCGAAATATCCATAGGTTGTTCCTTCGGCACCTCTTATTTAAACACAGAAACTAACTGTTAAATTAAAAACAAAATAAATTACGCCAGTCGAATTTCAACCGCCTGCCATAAAGTGCATGAGGTTTGAAATATTTGAAAACTTTCTGAACCTCAAAGTTTAAATAAAATCTGATCTAGACAACATTTTTAAAAACGGATTGTTTTTCTGATAGAGGCATGAGTCGTAGAATAATTTAGTATCGCGAGTTCAACCTTTTATTTCAAAAATTGACGATTGACGAAATTGCATCAAAAGCGATTCTAGTCTTTATTAGTCTTTATTATCCAACAGCAAATAATACCACTTAGAGGATTAAAAAATTACAGTTGGATAGCATTTACAAACAAACATACGTAAGACAATATCCAAGGCAACAATTCAATTTTAAAAAAGTCATATAAATATACAGATGTTCTACTTAAAATGTAAAAACAAATCTACCACCTAAGAAGAAAGCGAATAGTTATTCAAAATTAGAATCGACACGACGCTCAACAACACCAGCAACAACAGGCAAGGGTAGCAAACACTTGAAAGATTATTAACATCAAAATGAGAATCTATCAATAAAGTCATAGATGGAAGGAAAGAAGGGAATCGAAGTGGATGTCTGCTCTAGGGAAAGTAAGATTGTAATTGTAGGACATAACATAGACGGGGGATTTGAAACTGGCGTCAGTTCTGGGAAATGGAAGAAAAAAGCTGAGGAGGGACGGGTGATGAATTGCAGAATCGGAAGGTCAAGAAATGATAATAGCACAGGTGAGTTGACTTTGTCATGCAGCAGCTTGTAGAGAAAGGTAAGGCTATTATAGAAACTATTATAAGTACACATATATACATTTATACGTGAAACATATATGCATATATGTATATGTATGAATGCACATCTACCCTAAGCAAGCATTGCGAACAACAACATGCAGACAGCTGTTTCGACCTTACATTGGTCTCATCAGTGCATGAACGTGTTATTCACAATGCATAAACAACTTAGATCACCTGATAATGTCAACTTACGCACCACACGCCATGAGAAATTCCAAGCGGCATCTGTTACACAAGCGCGACATCGCAAGGTAATGTCTGAAAGAGAGGGAAAGGATGTCAAAACGAGAAAGGATTAGGAAATAGTCCGAGCCGCTAGAAAGATAAGCACCATCAATTTTGTACCATAGGAATCTGACAATCCTCGTTGCACAAGCTCTACGAGGTTCTTCTGAGCAGTATAATACGGATACCAGATAAGGATGGCATACTACAACTTCGTCCTCACCAGCAATCTATATCAATTGGTTAGTACCCAGGTGTTAGAAAACTCCCCGCTGTTTGTCTAGCTTACTTAGATATGCAATGAACATGTGCGTTAAAGGAAAGTTTAGCATAGAAAGCAATCCTCAAGTCTTTGACCATCTGAACTCTTTCCAACTCTACATGACCCAGAAAATGCAAAAGGATTTTACACTATTGACGTTCCGAAAAATTTGAATAAAATCGCTTCTAATAAAGATTTTTCAAAACAGAAAACTGTAATTTGTAGGACATCTTGTTATATGACTATACAAAATTCCAGCTTTCTATCGTGAAAATTAACGATCTGCTCAAAAGGGTCACCTTCCTTTTATGCAAATTTTGCAGTTTTTGGCATTTTGCCAAGCGCTTTGCTTTCATGAACTCTAATTTGACGCACATCCTAGACTCGCCCCAGCGGCCATTAAAAAAAAATCAGGTAAATCAGCCCAGTAGTTCCTGAGAAACATATGGGTAAACACCGCCCCTCTAATGTTAAATGTGGTGTCAAGTATATTAGAGGTACCTCTGATCAGTTAAAAGCTGCCTGGGGTGTTATACATGAATTGTTGAATAGGATTCGCAGTCATGATAACTTTGCTTTGAGTATTCATGGTGAACTTATGGATGACCCTGAACAAGTCGCTGTGGCTTTCAATGGGTATCTTATTGAGTCTGTACATGAAGGTGTGTCGCGTATTTCTCGGATTTGCCTGTCATTACTGATACATGACTTGTAACTTGGTCAACGGAAAATGTATACGCTTTTGCCGCATTTTCGTTTTCACAAAATGTAAGCATACTATGCAGTATTGTGAACAATATTGCGCTCTGCTCTTCCGCTTAATCATGACTATATTATGTCTAAAAATATACCCAAAACATAGAGGAAATATCAGTATAATTAAAATACTGACTCACCTAAATTTCGGACGAAAAGATGTTATCTGATATGAACTGGTGTTCCAATAATGAATTAAAACTAAATATAAATGAATATAAAACTAAATAGGATCAAAATAAACGCGGAGAATAACTGATAAACTCGTAAAACTACAGAAATAGCAAGTAACACCAAATGAATCAAACTCAGACAAGCTTGTCAATTTTGCCTGAGTGTACTAGCACAGTATATGGGTTAGGGAGGTGAGGGGCAAGATGTTTTCGGTAGTAGTTTACATTTTTTCCGCCGGTCAAATTCATTTGGTCGGACTCTTGCAACACCTACTTTGCTGACAGCCTGAGCACGCCAAATCTACATTGTAAAATTGATAAGTCGAAGGACTCTGGAGCAAGCATTCAAAGCAAATTCAATTCCCATACTTTAGAATCTTAAAAGATGGACAAACTTAAGAATAAGGAATTTGTATTCAAATTAAAGTTTACCAAACCTATGCCAACAAAGGTAAAAAGAGTTGAAAAGAATAGAAAGAGGAATAGAGTAATGCTAGGGCCAAAATTCAAACAATTGTACATTGTATTTTTTATTCACTGGTATAAGAGATTCTTTTATTATTTTAAATGATGTTAATTTTATAACCCGACATGCGTTGAACTACTACTGTATTAAAATTTAAACCAACACTATCTAGTTATCGTTATTCATTGTTTGTTTCTACAGCTCTGGGAAGAGACTGTGTGAAATACAAACTGGTCACTACTATTGTTTAATGACCTGACTATATAAAACGTGAATTTCTATTAGCTGATCTGTACATATTAAAAATTTACATTCCGTGTATAGAAAAAGATGAAACTTGTTTGTTTAATTAAGAAATAGCTAGAAAGTTAATCATCAAAAATTAATTAATCATTGAAAAATGGTCGAGCTGCATGCCAAGCGTGATTCACAACATGCATGACTCACGTATTTTATTTATATCGGATTCTTAGTTCTGTTAGACACAAGAAAATGGAAATACAATACACTTTGATTACGTCTGCAAGGATAAACGAAGAATGTATGTGCGGATTTTAATCAAGCAGCTAATTAAAACTAGTCTCGTTCAATAAGTAAATTATGATTTTATTATTAATTACACTTCAGCTTAGAACCAATGAATTATGTCAAAATGGTATAATAAATACGTAGTATTTTTAATTGTGAAATTCTATATTTGATCTTCAGTATACGAAAATATAAATATACGATCAAATAGTACCATTTTATCAAAATTCCATCTACATTTTGTTGTGTTATTGTTTCAATTTTGACAAGAATAAGTTTCAAACAATGTAAAGATTAGGCAGGTCGGCGGTATGTTACTATAACTACATGAAAATTCCACCGTTTTCTAACGTCATGATCAGTACCTAGTTTTATATATTAATATGTGGTTGAATCTGCTTATTTATTAAAATCAGCAAATACCGATGGCATAAATTATACTTACTGTAAGCTTGAATTGTATTTAACTAACTATTATTGCTAGATTTTTAATTAGTAAACAATGCATCAATTAAAACATGCAAATAAACACTGACAAAAAACTCTATTTTCAATTCATTTGTGAGTAATTGACTTCTAAGAAATATGTTTATTTATATTTTAATTATCAAATTAAGTGCTGTTCTAATTAATAGAAAATATATTTATTAAACTGTATTAGTATAACGATATTTATCTAATTTGTAGAAAGAAAACTATCAATAGTTAGTAGGTTATAAGTAGTATTTATTGTTCGGGAAGTAACAAAAGTAGTATTCATTAATACAAAAGTAAGTAATACATATAGTGTATGTCACATGTAATAATATTGTAAAATATTTACAAACATGTTTTTTATAGTATTTCATTCCTTTTTAAAAGCATTGACAAAGAATGAGTTGCTAAAACAATTTTCTTAAATGTATGTATGTTTCAAATTTTTTGTATAAAAATTTTACCATATTAAGTTTTAAATAGTTGTATCTTCTTAATAAATCTGTGAGGAAAGTGTTACAGAAATGAACTAATATGCAAGTACATTAATTTATGTATGTTAGGGAAATTGACATCTTTTAGTTTACTTGCTATACGATCATTTAACTTTCAAATTAATATAATTAATAATAGTTTTTAAATGATAGCTTATTGAGAATCTATAGTAAAAGTATTGTAGAATTATCCAATAGATGAGAACAGGATTCAGATTCGACAATAAAAGTAATTTAAGTATGTACATAAATGATATTGTCTCTATTCTGTTTAGATGTTAAATTGCCCAAAGCAACCAAGCTGTTCTATTTATATAATTTACAAGGGTATATCAAATTCAAACGGGACTGATTTCTTTCAAGTTAGTCTACATTATTTACAATTTACATTATTTTTCCTCATAATATCCCGCCCTGGAAACGCATTTTCCCCACGGACTTAAGAGTTTTTTAATTCCTTCGTCGTAGAACCTTTCAGATTGCGCACGTAGCCATTGGAGCACAAACTTCTCTACTGCTTAGTCATTGTTGAAACACCGACCTCTAGGTGTTTCTTTCAAGGGTCCAAAGATGAAAATCACAAGTCTGGACTATAGGGAGGGTGCGCCAACGCTTAGCCCAAGCTGTCTAATTTCTGTCTAGTGACATTTGCTGAATGAGGCCTGGTATTGACATGAAGAAGAATCACACTTTTGACAAATTTCGTCTTCCTTTTTCGTCGAAAGGACAGCTTTGCGGCATCCTCAAGCTCGCAATAATATTCCGCATTAACTGTGCGTCGATCATGGAGAAAATACACGTCAACAGCGCCAATCCGATTAAAAAAAAAACAACAGTTGCCATAACTCTTCCAGTTGACAACTTAGTCTTCGCTTTCACCGCTCTTTCTCCACTCCATACTCGTCTGCTTTGACTCGGGAGTGTAATGATACACCTAAGTTTCGTCGCACGTTACGATTCGATTGGAAAGCGGAATCAGTTCAAGAGACGCTGACAAACCTCTAGCCGATGCAGTTTCTGTTCATCTTGCAGCCACCTTGCAGAATCCCAAGTCCACTGTCACGATGTGCTAAGCACTTCTGTAACTAATGCTAAGTTCCTTGGGGGGTTCGTGATAAGGTGTGTTCGACGAGCTGTGTTTGTAATGTCAGCAACATTTTCGTTGGTTTCACACCCTCCTTGGCAAAAAACTTGATAATTATCGGTTGCTCCACAGAAATATGTACTTGTTGCTCACTCATGGTTTCCGTAATACTAAGATGACCCAAAAGAATTCGAGTCGTTTCTATCCCCTCCCTAAACTCCCGTCTTAGCTGAAAATCAACCCATCCCAGGTGTGTAAAATTAAAATAATGAGGTGTGGCCACCACACGACTTTCTTATACGTATAAGTGTTTCAAATTCTACAATTTTAAGCATTTTTTATATTAAAAACTATTCAAAATACTTTTTTAACTATGTACTTCTGTTCTCTTAATGATCTCTATAGAATGCATACTTTGCAAGATATTCGAAAAAAGTGCTACTCGCCAAGAGTAAAAGTGTTACTCCCGGTCTGAATTTTGAAATATTTTTTATACAAAAGGTATTGAAAATTATGTTTTAAATGTGAAATAAAACAAACAAATGTTTATGATTTACACTGTATTTAATATTTAATAACAACGACAGCTGTTTCGCTACACTGTAGCTTCTTCAGATTGACATATAATAACTACCTACATACACTTAAACTCTTATATATAGTTTTCTGTTATTAGGAATTCTTAGAACTAATATATCAAGAACAATTTATTGTCTAAAAGTATCGGGTCTATACAAAAAGTACATGTAACTAAATATATTGCTAACAGATGTGTGTGAAATTAGGGAAACTGTATTACTGACTGAACAGATTTAACAATGGTGATGAGTTTAGGTCTACTTGATCGCTTAATAGGTTGTCTGAATGTTTATATTTATTAATTTCTAATGTCTCTAGTAAATCTAGTTTAATACTTTTCTTTTCGACGTGAAGAATAGCAAAATCTTTATTAAAACTGTGACTATTATCTATCAAATGATTCGCGTAAGTCGAATCATTTTTTCGGTTTATAAGCAGAGTAATGATCAACGATCCGTGTTTTAAAAGCTCTTCCTGTTTGACTTATATATCCTTTAGTACATGTACCACAATTTAACCTATAGACTCCCGATTTATTGTTGTGATTAGTTTTTCCTTTATTATTTTTGATGTATTTCGCAAGGTTTTGTATGTAATGTTAATTTTCTCTTTTTTAAGTAATTTTGTTAGTTTTATTTGGTCCTCCCCTAAGTAAGTGAAAGATGAACTTTTTAATTGTATTGTCTTTAGTAACTGGTTAAATTTCTTGTAACGTTTTGTTGAATAATCTCTTAGAAATTAATTTATCTATTAAATTTGGGTCGTATCCATTATTATAGGGAATTTGTTTAATAATGTTATATTCTTTCCTATAGTCTGAAGTGGACATAGGTATACTAATTAATCTATAGATCATACTGTGGAAAGCTGCTAGTTTGTGTTGGTATGGATGGTTGGATTTGTTATGAATGGTTATGGCAGTATGTGATTCTTTGTGGTAAATTGAAAATTGCACTTTGTTATTGACTCTTTTTACTTTCTTATACGTAGTCTAAGGAAGTATTGTGATGATGAAAATTTTCGACCTCGAGATTTTTGCAGATGTCCACGTTTTGAGGTCCCCTGATACCAAAAAAGTGGTTTTTAAAAAATCTCCCTCTCTCTCTCTCTCTCTCTCTCTGTGTGTGTCTGTGTGTGTCTGTGTGTGTGTGACCACGATAGCGGTCAAACCACTGTAAATATCAATTCCAAATTTTGTATTTACGAATATAATCTCCCTCTTGAGGACTGATTAGATTTTGAGCAAAATCGGCAGACCGGAAGTAGTAGTTTACTTCAGTGAAAAAATCGAATTTTGCAAATATTTCGTCAATTACTAAGTTTAAACAAATTTATAAAGAATTCAAATGTACTCAAAATTTAATTTGAGAAAAATTGTTTTAATAAAGTTTTTCGAAATTCCTACCGGAAGTAGGTCTTTTACTCTTATCGAAAATCAGTTTTTTGCGAATATCTCGTAAGTCATGCTTTCTAGGCAGGTACATTACGAGTATAAAAGTATTTAGAACATACTTTTAAATATCTTTTGTATAAAAAACATTTCAAAATTCAGACCGGAAGTACCACTTTTACTCTTATCGAATAGCGATTTTTTGCAAATATGTCGTAAATTATGCATTCTATATATATTTATGAAGAGTACAAAAGTATTTAGAGTTGGATTTGGAATATTTTTTGTATAAATGAAATTTCAAAATTCGGACCGGAAGTAACACTTTCATACGTATAAGAAAGTCGTGTGGTGGCCACACCTCATTTTTAACGTAAGATCTAAGAAATTGATACTATTATTCACTTCTTTTCTAGTATACACGTAATATGAGAATTAATAGAATTAATAAACTCAAGAAATTATTCAATTGTCTGTTTGTACCTGTGTATCCTACCAAAATGTCGTAAACATATCTGTACCAAAATAATACGTTTTTAGTTTCTTTAGTTTTATTCTCAACAATCTTACTTTCTAAATTGTCCATCAAAATTTCTGCTAAAAGAGGTGATAAAGGATTTCCCATAATTAAACCACTATTGCACTTATAAAATTTATTCTCAAATGAGAAGTAATTCTGTTCTAAGCAAACAGATAATAATTGTAAAATCTCATCTTTTATAAGAACGTTAGTATGGTTACATTCTAACATCCTTTTAAATTCAACTGTTTCAGTAGGTGGTACACTCGGGAAAAGGGTTCTTACATCGAATGAAATTAATAAATATTAATATAAATAAATATTAAATACAGTGTAAATCATAAACATTTGTTTGTTTTATTTCACATGAAATGGATTTACATCAAGTAGAGACCAACTCAATCCAAGATATGTTTTAAATACTTTTATACTCGTAATGTATCTGCCTAGAAAGCATGACTTGCGTGATATGTGCAGAAAACTGATTTTCAATAAGAGTATAAAAGACCTACTTGCGGTAGGAATTTCGAAAAAAATTTTTTTATACACCTTTTCTCAAATTTAATTTTGAGTACATTTGAATTCTTTATACATTTGTTTAATCTTAGTAATTGACAAAATATTGGCGAAATTCAAATTTTTCACTGAAGTAAAGTACTACTTCCGGTCTACCGATTTTACTGAAAAACTAATCAGATCTCAAGAGGGAGATTATACACGAAAATACAAAAATTGGAATTGATATCTACAGCGGTTTGACTCCTGCCAAAAATCTCGAGGTCGAAGATTTTCATCATCACAATACTTCCTTATACTATGTATAAGGACAAGACGGCTGGTGGACATTTAGCCACAGCATTTATTTATATGTATGTATGTATACGATTTATATAATTTTTCCCCTTCTAGAGCAAAATCCGGATATTACAAGACTTTTGTGTATATATCATATTTATATTTAAACGAAGAAGCGGTTATCGCAGACACAAATCTTAATGACGAAATAATTTATTTGTTATATCATTAAAAAAAAACTGTTTGTTTCCTTTTTTTTATCCCATTTAAAGAGACATTAAATTTTTAATGAGAATCTGATAAAAAGACTCCAATTTCGTATCTGTGTATATTATCATAATGTTTCGAAATTGATACACCAATTCTAATGATACATCTGACCTTTGCTTCCGTATTAAAAGACATTTGCCTTTAGATTATAATAGAAAATAATAATAAATTAGAGGAACGATAAAACTCATAATTTTATATAAATAAGTGACAAGATCATTTGAATAAATTTTAATTCTGTACGTAATGATGTCGATATATTCTATTACATAATCTCGTATTACATAATTAATAAATGTTATTAGTAAACTTGAATGTTGATAATTAGTGCTCACAATATCAACTTTCTATATAGGTACTGAGAAATAAGTTTTGTTTCCTAGAATAAGCAGTTAATGCATTTAGTTATAGTTCGTGATGAAGTAATAGGTATTAAATATAATTAATATTAATATTCTAAAACACCATTAGTGCAAGTTACAAGAAATGTATATAATCCTTTTTATAAACTGTATTTATTTGTTTGAAAAGTGGTTTTCGTTTAGTATCTCACACCTGACACTTACACTTTAATTTTATGGGAAAATTAGAGTGGATATACAACTTCCAGGAATTTTCCTCTGCAAAAATACTATGTTGTACTATTTCAACAATAGAAGAAATTATAAATGACTATTGTAGCTTCGAATTTGCTGAAATTCAAAAGATAGAATATATTTGAGGGAAGATCTAAAAATCATCTCTGCAAAATCTTTAAAGAAAAAATTCTCTGATAGATCTAAAAATATAGAATAAATCAAATTTTAAAAAGATAAGAATTTTGCATATCTATTATAATGATACATATTTAAAAATATATATAACAATCTATTTTAATACCATATAATACGAATATATAATAATAGTTTTAATTATGTTTTTAGAAAATTAACGCCCCCGCTGTTTTTGCTAGCTCATATATCGTATAAAAAATTGTAGTGTATATGTATGAAAGATTCGACTTGTTGTCAATAGATGTCTTACTTTATTTATAGCATGGCCAACTGGATTTCGCTATCGCTGCGCTATATTAAGGACATCACTAACGACATTTTTCTGATTCTGGTAACCTAAAAATTCCGGTGTCTACCTGGCGACATCTATACTTTTTGGACTCATCGCCTGTAAACTGACATTTGGCGCATGCATCGCTCGACCAACAAGGAGTATTTCCCGGTCGACACGACTGTAAAAATTGCAAAAAACACTGGCTCTTTGGGACATTTAAAAAAAAAATCGAACTTGATGTTAATAAAATACTACTTCCGTCGTCTAAAAGCCGGGGAAATAGGCGTAATAATTAAAAATTCTTCTAATAAATTAGTTGGCGCCATCTATTTGACTATTTCTCAAGTAACATTCACATTGACAGTTAATTGTAATCAACCCAAAAAGCGATAAATTCACTATAAATATAAGAATAAAAACGTCATAAGCATGAATATAATAAATAATAAATGTCCATTTGTAAAGTTGTAAATGAAGCAAAACACAAAAATAATAATGATGGAACCTCTTTATTCTTTACAAAATTTTTTTAATTTACTCTAAGGGACTAGTTTCGACATTATGTCATCATCAACCTAGAATAGTCAATTGTTTTTCAAAGTATCTCTTATCATAAGTTAATGTATGCAGATACAACTATGGGTTTAATAGGATCTTTCGAAAATATTTGATAGGTGGTTTTCATATTAAAATTAAGATGATGATAGATAAAAAAATTTTTTAGATAAAATTACACGTAAAAATATTAAAAACACAAGTCACGTGACATGGTGGACAAATACAGTGCACAATATGTGCACTGTAAGAGATACTGTAAGAGATACTGTAAGAGACATAATGTCGAAACTAGTCCCTTAGAGTAAATTAAAAAATTTTTGTAAAGAATAAAGAGGATCCATCATTATTATTTTTGTGTTTTGCTTCATGAATATAATAACTTAAACTAAATTAAAATGTGAGTGACAGGTACGTACAAGAAATGCTTAAATTAAAATAGGAAATAGGAGTAATAATTAAAATTCTTCCAATAAATTTGTGGCGCCATCTATTTGATGACATTTTAAGCGACATTCAAGCGGCATCTATTTGACCACATCGACATTCATATTGGCAGTTCAGAATTTTTTGTATTTAAACCAAAAAACGCAAAAAATGTACTATAAATTTATAAATATAAGAATAAATACCTCATGTTTGTCATGTGTAAGAATATAATATCTTAATTTTAAGGAAAGGTGAGTAATAGTTATGTACATGAAATGCTTAAATTAATTAGGTAATCTATCTTAGGTTAGGTATGATACTAATGAGATTAATCAAAAATATTTTTTTAATTTAATGCTTGTACAAACAATATTGTACAAAACACTTGCGTGAAGATATCTTCCACGCATTCGCGCAATTAAAAGCACTCGCTTCTTTCGGTCGCTCGTGCTTTCAAAGTGTGCTCATGCGGGGAAATAGTCTTCCCGCACTTGGTTCGTAAATAACTATTACAGGTTAGATATAGATATACTTTCCAATTACTAAATTATCTTCTTGTATTTCTAAATAAATTGTTTTAATATATAAAAAGGAAAATTTAAAATATATTTTCATGTAAGAGATGTATAATATTATATTAAAAAGTATTTACATATCAATTCTAAATAAACAAAATTATTTAAATTATGGTTATGTCTTAGATAAATACAATACTACAAACAAAAAATAATTTGTAGATTCGACAAATAAGGTTTGTATTCCAATACAATATTTATTAAATATCTTGTTATAGTATAATTAATAATTTCAATAAATTCTAGTAACTTATATCAAATATAATGTGTTTCGTCGAAAATATTATAAACTGTGATAGGTATATCAATAACAGAGGAAATGATACATATTTCTTTTAGGTTATGTTGTGGATACTATTAATTAATGGAAATCCTTCCGTTTGTAGACAAAATATGCACTGGTGTAGTTCTGCTTATTTTAAACACTTGGTACAACATTGTAAAGGAATTGTTTATTAGTTTCTTCTAATTTATCTAGTAATGTATCCATTACTTACTAAGTGAAGCCCATGTAAGTGCATCCTCAAGGGATTGCTGCAACCAAACTCGTTTATACATGTAGCTAATATATATTTCGAATTAAAACAGTCGGGAATTTTATTTAATTATGTTAATAATTACAACATCTGTCGCGTTATAATTGGTATCATTTGCAGTACTGATTTCCAACACGGTCATTAGTTGTCATGTTTAAAATGATGTTTTGTGTGGATTTTTCATTCCGATGAAAAACGGAACGTTGTCCCTATAAGGAACTGGACGTAATGTTTTACGTTCAACGCTAAGTTTATGTCGTGCAAAACTCCAATAATTAACACAACTTTTCGCAGAGAATTTCAACGACAGCAGCGGAATAAAAACGACGCATCCATTTACAATAATGGTCCTTTCATACAGTCGATGTAGTAGTAGTAGTAGTAGTAGTAGTACAGCAGGTATTTTATATATAGTTGGACTTTTATCAAATAATAAAAGAGAGGAAGGATACTAGTTTGCTCTTGTTCTTTACTATAGATTCTATTCAAGGAAATTCAATAGAAAAAAGAGAACAGATGTCCAGTAACGACTGCAATTTATATACATTTCTTACGCACATCTCTAAGATTAATGGTGGTATTTTTATATATGTAGACAATACCACCACCATCATAATGAATTTTTTATACATAAAAGCTTCTTACTGGTAGTCTGCGATGAAAATATGGTCTTAAAAATAATTATTATTCATAATTTGGAAGTGCCATTCTCCTAACTTTTATCCCAAATCATGGGTTTAATTTTCACAAATTTTATAGGAATGTATTAAACAGATCTATCGATTTTACATAATAATTTGGTACGTAAAAATACTATACCAGGAGGAATAAAGAATCGTTTATTTAGGATTTTCTCTAAACTACTAAACTGCCCAATAAACATAACCAGATAAGTAGATCAAACAAGTAATGAAAGAATAATCAAAATGGATAAAAAAATATAATTTAGAGTGTAATATATTGAAACCGAAATTTTGATTAATTCTAAAATGTTTTACTTAAACAGTTTCATGCTAAAATATGGAGAATTCTTTATACACCACAGTTCATGGGATTTATCCGAAGTCAATGTGACATCAGAAAACTAATGAACATGAAGGTAAATTTTGAGAGAAAATCCTAGAAATATTTCAAACTAATGCTAATTAACTTTTTTTAAAAAGACTTCAACTACAAATCTTTGGTAAGATTTTGACAAATTTCAAGAGTTTAGGACTGGGTTGAGATGGGTTGGATATTTTCGTAATAATTTAAATGCAGTTAGTAAAAGTTTTCGTCAAACAGAACGAACATGGATAGGCGATCAGCATCAGCATCAAAATCCGACTGAAGTTGGATGTTAAAAAGGTGGCGAAATTCGACAACTCTACAAAAATAAACGCTGTAAAAAAAGTTTTGAGGAGAAGTTTAAACGGTACAAACAAAATTAATTATTGTTGTATATATCATTTTACTTACTTCAAGCTAATCACGGGGGATATGTGTGCGATTTTGCGGCTGCAAATAGATTAGCATTTGATCTGGAAGAACATTTTGAATATCTGCCTGGTAAAATATAGGTTTTTAACTAGCTGGCAATAACGTCAACACCAGTAAATGAACCGGCGAGTCTATCTGCTTATGTGATGCGATATGGATAATTTTTTTTATACAAAAGTTGTTCCAACTTAAGTATTAAATATTTTTACCTTCATAAGAAAGTAAACCACATAATAAAAGTGTTACGTCCGGTTCAAACATGGCGGTCCGTCACCTGATAGTCTTCCGAGTAAGATTACATCTCCAAGGTTATCCCACCTTATTCCATGACTACACCATATTGATGACGACCAATGAGTCAGAAACAGGTGTCTACAGTTGCACTATAACGGAATTAACCCGACTTCTTATTACATGTATATACATAATGTGTCTATAACTGATTTACGCCGCCGACATTTCCATCGTATCGTTTTTACGTTTTACAATTACCATCCCTGTTTGAATTTAAATTAAATGGCAAGTTTACGCACTTTAAAGGCTTTTTAAGCACTGATTATGAAAATTATCGGCATACACTAAACAACTTAAACATAATATGAATTCGAAACGACAGATTATTAATGCTATTTGAACATACTGGCAATATTTATAGGCGTGGCAGTTGAAAACTCGGACACTCGATTTTGACATTAATGTTAAAAAATTTAAATTTTGTAATGTGTAAATCAAATTTTCGTCAGTCATTTTGATGACAATATCGTATTTGACAAATCCATAGTCACTTTATTTTTTAAAATGCCGCAATTATCAGAATTACAACAATCCATTATCAAAATGGAGATGGAATGAGCATAAGGACCATATCAGAAGAAATAAATGTAGACAAAAACACCGTATTATTATTAGCAAAACGTAAGTTTGAGGAAATGGATTCATCAGAAGGAAACAAGGCACCGGGGCACGAAAAATGTCAAAGTGCAAGCAAAAATTGCCATTAATTTTCCAGGTTCTACAAGAAGCCCACGCAAAATGTTTATTGAAAGTGAACTAAGAAACAGAGCTGCGGCTAATGAGATTTTCTTTACTGAGGCAAACAAAATGACTACGTTTTGCTCAACAATATGTAAGCAATGACAATAACTTTTTGGAAAACAGTTTATTCGGACGAAAAGACATTTCAGTGCAATGCACGTGTTCGAGTATATAGCCCAATTGGCGAAAGGTATACAGAACAATAGGTTAGCAAATTCAAACGCAGTGGACGATTTTGGGGGTGGTTAAATGCACGAGGATTAGGAATATGTGCTGTCATTGAGAAAAGACTCGTAGCTGTTTTATACAGAAATATTCTTGAACAACACATGTTGCCGTTCCGGTTTTTGGCAACAATTTTATTCTTCCACAGGGTAACTGCAGAACGGCGCTTGTTGTTAGAAATTTTTTAGAAGCTAATGGTGTGCAGACATTGCCTTGGTCACCGAGGAGCCTGGATCTAAATCCCACAGAGAACATTTGTGGGATCATGGTCAAGAAAATCAACGACGAAATTTTGCCACAAAACCATTTCAAGTATCTGGCATAAAACCCGTTGGAATGTGAGCAAAGCAGGGTATCGTCAATGCCAAGACGCCTCCAAAGCGTTATAGATTCCGGTGGTGTTACAATAAAATATGAACCTCTGTTAACAGCTAAGTAGTTTTTTATTTTTTCTTTCTACTCCCATACTTTAATTGTATTATTAGATATGCTGAACCTGTACTTTAATGATGTCCATTAAGATACAGATTTTGATTAAGATACAAGTATATACCCAATAGGAATACAGATTTTTCATTAAGATACAAATTTATATCCAGTAGGAATGCGACATTCCAATATTCATCAATATTCAGTATGGCCACTTCATATCTGACAGATATAAAAATTAATTAAAATTGACAGTTCTTTGCAATTTACTAGTAAGTAGGTAAATTTTTTTGAAAATACAAACGGTAAAAATAAGGGATAATGACAGTGAAATGTAAAATTTGACTCCACTAGAAATTATGGTACAAGCCTTAGTAGCCACGAACAATTTATTACATTAATGATGGCTATTAAGACACGAGAATGAAAATTACGATACGAGCCGAAGGCGAGTATCATAATGAATACGAGTGTCTTAATAGCCATTAAATGCGAGTTGCATACACTATTTTTTCTACGACCCCATAATAAAACATATTTTTTGAACATTCCATAAATATGTTTTATTATGGGGTCGTAGAAAAAATAGTGTATGCAACTCGCATTTAATGGCTATTAAGACACTCGTATTCATTATGATACTCGCCTTCGGCTCGTATCGTAATTTTCATTCTCGTGTCTTAATAGCCATCATTAAATGCTCATTGCATAATATACTATTTAAATACTAATTTTGAAGTAAAGTTTTGTATTCTGATATTGGAAATGATATTTTTCCAATTTAAATAAGTATAGCAGGGCATTATCTGCAGTTTTATGGATCTTTTTCTTAATTTACTATTTTTGAATACATTTTGTATTCTACACCAATGATTGGTTTGAGTAGCGTTTAAAAAAAAAATCACACCGCTTAAAATGTTTTTGTATTTAAGTGTCTGAGTTTTCAGAAGTCGCAACTGTAACACACAAGCATGAACATATATGATATTTTTATTGTACATTAAATATATACGCACGACACTGGCGGTAGAAGAAATGAAAGAAGACCTTTCTAAATTGCCGATTCAAGAACATGAAAATTTCAAAATCGCAATGGGTAAGTCAACAGCCATTATGGGAAATCAAAAAAATAGGCAAGTATTGCTCAAATTATTAAGAGAAATGGTAAGACATGGGAATGAAGTATAGGGACGACTATGATGATGAATTTATATTTTTATTTTATATTCTTTTCATATTTCAACAAATTCAAGGGATATCCCGAAGTAATATAAGGTAGGAATAGTAAGTGTAGTATTTGTCGACAGTGGATTAATGCTTTAATCTTGCTGGCTTTTTTCACTTCTTGTTTGGACGCAGGTTGTAAATCTGCGCCTTCTAATTGCTATGTGTAACAATTAACCTTTTTTTGCTTGAGGTTTTTACGTGTGAGAGAACTTGCTCCCTTCTCATATATAAACAAAACACATTTTGTTATATGTATAGAGGCATATATTTTTACATGTGTGGCTAGGTTGCCCGGTCGTTATGCACTGCTCTAGTATTTGTTTATGTTCGTCTGGTTCCCACCCTTCGAACACAAACATCTGGATGGGAGTAAATACAAAAACAATTATTCCACTTTATTTTTAGTGGCCATTTACTATTATTTATGGTAATAAGTAACTATACTATGGAATGTAAAATAATGTATAATACATAATGTAAATGCAATTATGTCCAAATAGTGCACACGTCACGTTTTATTGTTATATAAATTGTTTGGAGTTTCCGAACGGTAAGAACAATTTTAGTAAATACCTTGTTTAAGATATTTCAAGATATCGCGATTGTTTTAAGTTTCCTTTTTAAGGTATCTTGTTTCTTATGGAAATCAATGTCTCACGACAGCAAAACATATACACACACATATACATATCACTCACTTAATTTACATGACCGAATCAAGCTCACCGTGGAGAGCGGCCGCCGCGATAGTTATGTATTACAAAAAGAAAACCGAGCCAGCTACAGAGATAAAAGAAATCTCAATATTGAAAGACAGCACAATGAACAGATTTTGCGACCCTCCACCTTTCATATTATTAAAAAGACAGGCGAGGGAGAACGATGGACGGAGGAGAAGGAGACGAAGAAGACGAAATACAACGACCAGAACAGAAAATAAATAATTCATAAGGGAAGACAGATACTTTGCTCGCAAATATATTACACATCTCTTTCGATTCAAAACAATCGAATGAAAATATAAACAAAACATTCATATATGCGTAAAATAGAATTGTGTATAATAATATATAACTTGGTTTATTCTTCTTCTTCTTCTTCTTCACTCTTTTCTTATGGAGCGAATCCAGGCGAACCTACTAAACCAATATGAAACATATAAAGAAGTTGCTCTATCGAGAGAGATGAGGATAGCATGAACAAGATGGAAAACGAGAAAGAAGAGAGAAAGAGATAGAAGGCGAAAGGAGAGAGACGAAGAAGGAAACAAAGACAACCCCATGCCGTAAAAGGAGAAACAGCTATTTGTGGAATACACATTATTTATATCTCGATAGCAATCTGGAACTTTAAGTTATTAAGCTTTGTTAATTTCGATAAGAAAACTTCAACAATATATCTTTATATCTTTTTCTCTATTGTGTGCTTTGTATAATGAATAAGAGTGCGTCTTTATGGCCCCGTTCGTGTACAATGAATAGAAATGGATTCGATAATATACATACATATAATTCATATACTAATGTACCTTTTGTTATCTCCATTCCAAATGGGACTTGAGAGAAGAAACACGAAACATGAGAAAAACTAAAATAATCGAATGGATTCTAGGCTTGATAGCTGCAATTCTCGTTCTTAATTGCTTACGTATATTAAGCTTTATTCTTTTGGAATTTATACTGTTTACAGTACTTAGTACTTAATGACTCATATTTCTATGCTTGTTAGTATTAGTAGTCTGAGATAATTACTCTGCCCCTCAAGATAGAATGAAAACCAAAGAAAATATAAAAGACATGAGATTTGATATATAAGTAATATTGGAAGTCCAAAAATAATTAAAAAAAAATATATATTACTGATTATATTGTGAAATCTGCATCTTATAAACAAAAGCACTCCTATTTATCAGAAATTGTTTAAATACGTAATTGTTCTGAGAATTCATCCCTTAGCCGAATAGAACCATATACCAAATTCAATGGTATAGGGTCAATCTGCCCTTCACTGCTCACACTGAAGAAAAATTAAGAATAAATCAATCTTTATATAAGTTGTTAGCAATTAAAAAAATGAGGTGTGGCCACCACACGACTTTCTTATACGTACGAGCGTTTCAAACTATACAATTTTAAAAAAAATTTTATACAAAATTTATTCAAAATCCTCTTCTAAGTACTTTCATTCTCTTAATAAATCGCTATAGAATGCATACTTTGCAAGATATTCGAAAGAAAGTGCTACTCGCTAAGAGTAAAAGTGCCACTTCCGGTTCGAATTTTGAAATTTCATGTATATAAAAAATATTGCAAATTCAACTCTAAATACTTTTGTACTCTTAATAAATATATATGGAATGCATAACTTACGACATATTTGTAAAAAATCGCTATTCGATAAGAGTAAAAGTGGTACTTCCGGTCTGAATTTTGAAATTTCTTTCATACAAAAGATATTGAAAATTATACTTTTATACTTGTAACGTACTTCTCTAAAAAGCATGACTTGCGAGATATTCGCAAAAAACTGATTTTCGATAAGAGTAGAACACCTACTTCCGGTTGGAATTTCGAAAAACTTTTTTAAGACAATTTGTCTCAAACTTAATTTTAAGTACATATGAATTCTTTATAAATTTGTTTAAACTTAGTAGTTGACGAATAATTGGCAAAATTCGATTTTTTCACTGAAGTAAACTACTACTTCCGGTCTACCGATTTTACTGAAAATCTAATCAGATCTCAAGAGGGAGATTATATTCGTAAATATAATATTTGGAATTGATACCTATAGCGGTTTGACCGCTATCGTGGTCACACACACACAGAGAGACACACACACAGCCACACACACAGACACACAGACATTTTTTAAAAACCACTTTTTCGGTATCAGGAGACATCAAAACGTGGACATCTGCAAAAATCTCGAGGTCGTAAATTTTCATCATCACAATACTTCCTTATACTACGTATAAGAAAGTAAAAAGACCCACAGAAAAGTTGTTCTAATATACAGATTATTCAAAAAGATGGACCCAATTATTTTGTATTTAATGAAGTATAACTTGAACATGGGCAATCTACATACTAATTTTTTTTAATGGCATTGCGGATATTGTCAAAAATGATTGTAAGAAACGGCCTGATATACAAAAAAGAAACTTGGAAAAATATAAGAATTTTTATTTTTCAATGTAATGTTTTTCCGTCAAAATGTTCTATAATAGCTGCTTGCAATTTACTGCCGTCCATAAAACTACGTCTCCTAAGGTCTTTTTTAAAATTAGAAAACAAAAAAAATCACAAGGAGCCATATCCGGACTATACGGCGGATGTTCCAATTCTTGAAAGTCGCATTCGCGGATGGCAGCTTGTGAAATGGCGGAAGTATGGACGGGAACATTGTCGTGCAATAATCGCACACCTTTTGACAATTTTCCACGACGTTTTGCACGAATACTGTCCCTTAATTTGTGCAATAAAGATGCATAATATGTGGCGGTCACACTTGTATTGCGCTCTTTAAAGTCAATTAGCAAAATGCCATCACAATCTCAGAATATTGTGGCCATCATCTTTTTCCTTGATTGGACGACTTTCGCCTTTCTGGGACGAGGTTCATCAGGTCGCCACCTCCATGGGCTCCCTTTTCGATAGAGGATCGTAAAACAGAACCATTGTTTCATCTCCTATGACAATATACTCCAAAATCGGTTTTGGGTCGTCTCCACACATGTTTAAAAACGACTGCACACATTCGACTCGACGTTGACGTTGGAGAGCAGAAAGAAGTCGCGGTTCCCATCTAGCACTAATTTTATTCGTACCCAAATGGTCAGAATTCGGCGAACACTTGTTTCGGCAATGTTTGATATCACTGCTAATTCCTTCACTTTCAAACGGCGATCTCCTAGCACTAAATGTTCAATAATTGAAATTTGGTGAGGCGTTATGACTTTAATTGGTCGCCCTGACCGATCAGCATCTTCCAGGGATTCTTGTACCAAACGGAAACATTTTGCCCACTTTTTTACAGTTGAATACGAAGGAGATGAATCACCGTAAACGCCGTCTAAACGTTGTTTAATGTGATAAGGTGTATGCCCATCTTTTGTTAAGAATTTAATGACCACGCGGTACTCAATTTTCGTTTCTTCAAACATTTTCGTGCGCTGGTTATTAAAAACTACTAGGCTTCGAACCGTCATATTTATAGTGTACACCTCGCGTATGTGCATGTTTGACGTGACGGAGTTTGAACATGTTTGAACCTGTATAAGCCTGTCAAGCCGAGAATTTATAGCACCTACCTCGTATATGTAATTGTTTTCTTATATTTTAAAATAAATACTAAATCGCTCAATTTGGAAGTTTATTTTAACGAAATTATAAATACTTTCCTAATAATTTTTTTTATATATAAGACATAATATTAACTAAATGTCTATAATAATAACCTATTCGTAGCGAACAATTTATATTTTCTCACGTTAAAAAAATTACCACAGATACTACTGATATACATTCTTATTTTTATAACGCACCTAATGGTAATTATTCTCTCACGCAATCCGAGAACAAAGGTATATAAAAAAGAAAATAAAAGAATAATGGATGTGAAATGGATAAACTGTTTATAAATATAAAAACCAGAAAAAATGACCGGACAGAAATATCCAGATAGAAAAGGAGGGAGCGTGTATCGTACGTGTATTAAAATGAACGCAAAAGAGAGAGATAGGACCAATCAACATTACCATTATCAAGTTGATTAATGATGCAATACTAGGCAGAGACTATATAATTATATAAAATAAAACATTGCGGCAGGAGCAGGCAAGGCAGCATCAGCGTTTGTAAAAAAAGAGCAACAGGGGGAAACGAGTTGCTGTGTGTTGTGTTTTTCCCCTCCCACTTGAAACAACAACATGTCGACACGATTAGGGGTCAACGGTCACTTAATTTATTATTTTCCCATAATAACGAAACTCGTTGAGTTCGCTCCAGAATGAAAAAATACGGTCGAATATGACCGGGGATGACGGGTCATGTTACTGACTCAATTCATTTTTGTTCATTTCGATCAGAGCAGAGGGAATCTAAAATTACAATTTGATATAAAAAGCTCACGTGAAAGGATAAGGTTAACATGTGTCCTCTCTCGTTACATACAAAGAGTATAAGCCGTAAAAATAAGGTAGGTTTGCGCTCCTCTGCCTCGCTGTAAATTATTTTGTTCATTTTATTAGGCTAGCTAATAGAGAAGAGGATTTAACTGCTGAATTGTACTATTGTCTCATAACTTGGAAAAAACATTTTCACCAAACAATGTATATTGCGCAGACGAGCAAGTTAAGGGGAAAATGTTGAAGCTGGATTTACTTTGGTCATGCTTTAGTTGTCTATCAATCAGTCATGCGAGACCAATAATGCAAAATAAAGCTCTCCCAACATGTAACTTCTGTAAATTATGCATCTACATCATAGCATAGTCTGCTGTGACTAGTTGGTTAATTCCTTAAAGGTTACAAAGTCACATAAAGCAGGAAATGGTTAGAGGCAAAAGCGAGGCTTGGGAATATACATTGTTTGGTGAAAATATTTTTTCCAAGTTGTACTATTAAATTCGCTTAATCTTGTTGACTTTATTAATAGATTAATATCATCAGCGTAAAGTACCACGCGATCATTTAAATTCTAAATTATAGCAGGCGGGATTTTTTTTATTAGGTTGTCCAGAATGTCAATTATTGATTAATTAACATTTTGAAACGTCACTTTGACAATTCAAATTGTAAATTAGTACTTATATACCAACTTAATTTAAATTTCACAGCCTGCTCTAATTTAGAATTTAAATGATCGCGCGGTACTATTTGCTGTGCAGGTCGTTGAAGTGTATTAGAAACAGTGTTTGGTATACTACAATTGACCCCTGAGGGACGCCACTGTCAACATTTGTAAGCAAAACATTGTAGTTCACTTGGCCAAATGTCTTGAACAAGTCAACAAAGATACCGTGTCTTCAACATCTTACCTCATTAAAGTAGGCTGTTTTTTATGTAATTAAGTAATCAGTGTTGGTGTACATGCTAAGTTTTTAAAAACTGCAAATTCTGACAGTTGTCATATTTAAATTCAAATTAAAGACGCTTTTATTTTTTAAATTATTTCATTATAATGTTAGATTTACAACATAAAATATTTATTATTGAAAGTTACTACAGAACTGGCCAAATATTAGAAAATAAAGATTGGGTTTATTCCATTAATCAGTGCTTACAGGATTTCCGGCAACACTTTCCTAATCTGCCAGTTACTTACACACAATTGCAAAAACATATTCATGCTTGTGTTATTAAATTTGGTGAAACAAGGGCAGTAACTCGTAAATCTGGCGATGGAGCACCCAGAAAACGAACAGCTAATGTTGAACTTACGGAAGGATATTACCAGTAAGATAATATCCTCCAAAACTCGAGAAACAATAGCTTTTTTGCAACAATTTTTCGATACAAAAATTATTAATTTTCCTCCAAGATCTCCGGATCTGACAATTTTAGACTATTTTATATTTCCATATTTAGAGAGTACCATTTTCAAGACCAGACATTACATAATCGAAGAGCTTCGTAATGCTATTGTGAATTCTTGTTCTGAAATAACCCATGAAATTCAAATAAATGGCTTTGAAAGCATGAAACGTAGAGTTCAACTTTGTCTTCAAAATAATGGTCAACATTTCCAACATCTGCTTTAGTATTATTTTCTTTTAATTTTGACTATTGTAATAAAAAATTTTTCAAAAACTAAATTACCAACTATTACACACATTTACATTACATAACCATACTATCAAAATTATGGGTGTGTGTGATTGTGTGCACTATCACCAAGCATTAAAAAAAGCATGGCCGTCTCTAACGAGGAAATTATTTGAAGACACGGTACCAGGACACTGTTGAATGACAGTGGAACTACAGTTTCCTAAATTGCCTAAAAAATTAAAAAGCGCTGTTAGTCTCCCATTTTGCCAAAAGCTATGCTGATTTACAATAACAAATACTGTCACAATTAATAATTCATTATTCATATATTGTTAATACCGGCAGTATAGTTTATGTATTTATATTTTTTCTTAATTTTAAAGATAATTACTATTAACTCCATATTGTTCTCCTGTAGACGCATAAAACTTACGAAAGCTTGAGCAACATAAAAAGCAGTTAATTCCTTGTTCACTTTGTCTGCGTGCAGAATCACTTACAAAATCCGGCACACAAATTAAAGTCAATTTAAAAAACTTTTTTATACCCCTCGACTTCCGCACGCCTCTGTTTTATATAGTATATTAAAAATTATGAGTTACAGCCCTGTAACTTTCACATTCATGATTCAACATTTTTTGTGACTACAATAATAAATACAAAAAAGATGGGCAATTTGTAATAAATGACTGAAATGAATCAAAATACATATATTGCAAGAAAACAAATTACTTGAACCTGCCTATTCCACTTACAAAGTTTCTAATATTATACGCCAGAGGTCGCAGCATAATAATTAATATTCTCTCGGGTAATTTAAACTTCATAATGATATGTTATTTTAGGTTAAAATGAGATATTATGTTTCGTCTTATCGCAGCTGGTAAGTCAATTAAAAAACATGAATTATTTATTTCTTCGATATACCTCGTTGGAGAAGGAAATTACATTTAGAATTCATAATTGTAATGAAAACTTTATACGTATACAGATAGGTTAGGTGTATGATCCATATTATGTATTTAATTTGTTATTAAGCAATAACAAGGTTTGAAATTTCGAAATTTCCGGTTGGCTCTCTAAATCTTGGGATCTTATTTCTAAAGCGAGTTGGATTTCGATTTGCGACAGCGCTATGAGCAATTGCGATTGGTGGCTTTGATTTTATAAGTCGAATTTAAAAGCAGTAGCAAAGCAAATTTTGAGGTTATGTATACAAATGATTCCCTTTAGTATCTAAAACTTGTATTTAGTAATAATATAGTATCTACATAGTAAAAAAGTACATTTCTGTTGTCTCAGCTGCCAAAAAAATGTGTTTTATAATTACAATAATTTACGTATCATATGTTGATTCGAGCTGCTTGGTCTAAATAGTATAAATATTAAAAAAAATGAGGTGTGGCCACCACACGACTTTCTTATACGTATGAGCGTTTCAAATTATAGAACTTTAAGAATTTTTTTTACAAAAATTATTCAAAATGCTATTCTAAGTACTTCTATTCTCTTAATAAATCTCTATAGAATGCATACTTTGCAAGATATTATCAAAAAAGTGCTACTCGCTAAGAGTAAAAGTGGTACTTCCGGTCCGAATTTTGAAATTTCGTATATACAAAAAAAATGCAAATCCAGTTTTAAATACTTTTATACTCTTGATAAATATATGTAGAATGCATAACTTACGACATATTTGCAAAAAATCGCTATTCGATAAGAGTAAAAGTGGCACTTCCGGTCAGAATTTTGAAATTTTTTTTATACAAAAGATATTGAAAATTATGTTTTAAATACTTTTATACCCGTAACGTACTTGTCTAAAAAGCATGACTTGCGAAATATTCCCAAAAAACTGATTTTCGATAAGAGTAAAAGACCTACTTCCGGTAGAAATTTCGAAAAACTTTTTAAATAAAATTATTCTCAATTTTAATTCTAAGTACATATGAATTCCTTATAAATTTGTATAAACTTAGTAGTTGACGAAATATTGGCAAAATTCGATTTTTTCGCTGAAGTAAACTGCTACTTCCGGTCTACCGATTGTACTGAAAAACTAATCAGATTTCAAGAGGGAGATTATACACGTAAATACAAAATTTGGAATTGATACCTACAGCGGTTTGACCGCTATCGTGGTCACACACACAGAGAGAGAGACACACACAGACACACAGACATACACACACAGAGACAAACACACATTTTTTAAAAACCACTTTTTCAGTATCAGGGGACTTCAAAACGTGGACATCTGCAAAAATCTCGAGGTCGAAAATTTTCATCATCACAATACTTCCTTATACGACGTATAAGAAAGTAAAATATATGGTGAGAACAGTTAATAAAGAAATTAATTTATTATACGATTTCGAGAAATTTATTAAAAGGAATGATATATGAACATCTATTAAATTTTATTTTGCGATTTCGACTTTAAGAAATCTATTACCACACATACATCTCAAAAATGGCCATTAGAAAATTATCCTTAACTGGAATGATAAGATTCAAAATATTTGAACAGAAGATAAAGCAATTGAGCATACACCTAGGTGTCATTACCGACAGCGAACGCGCAAACACGTGTTTCGGCGTTAGCTGTCGGTAATGACACCTAGGTGTATGCTGTGTATTCCAATTCGTACATATGTGCATAATATATACGTTTACGTATAAATGTAAATACGTATACATTTGTAATTATCCGCTAATGTACGTTACACATTCAAGTATTTTATATTTTCCATTTGTGATATGGTGGTGCCACCTATTGGCCTTAATATGCGGATACACATTTAGCATACAGGTTTTCTCTTTAGCACAGTGCAAGATGAAACTGTCATGTTCGTTGTCGCGCATGGATGACAGATGTCGCTGAGATATTCTCAGGGGCATTTTGCAGCACAAACCGACATAAAATACGATCTTAGTTGTTGATGATTGCTAACAGCACCACGTACACTGACGAGGTCTTAAAGGCCGAAACACGTGTCTGTGCGTTCGCTGTTGGTAATGACACCTAGGTGTATACCGTGTATCCCAATTCGTACATATGTGCATATACGTTTACGTATAAATGTATATATGTATACTTGTGATAGTAATTATCCGCTAATGTACGTTACACATTCAAGTATTTTATATTTTCCTTCGTGTATTTGTTTTCGATTATTGTTGTGAAAATCTATCCGTCAGAAGGATGGTTTAAATTAGAGGAATTTCAAGTAGTGCCAATAAAAATTGATTCTTATATGGATTTGATTTTGAATGCCATCAAATTAAGGAAGCTATTGCTTGCTATTGAATAACATTTGGCGGAAAACTGTTAAACCAATCGGAAGACACTATATTTCTATTGGTTTAGGATTGCAGACAAATATAGAAGAATGGAAGAAAAGGCTTGACGATAATTAGATGATATTAGGTAAATGTAATGAAAACAAAGGTCATAGGAATGCAGAAAAACAACAAGAAATAGATGACATAAAACTCAAGCAGATACAATAGTTCGACTATTTGGGATTAACAACAGACAAAATAAAAAAGCAGGCCGAAATTGCAATCAGAGTACATTACAATTTAAATAAGAAAACACTGTAGGGAAATATTATTTACTTTTGGTTTAAAGGGTTTAAAAATTGTAGAGAAATATCTAGCCATTAGGGACAAGATGCCTAATTGACGTGTCTTAAAACGAGTAAAAGAAACTACCAAAAGAGGTTTGCAATCCGAACATCTTCATGGTAGAATAGAATTAGATTATATATATAAATTTAACAACAAATTGGTTGTTAAACCAATCCGAAGGCAGCATTTTTATTACAGATCCTTTAAGCAGTCAGAAAAAAGAAACTACATATGTAACAAGATTAGAATATGAACTGAAAAAAGAAAATATTGCCGTATAAGCCTATAACATGATTCAGTAAAAAAAAAAACAATTTCTAAAAATTTGCTTCGGAAAAGAAAGTACAAAACCTATAAATTTATTGTGAGACTCTGTATAATATATAAAAATTAATGAAAGAATCCAGTTCGAGAGTATTACAAAAGATCTATTCTAGTCATTTATCTTGTTTATTTATTTTCATTATTTCGCCTTCAAATATCATATAATATAATAAAATGGATAGAACAATGATAAGAATTTCGTAATTTAAACCGTCACGGCTGAATACTAACTAAATATATCAGAAAGTGCTCTCATAGAACGTATTTTTCATTTTCAATTCTGTATTCACCTTCATTAACAATGACACACAGCTTTAATACAATTGAAAATTGAAAACAAAGGACCGCAAGAACGGCGGGCATGGAAAAAAATAATTACGAAATAATTTATCTGGAATGACGCAAGGCTGTGTAAATATCGAATAAATTATGTTTCTTAATTAAAGAACGGTTTCGCTGTTTGACAGTTTAAAAGGAATAATATATATAAATGAACATTTGCATTGTGTGTTTAATAAATACGGAATGACAGAGAAAGGAACCTTATCTGTTAAGTAAATTAATTTATTACGTTCTTCATTTTTAAAACGATTCTAAATTTAAAAAAAAATCTTTTATTAGATGTGCATAGTTAGTTACAAAAATACATTTTGCAATGTTTTTATTATTATTTAATTTAATCCTAAATACTGTGTCATATTAAGTGGAAAAATATCTTCAGTTATAAAAATCTCATTAATAATGTTATACAAAATGCGCATTTTAACTTTTTTGGGCCTTAATTCCATCCTAATTGTGCACCAATTGATTGGATTGTTATGATGGAAGACGGATGTAATATACAGGGTGATTCACTTCCGTGGTAGATTGTGCCTTTAAGAGTGAAAATACAAAGTACAAATAAAACAAAAACATGAAGGCACAGCAAATTCAGTACATGTAAATGAATGCTTTTACCATCCAGAAAACTGAAAATTGTGTTACTTCCTTCTTAACACCAGTGCATTGATTTATGATAATTCGATGTTACTGTATCTACACAACAATAACATCTTCAAGCTTTCAAAATGTATCAGCATTGATATTGTAGCGGTATTTAATTCTTACCAAAATTCTTACAAAATCTTAGATTTGAACCGAAATTGAAGTGCTAATATTTAAATGCTACTTTAATATAATTTAGGACGACTTAAATTCGTTGACTAACACTATCAATGTTGATTGCGAAAACAACTGAGTATTAGAGAATATAAATATTTTTGTTATTCATAAAAAAAAAGGCATTGTTCTGTTAAAGCTTCAACATCTAAAGTAAATACAAGTCATAAGTAGCAAGTCGTAAA
Source organism: Amphimallon solstitiale (assembly GCA_963170755.1). Classification (NCBI taxonomy): domain Eukaryota; kingdom Metazoa; phylum Arthropoda; class Insecta; order Coleoptera; family Scarabaeidae; genus Amphimallon; species Amphimallon solstitiale. The sequence continues at coordinate 65,136,653 of OY720680.1, forward strand.
ATTTAATAACAATAATAACATGTATTTATTCCGGAAGCATAATTAAATTCTAATTTATTCTCGTAAATATCATTAAAATAATTACAAAATAAAATCGATATCTTAATAAAACAGTCTTTCTCTTATAAATAAAATATATTCTGAAAGCCAAAAGATTCTTTCTAATAATTCAATGTTTATAATCATTTTATGAACCAGTTTAATATATACTCCCACATATGTATTAAAAAATTGAATACAATCTCTCTTTATTTGGCGTTCAAACTCAGGCATACCTTCCATATCGCTGGTCTTAGAACACGACAAAACTGGGATGGTTTGAATAGTGTATTGCCTATCGTCCATTCTATTGATTGTTAAATTTGTGATCAATTTAAATGGTTTCAAAGTAATTTTTTGCAGAGCAGGGTTACTTTGAGAATAAAGTAATTGCATTGTCGTGTACGGAATGAATATATTTAGGGTAGTTTTACGGTTCAAAGAAGTACTTTAAAAAGCACAGTAAGCTTTAAATCAGTTAAAAAGAAGACATTTCAAAATGCTATATTTTGATTATCTCTCTATATATAATCGTTGGTGCGGCAATACGATATTCAACAACTTGTTAATGCCTCAACCAATCTTCTTGATATTCTCAGATCATTTCTCTATTACTTTCAATTATTTTGTTTAAACGATTAGGCATGGACAAACATACATTTCTAAATTAACAGTGAGGAATATTATTTCAGGCGTCATGTCTAATCTTGAAACCATTCTTTTAATTGACGATGTGTGAATTGGACAGTTATCTTGCCGGAATGTAAAGTTGTTTTTGGAAAAACTTGTCGCACTGAAGGTAACATCACGTCTTCTAAAGTCTGTATATATACTGGAGTTGTCAGGCGTTCTTCCACGTGGAATAATATTCCAGGACTATTTGCGTATATCCAACCCTACATATTTACTGAGAACTTACGATTATTTTCAGTTTTTCTGACATATTTGACATTATATCTTTGGTTCCTTGGTCTATAAACCATCAATCGACCAGATTTAGAGGAATTGAACGTTTTTATCTCTAAAATGACATGTTCCCAAAAAATGTCATCTTTAACCACTCATTCTAATTTATTTGTGCCTGGCATTAAGTTTGACTTTCTAGCTCATGAGTAGCACTCTAAATTCTTTTCCCAAACGCGACGATGAACTGTATATACAAATGCAAGAAAACCTGTAAAATTTACTACTTCTACGACAGTTTTATTATAAAGGGACTATTTTCAATAACGTCTAAAAGGTTAATAATCATTTTCACGTGTTGAAGTGCGTGGACGTCTAGAACCAGGTAACCTTTCCAGAGATTCTCTTTCCCTTCAACGTGTTACTATAGAGTTTACTGAAATTTTAGACATTTCCATTTGAACTGCTACCGCAGCCTCAGGTAGTCCAGTTTCAATTAAGGAAATTACTTGCACTTTACTGGAATAATAAATTGGTGCCAATATTATGACAAATAAATTTAATTTGGACAATTACTGTCAAAAGTAATTTTAGTAGATGAAATTTTTTAATTCGTGACAGATATGAAAAAGTTTCTACTGACATTAACGACCAACATGTAATGCTAGTGGCTGCAGACCATTTTTCGATTCCCGCTTCTGTCCATAATCTCTTATACAGGGACTTTAACCAAATCAATCTTATCGCGCCACCTAAAGGCAAGAGCAGAACAACGTCTGCCGGGCCAGCTTGTTGTTTTAAAATAATTACAAATTTGAACCGTGAATCCCTATATAGAACCAATATTGGTTATTTCGTAAAAATGCCTTAATTTTTGCGATTTGTTGCGTGGAAACTAACCATTTTGTGGTATACGCAGATCAGGTATCCCCCCCCCCAACACTGGGTGTTAACGTGTGTAAGTTCGAAATTAAATTACTATCCATGTAAAAGAGCATAAGTAAACTTATGTGGTCAAGAATTGTGTTCTAAAGTCAGGTTCAAACAACCACTGAATAGAAAGAAAGTCATGTGATAACCATACCAATTTATTTTAATTAGAAGTCAATCTATCTCGTCGAAGGTAAATAAGGAAGTACAGGAAGACTTGAATAGAGGTTCATGCATGGCTAATGCAATATTCTAGATAAACTTGATTAAATGCTGTGTTACTTCAATATTTTTAAATGCCAGATCTAATCATTAAAGAAACGTGAAAATCCAAGGCACGACAACGGACACACGGCACCATTAATAGAAATACACCTCCCCTGTTTTCTATTGACGTAGTTATTACCTATTGCAACACGATAATCACAAGACTATAAATCTAATGCCACTAAAAATAACATTAAATTCGTTTTTGTGATTTACGTTTATGTTTCAGAAATAAGCTCTCTAATTAAATTATTATTGCAAGGCGTAAAGGGGATTTGTTTTATGTTTGATTTTATTGTGTTGTTGAAAATTTTTATCTGTCATCCTTTAAATTAAATTTATGGTTTCATAAATTGTTTAATTACTAGTTTAAAAGAGAAATAAGCGGGCGACGGTGCCGCTCGAGAGATAGACAACGGTGGAGATGATGTTCATGACGAAGAAGAAAAGGAAATTAATTATTTTCGAAAGAAATTTATGAGCATGTAAATTTAACGAAGTCCTCAATGTGTATACAATGCATATATCACTTTAGTTAAAATATTTATAGTGCTCGCTGGGGCAATTATCTCTACATATGTAGGTATCTGTATGTATAGCTATCATATAAATAGATGTTGGATGTTTAAAGATTAAAATTATATTACTGGATTACGTGTCTGTCTGTGGGTGTGGGTGTGCACCAGCATACATAGTTCTATGTTGAAAAACCGTCCCCTTACGACACGTATACATTAATAATAATTATAATATTGTAAGAGTTGTGAGATAAAATATTTTTAGTTTTGGAACGCGTGCCACATGTAGGTATGTAGATGAAATTAAAATCTAGATTAAGGCTCCCGGCTACCAAAGTGAGAAATGAATTTACAAGTAATATGGGTTGCATGTCCTACATTAGGCACCTATACTTCGATTAAAAGAATGACGATGTTACAGCCAATATTTTTTCTATAGGGGGCTGAGTTTATTTTGATGTACATGCAAGGAGTAAGTAGTCTTCCTTCTAACATGGGCTCGAAATTGATTGACATGATCTAATTCTATTTTCCCAGGGCTTGACATCAATATTTACTTACACTTCTTAAGGGTCCTATATAGTGGATCTGTCAAAAATGGAAAAATAGCAGATTTTAAATGCAAGATATTTTTGTGGATTTTAAATTTGGAGGAAACCTTTCAACGTCAACTTATGAAGAATGTAGTAATCTACCCCGCTGAAGAATCAAATTTAGAAAAAAATTATCGGATTAAAGAAAATTAATTAATATGTCAAAATATTAAAAACAAGTTTTCTCAAAAATCTTTCGGAAGAGATTTGTTTGCTTGGGTTTACGTTATAAATTGAAATAGCGGGGTAGATTACTAAATTCTTCATAAGTTGACGTTGAAAGGTTTTCTCCAAATTTAAAAACAACAAAAATATCTTGCATCTAAAATCTGCTACTTTTCCATTGTTGAAAGATCCACTACATAGACCCTTAAGGAGTTTGCTTGGGTTCACGTTATAAATTGAATAAAAAGTTACCCCGCTCTGCACTTATTTTTCGTTCAACTATTCTTTACTTTGTTTTAAATGAATATAAAATAAATTAAAATTAGGCAACCCACATTACAATGAATTGTTATTCTAGTAAAAATCTTTCCCGCGGTTACAAATGTGTAAATATTTGGTCATAAATGAATTTTCATTCGCTTAGGATATTGAGTTATTATTTCAAATATTTATTATATATTCCCTATGTGTAATAAATAAGTACTCGGACATCCTTGGCTTATTAAATTATGTGCTATGCAACCAATATTACATTTCCGATCCACTATATAGGACCCTTAATGTGGAGTTAGAGAAATTTTTGTCATTTCTAATTTAAATTTATCATTGGCATTTGCTACTATATTTATTATTTTCAATATCATTGTCATTGATATAAGTATGGTTATAAACGATTATGCATTTGTCAAACTACAGAGTTACATACATACATATTTACGTTTAAGTAATTGAGAATCATTTGAATTACGTTTAATAATATCGTTTTCTTTCGCAATGGCCAACGAAAGTGAGATACTCCGTAAAATTATGTGTTCAAGAATATCCTGATACTTAATGAAATTAATCACAATATAATTTGATTTTACATTTGATGCGGGCGCACCTTAGTTTTTAACCAATATGTTGTGGAAGACTTAACACAGACCTTCAGAATTATTTGTTATTAATAAATATTTTTTTGTACTCGCTTATCAAAACATGTCATTTCGCGGTTGCAATTGCAAGTGGAAATTGACTCTCCCCCACAAGTGCGAGAAATAAAAACTGCATTAACGAAATAAATCATTATTACAGCAATAAATCATAATTGTGAAAATGTCCATTTCAGCTAAATTTGGTGTATTACAACTTGTAAATTTCATAAAATTAATTGAAAACTATAAAAAAGTCAATGGCGCCATCTATTACATACCTGTCCTATATTATTAATTGCTGATTCTCAATATTCCTAACCTAAAAGATAATGTATGTTCTGTACGTGCCATCTTCAGTATATAAGATAATAAGTATTATGTTATCGTCAATATCGTGTCAATTTGTACCTTATAGTATGATGTAATAACTAGGACAAATTAATAAATGAAGTAACTAACGATCACAAGAAAAGTACATGCATCACGAAATTTGATAATTGATATCTATCTTAATCAGTTTTAGAACTAACATTGCGGTTAACATTAACAGCCCTTCTTTTTGCGAAAATTGAAATTCTGTTTCAGGTTGTTCTAGATTTGTTCGAAACGCTGTTCTAATACATCAAAACCGTATCTCATATATTAAAAGATATTACCAAAAAAACTATATCCAAAAGTGAGAAGTTAGCCCCTCTTTTTTTCGACAATCGAAAATCTGATCGTTGTTCCAGATTGTTCCAGGTTTGTTCTCAATTGTTCCAAAGTATTTCAAAAAATAAATCGTAATCGGCCGAGAAAATGGCAAAAAACAATTTTTCGCAAGCGCCCCTTTTTCGAAAATCGAAATTCTGACGGTTGTTCTAGGTTATCCAAGGTTTGTTTTAGATTGTTCCAAAGTATTACAAATAAAAAATCATAATTGGCTGAGTTAAAGGAAAAAACGATATTCTTACAGCCCCCCTTTTTGCGAAAATTGAATTCTGACGGTTGTTTCATGTAGTTGTAGATTTTTCTAATGCCTCAAAACCGTATCTCTTATAGGTACATATATCAAAGGATATTGTAAAAAAAAAAACGAAATTCAAAAGTTTTTTCGAAAATCTAAATTCTGACAGTCGTATCAGGTTGTTCTAGGTTTGTTCTAAATTCTTCCAACGTATTTAAAAAAAAAAGTCGAAATTGGCCAAGATAATAGGAAAAAACATTTTGCAAGGGGCGGAATGACTTGCACTTTTTGTATGATGCAGTTCAATAACAATACTCTATTGTGATTTATAATAAACATCTAATATAAGCAGGAAATATTAAATATATATTTTCTCAAGTAATATAATGTTCTATTATTACAAAACGATATTGTTACCAAATACTAATAAACTATTACAAAGCAAAAATCAAAACTGGCTGAGATAATAGGAAAAATCGATATTTTTTCAGTCCCCCTTTTTTTAAATATCGAAATTCTGGCCGTTCCAAAGTAAAGTCATAATCGCCCGATATAAATAAAATTAAAATCAAACAAAACGCGGTTATTTTATTTTGTGAATAAGTCTAGGCACTTTTTCTTTTCATGCTCCTCTTTTCTGTGAAGACAACACGTGTGTCGACATTTTTACGGCGTACGGCACAAAAATACAACTATATCGGGTAAGACTGTCGCTCCTTTCGCTTTCTGCACGTCCGCTTAACTTAATAAAATAAGACTCATTAAGTTTCTGTAAGTTCGCTTATGAATAATTAAATTTATAAAAGCCTTCACATCTCTAAGAACTTCCATAAAGTAAATATTTTACAATTTTCGTAAATAAATAATAAGTAAGGGGAGTATAAAAATTACCATGGTGCCGTAAACCAGTCTGATGAGCAATAATAAATGCGTAACCTGTCGTGGGTTCGATAAAAAAAGCTTTTTCCGTAGATTATATCATCTATGGTAATTATTCTTTGGTATCATTTTTAAAATAGTGGTATATTTCTTTTTTATGGCAATTTACAAGATTTTCACATATAATAATTATCGCAAATAAATAACGAATCCTTCACCGCTTTCTTTCTTTTTCTCATTATAAGAGAGGTGAAATCAAGGTGCCTCCAAAAACTTTCTTTTCTTATAGTTATTATTGTTTATTTTTCTTATGTCCATTTTAGATAAAAGAACACCTGTTTCCCTCATTTATTACATAATACCTATAATAATAAACAGTTTTCTATGCTTACCAGAAGAAGGTCGATAAAGTATATGTATTCTTAAGGATTTACCTATAACAAAAAAAAAATGTAAGTATAATAAACTAAAGAACAATTTATAGTAACATATGTAATTCAAGAAAAACCATATTTTATTTCACTGGTATAGTAAAATAAGGAAAGAGCATATATGGAAAATAAAATTGTCACATTATCCAGTAATAGAAATCGTACGAATTAACAAAATGCTGTCAGAGGAATTGAAAATATGTACAGTTATAAGAGTTTAGTTGGTTCGTTACTTCGAAGTTCTTAAAGCGCTATTTCACTGTAATAAAACAATAACAACATAAACACTTGCATAGACAAACATCACACACGTATTACTGCATTCATTTCAGTCATTCCACCCTGACGTACGGCATTTCAATTTAAACACCGGAAAGACAATCATCCACACGCAAATACTCCAGCCACGGAACGAAAAAAAAACGAGTCATAAAGGAGATAAAAAACGTACATGTATGTCGTGTACAGTGCCCACATAAAAGATTCGAACACTATAGAAAAGAAAGTATAACTACGTTCAAGATGTTGTTGCCTTCGTTGTCTGAGTATAAATTATGTAAATATCGCAATATAAAAATATTAATATTTTATTTATAGTAAAGAAGTTTTGAGAAAATAGAGTTGGCAACAGTGCGTATAGTAGTAAATATGTGTAAAATTTTCGTAATCAATTCTTTCGATTTGTTGGCCCAAAATAGTTCCACTGTTATAACATTTTCTTTGGAGGTGGGGGCATCAATTTCAATCCCGACAAGAAAAAAAAAGTTATATAGTTTATCAATATTATAAATTTATTATTGAGAAATAGTAAATAATAAGAAACATATTTAAAATAACTTGGAGTATCAAGATTATCCACATTAAGAGGTATTAAACGGTGGCCTTTTCCGAAAAGGATCACTTCTCCTGAACTTCCAAGGAAAAAAGATGATCGATCTATTTTGATGGTTGGAAGTGCTAAGCCGATTTGATTCTACATTGATTGTGTTGCAGAGTACGCGTTGAAGGTCTATTAGTCTACTGAAATCAGCGTATTTGCAGGAAGTGCTTTATCTTCATCGAAGAGGAATACCAGAAGCTGCAATATTGGTGAAACTGCATCATTTTTTACTAGCAAATTCTAACGGTAATTTCGCCAAATTTCATTACTTCTATTTATTTGATCAAATTTTATCACCCTGATTTCATATAGACATTTCTAAATTGTTATATACATTAAATGCGATTGACTTAACCGATTCGGAAAGAGTGTACGCGTTAAAAACAGCGAGGAGAATTTTCAAGTCAACGAGACTCTCCCTTTTTCGTTCTCTGCATCCGAATAAGTTGGTTCAGGTAAGCACAATAAAAGATACATCAGATTGTAAAGTTGATAATAAATAATGTAAAAATGAAATCAAGTGTACAAAAGGTTAGTACCTACGTTATCTTTATTTAGCTTGATCCTATTGTGAAACAAAATGCAAAAGGAAAATGTTTAACACTATTTTCTGTTTTTCTACTTAAAATGATAACGAAACACGTATATAGATTTTTTTATATCGTTTTAATTTTTGTAAGGGTAAGAAGGGTAAGAGACTTTTTCTTTTGCATTTTGTTTCAAATTTTGCGCCCCAGCCTCCACCTATTATTGGATTGATGCACATCGAATTTCTTGTTTTCTTATTAAAATGTATGTGCTTCTAATGTAAATTTTCTCTGATCTGATATAAAAAAAAAACTTTGCACGTGATTTAAATCTGCTGCATTTTCTTTCATTTTTTAGAATCTTATAAATTATAGTTATCTTAACTAATAATCATCACTTGATATACAGTCGCTAGTTTTTGAATGTAATTAATTTTAAACTATTTTTTCTTTCGTGTAGGCTTGCAAATTAATTCCATTTAATGTGTTCGAATCAAGCCTGGATTTTTTCGTGGTGTATTATATTCTTTCCTAGGAACTAATGCGCAAGTGGCTTGAGTTGGAAGAAACTTCCATTTGCACACCTCTGTTTCAGGGAAATTTTACCATCAGATGGAATCTGAAGGAAGCAGACTGAGACACGAAAACAGAAGGAAGTTCCACATTTTTTATATTTTTCTTCTCATGGACCCATCATCACACTTTGGTCAGTAATTATTTTGAATTTAAGCTACATGATACCTGTTTTCATATGTTAAATTTGTTTTACGTAATTTAGTGATGTGCATTCAACTTAATTAAATTTACCTTAATTTTTTTTACGTAATTATAACAATTCAGACACTTTGTATTATATAATTTTCCTACAATATATTTTATACGTTAAAAAAATAAGGAGTTGGTTTCTTTTGCCTCGCATCACACCTTCCTAAGTGATGTACTGGTTCGCTTGCCTTTTTATATGAAGCTTGTTACTTCTATTAAAAAGTAACTCACGCCTAAATTTTATCTTAATTTATCAGAACCAGTACCTCACCAGGCAACCACATTTGGAGATCCGACCATGTCTAGTTTCAAGGCCGTGTCTCCTACTTACATCAGAGAGTAGGAGTTACAAAATTCTTAGAGGACCCGTAAAAAGGGCATTCTATAGAAAGAAGCAATATTTTGGATATCGTAAAGTATCCATGATAATATAATCTGGAAAGATATATGTTATTTTTCATATTATTGACAACATCGCATCCTTGATTATTCATTATAATGACAGTGCGTACATTTTTTTGTAAGTATCCAGGGATAGAAGAAAAAAATAAAAACAACTCAAATCACAATGCTGACGTTTCGTTCATTTAATTAACGAACTTTTTCAAAGCTTCGTAATTTTTTTCCTTTTTATTTACATACATAAAATATAAAAAAAAAGTAAATGATGTTTCGTTATACCCTAATAACTTGTACATTGCAATTAATATTTCATTCTCTAACACGATGTTATACTCATTTTATATGATCTTAACTGCGAGACTGTGTTCATGTATATACATATAGCATGTATATATATACATGCGTCCGAAAATCTCCTTAATAATGCTTGCGGCCGAGGCAAGACAATCTCGAGTACGTTAAAGTTTTTCGCGGACAATTTTTTGGGCAAGCGTTAAATTTTTCAATCGATTTAATTTAAATTGAGACACAATTTAATTTAATTTAGTTCTAAACGTGCTAAAATAAAGTGGTTTACTTGCTTTACATGTGTTACCCTGGAAGTGAGACGAATATAATAAACTACAAATACTTGATAGTTCTCAAAATAAGTCGTAGAATGTGTGATTAAACATGTGTCAAAATGTGTATTTACTTTAACGGCCGCTGCCATAGCAATGGCCGCGAAATTGTATTTCGCGAACTGTGTTGCGTTCGCGAATTGGTAACTTCGCGGACGAGTATTTAAATGTAATATAGAACGAAAAAAAAGTTGTATTTAGTAGTATTAACCTCACCTTGATGAAGTTTCCACTTCTGCTATGTGGTTTTAAGCACACCCATTTTCTTGTTTCCTTTTAAACTATGAATACAATATATTCATAATCCTCGATAAAATGACATAAATATATAATTTACAAGCGAAATAATCAAGTGAAAAAGCTTTGAGGGAGTTTTGAATTGTTTCTGTATAATGCTCCTTCTTATCCGGACTTGTAATTAGAGTACTGTAAATCCTCTACAACCATAACACACAACAAGAAATTACATATTAAAGACGTAGGTACCTATGTACATACACACTCGTACTTAGAAGGAGATGAAGGAAGTGAGGGAAGAGGTAAATTCAAAATAAAGTCAGCCTACGAAATTACGGATGGATTTCACGGACAATTGACGTGACTCTGTATCACTGACCGTTACGTTAAGTTAACGCCTGTTTTGCCGCTGAGCTCTGGGGACCGCTAGCTACGCGTGGAATTGATGTTGCCGATGACAAGGGATCGCTAAATGAAAGACGAAAGTGATTAAATGGGTCAGACACTTTGGTTACCTCTTTTTTCGGATGAGAGTGAATACGGTACTCCGCTGAGTCTTTTTCCCTTTCTTATACGTAGTATAAGGAAGTACTGTGATCACGAAAATGTTCAACCTTGAGATTTTTGGAGATGTCCCCAAATATGTCAATTTTTGTCGCTATAAACGACGACGTTAGAAGTGACTATTACTGTATGTATTGATGATGAAAATTTTCGACCTCGAGATTTTTGCAGATGTCCACGTTTTGAAGTCCTCTGATACCGAAAAAGTGGTTTTACTTTCTTATACGTAGTATAAGGAAGTATTGTGATGATGAAAATTTTCGACCTCGAGATTTTTGCAGATGTCCACGTTTTGAGGTCCCCTGACACCAAAAAGTGGTTTTTAAAAAATTTCTGTGTGTCTGTGTGTGTGTGTGTGTCTGTCTGTGTGTGACCACGATAGCGGTCAAACCGCTATTTCATATTTTGTATTTACGTGTATAATCTACCTCTCGAGATCTGATTAGTTCTTCAGTAAAATCGGTAGACCGTAAGTAGCAGCTTACTTCAGTGAAAAATTCGAATTTTGCCAATATTTAGTCAATTAAACAAATTTATAAAGAATTCATATGTACTTGAAATTAAAATTGAGAACAATTTTATTTAAAAAGTTTCTCGAAATTCCTACCGGAAGTAGGTCTTTTACTCCTATCGAAAATCAGTTTTGTGCGAATTTTTCGCAAATCATGCTTTTAGACAGGTACGTTACGGGTATAAAAGTATTTAAAATATAATTTTCAATACCTTTTGTATAAAAAAAATTTCAAAATTCAGACCGGAAGTACCACTTTTACTCTTATCGAATAGCGATTTTTTGCAAATATGTCGTAAGTTATGCATTCTATATATATTTATCAAGAGTACAAAAGTATTTAGTTCTAGATTTGCAATATTTTTTATATATATGAAATTTCAAAATTCGGACCGGAAGTAACACTTTCACTCTTAGGGAGTTGCACTTTTGTCGAATATCTTGCAAAGTATGTATTCTATAGCGATTTATTAAAAGAATAGAAGTACTCAGAATAGGATTTTGAATAATTTTTGTGTAAAAAAATTCTTAAAATTGTATAGTTTGAAACGCTCAATACGTATAAGAAAGTCGTGTGGTGGCCACACCTCATTTTTTAATAATATATTATGGACTATCTAGACTATTGTCATAGGGTATGAATGCCATGATATCTGCCTATAGTATAGCATATGAATGTATCAAGTGACAATAGCAGATATAGAAAATTATTGATTATAAATAAGTTTAGTGTTTGTATGAAAATGATATAGAATTTCGTCTAGAATTGGTAATATGTATGTAGTTTTAATAAAATTATTTTTCATTGGAATTAGCACCACAGTTATGACATAATTATCAAGTCATGTATGTATTTCTGAAGTGAAAAACTTAAAATAAAAATGTTTACTCTTTCATTTTTCATTTCTTGGTACACAACAAACGTCTGGGCCTTACTATTTTTATAGATAATAATAAATTATTTATAATTGGAACTATTACGATTAGTATTACTCGTTTTTTAGAATTAAAATTATATTTAAATATTTACTCTTACAGTTATTTTAAAAATTTCGCATACAAAAACTTTGACGGCGCAGATTACTCAATTAGAAATTCTTTTGTTAGAGCAATAAAACGTTTCTTTCCCAACTACCTACGACAGATAGTTCATACAAAAATCAGTTTAGTTTTTAAACCGTAATTTTTTTTATAATTCGTTATTTATTTTATTAAGAAAAACTTTAAAGAAAACTCTGCGTTTTTTTTATTATTATACAGCACATACGTAATTAACGTTTCTTCTTAATCAATCATTGTTAACTTTATAAATAATTGTAACAATTCACAATCAATCTAATTAACCCATATGTAATATAATATGGCGACCAACGTGGTGGCCTTTTGTAACAATTTGACGCCCAACGTCATAGCAAGTGCAATAAAACAAAACTATTAGATAAATGCTTATTTCCATAATCATTTAACCACAGCATTTTTTTAACATATCGGGAAAATCAAAAACGTACTTGTTCACGTAATAGCGCGATGAGTAAGACGACGAACTATATAGAAACTTCCTCGCACACAAAAATAGCATTGTCAACGTAAGTCGTAATCCGTTCCGGTTTCTCCTCGAACGGACTGAACGGTATCGGACAAGTCCGAAAGGTCGCGTCTCTCTTGGCCACCATCCACCCACAACACACACAGTCTACACCCGCGTATGCCATTATTATCAGCGGCAGCGAGAAGGGATCCCCCCGCTTCGTTCGATGTCTGGCACGCGACCGCTGTCCGCCCCCGTTGTAGCTTCAGCTCACGCGCCGCCGGCATTCTCTCTCGGGCGGCTTGACAGCTCTCGGGATAACAGGTGTCGGATGTTTTGTGTCTGTGTGTCGGACACGCCTAGCCCGTTCAATTTAAGTGATACTGTATTATTGCCCGACTGCATGGTAAGGAGTCTCAGGCGCGATTTCGAGTTGTTTATCATCGCAGTATCATGGGTTTACCAAACAGAGCACATAATGCATTGTGTGTGGCTTATGGTTTGTTTAGCTTATTCACATATGAGTATAGAAAAGTGCCAATGGCTTAACACTATATTTTGTTATCTTTTAAATATAGACTTTAATGAAATGCAAACGGTTTTTAGATCCTTTCACTACATAAAAAGCATTTGGTTTGGCAGAACGTAGGACGAAGTTCGAAGGCAGACAGAAGATTATTAATTAATTAATCTACTAATAAACATTCAATATTCAGAAAAAATATACGTTAGATGAATTTTAACTAGTAGGCTGGTCAATAAAGACCAGGAATCATAATTACACACAATTTTAAACTTTCTGGAAACGTTTAGCATTTTCGGAAATATAGTATGATCAAAAAGTCTTTGGATCGCTAGCCATGAAACGTAAAGCTATCTATAGAATTATTTACTTCTGTGGTTCTTGACTTTGAAGTATACATAAGTCAACCTAAATAACCTAAATAATTATAACCTAAAATCTATTTTATTTGTGACTTATGTATAGGTACTTCAAAGTCAAGAACCACAGAAGTAAATAATTCTATAGATAGCTTTACGTTTCATGGCTATAGCGATCCAAAGACTTTTTGATCATACGTTATTTGCTCACATTTGCGAGGTCGATAATTATTACGTCATATGATGAAACTAGGGTTTCATCAAACAAACGATTTTAATTGTTATTCTTGTTTTATGTTCACAGTGTATGTACATACATAGTTAAGCGATGTATATTGGGCATACCTATACATGTAGGTGCTTTCATTATGGGCTATTCATGACCGCACATATATCTATATATTTCTAACAAAGAGTTTTTGGTATAATGCTAGTTTTAAGTTTATTATCCTTTGTCAAAGACACTAACATCTTCATATTATTTAGCTCCGAAACATTTCATCGGCTTTCACTTCTATTTAACTTTCTGTGTAATTAATATTGCCTGCAATTTTCTTTCACGTTTTATAGTACTACATACTTATTTAGACTAAAATACAATACATAATGTATTGGGAATTCCCGTTCCGAATATTGTACATCGGGACAATGTTGCTAATAAATGTAAAATTAACTTTACGTCAGAAAATTGGGAGAAACTTATAATTTTAAAGTACTCTTTCTGTTAACAGTGATAGTTCTAATCATAGTTCGTTCCAAGATGTGGACTCATTCACTTCGTAAATAGTTCTATTCGATAGTTCACATTTATTTATATCAACGTAACGTATTGTTAGTAAGGCAGTTTTCTTTTTGTAGAACGTGATAATAAATGTAAGGTGTATTCGTAAAAAATGTGCAAATTGAAAGCTACGTCTATATAAATATTTCCATCGTCCTATTAAATTTAAACATACATCCTATGAACTCTACATAGAAACTCGTTAGAAAAATACATTTTTGCTTATTTTTATTATTAATTCGCCCCTAAAATACAGTCTAACGTCTATTTAAGTTTGCACAATTATCTGGTGGACGCTAAATTAGTTTAATTATATTTAAAAGCAAAAACTGTGAACACCATATTCGTAAACAATTTGATTTGGGTTGGCAAACCTTCATAGTACCTCAATAAATAGCATGTAGTACATATGCACGGTCTCAAGTGCTCAGCAACTTAATAAAATTGAAAATGATTAATAATTTGTAATTTGTTAATAATACTTCTCTAGTCGGAATTCCTATAAATGCAAATTACAACAATGTATTGTTATTATTGCCATATCAGACACTTATACCCTGACAACTACAAAACAAATTTAAAAATATTTCCAGTAATGCAAATGCGTATATAGAAAAAATAACATTCTAATTGTAAAATGTAAAGTGAATAAACAAAGATAACTATAGTATGTATCAATATTCATTTTTTTTATATAAATATTAATTTTCAAAGAGTACAAATCTTCAGCATGAAAAGAATTGTACCTAGGTATAAAGCTCATACAGAAAAGCGATAGCATCAAATTACACTTAGAACAGTACCTTAATCGTGCAAATACTCAACAAAATTAAAGCGTTTCTTTGATCCTTGAGTTGACTACAGTACGCTGGTCGGAAAGCAGACCATCATCTTTTGTTATTTCGTCATCTAAGATAACACCACACAAGTCAGATCAAGTATAACATAATTTGTCACAGTGACATTTAGAAATGTCTCAAGTGTTTCACAAATTTCACATCAGAACCACAAAATTATTTTTTTTTGTTTGGCAACAAACAGCCCTTTACGGGGCTACCTTGAAGGCGGTAGAAGGAATGTCTGCCGAAACGTCGGATTTCCAAAACTCAAACGATGGAAATAGCACAAACAATATATCAAATTATACTCCATCGTTATAATTATTCCAAACAATAGGTTGTTACTCACTAAATGTCAGAAGAGAAAAACAAAATGGCCGCCATTTTTGACATAAGCGTGTTTCCGACTGTGAAAACATGTAAAAGCGTAAAAATTACTGAGTGTTGACATTAATTCGTACAATATTGTACTTTGTTCAACTAATTTACTACTTTTATCTATGAATTGGAATCGTTTGGCATTTTTTTATGTCGTCATTAATAGTGAATTCCATATTTAATCCATCCGTTAAAAAAACAGAGAAACGCTATTGAAAAAATATTGGTGTTTGTAGGTTTACAATGGTTATTCAACCATGACACAATTTGCTATAGTTTCCGAAAAAATCCTAGAAGGTTTCAACAACAACAACACCACCACAGCGACATTGCTAGACACCAGGGTCTGATTTATAAACTAAATGCTTTCTGCTATCTTAAACACCTCACACGAATCATCCACAATTATCTACACAGAAGAAACTTCACTATAAAAATCAACAACACCCTTTCTTCAACAGAAAATCTTAGAGCTGGAGTCCTACAGGTATCAGCATTATCACCATATATGTACGCAATATTTACATCTGACATACCGAAATCCGACAAAGCAATTTTAGCAGCATACGCAGACAACACTGCCATATTAACTCAGTCCCTTCAACCCAACATGTCCACCTTCAAGCAACATTAGTCAATTGGTGCCACACCTGGAGAATAGCAATCAATGCCGACAAAACTCAAACAATCATTTTCAAAAGGAAAACCAAGCCAATCACAGGTCAAATATTCATTAATTATAACCCAATATCATGGTCCCCATTCGTTAAATACCTAGACGTTACCCTAGATGACAAACTGACATTTTCACTACAAAGAAAGCGAAGACAGCAAGAGTCCACGTTTGGTCACTCGTAGGAAGATTCAGTACCTTATCATCATCAATTATAAGCTCAGAATCTATATTATGCCAATTATTGGATCATCTGGATCAATGCCTTCCCCACTCACCTACATGCACTCCAAGATTAACAAAACGTCATGTTAAGAATGGTTCTTAAAGCCTCATGGTACATGAGGAACGCTCAGATACACACCGAAACAAGCACACTAACAATAGAAAGGTTTATAAAAGAAGTTACCACAAAATTTTACAATGATGTCAACACACCCCAATCCAGACATTGAAGAAACTCTAAACTACGATCCTCATGTACCATGGAGATACAAACGGTTCCGGCAATCCATCCTTCAAGAAGGGTAGTCCAATAGACTATCTCACACACTTATTTAATAACATCCGCATTAAGACTAGTTGTAAAAGGCCATAGGCCTAACTCGAAACCAACAATGAAGAAGAAGAAGATGTTGATCCCGGAACATTACTTATAAAACACAAATTACTGGATACTTTTTACAGCAATGCAAGTGATTCATAGTAAATATGTTTTTGCGTGCATATTAGCAAAAACATATACATTTCCTTGGTAGTGCCTGTTATATGCAAATCGGAATTAAAATTATAACTTCCAGTATCATTTTCATGCAGGCAATTACATCACATCCGCTCACATTTATGCAACAGCCATAATATAAATACCTACTTAACATATATTAAACGAAACACACCGTCGAAGTCGTTCTATTTTTGGCGAACAATGAACAACGATCTGACGATTGACAGGCCCCCATCGGGGCGAGAGCAAAAGCAAAACAAGGAGGAGGCGGCAGGCAGACACTGTAATATTAGATTTTTCACATTTCCTCTTTTAGAAAGTCAGCACAAATGTTAATGCGGTACTTGTACAGTCAGAGGCCTTGACCTTTTATAGGTGTGAACTACATTTCGAAAAGGTCAAACGACCAAATCATAAATCATGTTTTTTGAATAAACAGATAAATGTAGTAATTAATAAACGTTAATTTTAACAAACTCATTATTTATTTAGTTATAGGAGCTTTTAATTTGTTACTGTGGTATTTAGAAATTAAAAAAATCCTAGAACGTGTTATTAATGAAAGTTGTTGTTAATGATTGATGTAGTGTAATATATTTTTTCCTTGGGAATATAATGTATTGTTTTCTATATATGTATACGTGTACAGTCAGTCATTAATTTTGAAATAATTGAGTTCAAAAACGGTTAAAATATAAATACGCTTCGTTTAGAATGTAAATTAATTACTGTTTTTTTCTTCCAGTGGTAGGGAAAAATGCGACCTTGCTTGTGTATAATTTAAAATTATTTTTAAACTCATTGAAATTATTAGAACTTCCTGTTTAAAAGTATAACATACATACATAATTGTTATTCTCATTCCATGTTTCTCTTAGTTATTGTTTGCAACCTATTTCATCTTTTTCTACCATTTTACCTATTCCGCATTTTAAAGAAACGTTTCATTTAGTTAATTCATGTTTATTTAACGTAAATAAGAAAGAAATAAAATAAATAATACTAATAATATAATACCTAAGAGAGCACATAACAAAGTCTGTATCAGATACCCTTTTACGTCATAAAAGATTACTCATCAATAAGATTACCTATTTATTAATTATTGTAAAGTTAATAGAGTTTATGGAAGAAACATAACGTTTGTCATTATTTACCTTTCAATAAAAAATCAGAAATTATTCTTTTTTTGGGTTTATTATTCTACTACTAGATGGCGTTAAATAAGGGACGATATTTTAGATAAGCAATTTCAACAATGCAAACTGAAGTTATGTTATGGCCATGATGACACAATCTCAATAGCGCCATGTTCGTTGAGAAAGCTAAAGAGACGAGACATTTAAGCCTCCGAATATGTAAAAAAAAATGTATGTACGAGTATATGTATATTAAAATACAAATTTATTAAGACGTGATTCTTGCGAAACCGAGTCGTTTGCGGCGAGTTTTCAAAGGAACGAGTGCCCAGAATGTCTTGTATTTTATACCGTGTTATTATGAAGTTTCTAGGACGAAGATGGCATTGAAAAGGAAATATATATCCGAATGAACTTAATCCAGGTATTAATTATATTAACGATTATGAAAATTATTTTGACAATAACATTGACTTTCATCATTATGGAACATGCCAGAAAAATGTAAAGAACAACATACATGCATCCGCTATTTTGCCGGTAGACTACGCTAGACGTCTTGCTTACTCCCAGTGGTTTGCAAATAATTTAATGCAAGTTAATGACCTACTGACTTTGACATTTTTCTTTGAGAAGCTTGGTTCATTTTTCGGGGTATGTCAGTTTCCAAAATACTCAGATGTCGAGTAGTAAAAATCCTCATATTTTTGTTGAATCGTTTCTGCATTCTGCGAAACTTGGTGTTTGACTAACAGTTTCTCACCGCAGAATTGTTGGACCTATTTTCTTAAAATTTTACAATTAAAGCTGTGAGGTATAGTAACATTTTGAATGAATTTATTGAACACCTGCACGCAGATGAATTACAATATGGTTACTTCCAGCAAGATGATGCAACGGCACACACAACACAAGTAAGTTGCTCTTCTTCGTAAATTTTTTAACGATTGGATTATAAGTTTACCACGATCACGTTGTTTGACATTTAAGGACTTTTTCGTGTTTTCTCACCTAAAGAATAGTATTTTTAAAACTCCTGTAGCTAATTTGCAAGATCTGCTGCAAAGAATTATTGAAGAATGTGTATTAATAACACCCAGAATGCCCCAAAATGCCTTTAACAGCTTGAGAAGGCATATAAACTTGGGAATTGAAAATAATAGACAACAATTTCAACACTTTTTTGCTACGAAAATGAAAAGTGTGAACACATGGATGTTAAAACTAATATCAAGCAGTAAATAATTACTGTGACTTACATATATACCTTTATACGTAAAACGTATATGCATATATGCATGTGTTTGAGATACACACATACATTAAGTGCTATTGTCGACAATCGAACGCACAGACACCGGTGTTTCGACCTATGAGGTCTCATCAGTGTGCGTGGAGATTCTCGACAATAGCTTCAAGACTTAAATCGCTGCTTATGTCATTTTAGCGTGTTAAATGCAGTGAGAGTATCACAGCGACATCTAACACCCAAAAGATGACACAGAACAAAGCGATGGCTTCTGACGGCATGTTCTGCTATACAGAGGCCTGTATGTTAATAGTGTATCTCATGTAATAGAGCCTTAGGTGGCGTCACCGATCAAAACGAAAATGAAAAGTGTGAACACATGGATGTTAAAACTAACATCAAGCAGTAAATAATTACTGTGACTTACATATATACCTTTATACGTAAAACGTATACGCATATATGCATGTGTCAGAAGCCATCGCTTTGTTCTGTGTCATCTTTTGGGTGTTAGATGTCGCTGTGATACTCTCACTGCATTTAACACGCTAAAATGACATAAGCAGCGATTTAAGTCTTGAAGCTATTGTCGAGAATCTCCACGCACACTGATGAGACCTCATAGGTCGAAACACCGGTGTCTGTGCGTTCGATTGTCGACAATAGCACTTAATGTATGTGTGTATCTCAAACACATGCATATATGCATATACGTTTTACGTATAAAGGTATATATGTAAGTCACAGTAACTTTTTTGCTAATTTCGCTTTTTTCTTCTTAATAAAATCTTGCTTGAATACCAGCTGAAGTTGTTGTTCTATTGTACATGTCAGGATGACACGGTCAAAATAATTTTCAAAAGTTTAGATTGTGTTACGAGTATGATAATATTGAGAAGTACATTACAACAGAATTAAAAATATTATTATTAAATTCAACCCTGCTAAGTCACATGCTTTGAACTTCGATACAGAGAAATTGTTAATACATTAAATTAAATGTTAAAATTCAGGTTGGTGGTGTGAAATTTTTTGTAAGTGCTAGAAATCTACAATTGAAGATGTGTTTAGTTTAATAAAACACTTAAATCTCATCTCTTCATATACCAGCGATTGCGTTGATCTGTACTGCGGTTAATGGTTGTTTTTCTTTTGGTAATTAGGTGGTTAAAGTGATAATCCTCTTGTATTTATTTTGTGTACTTCAGTATAACTTGGATTTGGTTGATTCTTTTGCCTTTCTAAATGTTTTGTATTACATAAACTTCAGTATCAGCTTGCATATACAACATTTAGTATAAATATGCAGCAAGTAGGTTTTTATGTTTAGTAGACTTTTTGTTTTGTATACCACCAAGATTGGGCGAAACCAATTGGCATAATATTTTATACAATAGAACATCGCCACGGAAAATTTAGTGATATTTCTATATCCATTCAAAGTAAAACATTCCTTGAAAACTTCTTTATGGTGATCTATGTCCTAAGTTAAATCAACTTCTCTTCCTAAGGTCTTCGATTTAGTGTGGTTTTCTTTTATTATAACAAGTCTAGATTAAATTACGCATTTCAAATTTTTCATCCAAATAGTTATTATAATATCTGAGCTGTATTGATTTAATTCGCCTTTCGTTGTCAGATATAATTTGTATTTATTTAAGCAATAATGCTCGTATTTATCGTGTTAGCCTGCCATATGTGCTCTAGATAATGAATCGTTATCGTAAAAAAAATGCTAAAAGTCAAACTCGAAAGTGTAATATTTAGAAATGACAACATTTTCAGACTGTGAATAAATAATATTTTTTTGATTAATTTTGTTTGCAAATATAATTTGAATTTCACCTTTAGCACTTCTGCATTCTAAGAATATATAAAATAGATGTTCAATTTAGTGTCAGGAACATAGACCAAATATTTAGAACAAACAGAAAATTATGAAATATTAATAAAAAGCAGAATATTTTTTACAATAAGATTAAATAAATAGTGCATGTGAAACTGTTTTATACACAAAAAATAAACACTTATATAAAATATATTTTTTGTACATAAAATAAAAATTATGTCATAACTAAGTTAAAAAATTTCCATATAAAAGTGTACATATAATATTAGCATAAAATAATTTTGTTTATTTGTACTACAATTCTTCCAAAATTTACTAATCATATAATGTATAATTATTTCAAGACAATATACGTAGGTACCTCCTTTTTTATATTATCAAAATTTAACTTGTTTGTATGTTTTTTTTTACTGAATTATACGTAGCATGTCAGAAAAAAAGTGGTTTTTAGAAACTGTCTGTGTTTGTCTCTAAGAGTGTCATCACGAAAGCGGCAAAACGGCTACAGCTATGAATACGAAATTTTCCCGATATTCTATTCCATATATAACCCTATACTGTATACTTTATCAAAAAAAAATATTCTCAATTTTTAATTAAAAATCTGTGATGTCTATCAAATTTACTTCTTCCGTGAATTTTTATATTCCCCTTTTTATACATTACATATCGTGTTATGATGTCTTTGACAAAAACATTTGAATATATGCTCAAAAGGTAAGTATTAACTACTTCTATTTTATTTTATTGTCTAATTCAATGTTAGAACAAGGTCTCATACCAAAATTTTTTTACCCAATTTGCATACATAATATTTGTGGATATAAACATTAAATATATTATTCGTAGCCCATATGTTAAAGAAACTTAAAAACTAATCTACAATGTCAGTCCGACTTAGTAGCTTCTTTGACAACATAGAAACCTAATATTAAAAATAGGAAGACAGGCTGTCATTTGTAGCTTCTGTCAGAATATCCTCAATTTATTAAGGACAACATTCAACTTCACGCGTTATGCTCTAATTACGATTGACAAAACATAGAAAGAGACAACGATTAAATGTGTGAATTATACATGAATTATTGAGAACTTCTGGTGTAGTGTAACCGCAGACACGTGTATTAGTCTTGTTAGTCTTCGTCAGTACGATATAGCTAACAAAGTGTGTGTGTTGACTGAATAATATGTATAGTGTATACTCTTAAATTGGTTCACATTTATCAGTGTATTCCATAATGTGTTTCAGTTTATTTGGCACTTTCATCTGTACCATATGATTTCTATTAATAGTAATACTATTATCTCTTATTGAATTTCCATTATCACTAATAAATACAAATCCAGTGTAATGTTATTTGCCCATATAAAACGTCTCATTGAAGTATTTTATAAATTCAATTGACCTAATAATTTACAAACTAAATACGTTTGCTATTGTTATGTTATTTGACTGCCGCAGATAATTGAGTCCAATTAAATTAATATTTCGTTTTGACGTAAACACACATATGTTATATATATATACAAATATATACCTGCATAAACATTGAAAGGTGCTTACTTTGAAAATTATCGTTTATGAATTACGACGTAATAAATTTTTATTAATAACATTTGGGATAGTCGTAATTAAATTTGTGTTTAATATAGATAACGGTTAACATATTGGAATAATTTATGCTGTATTAATAAAATATTTTTGTCTATAAATTATAATGGACATTAATTACTATTATTAGATGTCGAAATATGTCTATAATTGATGATAGAAAAATATGATGTACAGTTTTGCTTGAAGGCACATAATAAATTGGAAAAATTAACTATATTTGTTTGTAATATCTGATGAAGGGATTTCTTTAATCGAAAAAAGGTTTTGCGTCCATAGTAAGTCAGTAACACACACTATTAACCATGATTGCCTGATGATACAAAGGCATAATGCTAAAGATAAAAATAAACTAAAGGCAGGTGATATAAAATATATGAGCTGCATTGGGCTATATTACTTTTTCTTGTTAACTAATTTTCAAGGATTTATTTGTAAATATTGGATTCAAGACGAAGATGAAGTACAGTCATAAGACCACCAGTAACATACGCCGCCGAAACAATGAAACTGACAAGTAGAGACGAGGAAAAACCTAATACTGCTAGAAAGAAAAATTTAAGGGCAATACATGAATTACAACCTAATGAAGCAAGAAATTAGAAAACTTTTGAAAGGAGAAGATAGCACAAAATTCCAACGGATAAGAGGGTATGGACAGATTTGCCGAAAACACAAAGAGATAGCAGTGCACAAAATGGAAGCCAGATCGAACAAGACTGAAGGGCCGCCAAAGTTTAAGATGGGAGGACCAGGCAAGAGGCGACATAAGCCTAATGGAGGTACTACGATGGACAGAAATAATCAATGACAAGAGAGCATTGAAGAAAGAATCAGGTAGGGCTAGAACACACTAGAAAATGTAAAAGAAAAAAGAAATAAAGTGGGATGATCACCCACAAGAAGATGATCAAGTGAACCTACTAAGGTAGCTTTTATTCCGCAGGGATGTACAGCCATGTAGATATATGAACGTTTCTGGTATGCAATATTAAATACATTTCAATGTTTTAGGTACTTTACAAAAAAATATATTGTTGTTAGTATCATATGAACACCTTTCTTCTAAAGAAGTCCTTAATTTTCTTAGAAAATTGCCATATGCTAAAAAGATTTATATTTGACCTATAAATAGTACTGATCTCTCAGAATAGTACCATGAGTCAAATCTACAAAGGCGATGCATAAAAGAACTTAATAAAGTAGATCGGACTAGTTCCTGGGAATGTACTATGAAAAAAATGATTAAAATCATCACATAAGTCGGACATCTTACACTATAATAGACAAAGCTTGGTAATAGTATAGTAAATTATTTATTGAGCAATGTACTACTTCATTCATGCCAATAAAGGCATCCATTGATTGCATACTATTAGGTAAGTCATAAAAGACACTAATTGTTTTCACAAGTTCATATTGAAACGATTTGTTTATCGATGTTATACCTTTCTCTTCCACTTTCTACAATTACATTTTATTGAGGGTTTTAATTTCTTCTCGTAAAATCTTCAGAGAGTTAGCATATCCATATAAACCTATAGTTATTTACTCGTATTACCAATTAAGATTTCGTGGAAATAATTTTAATAATCTTTGACACATATACGCGTGTTTTCACAATTTATGTTTCATGGTCAATATATCAATATTTATTTAATGAATTTGCACTTGGTACCATACGTGTCAAACTCTGCAAAGTAATAAAAGAAACTTTATAATGTTTAAATTCATCTTATTTTTGATACAGTGAAAGCAAATAACATTGACTGTTCCGCATTACTGATAATATTAATCTCACCAGGATTTTGCAGCACCTATATTATTGTTGTATGAATTATTTTGTTATAAATCAGTTATTATTGTTGTTGTGTTATACGTTTTTATTGTTCTTTCTTACCATCGTTTTCTTTGTCTGTAAGCAATCGCAAAAGCTAGTTTTATTTAACAAGGATCTGTTATACTACGAAAATAATACAAGAATCAAAGTATGTTTGAAATTCTATGTGTATTATTTGTGTGATGAGATTAGATGTCGTCTAAGATAAATCTAGACTTTGTGATAAGTGTAAATGTATGGTATGCGACTGCTCTACTCCTAAATTTGTTACAATTACTCTTTTAATTACACAATTCGTGTCCATATTATTTGTGTAGTGGAATTCAATGCTGTCTACGATGAATTTAGACCTTTTGATAAAACTACATAGATAATAGCGTCTGTTCTATGCTTAAGTGGATACAATTTCACGTTTAATTACACAATTCGCGTTTGCATCTTTCTATGTTTGTCATTAAATTCATTAGGTTGGCATTATTGCCGTGTAGTGTCTAATTAACTGACTGACTTTCCTAATGGTAATTTTTGGTATTTTTGTTACTTATTACTGCTTTAATCTCTATAGCTGCTACGTCAAGATGACAGATGAGTTTAATTACTGTTCTTGTCTATTCGGCAAATAAGTCTCATATACGTATATGTATACATATATTCAATTTATTATAAATGTATAACGTATTATTTACTTTTAAGTTGTGAATTTAGTATATCAGGAAATTATGATCAACAGAATTTTCTACTACTACTATGTAGTTATGACAATTCAAAAATAAATTCAAATACTCTCGAAGTTCGCGCGCTTTTCACACTAATTCAGTATGCAACTTGACTAGGTAATAACGATTTTATTCATACGTCGAAAATTCAAATTGTGGGTGACAAAAGAAACTTTTGATATTGATACGCCACCTGTTGGCGAGATACTGGATACACATATATCCGCAGTGCTATAGAATATGATTGCTTTTGCATAACAGAGGTCGACGAGATTTTCTCATAGACATCATTATGTGAAGAGACGATTTCAGAGGGTACGGAGCTCATTGAATATTGCAACTGGTACGTCGCACACTGATGAAGTCATAGCACACTGAAACACGTGCCTGTGCGTTGGTTGCTGTAATGCCAACTCTAGGACAGATTGTGCATCCATTTCATGCACGCATATGTGAATATTAAAATCGCATATGTATGTGTATGATTTAAAGTAAAACTTAAGACAGATTACTCATCTGTACCAGTAAAGTATAAATAAATACTGAAATTAAAAAGTACATTTAATTTCCATATATGGATTTAAAAAAAAGCAATATTTCTCGATTATTCCTAGGTATCACCAATCCAATTATAATTTTTATTAATCTCATTGTAATAGGTAGATATTGTTAAACGCAATTGGATGACCCACATACATTCAACTGGCAATTCCAATTAAATTTTATAATGGGGGTCGTTTTTATAAAAAACGCAAACAGTGAAATAAATTAATTAACAGAAGCTTAGTTTCTGATTGTTACGATTTTATATCGTCTATTATTTATTTCCGGGATATTAAATGGGAGGCGCACGGACAACGATTTATGGGAATTAACGGTCATCATTAAAATAATTAAATTGAATAATCCATTAATACCGAGAAAACCATTAAATTGCTTCATTAATTTTTATAATTAGATTTTAATTTGAAATGGGTAGATACAGCCTTTTGTGAAACACTTCTTTTAATGCAAATTTTCTATTAATTTCTTTATTTGCCTAATTCAATTCTTGTAGTGAGAACAGTTATTAAACGAACTATAATAGTAAAGATATAAGTATACAGTTAAAGTTTAATTTTTAGTAACAAGTGGATTATTAATTTTCTAAAAATTAGGTTAAATATTAAAATTATGTTTTTTTTTTGCTATTTTGATCATAATCGTATCTCAAGTTTTACGGAATATCTGGGTAAATACTATTTTATTCAAATTTATAAAGAATGTAAAATGAGTAAAACATAATTTGGGGCAATTGTGCCTTAACCGCTAAAGTTATCAACACCACATCTAAATTTAAGTTTTTATTTTTAGTATAGTTTATGCCAAATCCATAAATCAGAAGTTAATCCCAAGAAAATTGCTGCCATTTATTTCAGAGGTTTATAGTTGGAATGTAGTAATTTTCGACATTGTGTAATATTTTGACAGTTCCATGCATTTCTACCACGCGATCATTTAAATTCTAAATTATAGCAGGCGGGATTTTTTTTATTAGGTTGTCCAGAATGTCAATTATTGATTAATTGAAATTTGCGGTTATGTTATACTTTGTGACATTTGTGAATCTTATGTGTAATCGATTTAAATTTAATGGAAATGAAAGCATTACAAGATAAATTAGTTTTATTGTGAATTACAAAAGGTGTTCAAAGTGTTCTCCCTCTGTTGCAATGCAACTGTTAACCCTCCGTTTCATATTTTCAAAAGCATTTGCCAACATCTGAACGGTTATAGCGTTACATGCATTAGAAATTGCCTCTTGTAGTTCTTCAAGATTTTGTGGGTTATTTTTGTAAACTGTGTTTTTCAGATACGGATAAATGAAACAATCAAGAATCGTTAAGTCCGGACTGCGAGGCGGAAATTCAATGACTCGATTATCATAAAACTCGCGAATTCGAGCCATACTTTCCCATGTTTTGTGAGCTGTTGCATTGTCCTGTTAGAAATACCCATGTAAAAGTTCGTCATCATGAAGATTTTGTAAAAACGGTTCAAGTAAATTATTTCGATATCTCTCAGCATTTATCGTTCCTTCAAAAAACACAGATCCAAATATACGCCTTCTAGAAACCGCTAGCCAAACACCAATTTTCTGCGGATGGAGAGGCCATTGAATAAACTCATGAGGATTCTCCGAAGACCAAATACGCATATTTTTTTTGTTTATATAGCCGGATAGGTGAAACCATGCTTCGTCAGAAAAAAATGTTAAATCCAAAGTGTTGTTGTTATTTAAATTATTCAAAAACCACTGACAGTATTCTATTCGTACAGGAAAATCTCCAGGGAATAGCTCTTGAACGACGTTAATCTTATAGGGATAAAGATTTAAATTTTCTTTTAAAATTTTTTGACAAGTTCCATATGAAAGGTTTATTTTTTGGGCTAATCTGCGAAGAGATTTTTTGGGAGACTGTTCCATTCTTTCTGCAACATCTGCCACAATCTCAGGAGCCCTTTTTTTGGGCGCGCCACTACCAGCTTTCCTACCTACAGTTCCAACATTACGAAATTTCGCCACACTTGTGTAAATTTCTTGGACTAATTTTTGATAATCCGCAGGAAAATTAGGGAAGGCATTTTGAAAATCATTGATGCAGTGCGGTACTGAATATGTCCATTCACCATTCTCTTGTCGTTCGGCGTTTTTAAAATAACTTTCAGTAAGAAAAATCTTATGTTCTAAATCAAACATTTTGAAACGTCACTTTGACAATTCAAATTGTAAATTAGTACTTATATACCAACTTAATGTAAATTTCACAAACTGCTCTAATTTAGAATTTAAATGATCGCGCGGTATCTATCAACTATAAAGCGACGCCAACCAAATTTACATCGATTTGGAGCACATATCATCTTTTTATAAGAAAAGCCGATAGTAGTTATGGATCACTGCATTAAATTTAGCTACTCTGAATTTCGGCAAGTAATTGATTGCGAAATGCTATTATTGTTTTAGCGATAGGCATATTTCATATTAGTACAACTAAATTGTGTGTTATTTCTAATTATGTATTACGTTTTATATGTCTTTTAAACTATTAGTTACTTATTTATCTTTAGCTTTACATTTGTATGGTCACAGAAACGGCGATAAATATCAATAATAAATACAGCGCACGTCAAATTCTGTACTACAATTTCATTCTACCCCTCGAAAATTCTACGGCACTTTTGCGACTGGCAATAATCGCGTTGCCAAAGTAGCACATTTATGGATATTTTCAAAAAGGTGTAAGTGAACGGAATGAAACGAATCAAAGCCGAAAAATTTGATGAGGAACTAGTTTTTATATATAAGACTTGTCTTATAGATGAAATGTAATCCTGATAGGTAAATATTATTGTCATTATTATTAATACAAATCCAGTATTACACTGCTTATCGAAAACCATATATTTAATATCAGATTCTACACTATCAAATCTCTATTTACCTCTGACTTTAATGAACACAAGACAAGATAATTGCCCGACCATACTACACGAAAGAATGTACGAAAGCTCAGTTATATGTATCAGAATGTCGATAATCTGACAATGTATGGGCAACAGGCGATTACTATAACGGTGTCGACTAAATTCTTAAATCCTTTTTTTTTTATAAATTTATATAAAAAAAATCGAGAAAAATGCAAATTAAGTGTGTATAAAACCTACATATGGTATTAAACATGAAATAAAACGAAACCGAAACATTTTAATTAATGCCTTTCGAAATGAAAAAAAAGCACGAACACATCAGAACACCGGAATTTAAAAACACCGAGAAAAATAAAGAAAATGAACCACAAGAAATGGCACTGAATTAATGACATTGCCCGCCCTGGCTAGAGAGTAACGTTTACAGAACACGCTTTTAAAATAACGTAAAAGATGTGACAGTGGCGCAAAGAGTTAACAAAGTGAGCGACGAAAACAAGTGAGTGTCGGGGGATGGTAGTGAAAAAGGAACAGAGAACCCAGGCGTTCGCCAACATTTTCGGAGATTTTTATTCCGCACTCAAACTCTAATACCACCATTAAAATTCATTGTCTGCTCCTTCTATCGACTATATGAAGTGAAAATATATCTCTGGAACGTGTAATGAATAAATAAGGGCTTGCTTTTGGTCGAGCGAAAAAGGCTCTACCGTCATTCTCTATCCCCCCCCCCCACTCCACGCCACTGGTGCATCGAATTCCATGAACAGATCGGATATTTTCGTGTGTGTGTGTGTGTGTGTGTGTGTGTGGTATTCTGCAGGAAGTAGGAAATCGTGCGCTATTAGAATTAGTTTCGGAATTGTCCGTCAGACAGCGTTGATGTCAACGATTTCGTGTCTAGAGTACAGCACCAGAAACATGGCAACCTCGGGATAAAACAGATGAGACAATAGCGGTGGTATTGAGGGGTCTGTGAGGGGATTTCATCATCAATGAGGATTAAATTCGGTGATTATCGTTCGGAATCCTCTTTCACCATCAGTCGTAATTATAACTTTTCATTGTTGTCTTCTGCTTAAGTTTAAATCGATCCTTTATTATATCCAGATGCTAAGTAATTAATAAAAGTTTTGTGTATACGCTTTTATTAATTAATTTATTTATTTAGAAATACTAATAGGGAGACATATAACTCCGTTTGTGGCGATAGAATTTCGCCTTTATAACGTTAAAGATTCATCGAAATTAATAGATCACGGTTTGGCCACTTAAAAATAATGGGCGAAATGGAAACCCCGAAGCAAATATTCCACCAACCACCAGTTATAATTCTAATGTTTTTGTCACAAGCTCCTGAATTGATGCCAATGTGTGTGAAAATACTTCAACAATTCAGGATATAAACAGACACCGTGGTAAGTATACCCTCTTCTAAAATATCCCGTACAATATTTTCTTGGTTTTAGGTTACATAGAGAATATATAGCTCGCTTTTGTAGCGTGAAAATGCCGGTTGCATCTATTGGACTTCCCCTAAAAACAATGCCACGGCTTAAAGGAGATTAAAAGGCTGGCATACTAAGTTTTCCTATACAGTTATAATATATAATAGATTTAATTCATTTAACCGCAAAAATGCTTTTCATAATTGGTGGATATATGTGTCCATTCTAGATAACCATCCAAAGTGAGTCCAAGAGATTTCCTTGTATGACTTCACTGTCTTATTTAGTTGTAAAGACAAGCTCCTGAAGTTTTCTGAATTTAGTTTAAGATTTTTTCCAGGAAACTCTAATACTCATTATCGATATTCATTTTTTTTTGCTTCGACTTGTTCCTCTCAATTTGTTAAAATTAAAGTATCATCTGCAGAAATGCACACTTTAGCACCCAGATATTCTGGGATATCATTTACAAAGATGATGAATAATAATGATCCCAAGATTGAGCCATGTGAAACTCCATAGTTTACTGAATGCATTTCTGACCTCTCACTACTCCATTCCACCAGTTGCACTTACTTTTTAAGTACGTAGGAGTTGTTAAGTTCCTTTCCTCTAACCCCGTAATGTTCTAGTTTCTGCAACTCATCTAATACTATGATAATCAACGGAATCAAAAGCTTTATTGAAGGCATATTCATTTGTACACACTTTTTCTGATCAAATGAGGCATGTACTATAATATAAAGTCCATTATGCCACTAACTACTGATCTATCCTTACGGAAATATCTTGCTTTGCAGATAGTAGACCACGCGATTCAGAAAATTTTGATAGTCTAGCAGCTACTACCTGTTCAAACACCTTTTATAGAATCAGCAGTATGCTTCAATGTAGTCTAAATTGATAATACATAATACCTTGGCTACTTTAATAGGTTCAGGAAATACACCCTCATTTATTGTGTTCTTTTAAATTCTTACTTCAGTGGCAACTTCTTTCAGAATGTGAGTAGAAATATTATAGATATCTTCTGATTTCTTATTTTTTAGATGTTTAATTATGCTCAAGACTCAACTACTGTTGCTGGAATGAAGGAATAACACGAAGCAATTTGGTTTTATCTTTCATTAGACTTATTGGTCATAAGTTATCATTTTCCACACAGCTTGGTGCTTAGTGTCATTGCCGTCAACAAAGTTAACTTTTCTGTCTTTCACAATTAATTTTAAAAGTGGTGATATATAAACTATGTATTACAGATTAACTTTCTTCCTCAGCAACATCGGACTTTATATAGTAAATAATTCAAAATGAAGTACTCTTAAGCATAATATTATACCTGTTATGTTAGCCTTGATGGTTGTAAAGTCAAGTTATCAACAGCAGAGTTATCAACAGCAGCCTCACTAAGCAATGAGCAATGCGGAAACAGCTGTATTATGAAGCATCTGGCTAGATTTTACTGGATAGTTATATTTGTATCTGATCTATCGATTATTTAAGTACCAGTACTCATATGCGTCTCTTGCAAAATGAACAGAACATAAACATCTGTAAATAATAACATTATTCAAAGTTATTCAAATACATCCAAATACAAAACTTACAATTTCTTGTGTTTTTTTTTATCATTCTACTACAGGCTTGTATCCACTGCTGAGGTAGGTATTGATCTTTAAGAAAACGAAAATATCTAATATTCCGTCCTCGATTGTTTCCTGAGCTGCTTTTGCGGTTCAAGACACAGTAGCTTACCATATCAGATGTGCTAAAGGTAGAGGCAAATCTATTGCATTATAATACAATATTTAATAAACTCATTACCTTCTATGTTATAACCTCTTCTTAAATTCTTTTACACATAAATCAAATTAAAAGTCTCTGGCTTAACAAAAATATTTATAAAACTTAATAACTGCACTAAGTACATGATGTAATAACTATAATTACAAAAAATACTATATAACTTCTTCGAAATCTAAATATAAACAAAACACATTACTACAAACATATGATGGATGACGCAACATTGATGACGTAGCTGTGTGCGGCGCGGAAATGGACGAATTTGAGTCAAAGTTGTAGCATACCTTATATATTTGTACCATGGTTGTGATATATAAAAGCTAATTATTTGTATTGTCTGCTTTGATCTTATACTGTTAGAAAATTTATAATCAAGATATGATTCGCCTCACGTAGGTTCCTTCAATAAAATTTGTAGATTGTACGACCAACAAATGTCAAGTATTATCTTCGTCTGTTTATTGTACGTACGACTAATCCTTTAGAGGTAATTGATACTACAAATGGAAGAATTAGGAAGCCTATTTACAACGAAAAAGCCTATTGAGTATGGATGAAATTAGAATTTGTCTTCAACAACCAGAAAAATGTACAAATTGTCATATCAATAGCAATTCACAATATTAAAACTAAAACCATTCAAAAAGCAATAACTAAACAGCAAATAGCAATGATAGTTAAGTATGGAGACTAGAGGTTGAATGACTGAAGCAGCTACGTAACGTAATGCTATAAATATGAACTATGCGATGAGTTCATTATTATATTATATATACAAAAGTGGTAAGTTTTACAAAACTACCTTGATAATCAACAATTCAGACGATCTTAAGTGATATACTGTTTGACACTGTAAGTATTAACAAGAAAATATATCTAATATATAAAATTCTCGTGTCACAGTGTTTGTTACAAAACTCCTCCGAAACGGCTTGACCGATTCTTATGATATTTTGTGTGTATATTCAGCAGGTCTGAGAATAGGACGTAAACTATTTTTTACACCCCTAAGTGATAAGGGTGGTCCACCCCAAAATTTTTTTTTTGTTTTTTTGGACAAAATTTTCGGCATTAAAAAATACATACAACCCTAAATTTTCACCCTTCCACCACCAACCCCTATTTTTTAATAGCGATATTAGTACTTTAATAATTTTCTACTCTCGGTCGTCGATAATTGATCAGTTATCACTCAATCAGTTATTCCCGCCAGGCGTCTACCGGTGTCACTTCTCACCCCGTAAACAGCACAGAGTAGGGATGAGAACGAAGTCGATCTCCTGTCTTTCTGACACAATAATCTTTCTCTCACTCACTAAAGTTTAGGCTCTAAACCGTTTTCGGCCATTGTTGTTGATTATGTGTCGATCGTAGCAGTGACGCTTATACTTATCATTTTACTTTGTCAGTGCAACTCTCATATTAAGTATATTCTCATCAAGGCCAAACGATGTCTGTTTGTGACTTAGATTTGGGCACACCGTGTTTTTCACACGGACAATTACACGTGGCATGTTCTCGCGTAAACTATCCAGTTTGTTTGTGTTGGCTAAAGATGGACTCATTAAAAATATCGTACACTCCATTGCACTAAGAGATTGATAAAGTTTTCTTTTTAATTGTCATTATTTGTGATAGAGATGTAATTAGAAATTTATTAGTTAAGATAATAAAAGTACAATGAATTCAAAAAATGAATGTTTGGTGTTTTGTTATTTTTATAGGCCGTCATCGTTCACAGAGCTCCATTCCTCTTTCAGTCATATACCACATCGCCACACACTTACAATACGATTTTTTATTAGACTACCAAAATATTCACTAGAAATAATTTATATGGCAAAACAACGTTTGCCGGTCAGCTAGTTATTATCTATATCTATCTCTTTTACTATTTATTAAAATCCATTAATACTTTATCTGATGCGACTAACATTATTATTAATTAAAACGACTCCCACTACATCAATCACGTAATATAATTTAGACGCACACACTAACATGCATATATCTTAATAAAGGTATTGTGTAGCAGATATTTCCCGTCTCGGGGTTTGAGAAATGGATCGAATATTTCAGAAAATTAATATGATTACCGGGGCTAAAACGAGGCAAAGTTAGAAAGTTCACTCATTAATCTAACGAATAGCAATTATTTCCTAGCAAGTAATTTCAGTTAAATATGATTAATTGCACATTACGACCGGGGGTAGTAAATCTAGATTCAACTACCTACGTTGCAAGTTTATAACTAATAGTCTGAATTGTTTGAGCTGTTATTAGGAATATTTCCTTCGTCTGTGGTAAAAATAGGCGTCGATGTTTCAACAGCGAATATATTGCCGTCAACTGGGTATTAGTACTAAAAAATAGAAAAGAAATCTTACAATAACTTCTGGAAATAATCATTAAGAATCACTAGAAGAAAATCTACGCTTTGGTAATTGGTATTTTCAATTAAGTAACATATAGTGTTCGCTAGGTGCAATATCTAGATTAAAGGGTAGAATATTAACTCCTTCGTCAATAACGTATCTATTTTTTGAGCCTTAAGCAACATGGCATTATCGTAAAACAGAACAAACTAAAAAGTTTTTTGAACCATCATTTCTTCATGTACGTACAACAAAATGCATTCATAACCAGTCACTATTAATTTTTCTTTAGTTTCATTAGAAGGAACATGTCAAATTGCAAACTTTCCCTTGTGGTTTTTATTTAGTTTTCTACAATATTTATGATTTTTCAAAACTAGAATAAATGCTATGGCTGCTAAAAAACGATCGGTGGCAGCCTTTGTATAACATTTAAAAGCTACATAATGTCTGTTCCAAATTTTTGTACGGAAAAGTTGTTCCAAATTAAGTTTTAAATATTTCTATCCTCTTAATAAGCCTGAGAGTAAAAGAGTTACTTCCGGCCTGAATTTTAGAAATTTTTCTCTACAAAAATTATTCCAAATTCATTTCGAAACACCTACCTATTCTTATATATCACATGTTTCTTAATAACATGCTAATATTTAAGGGGGTTATTCTTGGGTCCATTATGTGAAAAAGTCTTCTTATGGACATATGTCCTAAATGTCTTAACTTTTGATCTGTAGGGTGCTAAAGTTTAAATTTTTTTTTTTTAAACTTTGGTATTACTTTTTTTTTGGTTTTACTATTTTTTATGCATCAAGATGCATTTTCTGATGTACAATCAATTTTATAATTTTTACCTGTGGTGTCTTTTCTTTAAATTTATTTGAAGAAACATATGTTACACCATTGCTTTTTCCTAAAGTACTTTTTTTGTTTGACGTACGGTTTTCGCTTAAAAAAATAAAATTCATTCACGATGTTTGAAATTAGGTATTAACAAGGATTAAAAACGATCTAGTAGGTAAGAAGGAGATATTTTATTTTGTAATCATAAACAGTTTTGACATTTATCTACCTAGTATACTTGTCATGTATTTAAGTCATTAAACATTAACTATTATTAAAAAAACATGGTTCAATTTACGAATTCTGAGTATTTAAACTTAGGACCCTACAGTTCAAAAGTTAAGACATTTAGGACATATGTTAATATGAAGGTTTTTTCATAGAATGGACCCAAGAATAACCCCCTTAAATATTAGCATGTTACTAAAAAACACCCTGTATAATAATACTAGCTGGCCCGATAGACGTTGTTCTGCCCTTTCCGGCAGCTGGTGCAATGGGTTTGATTTGGTTAGAGTTCCTGTATAAGAAAAGTCTGGGCAGATGAGGTCGTTAGTACGATTGTAGGATATGTATCATTTCTGTTTATAAATGCAAAATTTATTAATAGCCCGATCACAACGCCACCTATCGTGTCCAGATTTTGTGATTTTCTTTTTTGTCACTAAACCAAATATATTGTGAATATTAGTCATGTTGGTCCATAAATATGAATTTGTAAATAACTTCACTTCAGCGCCACCTATCTAATGGTTTTATAGCCTATTATAGGTATTCTTTTATTCCTTGAAATGATAGTTTACAGCTTTAAAACAAATAGTAATTTGATGATGCCGGCATTTCACAAGTGCTTTAAACAATCTGGCGTTATCACATAGAACATAAGAACATAATCGTTTATATTTAGAGAAACAAAAAAAAAAACAACACGAACAGAAGGATAAATTGAACAATAACGAGTTAAAATTCAATTTGCAAAAACCATGCAATTTCAGATCCATTTCATTTACGGTAACTTTTTTGTTCGAGTATTTCGAATTAGGCATTTCTCTTCCTCTCCAGCTCTCTTCGTCTTCTAAAATTTAATTTAGGATCAATGTATCTGACCTCAAAAGTTCCCCATTGTATGCGAACGTCATTAGTATTTCAATTACATTTTTTGTGGGTCTTCACGACGAATGAATGGCTTGGCTTGGCTTTGCTGCTTCTGTTAACAGCATCAGAGGAAGGCGGACGGGCATTACAGCAGGTGGAACGGGGATAGATTGCCTACCAACATCAATACACTTCGAAAACATAATTTATTTGATTTAATAATATATCGCCTTTAATGGAAAATGCATGTACAGTCAGGCACAAAATGATAGCTAGCTAATATGTTCCATATTTGGTTAGATACAGAAGAAATATTTTCTTAGAATAAAAATGAATATGAAGAAGTTGATGAAACGCTTTAATTGTTGAGTAATGCTAGGTAAAAAGGACACATAATAATAAATACAAACTCTTTTAGCACCGTTTTGTCAAACAAAATAAGCAATTGTTTTTGTATGACAAAACGGCTTCGCTTTTTCAGTGACAGGACGTGCATATTTCCAAAACAGGTTGAAGACTATATTAAATTAGTAATAAACCTGTAGTTACGTTTTGGCCAAATCTATTTATATAATCTTATAAATTAGCAGGTAAGTGAAAGAATTTGAATTGCTTGTATATTTCGATCTCAATCTCGTATTTTTATGGAAATAAAATATACATTATGGGACTAGAGGAAACATAATAGAAACTCATTATAATCACAATCTTTTATTATTCTAAATATGAAAATACCAAAAGTTTAATTAGAAACAATATATAAGAACTTCGTATGTTAGTGCGATAAATAAATATTATATATTGTACATGCATATTATCAATGCATATTTGTTCATTAATTGAAAAAGGTACAATTAATACATTGAAAGCCTTATCTATATTTATAAAAGGAAATGTTTCTGAGCGTGCGTTTCTGCAATGTCCAGACGAATCTATTGCACTTAGAGCAGTACAATTTGGCAGGCAACTAGTAGTAATGGTGACTCAACTTCCGAAATAAAAAAATATAATAAATAAAATATACCTAATCTAGAAGTGGTTTATTTAATGTTTTGTGTTATTTTATCTAGTCCTCAATCAATTTTAGTTCGCGATGACACTTGCCGGGAAACGTCATAGCTGACGGACAGAATAGCGTCTAAAGTCAACGCGTAATGCCGACATTCAATATGGAGGTCGGTCGGCACAGCTGACAATGACACCTCAAGGTCCACATAGATTGACTTAAACGTCAGAATTTAAGGATGGAAGATCCATCTGACGTTTGATTAACGTTGGCACGAAAATTCAATTGCAGGTTAAGAACTGTCAAAACCATCGGCAAATTTCAGTTAGCGATGACAGTTGCCGAGAAAAATAATACAACGTGTTTTGTCAGTTGATAAATGCTCCAAATTGGCAGCATTAAATAATGAATATATCGAAAATGGACATTTATAATAATCAAAAGATGTGTTATGGCATATGAAAGACTATCGGGAAAGAATATTCACTTTTATCGACCAAATCGGCAAATATTGAAGAGTTTACGAATGAAAAGTGGATTTTTGATTGAAATGTGATACCATGTAGATATGTATTATTGGTATTATCGATTATCACTATTGTATGGGTCATTTATTTATGTATATTTTCAATGCCGCCGGAATATGAATAAATATCTATCATCTTTTTTATATATTATTATAAATTGTCAATAAAATTGAAATGTACTAACATATTTATTTGTAAACCCAGTCATGCAGAGCTTGTTTTCAATAATCCTTGTATAAAAAATTTTCAAAATTTGAACCGGAAATAGCACATTCTCTCTATCTATTAGCAGTGTTTTGCAAATACGTTTGTATCTTGCAAATTATGCATTCTATATAAATTTAGTAGTAGTCAAAGTATTTAAAGCTCGATTTGGAATAATTTTTGTAAAAAAAAAATATTCAAAATTCTGACCGAAAGTAACACTTTTTTCCTCATAGTTTTCTTAAGTCAATAAAAAAAGGATTTGAAACTTACTTTGGAATAACTTTTATATAAAAAAATTTTACGTTAAGTTGTGTTATTTTTTTTATATCAATCAATATTCAACAACTAAAGGGTCAGGCAGTGAATCGAAAGTGTTGTCGAACTATAGGCTAACACTTTGCAATATAGGTCCACTATTGTTCAAAATTGTTCCCATATAATTTAGAGGCTTATTGCAAACCAACAGCAGGAAATCTAATTTGTGTCACATTGGATATCATTGCAAGATAGTAAAATAGCATTTTCCCGGGTTGTACAAATTAAATTGCAGTAATCTGAAAACAACATTCCTTTTTTTTTCAAGTTTAAAAAGAGAATAAATAAGGTAAAAAAAAGAAACCCATTATTTTCTGGTATAATTAAAGAAATAACGAACCAAAAAGCAATATCTGTAATATGTACTCATATTATGAACCTTAATTGAATAATTTGTAGCTCTTTTAAATAACCCCATTCAAAAATGAATTGACTTTTTGAATTAAACAAATTAACTGCTATTCAATACAGCATGTGAGAGAGTCTCAAATGATGATAAAAAACATGCAATTCATTCAGGATGAATAGAAGTTACAGACATACACACAGTATGCACACACGCACGCACACGGCACACGCACACGCACACACCATCTCAAGCACGGTATGAATATATAACCAGAAATGTATACACAATAATATACATCCAATCATATAATTAGTACAGTGTTATCTCTTAGGTCATGGTTATGTTTACACTATGCCTTTAATCATATACTCAGTAAACTCAGTCATAAAAATAACAAAGATAAATAAATTGCTGTAAATGTTAAAAATTTATGTGTGTTTGAGTTGAGAAAATATTTTTTAAAAATATGTTGGGCATTTCCACAAATAAAGACATCTACATCTAATAAAGTAATGAATTATTACCTCTTGAAAAATGCCAAATTACCTTTTATTTGTTCCAGTTTTATAGTGCTCATCTTATGGTCCAGGGATAATATATTTTTAACAATTAAATTCTTATTCAATATTGTGCTTTACATTACATAATAGAATATATTATGGAATTAATGATTCCAGTAGAAACGGCCTTCCAATGACATGTCAAATAAAAACACATGACAGAAAAAGAAATGAAAGTCTCAGTTAAACATTTCCCTAATTTTCTTTATTACTTTTCATCAGTACATTTGTAAACAAGTAAACATGTTTCTACCGCTTCATTAACATAAACTGAAAAAAAAACAACGACAAACTGATGCAAAAATGACAAAAACATGTGGCCACACTTCTGTGACCTTACATAAATATCCATTTCTTACATATTAAAAACAATTAAAATGGTTTCTTTTACCACGTGTTTAGGATTTTTGAGGTGTTGAGAATTCTACGATTTCTTGGGAAAACATCCTTTTTTTAAAAGAACATTTTATATACCTTATGGCATTTAAATTCGTTTGTCAATGCTTGTGTCTTGCTTGTCTCTTTCGTTGTTTCGGAGCTTAGCCTTCTATCTCCTCTGTCATAAGTAAATATTCATTCAACCGGGTTTCCAGGTGGTATTCGGTTCACCTTCAGCCCGGGTGAATTTTATTAAACTTGTTGGCTGCGAATGTCACTTGCTGGTTCGCCGCCGATATTTGCGATATTAGGTGTTCTTGTTGAATACAGCTAAGATGTCGGGGGTGTGGCTAGGGATGCAAACGATATATCCAGGTTTTTTTGGAAACATCGATGTTTCTGTCAAACATCGATGAATCGAATTTGTTTTGGAGCGATGTTTTACATCGATGTTTTTGTGGCACAGCAACGGGCAAACTATTTTAAATTCTAAGTAAATTTTAAATTGCGATACCGAATGAATTAATTTTCTAAGTAGGTAGTTAAGAAATTTGTTAACAGATGGTGTAGCATGGCTTTGATCGCAACACAAACAGCTTACACCGGCTTTGGGAATAATGAATATAGCAAAGAAAAAAAGTGTCAATCATTTCACAAGTTTTACATTACATATACATATATCCTTCTCGAAGTTTTTGATCAAATAGTAAACTAATATTTTCTTGATTATTAGCGTTAGACGAGGTTGAATGCATTTTGAGTTTTATTTTTCAGTTTAATGCTGTAAGCGTTGGCTCGTGGCATTCGTGGTGCTGTAAAACTTTTGTTCCGGTTTGCCGGAAATGCTATTTAATCAAGTAATTTTAGTATTGTCTCTTTTGTTTTGGATGCACCTGTATTATCCCTCACATTAGAGATTTTGTAGAATTCTATTAACAACCTTTGGAAAATCCGAACTGTTTATCAAGTATTATTCGCATCTATTTTAGTGGTGTTATTATAACTCTAAAATCTTTAGATATAGTTATATTAAAAAAGTTAAAGAAACATCGATGTTTTCAGGGCCGATGTTTTTGACATCGATTTTTTTTTTGTTAAACA
Organism: Amphimallon solstitiale; assembly: GCA_963170755.1. Classification (NCBI taxonomy): domain Eukaryota; kingdom Metazoa; phylum Arthropoda; class Insecta; order Coleoptera; family Scarabaeidae; genus Amphimallon; species Amphimallon solstitiale. The sequence continues at coordinate 65,177,429 of OY720680.1, forward strand.
TCGATGTTTTTCTTTACGATGTTTGCATCCGTAGATGTGGATCATACATAGTATTGCGAGTATACACGGGCGAGATAGGGGAATACGGTTCAGTTTCACTCAGACTAGACCGACTCATGTTTTGTCGGCTCTCGGGGAAACCGGTAGGTAATACGGTGCCCGAGAGCCGACAAAACACGAGTCGGTCTAGTCTGAGTGAAACTGAACCCTATTCCACTATCTCGTCCATGTATAATTGCGAGTATTTCTTCTCTACTAATTGCCAGGGTTGCGTCCAATTTGCGTTGAGCACGGTATTTCCTAATTTTTCTTTTATATATTTATGTATAGAGATGTTAACAGGTTTACGTCTTATTATCTTATTATATATTTATATATGTCTTATTTATATAAATGTTGGTTGGTGCCTACTTCGCCCATGAGTATAGACCAGACGGACCAGGTTGAAATTACGACGGAGCAAAGAAATAATGTAAACATCACGCAGTTACTGAATAGCACTATTCATATGGCGAACTGCAACATCTGCTGTTGTCGCGAAAACGACAGCAAAAAAAGGGGAATTTACAGCTAAATTCCTTTCTTCATGGGCGTAGGTAGAAGCGTGAGGGGTTTTAAAATTTATTATATTTCGTAAGATAAATAAAGTACGGAAAGTCTACTCCATTTGAACTACAAAATTAACAAATAATAATGTATTTTGTATTTTATAGATCACCATCGACTTGTTATCCAATTATATAAATAAAATTAAACAATTTTTAAAAATACAAAATTTCAATAGTGCGCCTGTGGGCAATGAGTCATCAACCTATCGCGTCCGGTCTATACCCATGGGATTAAAACGTCAGGTACCTACATAGGTAGGTACATTGAGTGTCCACTTCGCCTATGTCCAATAAAAGCGGCAGCTAAACTTTTAAATTTGATGGATTAACTAACTAATATGTAAAATTCTCTGAACGTAGCATAGCGCCCAAAACAATATTACACTGTAACTGACAACCTAAAAATATCCCCTCCACTGTTAAATTTTGCCGAACAAAAGGTTAGAAGTCTTTAATATAACTTGTAAGTAATAATAATCCCAAAACAGTTCCTTGAGGAACGTCCCAATTATGACACTTCTTTTGTAAATATGTAAGTAGTACTTTTGTACTTGATGGTACCTACTACAGTATGATCTCATCTAATTTTAGGCTTAGCCTGGTATACTCATTGTTTCTAATTATTATTATTAAATGTTTAAATATGATCCAACTTTTTCACACGCTAAGCAATTATCTTCTAGTCTATGAAGTTTTATTTTAGTCCTTTCCTCATAAATTATATCATTTTAATATCATATTATTGTTCGTTGTTTTCGACAGTTGGTAAACAACTTTCTCTAATTACATATTTTCCTATATAATCAAAACTTTTCCTGCGTACACAAGTTGTATATTCATTTTTTATTATATTGTTACGTAAAAGCACATCGTTACTTGAAAAGTAGTCCAAAATAATATTTTCCAATTATTGTAAATTACAAATTGTGCGGAACTGGAGCCTAGATTCGGGTGATATCTTGTCGATAGTAACAGTCATAATGAATATGTTTGTTCCGCAATGAGAGAAACTTTTTTTTATATAACTTATTATAATTGACGTTTTCTATCTCTACTTAACCATCTCTCCGTCACACTCAAAAGGATTTCCTTCGAAAAGTTTTAATTCAAGTCGTACATGTCCCTTTCTGAAACCCAGCCGACCATCGTCATTAAAACAAATGAACGAGCATATTAAGATTAAATATTTTCGGAGATAATGAATCCTAAGTGGAGTAATCCTCCGACCCCGCCCTCTGCAAACCCGTTATCATTATCTTTAACCCGTTAGCGTTACACGAAATGAATTTAATAAATTATGGATTATCTCTGTCTTTCTCTATGTTTCTGTCTGCTCTGCAAGTCTGCATTGAAAGCGATTTCTGCGTCACGGGTATAGAAACCTTTGTGTTTGTTCGTTTTATACATAATCATGATTAAGGAAAATCATAATAGCCTATGTACGAAGTTTGAATAAAAAATGTTGCGTCAATAAACGAAAGATTCTAACTCAATTTAACACTAAAAATGCTAGCGAGAATGGTTACATACATTAGAGTTAATTCTGTGCTAGGGGAATGTACACAGCAATCGTAGCTAATTGAAAAAAAATATGTAAATAATAGCTACATTTTCTTAACTCATATACTTTTTAGCGAATTCTTTAAACAATATGTACCAAATATGTAGCGTATAAAAACAACGTACATTATTCAACGAGTCGTAGGTGAGGTCATCAATCGTCCGAGCGAATAATAGTCATTATAAGCATGCGCGTCGAATACTGTACTGCATCCAGGGCTGTCCTTCTGATTTTGATTCAATTTTTTATTTTATTTTGTGTTTGCAAATTCAATTGCTTAAAAGTCTTTGTAGCTCAGTGGGATCGTTAAAGTTCGCGAGCCATAGTTCCCGTTCAAACGTCATTTTTTTCCTAGAAAAACTAGGAATGAATGATTAATCACTAGTGATTAGTGGGTATCATTTAACTTAATGAAACAAATATACAGGGTATTAAAAAAGTAACGCACAAAATTCATAAAACGTAAAAACGTACAATGTTCATTTTTGAAAAAAATGCAAAAACACGTCAGTGTATTTCATTCCGCGTCTTTTAACGTAAGTCAGAAAAATAAAACGTCAAATTTGTCAAAGTTATGACGTCATCAATATTTTTTTAAATATGAAGCTTGGTTTTTTTTTTACTTTATTTGATAAAGCTGGTTTTTCTGCATTATAAAGAAATAATTGAAGAAGGGGTCACGTAAGAAAAAACTAAAAAAAAAAACGAATTAGATATGAAATGACTCGTATAACTCCGCAGATGATCGAAGACTCTGTAAATCAGGTCTACCATCGTCTTGGCCTATGTCAGATAGTGAACGCACAGTTTGAACAATTACTGTAAGAAATCGTTTTGGTTTAATGGACTGTTCAGTTAATTTAAATGTTATTACTATAATAAAGTTTATTTTGTTTTTTATTAATTCTCTCAGTTTTTTCTTATGTGACCCCTACTTCAATTATATCTTTATAATGCAGAAAAACAAGCTTTATCAAATAAAGTAAAAAAAAACCAAGCTTCATATTTAAAAAAAATATTGATGACGTCATAACTTTGACAAATTTGACGTTTTATTCTTTTGACTTGGGTTAAAAGACGCGGAATAAAATAAACTGTTTGACGTCTTTTTGCATTTTTTTCAAAAATGAACATTGTACGTTTTATGAATTTTGTGCGTTACTTTATCATAACCCTGTATATTAAATTTTACAGAACGGTAGGCATATGGAATTTCCTTTGTATTATTGACGCGTTCTACCCGGTCCATATCCATTATTCATAACACAAAAATAATCCACGATATCTAGCTATAAGGGCAGTGATGTAAGTCGGTAAATCACCCCGTAAATTACCGAATTAATTACCGTCATTTACGGTAAATTACCACATAAAATTTTCGTAAATTACCAACAAAGTAAAACATCATCAATATACACGTATGACATTGCACACTCGGTGATTTGGGAAATCCCTTTCTAGCAGATGTAAAAGCCCGTGAATCCGCCGTTTATATAACAAGTGACAAAAGATTTCGGTGTATAAGTTAAACTATATAAAGTTTGTGAATATACTACTCGTAGTACTGTGCGCTGGGATGGGGCGTAAAGATAAAATAAAAAAAAGTTATTTTAACAGCATTTTCAAAATCCACAGAACATTCGAAATTATATTCGTGTAAATTCTGTTCGCAAAGTTATGCTTTAAATGTAACCAGAATGTCCAGTCACTTACAGAATAAGTGCATTCGTTGTCCTTGTAAAATAAAGAATGAAATACAATCAAAATCAAGAGCATTAAGTGTTAAGAAAATTAAAGCAATAAATAAAGGTGAGTAATTTTGATTGATTTCTATTAGGTTTTATGGAAAAATATTTAAAATTTTAGAGATTCCGGAAAGAGAAAGTTTTCCGCAAACAGATTTAGAAGACGACCATGGAGAGACGATTTCAAGCGATTCTCGCCCACAATCTGCTGCAAACACCACAAAATCCGCTTACAGTGAAAATTTGGATTTTTTTTGTAGATGTAATGAATAAATCAGAAGAACAGGAAATTTGGGATCTCTTAGCAACAGCATGCTTTGCTAGTAATACTCCTTTAAATTTTACGGAAAATATTCATTGGCAAAAATTGTTTAAAAAAATTAAACCTTCTTTACGATTGCCCACTAGATATCAGTTATCCAATGCGCTTTTAGATAAAAAACACTCTCAAATAAATCAGTTAGTTAATGAATAAATAGCAAAGTCTAAAACCAATGGAATTCAAGTAGATGGGTGGAGCAATATTAGAAACGAATCCATTATAAATATAATAATTACATGTCCAGAACCAGTTTTATTTAAAGTAATTGACTGCAAGGAAAATCGCCACGATGCTGCATATCTTTGTTCTTTGCTTAGTTCTATTATTGACGTCTTAGGTATTAATAAAGTTATAAGCATAGTGACTGATAACGCTAGCGATATGAAATCAACTTGGAAATTAATTAGTGATATGTACCCGTCCAATTATTTTACTTGTTATGGATGTTGTGCTCATATTTTGAATATATTCTCACAAGACATTTTAAAATTTGAAGTATTTGCATGTTTAATTACTGATTGCAAAGTCGTAGTAAAAACTATTAAAAAATCGCATATTTTGAATGCTACGTTTAAAAATATACAAGATGAACAGCAAGCATTACAAAAATCAATCACACTTACATCTCTTAAACTACTTGGCCAAACTAGATAGAGCTCTAATATTTTCTGTTTAGAAAGCTTAAGAATAAATAAAAAAATTTAAAAGAATGGGCTATAACAGAAACTACAGTTAATACTTTAAACAAAAGTATAAAAAATAATATTTTAGATGATCTGTTTTGGGAAAGAGTTGATACATTACATAAAATTTTAGAAGAATTGTTTTCAAAAGATTTTATATGGCAAGCATTGGAGACAGGCAAATTGAATTCTGTATTATGGTGGAAATCACTTTATTGTACTGCTCTAAGTAAAGTCGCAATAGAAATTTTGAACAGCCCACCAACAACACGTGCGACGGAGAGAAGTTTTTCAATGTTTAGTATTATACACAATAAACAACGAAAAAGATTAACTAATGAAAGAGCTGCTAAGTTGGCATATGCGAATTTAAATTTAAAACTGAAAGAAAATCCGGCACTAAAAGATCTCCCAACAGAAGAGTTGGAATGTTCTGATTCGAATTGCAATACTGAGTCTGAGAGTGATCTGGAATAGTTATGTAATTAATAATAATAATAATGATAAATCATTGTTTTGTTCTATTTTCAGAATACTGTTTAATTTTAAAATATGTTAATATTGTACTTTTTTTAATTTTTATTCCTTCGTATATATATATCAGACATCATAATACAATAGCAAGTTGAAACTCAATTTATTCTTCAGATAATAAACCTTTAACCAGATTAAATCGACAATTCCTCTTTTTCTATTTAATTCTCGCGAGTTACATTAGTTCAGAATTTACCTTTCAAATAATAATTCTTTGGATTTAATTTTGCAACAACATTATAGAAACACAACGAATATCGTTGCTGCAATTACAGCAGCAGCTGCAGCAGTAACGGCATTGCGATAGGAACTTTTTCACCTCTTTATGAGCGCATATTTCATAATCAATCCGTAATGAACGACGATTGATCAAAAAATGCATTAAATCATTGACAAAAAGCACCTCTTATCTGTGCAAATCGATCAATTATGTTTTAAGAGAACTGTGGCGAAATATATTACTTCTTCGATCGATAATTAATTGACTGTGTGCGTTTTTGTTTCTCGTTTTGAATGTTGGGTGGAAAGAATGGTTGCATAAAGAATGCGGATATGAAATTAATCATTAAACAAAATGTTTTTCGAAATGAGAATGTCTAAATTAATATAATACATATTCATAAATGTGTACATACATACGTAAATACATAGCTGCATGTAATAATATAAAATAAATAAAGTTAGCAATAATTATGTAAATAGACGCAAGTAGGTTAGTGAGAGGCCATATTTCATCCAGTTAACAGTTGTTATAAGGAACTGGTCTCAAACAGAAAATTTATAAAACCTGATTCGAGTAATTTAGGCCATCGAGCTGCTGCCATTTTTTTCTCTGTTCTTTTTCTACGTATCTCTCCACTCACTCAGTTCCCAATCGGAGGCACAACACATTTCGTTTATTTTATATAGGTGGACTTTCAGTTACTTGAATATTATTTTCTTGAAATAGAAATTATTACGGACTTTATTTGCTAGGTCTGGAATTTTCCCCTAAATCGATTTTCCAAGTAAGCTGCTAATTCTGAGAATTGGATTATTAAAAAGGCAAGTTATTATGTGTAACTGAACAATATTAAATAAGATCTTAGTATTGGGAGAACAAATAATAATAGTAATAATAATAATTATTATTATTGGTTTATTTGACCATATAAATGGTATAGAACAAGCTACTAGTACACATTTAAATATGTATAAAAGCAATATAGTACATAAGCAGCTAACTAGGGCATAAAAAATTTAATAATAATGAACAAACAATGTCATTTTTAAAATCACTAAAAGATTAATAATTTTTAGCAATCAATAACTTTTTTTTAAATTCCTCTAACAGTAGATTTTTGATATTTTTAGAGATTCTATTCAATGCAGTTATCATTAAATACTGTGGGTTATTCTTACAAATGAATTATCTATATCTGGGCACCTCCAAAGTATCACCTCGTCTCCTAGAGTATTCATGGTTATCACCAACTTTCACACATTGAAGTAGATTTCGCTTGGCGTAGGTTAAAATTTAGTAGATAAAAATACACGGAACCGTCATATTATTTAGCCTAGTGAAGCATTGCTCTTTTTTCTAATCTAAAAACTATCCCACTCTCACTTAAGAAACCTTATGCCAATATAGCGTGCGATATTAAGGAATGAAAACTTACATACTAGTATTTCTTTAAAATAGCTATATTAACTGATTGTTTCGATTCCCTTAATGCAAAGCATACTGATCCTGCGGCCTCCTGCATAGGAGGCAAATCGACAGTTACAGCTAAAAATTTTGCATTACTGTTACCAAGTAACTATAATTCTTTTCTATGATACATTAAAACTGACAAATGTTGTTTGGCATGAGTTTAAATGTAAATCACTCCCACTGAAATATAACTCGAGGTTCCGTGTAGTTCTTCGTTCGCTGGTGCGGCCACGTTATCATTCCCATCGCTGGCTATAATTATAGTTGTGTCATCAGCAAAAAAACAAAACTCTTTCTGAGGTGATGTCATTCACATATATACTATATATGTTACAGTGAAAGCAGAGAATCAGTGATTGCCAGCAGTTACTAGTTGAAGTTAGCTTTTACTGATTTACCTTTTTTTAGTCAGGAAAAGTTGCACAGTGAACATTTAAACTCACTTTTACTAGTGAATGCTAGCATCCACTTCTCATAAGCGGAGAATGTCTGATATTCTCTTCACCACGATAACGCGCATGTGCAATAGACACGTTGAGTAATTCAATCGTACCGTAAAACCGTCGTACAGTTTCGCATTTTGGAACTGAGATTAAGTGGTTATGTTTTGTGTTTGTGTCGGTTTATCTTAGTTTGAATCATGGAAGGAAAGTTTCTAGAAAAACTTGAAAAGGACAGACTGGATCAAAAGGACAAACAAAGACTAGTTAAACAGCTATCTGATTATAAACTTTTGAAGCGGTTTGACGAATAAGAAGTAAATGGGATAGTTAAATTGATAGTCCCTGTAAGAGAGAATTCGGGAATAATTTATTTCGTTCACGACGATGAATTATTTGGAATTTTAAGTTCTGTTCATGTGTCCATTGGCCATGCAGGATGAGATCGGATAATAAAGGCGTTGAAAAGGAAGTACAAAAATATTACATATAAGGACGTAAACATTTTTTTATCACTTTGTAAACGTTGCGTTGTTTGCAAAAACAAAAAAGAGAGCGTAAGGGAATTGTGGTTAAGCCCATGTTATTTAAAGATCTCAATTCTCTATGCCAAGTCGATCTAATTGATTACCAATCACATGAAGACAATGGCTATAAATTCATAATGGTATACCAGGACCACTTGACAAAGTTTGTTATTTTAAAAGCGCTGAAATCAAAAAAAAAGCAGAAGAAGTAGCTGATAATTTAATAGACAGTTTTACTTTGCTGGGTGCACCTACAGCGATGCAGTCGGATAATGGTAGAGAATTTGTAAATAAAATAATTGACAATTTAAAATTATTGTGGCGTAGTTTAAAAATGGTTCATGGCAAACCAGGACACAGTCAAAATCAGGGAAGTGTGGAACGCGCAAATCAAGAAGTGGAAAATATGATCACCACCTGGATGCAAAATAATAAAATAAAGCCTATCGTTCAGGAATCAAGAGATCTCCACATGAAGCTTTGTTTGGTGAACCAGTAAAATTAGGTCTGGAAATATCAAGTGTTCCCCAGGAAACATTAGCGAATATACAAGATGAACAAGAATTAGAAAACATAATAAACACCATTACATCAAATGAAGACTTGGTGAGAACACCACGGCTTGCAGAAGACGACACTATTGAAACAGCTGCTGACTGCACTATTTTTTATTGTTATTTCGTTCAAAATATTATAGTTTCTAACAATATTTAGTCTTTTATTGCTAAAATACAAGAAAATTCACAAACCTATTATTCAAACTGACCGCTGTATGTAGGTAAGCATTTACTCTACTGGCTTGTGGAACTACTGAGCCGAGAACAGCTGACCGCTTCCATGTGTAAAAGTTATTTAAACTACCTTGAAAGTATTCTTGCTGCACATTTATTGGTGGCAATCAGTGAATGTACTTTTACTAGTGATTGTGAGCCTTTACTAGTAAATGCTGTTGTATAATCACATTTACTAGTACAACCAGTGTAAGCAAGCTTTTACTAGTGATTGCTGGCATTTCCTGAATTTTCTGCTTTCACTGTAACATACGGATCCTTGAAGAACCCCAAAAGTTAAGGGCTGTTCTGGCGGTCGACACGAACCGACCTGTACATAGCGATATGCCCTCTATATACCTCCTACACCATTGTAAGGGTTGATGTATATTAAAAAGAGTGTTGGGTCTAAGATTGATCCTTGAGGAAAACCACTTTCAGTATTAATGTATAGGACGACAGGTAATTTACTATTCCGCCGTTTTGTTTGCGATTTGTAAGGTATGATTCAAACCCCTTTTTAGGAATGCCCCAAATACCATATTGTTCTAGCTTGTGAATCAAACGCCTTGGACAAGTCAATAATGATACCATGATACCATGATACGATAACTAAAGTTTTATAAATTGTCGAAAAAAAATAAAATACGTTGTTTGAATGCTCCTATTTTGCAAAAGCGATGTTAATTTTGAATAAGGACGAAGTGTAATAATATATTATCGTGTTATTGAATATTAGATTTACGGAAACTATTATAGACAAAAATATATTTGGTATAATTCAAGAATACATATACATATTTAAGGATATTTTAGGAAAGTATAAAAAACGTTTAAGAAGAAACTAGACTCTTAAAGGTTATGTTCTTATGGAAGATTGCTTGTACTTTAAAAGCCCTTAATGCATCGACGAAATTGTCCATGAAACAAAACTTTAAATTCTCTTAGTAATATAAATTTTGAATGCAACAACACAATATGCGTCATATTTTTGCTATCTCTAAAAAAAATTTCATTACAAATTTCTACATATTCAATATGGCGGTTTGTCTGTATCTGTAACTATGCAAACCTAGCTGACATGAGAAAATGAATTTCCGAGAATTTAGTCAATAATTGAGAATTAATATTTATTTTACCGATATTATAAAAGTGATTAGTATATAATTTCACGTAATTAAAAATAAATAAAAACTAACCACAAATTATTCCGTCAATAACCAGATCCTTTTACCTCAAATACGAAATGGTTATGGATTTTGTCACAGTCAGTTTTTTCTTGGATTGATTGATAATTAAATTAGAAAAGTCATTTGTTGGTATTTTATAGAAAGTTGAAGGTTATTATTTAATTATTCACTCAATTGAAAAATATAAAATGTAATCGTTATTAATTAATATGTGATTTTTAGATATATTTTAAAATATGATTTCCATGACGTTCTTATATTGTTCAAAATACTAAAGTAATTACGGTACCTATATAAGCAGTTGATCCATTTAAAGTTCATTAAAATAAAAGAAATCGTATACAACTTTGCAGTATGGCAAAAACTTGCGTTAATAAAAAAATCTACATTTTTTCCCCGTCTAAACTATTTTTAACGAAACAAATTAATTAGTCCATTTTGAACAAGTGAGTTGTACTGTAAACGAGCATTATACACTTTTAATTAGACCTGAGCCATTTTGTCATGGTAATATAAGTGAAAGTACCCATTTGAGCAAGTAAAATCCTAAATTCCAGACCCTGTCACTTTAGAATTACAATAAAGTTGATTTTTATAAGCTATGTGACATCGTTTCCAACTAATGTATGTATTTACATATACCGGGTCGTCCAAAAGTCTGGATTCACGTGGATTTTGAGTAAACTATTCACTTTTTTGGAAAACTGAATTCTGTATCTTGAATGGGAATAAAATTGCAACTCAATAGTATTTTTTATTTCAAAAAAATTGTTTATAATTTTGAGATAAAGTTAATAACAATGTTTTTTTAAATGGAAACCTACCGTGATTTTTATTTCAGAGAGAGTACTTTCGATAAGAATTGCATTGGCATAGAAATTTTGGCTATAAACCTTACGATTATTGTTTAAATTAATATTAAATTTTCGATCCGAACACTCGTTCGCGCTTGTTCGGAAAATACACGAACGTGTCTTCTCTTACCACGTTTCCAACTGTAGGCATGGGTCCACCCCCTAATAAAGCATTCTATTGAAGGCGTTACGTTTATCTTGAATGAAAGCATTTTTTTTTTATAAAATGGAGATCTACCGCGATTACGATATTTAAACGTTATGAGAAAGTACAACGTAGTTTAATAAAAAATAATTTTATGGTCTTTTTCCGTTTTTAGACACTTGGAAGGTCCAAATCTTATCTCATTCTGTTTTTGGTATTACTAGTGTACGTTTACGGAGCGAATTTGAATTTTTATTTTCTGTTTTCTTGAACGTTTTGTTTGTTGTTAATTGTGTTGTTTTGGTATTGACTTTATCTATTATTTTTGTGATCTGTGATTTTGAACAATTTGCGTAAATATGGAACTGGTAGAGAGAGAACGGATAGAAATTCTAATTATGGTGGGATACGGCGACAAAAAGCGGTAGATCTCCATTTTATAAAAAAAAAATGCTTTCATTCAAGATAAACGTAACGCCTTCAATAGAATGCTTTATTAGGGGGTGGACCCATGCCTACAGTTGGAAACGTGGTAAGAGAAGACACGTTCGTGTATTTTCCGAACAAGCGCGAACGAGTGTTCGGATCGAAAATTTAATATTAATTTAAACAATAATCGTAAGGTTTATAGCCAAAATTTCTATGCCAATGCAATTCTTATCGAAAGTACTCTCTCTGAAATAAAAATCACGGTAGGTTTCCATTTAAAAAAACATTGTTATTAACTTTATCTCAAAATTATAAACAATTTTTTTGAAATAAAAAATACTATTGAGTTGCAATTTTATTCCCATTCAAGATACAGAATTCAGTTTTCCAAAAAAGTGAATAGTTTACTCAAAATCCACGTGAATCCAGACTTTTGGACGACCCGGTATATAAGGGCAGAGAATTGGTAAAGTAATATGAGCACACACGATACAGTTTGTCTGAAAGTCAGCTTGCTGGAAAGAAAAAGAAAAAGACATGGATAACTATAAAAACGCCGTTTTACGAGCGTTTTTAATTATCTGATAAAATAAAATCGAAACGAGTTTTATTTCTTTTTATTACACGAACATAAAAATAATAATAAAATTTTATGTCATAGCACATGGAGCACAAATTTGTGTAAATACAATATATGTAATTATTATTATCAACTATTATAACAAGGCCAGTCTGGCAATATGAAATTTTTATATACATTGGTAAACAAATAAAATTGTACAAAATATCAAAAAAATGTGTGTAATATTATAATTGTTAATTTTTAAATATATATATGTACGTGGTCTATAGTAAAAGTATTTGTTCTATATAAAATCAAATCAGATCAAATTACCGAACTAATTATAATTATCAACCATGTTTAAACACTCCATAATTGGATTCATCATAACTTGTACGAGATAACAAAAGGTGACGTAACAAAGGTGAGACTTGCGGAACTCCCAACATTTAAAACGCCCCATTCGTCCGACTCAAAACAGGGATTTTTCACTATATAGATTTCAATAACAATATTATCTTTGAATGTGTAGATGTGAAAAAATAATTTAAGTTAACAATATGTGCAAATTGATCAGGCTCCTGTGTTGCTACTTATGGTGAATCGCAGGGTTCAATATTGGGCCCACTACTATTTCCAATATACGCATCATAATTTCATCACAACATCTTCATCAATTTAATGTTGTCTATAAAAGATCAATTAATTTACAATTGTGGGTTAATAATAATAATAATTTATCCAATAGTACTAGCTACTTATTACAATACGCGCGATATATTAAATAAGTCCATATCTGAGCATAATACGAGGCATAATATAATTATAATGAAAAGTGTTGGCTGGTGGAACATAGAATGTAGGCCGGCTCCTAGTGTCAGCGTGCGGCACGTAGAAATAATCACCATTCATCAACTTGTGTAGGAAAATAATCCAGAAATAGTCCTACTCCATGAAATGACATGGAATCAAATTCTGTACATAAATGATCATAGCAGTAACCAATTTAGGCCTAATGAAGGAATTGTAGAAACAAATAAGTGCGTCATTTTCACGAAAATCCCTAGTGTTACGTGCCAGAAAACCAACTCAAAACCATCTGCATACAGCAAGCATTTCGAAGAGATGCCGTCGACGATGTCGTTAATAAATACAAGAAATAGAAGTGGCCCCATTATCGAGCCCTGCGGTACTGCACTACTAGAAATATAATCAAAGGACCTTACGCCCCGATATTCAACATAGTTGCGGCTATCGATTAAAGTTGATTGAATCAATTGAATAATATTGTCCGCAAAACCAAATCATTCAGAATGTTACGTATTAATGGATGCTGAACCTGGACAAAAGCTTTGGAGAAGTCAGTATATATCGAGTCCACTTGGTCGCGCACATCTGAACATCCAGATACATAATGTACAAAAAAGCACATATGGTGGTAAAAGATGTTAAAAAATTCGATACGTGTGGCTGTATATTTGTTTGAAGAACATAATTTCAAAGACCTTAGACACGTTCGATATAATAGAAATAGGGCGGTAATTCACAATCTCATTTTTATTACCATTCTTAAACACTGGTGTGACACGGGTAGTTTTACAGCACTTGGGATAGAATTTGTGTTTTAAAACTAAATTGAATATGTTCAGAAGTGGTCGCTGTAAGATAAGTCTACAGTCTATGATGAAAAAGGCCGGAACAAGGTCTGTACCTATAGTTAGAGTAAGCTTTGCAGACGCAATAGCATCACGAATATCATCGACGTTAAATTCGGTAATAGACAGTAACGACGTATTAACGTTTTTGAACGAGCCAGGTGCAATATTCCAAAAAGATGCAAAAATTGATCAGAAGTGAGTAGCGAAGGCGTTATTGGTATTATATGGACAGGAAAGAGAGTTGCCATCCATGACCATAGTACCAGATACACGATTTGCTTTTTTCCGTTCAATCTTAATGGTCGTCTCGACGTTGTGGATGTAACATTAATAGTTGTCTGTACGCTTTTTCTAACAAGTTTTCAATACTCTTTAAACTTATTTATGAAGTACTCAGATTTAGATTTTCGGAAATGTTTTAAAAAGCAAGGTTTGGTTTGATATGGCTTGTGGTAGTAAGGGAGAAACACGTTGGACATTTTGGCGATCGATTCTTACGTAAGGGTACAGAAAGTTGAAAACAATTATGAAGTACTTCTTAGAATCTGGAACAAGCCAAATCGACATTATCCAACTCAAGTATTATTGGTTTGCTAATCACCACTGAGGAGCAGTTACGCAAGATTGATTTGGAAACTGAAAACTGTGTAAAAACAGATATAAATATATCTCATCTATTAACAACACTATATATATGTGAATGAAAATACATATTCCTTTCAGCAATATATCTCAATATTATTATTGTTATAATAGATTCTTATTTCTAATATATACAAACTTAAAATTTCATATTATAATCTCCGCTATATATAACCGTAATTTTCTTTTACTATCCTCAACAATATTTATAGCCATTATTACATTACGAACAAACGATATTTCAACAAAATCTAATTATTAAGTTAAAAATATGAGGTATTTATGTTCTTGAATGGCCATAGCAGCCTTATTTCAAAAATAATAGCACCTAATAAATCATCCAGAAATAGAGGCAGTTAATATGCTAATTTTAAATATTTTCTGGTGAATATGAAATATCAAGAAAACGGGCATTTATACGTAGTTATTTTCTACATCATTTAGCCAAAGTAAACAAATTAACAACGAGAAAATATGACTAATATTTTATTATCTCATCGTTAAGTTTTATAATTTATATATGTATTTGTTAAGAATTTGAATTGCGTATTTCATCTTCTAGTAAGACTACAACATAATTCAAGCAACTTTATTACCAGGATAAAATAAATAAAGTATTGAAGAAAATAGAAAGATATATCATGTGGTGAAATGGAAAATGCAAATTGTTTGGTTTGAACTGTATATTGCAAATCGTTACTTATTGTCAGGAACATACAATTTAATTAATCTAATAACAGAATAATGAAATGACATACATTTATAGTGTCAGAGAAAATAGGAATGTTGAAAAAATGGTTTAAACTCAATTAATACAACTCAACCAAATTCAGCCAAAAGTTCAGCCTCCATGGGTGTTTGATAACACTACGTTTTATTAAAAACACCTCATTCTGGTTAACATCTATATATAGCAAATTTTGATAGCTTTTAGATAGTATAACATATCGAATATTATTAATTTTAGTTTTTAAACTTTCCTAGACTTGTTCTATAGAATTTATAACAATTTGCCTTGTCAATACAAACGATTTGTTATAGCAACGAGAAGCGACAAAGACGTTACAAGCGAGTCCCTATTACTTCAGTGGGTGATGTGAGCGTGGTTGACTGCGAGGGCATCTATCTAGACGAGATGATGTTTGTAATTTTTTTTATTATTATTATTTCAAACGGACAAACAGGTAATAAAAATTTTGTCTTATATTATTTACTTAGGTAATATAATATATGCCTAAAACAGTGGTACTATTTAAAATTTCTTTTTTATGTTCTTTTTTTATTCCTTTAATTTGTTATATTGTAAGCATGTATGGACTGACACTGTTAATGTTTCCACTGTGAAATTTTATGACAATAAAGTCTTATTTATTTATATAGGACGACTAAATTATTATGTCTCTGAAGAACTTAGAATTACCACTATATGTTCACGAGAAGTTAGTAAATGGTATACTGAATTATTTATTTTGCAGAAGCACATTATTAGACTTTATATTTGATTTGTCGAGTTCTAAGGCGTCCCGGATTTTATCTAAAACACGACAGAAGCACAATTTTATAATAAGCAGTCTAACTGACTGTCCACTTCACCAAAAATACTGACAGGTAGTTGTTAACTAACTAGAATAAGAGGTACGGCAGAGAAATCGTTGGATGATGTTAAGGACGAACTAACGAACATTTATAGGGCTGTAAGAGCAGACCACTAGAGTAGATAGAAATAAGCAAATAGGTCTCGTACTTGCTTATAGTGCCAAAAGAACAAAAATATCCAGTGGTACAAATCTTTCTTTAATAAAAGTTTAAAAAACTCTTCTTAGCCGAAGTAGTTAAACCATTGTACTCGTAGATCAGAGGAGAATATAACTTAAACAATAGCGTATACTTTGTGGCTAAAGTCAGATGTTAGAGTGTTAGGCTGCGCCAGCAGAGATGTATTTAATTCGTTCAATTACATATACTTAATTGTCTCTCTATTTTGATAAATATTAACAACTTTAGCATGTAGTTTGTTAAGTGATAATAATTCAAACATTAACAACGTTACACATTTTATGATTTACGAAAAAGGTAACCTTATACGGAAAGAAAATCATTGAAATGAGTATCTAAAATTATTATAGATGCTTACAATGTCATATTTGGATAACTTTCAGTTATAATAAGGTTATCTATACTAAATAATGTGTACATGGTCACCGCTAACAGAGAAGGTCATTCATTGCATTCAGTTCTAACTAATCTCATGAAGATATTTATTTTTCAATATATTTATTATACCGTGCCTTTAATTAATTTTTCTTTTAGAGTTGCCTATGGTTTCAATATTAATTCGAGAACACTGTAGAACTTTTCAATAAATTGATTTTACTATAACAGTTCTCAAAATGGAGAACTTTACTGTTCTACAGTGCTCTCAAGTTAATATTGAAATCATAGGCTACTCTAAATGAAAATTTAAGACACGGTATATTTATATATGTATATGGTTGAATCGTTCTGGCAGTCGATGCCGCCAAGTTCCCATCTACCGGAACAATTTCAGAACAATGAAATTAAACTATATAAATAATATTTCAGGATATATAGCTTCCGTTAGGAAGACTATTACTTATATAAAAGTCATTTATAAATTAAATATTGAAAGTTTTTAAGTATCACTTTTCTATACCTATATTTTATTTAATACTTGGCTATTCTCCCTAGTAGGCAAGTATTGTTGACAAATTTATATTGTTTACATGACAGTTATATCAAACGTCAAAAGATAATTACGACAAATGTTAAAAGGTGTATCAATACTTGAATAATATTATTTATCGACGACTAAACAATAAAGTAGGTATTATATTAATCACTATTGGCTAATAATAACACCCATAATACCCGGAGGGAATAATGAAATGCGACCGGGGAATAATGAGACATAACGTTACCATTATTCCTTGTATTCCGCCAATAAGAACATAACGTTCCCAACGTTGTCGTAGTAACGATAGACAAGTCCGGCCATTTTAATAACTGTCTAACCGTCAAACGTCATATTGATATAGTAATCTGATATTTTCGTTTAATTATTTTGATTTTTTTAGTTAGTCGTAGATAAAGTAGTGTATACTAACTCGCAATAATGACTATTATTCCTTCGAGCAGAGTTACTTCCACGCCGCTTCGCGGCTCGGTTCGTAAATTCGGCTCTCGGGAATAATAACTGTCAGTATTGACTCGTTGTATAAACTACTATTATGACAATCATGAAATGACTGTAGTTTAATTATATCCATTAAGATACAGATTTTTCATTAAGATATAAGTTTACATCCAATAGGAATGGGACATTCCAATATTCAATATGGCCATGACTACATATCTGCCAGATATAAAAATAATTAAATTTGACAGATCTCTGCAATTTACTAGTAAGTAGTTAAAATTTGTGCTTTCTGAAAATCTAAACAGTAAAAATGAGAGATAGTGACAATGAAATGTAAAATTTGACTCTACCAGAAATTATGGAACAAGCCTTAATATCCACGAACAATTTATTACCAGCTAAATCGGCAAAAATGTACGGAAAATTTTGCATAATATACTATTATAGGTTATATTACTCAACAGGTAAAATTATGCAACATATTAAATTTGACGCCAATTTAATTAATTCAATTAATGGCGATTGCCAAAACACTTCACCCATATTTACATTTACAGTTTATTAGTGATGCAATGTCGACCGCACAGTGGATACTGTGCGGTCGACATTGCATCGGTCTCTAGTTGACTTAAGTTTGTGCCTCTTCGCGTTCACCAAGGACTGTGAAAACTAACAGAGAAAACTGACAGAGAGATCCTCTCTCACGTGAACGCGAAGAGGCACAAACTTAAGTCAACTAGAGACCGATATTAATTCTATATCTTTTATCGAACATTCTAGTGAAAATTGCAGATCAATAGATTTGCTTTAATTTAAATGCTGTTCATGTTTTAGCTGGTCTAAGTTGCTCTACTACGTTGTCAAATACAACATCTTTAAAATTACAGACTATAATAAAGTAACCGTATTAATTCTCTTAAACTGATTAATTTTATTATCGACCTCATGCATGGTTATATCGGATTTACCGTAAACAGTATCGAATTTTTGAGATCTATTAATGTAATAAGCACTCAATTGATTTTTTATATCGACGACTGTAGCGCTCATTTCTAAAGTGTTTGATAATTAATTTAAAAAATGTAAACTTGTTTAAACGCGTTGATTTGTCTTCTAACGGAGAGTACACTTAATTTAATAATTTGTAGTGTGGTCGCTTTAAATTTAATATAAATCATTTTCACCGTGTTTTTAACTAGTGCTCGAGTGCTTTAGGGAGTTGCAGGTGTTCCTGAGTTCATTAATAATATAATACAATAGTTCTGTGCTTTGTTCTCTCTCTCTGATTAATTATAATAACAAGGTATTTAAAACTAAGTTTGCAATAATATTTTGTGTAAAGAATATCATCACACACAAGTTATGCATTCCATTCAAGTTTGAATAGTAGAATAAAACAAGTCTGAGGTATCACATGTTCGTGGATGTTACTCAATTCTTTTACTAATCTTGCACCGGCTGCCGTTGGGAAGACAGTTACAAATTTGACACTGATATTGAATCTATTATGTTGGCGTCTTCATGTTAACCCTATGACTGTTTTCCGTTCTGCTTGATTTTTAACTCCGTATAAGATTAAAATTAAAATTGGTAACGCACGAACTAGTTTTATAAATACGTTAAATGATTTGCATAATATCAATGATGTTGTTCTGGAACATTTATAATATTTAAATAATAAAAATAAAGTATAAGGACCATTTTCAGTATTACTGGTCTTGGCAGAAACTATACTAATAAACTACAAGATTGTCCAGAACTATCTAAGATTACATTGTCTGTGTCGTGAATTACTTGAAATTATTGAGTTATTTACTTTCAAAATGAATTAACTAATAAAAAATAAAGAAAATGTGAATTTAGAATTTTTTTCTTGCTACGAATAGATTATAGATTAAGTGCAAAATGTTATACAATATATTTTTAGTGTCGCTAGAGAGGCATAACTCTGACACAACTATAAACAATTAATATTGCTAGAATTTACATTTTAATCCTAGGCAATATTATATTTTGCGAAAATTGTTGTGGTTACATTTACTAAATATATTATGCACTGATATACATAAATATTTAAAAGTACCTTCTGGAATATTACATGTTAACAACTGCGAAATGATGATTTTTCGAAATATCCAAGATTTCACCGTGTAAATTGGTAAAGTTTGTATCTATATAGTGACTATAAAATGTTAATGTGAAATTATGAAAATTTATATAAAATGTATTTCTTTCGCGTGCCATATCCATTAGATCTTGACTGGAAGTTTACGTAAGAAAGGCAACTTTCACATCGTGTTATTTTGAAATTCTAAGGAATTTTTACCTTTGTTTTTTCTTATTCTCAAATATGAAAGTTGTTTTAATAATGGTACATACGAACAACACAGCAACACGAATAATAGACACTTATACATGTATACTAACCATATTTGTATTTATAATTGTGAATGCGTATTATGTGCTATGCTGCTATTATTTATGTGCAGGATTAAGTAATAGTATCATTTATTAACTATTTGCTAAATTTGAAGTTGATTCTTTTATATAATACGTTAAATAATACTAAATTAATTTGTTATTGTATAATAAAACAAATAAGACTTGATAGTTATAATTATTAGTATGCTGAATAATAATAATAATAATAATAACTATAACTTATATTTAAAGTGTTCAAAAAAGGCAACACTCCACACGGCTGATGACCAGTATACTCGTATACTCTACATCAAAATAGAATGGAAAAATAAGAAAAATATTAGAGAACAAAATACGAAAGAACAGGCATATACATAGAACAAAAATTACAAGTACAAATAAAAGGGATAAAGACGTTTCGATAAGAAAGGGAAATATAGAAGAAACAAAACCAGATCATCTACGAAAACAAAAACAGAGGTGCGGGCACCACACGACTTTCTTATACGCATCTGCAATCCGAAGTGTGTATACAAAAGTGGTTCCAAATTAAGTTCTAAATTTTTCTTAGTAAAATAAACTGTGTAATAATGTATTGTAGTTGGCAATCATGCAACACTAAGTCACGTGATGACGCGTTGCATGATATACAAAATGTCGAATAAAGATGTACACAAAGTACATTGTGGATTTTATTTTGTATTTATATTTATTTGGTATTAAATAACATATAAACCCCTGCGTTAAAGTGTTGCTTTTACAAATTTTGAAATTTTTTTTATATAGGAATTATCATAAATTCAGCTAAAGGTACTTTTATTCTCTTAATAAACCTCTATAGAATACATAATTTTAGAAATATTTGCAAAATAAAACTGACAGTAAGAGTAAAAGTGTTACCTCCGGTCAAAACTCTAAAAATTTTTATTAGCGAAAATTGTTCCAATTCGTGCTCTAAATACTTTTTCATTATGATAAATCTGTGTAGAATGCATAATTTGCGAGATATTTGCAGAAAACTGTTTTCGCTACGATAAAAAACCCACCTCAGGTAGGAATTTCGAAAAACTTTTTAAAGCAAGTAACCAAGAGGGCGTGCGCGCTACAGTGCGTATGTGCGTTCCACATTTTTTTATACAAAAGTTGTTCCTAATCAAGATTAAAATACTTCTATCTCCATAATAAATATTTTAGTAGCAGTGTTGCTTCCGGTCCGAAATTTGATTTTTTTCTAAGTAAAAGCTGTTTCAAATGCAAGTCTAAATACTTTTATACTCATAAATTTCTAGAATAATTTGTAAGATATTTCCAAAATGCTGGTATTCGATAAGAGTAAAAGTGTTACTTCTGGTTTGGTTGTTCTAGATCCACCTTTAAATACTTTTGTACATATACTAAATCTGTATAGATTGCTAATTTGCGAGATATTTGCAAAAACCTGTTATAAGATAAGTGTGGAAGTTCTACTTCCGGTCCGAATTTCGAATTTTTTCACACAAAAATTATTTTAAATCGAGCTTTAAATACTTTTATACTCTCAATATTTCTGTCGAGGAAACATGAGAGAACATTTTTGGAGACTGATAAAGTTTTCACGTTATTTTTGTGAGCAAATCTAAAAATAATTGACCCAGTTATACAAAGAAATGGTTACTACGCTCACCCAGAAAACGTGCACAGGAAGCACATAAAAGCGCTAGGTCTTCGCCGACTTCTGAAAGCAAGATTGGCACACAAGAATGGTATCAGAAAGTTTGTGGTCCGCAAGCTCAACTTTCATGCTGAAGATTCATTGATATGATTAAGTGGACGGATATAACTATCACAGAGCCCCCAATGTCAAAACACATAACCGATGACGACTAAAAAAGTATATAAGTGAAAAAAGAGAACCGAGTTGCCAGTTGCAATCTATAGATTTTCCTCATTTACTTTATCACACACAAGCGGTAGAAAGAGTTATATAGCTTGTGACACAATCAAAATTATGAGCAAAATGGGCAAAGGATGAAAAGCCGTGTTCAAAGAGACCCCCCCTCCCCCGTCGACCTCCCAAAAGATGGTATGAGAGCTGGACATCTGCTTCCCAAAAGGCTGAACGAGATTAAGAAGAGTAGATGAAACAAGACTAAGCCTTTAAGAAAAGAGAAAGAAGAAGAAAAAGAAGAAGAAGAAGTTACATAATCATCACTAAGTGTCTGAGGTCCTGAAGCAAAAGATGGGCTAAGCTAAAGCAAAAATTTAAAAGTAAAGCAGTGAATAAAATTATAATTTTAAGTTAAATTTGGATTTTCTGAAAAAAAACTAATTTTAAAGACTTTAGCGGCACCTCAAGATACAAATACAAATGTTTTGCTCTATACTTTCGTTCCACCCTAATGCTAAATGGCTAGTAAGTCTGGCAAACATGCAGTCTCTCATTCAAATCGTAACAGCTGCAGCATGAGGACAGACATTGTCTTGCAGCTATGTAGTATTATTTAACACCAGAGCTTGGTAAATGTATCTTCTTCCTATTTTTTTTTTAGTCACCAAGTATATGCCAGCCATATTAATTCACAATAACAATATGTTTACGTAATAATAAAAATAATAAAACTATTCTCGTCCATTTGATGTTTACATTTTCGCGCCAAGTCTCAAAAATAACCGCACAATAAAAACAAATCGAAGCGTTCCTTAATTTATAAAATAAACACTAATGGCAATAAAAATCCGCCGTATAACATCGAATAATCGACAATTCTCTCTCCCTAGTCGGACACCAGTCATTAACATCGTGGTTTACAACCCCCTTTAAAGGTGCATAACAAGGGTCGAGCGGAGTTGTCGCCGTAAAACAATCTTGGTTAATGGGGTGAGAGTGTCTAGTGTAGTGTAGGTAACCCAATATCAGCGCCAGATGGCTCCACAGTCGGCATCAGGTTTGTCCGATCAGATTATGGGGGGAATCGGTCCGGTCCAATGAGCCGAAGAGTCAGAATTCTACAAAGTCCGTGGCATACACGAACACACACACATGCTCCTTGGATAAGGTGAATATATATATATATATACTACAACCTGAACTTGGGGTACACGACTTGCACGGTCAAAGCTGGCCGATGTTGCTGTTCGTTCTCCATCTGTGGTCCGAGTCGGTGTAGTCAGGTGGTCCCTTGCGACCTCCTCGTCCCCGATGGTGTTGCATTTTTCATTGGACTCTCTTAAATTACACATAATAATAATGGGACCGCTGAAGCGCTAACCGATATTACCCTTGTAAGTATTTGGTTCGGATTTGTTCTTTTATCCGCGTTTAGTGAGTTTAGTAGTAATTTAATACTAAATTGAATTGATCTAAAGAGAGTGTGTCGCCATTGGTCAGATTTATTTTATACATAGTTTCATTAATAGTTCGTTAATATCTTAATTAATTGAGAAAGATAATATCTATATTATCATCAAAACGTTTTAATTTCTAAATTGTTTAAATTTATTGACAGTCTAAACGGAACTGAACCAGGAAAACCATAAAAAATCAAAATCGAAAATATATAACCGTATGAGGCAGCCGTAGACACGTGTTTCAGATTTTTTTTAAAATTTATTCAGAACTCGTGTGTTATTTGAACACATAAGTCGATATCTTAGCTACACAGAATGAAATAATAGACAGATGGAAGCAATACTTTGAAGAATTCACAGATAAAGACCACGAAGAAGAAACAGATCCCCAAGAGCAGAATGGAGTTGAAAACAAGCTACAGCCAATATCATTAGAAGAAATTCCACAGAACATGGGGAAATTAAAAATAGGGAAATCCCAGGACTCGATGATATATTTGAAATGATAAAGCACCAGGAAGAAAAGGCAAAAGAAGAAGTCCGTGTAATACAGCATGATATATCAAAACAAAAAGAGATACCCAAGGCTTGGAGCACAGATATAGTAATACTATTGAACAAGAAAGAAGAACAAATTATAAAGGCATCACTTTAAAAAAGCATACCTAGACTTAATTAATAGAAAACAGATTAAGACAAAAGCTAGAAACAACGATTGAAGAATCACAACATGGATTTGGGAAGAGGAAGGGAGGGGTTTGCAATATCTGATATTTATTTTTAGACAAAGGAAGAAAGAACAATTTTTTTTATAGATCTAAAGAAGGCTTTCCATAAAATAAGAAGAAATGACATGAAGCAGTTTGAGGAGAAGAGGAATAGACGCGAATATGATAGCAATTATAAAGGCTCTACGTATCTATACAGAAATAATACAAACAAAATAAGAACGCAAAATCTAGAATCTACGGAATTCTAAATAAAAATTGGACTCAACCTAAGCTAAGCTAATCTCTTTACTATTTTTCTCAGTAAAGCCATAAGAAAATGCAATGGAAGGTGCAAAGATACAGATAGCAACGGGCAAATGGAAGATGAAACACGTAATACTGCAAGAAATCTTTTGGCTGATGATATGGTCTTGATTACTGAAAAGGAAGACAAACAAAACCTATAATGTTATCAGAAAGAACAAAGCGTTGAAAATAAACACTGAAAAAAGTAAAACCATGTTAATGTCCCCATAGAAAAAAATTACGTGTGGCCACCACACGACTTCCTTATACGTATGAGTGCTTAAAATTATACAATTTGTATATTTGTATAGAATGCATAATTTACAACATATTTGCAAAAAATCGCTATTCGATATGAGTAAAAGTGTTACTTCAGATCCGAATTTTGAATTTCATTTTATACGAAAGGTACTGAAACTTATGTTTTAAATACTTTTGTACTCGTAATGTATGTGCCTAGAATGCATGGCTTGCGAGATATTCGCAAAAATTGATTTTTGATAAAAGTAAAAGACCTACTTCCGGTAGGAATTTCAAATAACTGTTTTAGTAAAATTTTTCTCAGAGCCGTTTGACCGCTATCGTGGTCACACATACACTAACAGCCAAATAGACACACACAGAGAGACATTTTTTAACCACTTTTTCAGTATCAGGAGATTTAAAAACGTGGACATCTGCAAAAATTTTCATCAAAGTAAAATACGTAAATACAGTCATAGAAGACGAACATTTTTGTCATCACAATACTTCGTTATACTACAAAAGAATGTAAGTAGGCTGCTTCTAAGTAGAAGCAGAGACGACGACGCAGTTTTAACCCAGAAACCAAATAGATATCAACGTGGAATCCTACAACTTAGATTTAAAAATAAATAAATTTAATAATTTCTTCTGCTAAATCAGAACCAGCGGATTCTGTTTAAATGTTTCGCGATTTTCAGTCCTCTCAATTCTCTTCACTAAAAAGACGTGTGTAATATCTAGATGCATACATGTAGTGTATATTCCCGTTGGTAATATACATCGACATTTTTGTAGAGTTTATATGCATTGTAAAAATACACAACTTTCTATAGAAAAAACTTATTCCATACAAAAGAAGAATTTTCTAATAATTCATTCTGTTTTATGACCGAACTATTATATAGATTCGTGACGCGAATGGGGAATTGGGATTTCTCGTCTGTCATTTTCTTTTCTCCGCTCTATTTCTTTTTTCGCCGTCGAAGATTGGAAAATGGAAAAGGAATAGAGAGAGTTATGGATTTATAGCCCTTCAAGTTTGGACGAACTTTTCTCTTATAAAAAAAAAATAACAACAAAGTGTATAAATACAATGTATACAAATATATATTGTATGTTTCCAGAATAATACGATCTTTTTTTTGTACGAATAAAGACTCTTTTAGTTTTATACTGCTTGGGCACTGCGGTGTGGGATCCAAATTGATTGACATGAGCTTATTTTATTTTCCGCAGGCCTGAAAATATTATCTACTTCCACTTTTTCAATGTGAAGTTATCATTTTAAAGAAATCACTAAATTTGTTGTATTTTTTTTTTGTGCTCGACGTTCCTTATCATATTTACTATTATCCATATCATCGTCACGGATGTCTTTCGAATAAGAGAAAAATCAATATATTCCGTAAAATTTCAGTAATGCTAGAAAACAAATACTGGCAGTCTTTGTAGCGCCACCGTCTGTGAATTAATGGTAAAAATTTCAGACGCCTATTTGTCATTGTTTTTCTATAAGATTTACTTATACGTAGTATAAGGAAGTATTGTGATGATGAAAATTTTCGGCCTCGAGATATTTGCGGATGTCCACGTTTTGAGGTCCCCTGATACCAAAAAAGTAGTTTTTAAAAAATGTCTCTCTCTCTCTCTCTGTGTGTGTGTGTGTCTGTGTGTGTGTGTCTGCCTGTGACGACTATAGCGGTCAAACCGCTACAGATATCAATTCAAAATTTTGTATTTACGAATATAATCTCCCTCTTGAGAAATGATTAGATTTTGAGCAAAATCGGCAGACCGGAAGTAGAAGTTTACTTCGGTGAAGAAATCGAGTTTTGTAAATATTTCGTCAATTACTAAGTGTAAACAAATTCATAAGGAATTCAAATGTACTCCTAAGTAAATTTGAGAAAAATTGTATTGATAAAGTTTTTCGAAATTCCTACCGGAAGTAGGTCTTTTACTCTTATCGAAAATCAGTTTTTTGCGAATATCTCGCAAGTCATGCTTTCTAGGCAGGTACATATAAAAGTATTTAGAACATAATTTTAAATATCTTTTGTATAAAAAAAATTTCAAAATTCGGACCAGAAGTAACACTTTTACTCTTACAGAATAACGATTTTTTGCAAATATATCGTAAATTATGCATTCTATATATATTTATGAAGAGTACAAAAGTATTTAGAGTTCGATTTGCATAAATGAAATTTCAAAATTCGGACCGGAAGTAACACTTTCATACGTATAAGAAAGTCGTGTGGTGGCCACACCTCATTTTTTATTATTTCTTTCTACATCTATTTATCATTACAGTTGTACAATATAATGAAAAACCATGTTTGAATTTGAATTTCTGTTTGATATAAAAATAAATTGTACTATTGTAATGGGTGAAAATAAATTAAAAAGAGAGTATTCTTGTCTTGCAAACAAATTGAATGTCTTAATTTTCATCCGACTTTAAGATGTGCATTAAAGCGAGGTGAAAATGAACACATTTAATTTGTTCGCATCCGAAAACAATAATTACATATTTCAAAATATGAATAGGTATATGAAAGTAATACGTGACTAAGCCCGCAAGAGGGCAGTTCCGTAAGTACTCAATTTTTATACATTATTTTTCCCATTTTATCCATGGTACAAGGAAACAAGGTATGCTCTTCCCAAAACCAAAATTCGTCCACGCCGCGCAGGTCGAATGCGCGTCATAGTTGATAGAGGCGCCATTTGTGTTTATGTTTGTGTTTACGTTATACATGGGCGAGATAGGGAATACGGTTCTGTTTCACTTAGATTAGACCGACTCGTGTTTTGTCGGCTCTCGGGCACCGTATACCTACCGGTTTCCTCGAGAGGCGACAAAACACGAGTTGGTTGGTGTAGTCTGAATGAAACTGGAAGTACATCAGGAAATCCGGCAGGGCTCTATTCTGGACAAGGTCGTATCCAAAGGGGGCAGAGGGGGGCACTTGCCCTTCCCTCTGAAAGTCTGAAAAAACAGAAATAAAAACGAATATCCTTAATCATACATTCACGGGCGAACCTAACCTTTTTTGTAAATTCGTAATTTCTACTTGAAAATAAAGTACTTGTATGCGACGATATAATATGTATTTACATCGACTCCTAATATGTCAAGACCTTTCCCCTGAGGCCCGATTCTTGAACTTAAGAGAAGTGGACGTTCTATTGAGAGAAGTGATACATCACATTCCCATCCCTCGTTCTCCTAACTTCAAGAATAGCTAATTTTAAGTAGGGATGTGTGTCGATCGTGTAGGAAATATCAGTGCAATGTTGCCAGGTTGAAAATGAAGGCAGCTTAGGACAATTGTTGTATAGAACAGTGTACATTAGGTAATATGTAATACGAAAACAATTTCTTTTAAATAGTTTGTGTAATGTTGAAAGAGTTTATAGATTACATTATAATCAGTTGGATTTTCGTAAAGTGTTAGGCTAAACATCGAAATCTAAACTATTATTAATTTTTCTACATATCATACATGTTTAATATTTATCAATATAATTCACACTAAAGTATCAACGCATTGTGGAATACTGGTTTAAATTTGCATTTGCATCCCGTGAGCGGTTGGAAAACAAGACAATTTTGTGTTAGTAAATTTAAAATATTATAATAATGTTACGTTTCAGTACAGCGAATATGTTTCTATATTTGTCATTTTATGTTAATAGCAGACGTTCGGGATAGTTGTTCAGCATATTCAGAAATAATGTCAATGATAAATCTTGTTGTTTCTTTGTTTAAACGAAATAATTTTCTAAATTGTATATCAGATAAATTAAACGCATTTTCTCGCATATAAAAACGACGCCAAGGACGTTGATAGAGTTTCTCTGCTTCCGCAACATCGATTAGTACTTGATTCACTATAAAAATCTCTTCTTCATCCATGTTATTCCAAACATGTATAATGCTGTGATATGCACGTATACTACCTATTCTACTGTACTACCTATGACTATCTATACCATAACCTATACCACTCTTCTATACGCATTCATCGCTGTCACATGTACAACATAATTTAAGTTGATATGCGCATGCTTCTCTTAACTTTTAATATGTTCGCTTGACTTGAACCGATAGATGTAAATTCTCACAACTCTTAAGAGAAGGGATCTATCTCTCAAGTTCAAGAATACGATTTTTAACATTTCAAGAGAATCCCCTCCATTGTTCTCTCGAAATCTCTGTTCTCTCGGCTCGAGAATCGGGCCCCTGCTCAAAAACCTGGTTACGCCCTCGCTTCTTCATGTTTTTCGAGAATATTTTTTTTGTCTCTTTCTTATTTTTTTTCTGTACTTCTTCTTATATTATATAATATATCATGTGATCAATAATTAGACTATTCTTAATATTAATTTTGATATAAAAATGTTCCAATGGAGCTTTATAATTATCATAATTATACATATTTAAATTTCATGTTCAACATTAATTAGTATATTTTCGTAGTACAAGAGATTTAATGTAGGTAATCGATCCATTAATAGTCACTAGAGTGAGCCAATTTTTCTAGAATTCAATTTTTACTAGACATCTATATTGATGTATTGATGTAATATTTCTTTTTTTAGAAACCCCTCCCGAAAATATAATTTTTTTGAAATCACGAAATACTTCGTGTTTGAGTCATCTATATTTATTCAATATAAAATAAACAACCGATAAATTTTTATACAATAAACATTAAGTATGCAGCAAGAAAAAGGAACAAGCTAGATAGTCGAAGAGAAAAAGAAGGTAGGTATAATCCGTAAAAGAAATGATATCCCAAAGAAACGTAAAAACGTCGTGTTACACTTTAATATGGAGATCGTAAAATCGTTTACGATCGTTTTGTGCCCTTTCAGTTAAAATTGTTTATTTATTGTAACTTTTAATTAAAATCGTGCTATTATTGGAGGGATGAAGTTTTACGTTCCGTTTCTTTCATGTTTTACAGCTCAAGGGTATACATTATTGAGGAGGAAAGCTTGTGTTTGAATTAAATAGATCCATAATTGATATATCTTTTTATGGAATTAAATTATACAGTGCGCATATAAAGTCTGGAACCTCTTAAATAAAACTGAAACGTATGATTTAAAAAAATAGGTTATTAACTGTTAATGGTAGTACCTTGTATCATGTACAGTTTTGTGCAATAAATTGGCGTACACGTCTTATTGCTAATTTTGACATTATTTTGCCATTGTGAAAATGGCTTAAGTTAAGTTGACAAATGGAATTATAGCGTCAATTCAATTTGTCATACATGACAGGTATTCAAACAAAAGTCATATGTATTTACATAAGCGTATATTAAGTGTACGCCAATTTATTGCACAGAACTGTACATAGCATCTGTTCGGTTTTTTGACGAGCTTAAAAGTTATGTAAAAAATATTTATGATAACCTCTTGTGTTTTAAACTTATTTTTTTAATAAACCTTTCAATTTTCTAAATGATCTAGAATCAAAAATGTTCCATCTAACGTATAAAATATCCCATAAAAGATGAATTTACTTTTTTGTATAATGAAAAAGTTAGACTTGTAGACCCCTTCTATAAACTTTAAATATTACTGGCAAAAATTCTAATTAGTGTTCAACAATTTATTTTCTGACATTACGAAGGACACCAAGGAACTAAACGTGTCTACTCAATAACGTCAATAATTTTGCTTATTCGGGTCCATATTTTGAATTGTTCTTTATACAAAAATCATTGCAATTCCACTTCTAAATGTTTTTATACTTTTAGTAAATCTGTACAGATTGCATAATTATTTAGATGTTTTCCAAAAAGCTTCTAAGTGTTACTTTCGTTTCGAAATTTGAAATCGTTTTTTATACTAAAATATTTCCAAATTCAACTCTAAATAATATTGCACTTGTAATAAATCTATATAGAATGTATAATATAAAAGTGTTTGCAAAAGGCTGCTATTGGCTGCAGGAATGACTAGAGTATCTGGTACAATCATTTTAAAAATTCTTCATGATCATCTTGACATGACTAAGGTCAGAGGAAGATTGGTGCCGAGAATGCTTACGCGGCCGCAAAAATAACAGCACCTAGAATGTTTCCGTGCGTTTTTGGACCTTTGTAGTGAAGGCAGAGATGGTGTATTGAATCGAATTATTGGAGATGAAATATGGGTTCATCATTATGAATCCGAGTTCCAGCAAGACTCCATGCAGTGCAGAAAGAGAAAATTGTCGAAAAGCACCCTGTTCCTGCACGACAATGCTCCCTTCCACAAGAGTCGTGCTACGTTTACTGCCCTATATAAAAGAGGTTTCGCTATTTTGAACCACTCACCCAGACCTAGCTCCTGGAGATTTTTACCTCTTTCTAAATGAAAAAAGAGTTGCCCTCTCTTGTGTATCTGTCTATAAGGCATAGTTTTCAAAATATTCGCAAAAAACAGTTTTATATAATAGTGACAACACTACTTCAGGAATTGAGACAAACAGGTTTTCATAATTTTTTTCTCAAATTCGGCGCGCCGTACTTCATTACTTTCTTTGACTTACATAGAGTGCTCCTACAGTTCTGAAAAAAATCACGGCGATTCCTTGGGGTATTGAGAGAAATTTGATATATTTTTTTTCCTTAAATATCCACCAGAACGATAATAAACGTAATAAAACTAGAACATTGTTATCTCCAGTTCTAATCAAGATATTCGTATAAAGTTAGTCTCAAATTACTCGTTGAAGAGAAAGGAAGCAGAATCTACCATAATATTTACGATAATATGTCAATTGTCGGAGATATTTCATTTGTTTATAAGCAAATAATTTCGAACCTCCAAAAAAATGGCAATTTTTGAGAAAAAAAAATATTTTTTTCCATTTTCGGAAAGTACTCTCAATGAATTAAAACCATGATTTTTTTGAACCATGTGCGACAATATGCAAGGAATGGACAGCTAATTTAGGAATTTTGGCTTGTCGCTTATTAGCTCAACTATACAACACAGGTGAGTGAACTTTGCACTGTTCTCTGGGGGGCATTTTATATTGCCTGCACCATGAGGTTCAAAGCCATGCGTTGATTATTCATCGATTGAATGCAAAAAATAAAAAATAAAAATTGCCATGGTTTTATGCATTTTGCAGCTAAACAAATAATGATAATCGATCGTGCAATGGATTGTTTTTTAGAGAATGATGGGGCGAACAACTTTTGTACGGACAGTTTTCACATTTAACCTACAGGAAAAAAGTTTAACCGGAAAATGTCACTTTTCAATTGTTTAACAATTTCTCAGGGCCAAACCCGGACCTTAAACTTTTGCCATTTTTCAGGGTATGTTCGTGGGGGTCAAATGTACCTATAAAAAAATCGGCGACAAAACCATATTCCAGAATAGAACTTAATTTAATTCAACTGGACTATTGGTACAATTTTATATCATAGCGTAAGAAGGGCTTTAAAGAAGTTTGTTTTCGCGATGGCTCTACTTATTTAATAAAATAATTATATTTAGTCACTTCACCAACGCATACCAAAACATTTTAAACATTTTTATTTAATTATCAGTTTCGTCATATAAATATATAAAATCAGTATAAATCGTAATATTTTATATACACATTAATACTTTATAAATAAACCCATCTTGCGTGCACATGTTGGAGTATTTATTTTCTTGCTTCTGTGCATCTATTTATGGAACGATATCGGTGTTTATAATTCATGTAAATGAGAATACATCGATGTTCTGCCGATGCACAACATATAAAATGCATTGAAAGAACAACGGTGGCGTAACTGTAAGAAAAGAAGACGAAAC
Source organism: Amphimallon solstitiale (assembly GCA_963170755.1). Lineage (NCBI taxonomy): Eukaryota > Metazoa > Arthropoda > Insecta > Coleoptera > Scarabaeidae > Amphimallon > Amphimallon solstitiale. The sequence goes on from OY720680.1 coordinate 65,209,777, forward strand.
AGTGGACATTCAACAAACTCGTTTTTGAACTACATGTATTTATATAAAGAATAAAAGCCAATAAAAGAAGCCGGAAAAAAAGGAGAAACGATGAGAAAATGAAAACGAAAAAAAGAAGGACAACAAGACGGAATATAAAACTGGTTATAATAGCCGATTTTACCAGCGGAGACTTTCAGACAAGAACACAAGGAGAACGAAAACTGGATATTTCAATAAGGGTGAATATAAATATGGCTTTTTTTAATCGTGTTGTTGCGTTGTTTAGTTCGAGAACATGAGTCATACATAACCGTTGATTAAGAAAATCTATTTAAAAATTTTGATTTAAAATATCTGGTATATATTAATGAGTTAGCAAATTTTAGGTTCCATAAGTGGTACACCTGTTTGAATCCAATATTTTTGTTTAGTACATTTACTTTCTTATAGGTACTTATACCTACTTATTTCAATAAATGAGAGACGAAATTCTGAATATAACGGGTGAAATCAATTTTAGGCGGATCTAGGCAGGTTTATCAAAAAGATAAAAGTATTTCAAACTTATAAACTTGTAACACACATGGGTATAAGAAACTTGTGCGGTGCCTGCAGTTCATTTTTTATTATCACTTTAATTCAGATAGAAATTGTCCATTTCCTTCAACCCTCACTATACAGGGTGATTCTTAATATATGCGACAAACTTTAGGAGCTGATTCCTGGGGTTATTTTGATCATAAAAGTTCATAAGAACATATGTCCAAAACCGCTTAGTTCAGAAGTTATACAATGTTTAATAGAAAGTTAAAATAATAAATGGTTTTATTATAACTTAACAAAATAATTAGTAAAACAAAATTAACTTATAGTAACTGTTGAAATTGACCGCCCCCAACTGTACTACAAGCTGCTATCCTCCGTCGTATTGACTGGCGGGTCCGTTCGAAAATACCAGGGGTATTTCGAATTGTTTCAAAAGCTGCTATAATACGATTTCTTAGTTCATCGACATTTTCCATTGTATAACTTCTGAACTTCATTTTGTTTTACTGATTATTTTGTTAATTTATAATAAAACCATTTATTATTTTAACTTTCTATTAAACATTGTATAACTTTTGAACTAAGCGGTTTTGGACATATGTTCTTATGAACTTTTATGATCAAAATAACCCCAGGAATCAGCTCCTAAAGTTTGTCGCATTTCTTAAGAATCACCCTGTATAGAGTATGGAGATAAAGTAACGGGTATAGGCACTAACTTCATTAATATTAATTTTTTGAAAAAATCTCGAAGGGGCATAGAGATTTTAGGGGAATATTTTCATCGCATTTTCAGTCTCTTATGTCATTTGTTTTCATGTTATTACGTCCCCGACTTTTTTTAAATGACAAGCTATAATTTTTTTAATTGATTACTTTCAATTCCCTATCCAACGGTATAAAAATTTCAATGTGTTGCATTCTAAAAAAATTGGGGAAAAGAGTCTTGAATTTCAAATATTAAAAATGCATTATATTGGCAAAATAAATTTAGTTACCAGTGCATAAAACAAAAAAACATTAGTTACGGCTGTCAGAATAAAATAATTTGTCATGGAATGATAAGAAATTTCAGGAACATGTATTTGCAAAGAATCTTTAAAAAACTGTACTTCCAGCGACATTAAATGAAGATGCACAACTTGAAGTGCTACTAGAAATTGAAAACAGTCCAAATTCATCTACTAGAAGCATTGCTTTGGAACACAATGTAAGCCATACTTCAGGACTGAAACTTTTGAAACCTCAAAATTGTTTTCTCAGCATATTTTATTTTCGGATAAGGTAACATTTTATTTAAATAGAAGGGTTAATAGACAGAATTGTAGATAATGGCCTATGGAAAATCCCCATTGGATGCAGGAAATTCACAAACAATATCCTCAGAAAGTTAACGTATGGGCAAGAATTGTTGGTGACCGAATTCTAGGTTCATTCTTTTTGCCTAACAATTTGACTGGAGATAGATACTTGCAATTTCTACAGTTCGAATTGATGCCCTGCATTAGCTGCATTATTTCCTAATGCGAACAGTCCTGACCTACCAAATACTAGTATATGATTACAACATGATGGTGCTTCGTCTCATTACGCAATCAATTTGCGACGCTACTTGGATAAAGTTCACTCAGGCAGATGGATAGGAAGAAGTGGTCCGATGGAATGGCTGACTAGGTCTTTAGATCTAACGTCATTAAACTTCTATCAATGGGGGGATTTTAAAAGTAAAGTGTATAAAAATCGAACTAATAATTTAGAAGATCCCAAGCACAGAATTCGACATGAAACTGGATTAATATTACCTCGAACTATTCATGTAATTGTGTAAGAAATGAGTTTTATAATCGTCTTGGGTATTATCAGATGGTATGGGGTCATCACTTTTTAAAAGTGTTATTTCTGTGCTTATTTTTGCGAGTTCATGTTATTGCTAGAGTTTTTTTTCATCTGGTTAATCTATTTAGTTTTAAAGTAATTAATTATTAACTTTGAAGTAATTAATTATTAACTTTAGATTTTTCGATATTTTTATAATTTTATAATAAAAACGAATGCCATCAATCTTTCCATCATATTTAAGTTAATGAGTGAAATGATTTTTAATTTTTGAACTTTTAAGACTCCTTTACTCAATTTTTTTCATATGTTACAACAATGATCTAATAATATAGAACTACTAGATGTACTGTAGAGAGAGAAGGATTGATCTCTACATACAAAGGAGACAGATATACAAAACCGTTAGTTGTGGGCAAAACAAGGCGCCAATACATGGTTTTGTATATAAACTTTTTCAATTTTGTTGATTTATACATATTTATTTGTCTTTTTGGTAAGTTGGATTATGTATTTTATTAATAGATTTCTTCTAGTATTGATTTTATTTCATACACTACTGACTTTATATTTGTTTAAAGAAATGTGAGTATAAAGACTACTGTGCATTCATGATGATTATTAAAGTTGCTTTACTTTCCCCTTAATATAGCATATTTTTAACAACATAATGCTTTTAAACATTATAAGCCATTACAAGCTATAGCAACATATTTGAATTTTGCCCACATAGAACGGTCAATTTCGTTCATTCTTGTCAAACTTTCGACGCTCATATATTTTCCTTCTTTCTCCTATGGCGTGGGTCACTTCCTAATAAGCAAGACATAGCGTACAGTGGATCTAGTAGTATAATAGTATTAGATCATTGTGTTACAAATTATAAGTATTATATCGTTGGATAGGGAATTGAAAGTACTATCGAAATCAATTAAAAACAGGTTGCCATTTAAAAAAAAAGTCGGTGACGTCATATCGTGAAAAACAAATCTAGTAAGAAACTAAAAATGCGATGAAAATATTTCCCTTAGTTAATATCGCTATACTTATAGGTTTTTTTTCCAAAAATGAATATTGACGGAATTAATGACATTACCCGTTACTTTATTTTCACACTGTATAAATACGATAGCGATAAATTACTTCAGTATTCATAGAACATTATACCAAGTGATTAGAAATCGTTTTCACTAGTTTTAAAAGGCTTGATTATTACAATTAACATTTTGTAAGATAATATAATATCTAGTGTTGTTATGTCATTTGTTGGTAGTTTTCATATTTCGTCTAGGATAATAATACAAAAGCATCATCACAGATATGAATATTTTAATTCCTGGTTTCAAAACTACTACATATTGTAAAAACACATTTATTCCATACAAATACAGAAAATTCCATATAACAATACTAGATATTATAAAGAAAATTATAGATGTACATATCTATATTTATTTAAAAAATACACAAATTTTTATCAATGTGACAACATCAATATTGACCTCAGCAATAAAATGGTTTTTGTTTATACACTGATAAAAATAGACTGATGTAATCTTTTGAAAGTGGAGTAAAATTTTATAGCGTCCAATTAAGATAAGCATTTTATATTAACCTTGGTACACATAAATTTTCTATTCATTATGTTCTTTTTTTAATGGTGTAATTTTGAGGAGAGGTTTAAAATATGTATAATAATAATAGGTTTGTTCCTCTACTACTGCCGATAAAGTATCGTTATAAAATCGTTCCTGAATCGTGTCTGATTATTTAATGCGCAGTCTGCTTGTTGTATAATAGTCAGATATGTTCGGTTAAACTCCAAACTGTGTTAAAATGATTCACGTGTAGGGTTTGACTTCTATATGAACACGAACGAAAGACATGATAAGGGCTATACATGGGCGAGATAGGGGAAGTGAAATCGGATGCACTTCCCCTATCTCGCCCATGTATAATAAGGGCCCAGAACTTTAATTTTTATGTATACAAAAATTATTCAAAATCAAGTTCTAAATATCTTCATTCTCCTAATATGTATTTGTTTTAGGAAGTATAACTTGCGAGATATTCGCAAAAAAATTTTTTTTTCGATAAGAGTACCTACTTTCGGTAAGAATTTTGAAAAACTTTCTTAATAATTTTTTGCACAAGTTCACCTTTGAGTACATTTGAATTTTTTTAAAATTGTTTAAACCCCGGGTGTTAACGAGGTATTGGTAAAATTTGACTTTTTCCAATTAAAAAAAATAGGTACTACTTTTGGTATAGGGATTTTAATGAATATCTAACCAAATCTCAAGAGGGAGATTATACTCGTAAATATATAGTTTGGTACTGACAGCTTTAGCAGATTGGCAGCTAACGTACTGAGAGAGAGAGAGAGCTCTCCGTCTAATACACAGATATTTTTTAAAAATCATTTTTTCGGTATCAGATTATTTCAAAACGTGGACATATCTCCCTTAGTCGAGGCGCGCACCAAAGTGGTGTGGCGATGGCGTGGAAGTGGCGTGGTGACAACGTGGCATGTGGCAATTTTTAAACGAGTGAAATCAGATGCGACAGTCCGCATCGATATGGCGCTGTGGCAACTAATTGTACTAGTTAAAAATTTGCCACATGCCACGTTGTCACCACGCCACTTCCACGCCACGTACATACGTACCATTTCGGTGCGCGCCTCGACTTATACTACGTATAAGAACGTAAATGTGAAAATAATAAAACATTTTTGAACATTTACTTAATAAAAATTGTTCTGTTTTTTGTTGGCAGTATGTAGTGGTACTTACACATGTATAGGTTCATTCTTTAGAGAAAAAAAAGCTTGTAACTTTAAAATTATGCTTTGGACTACTCATTTAAATTCAATAACTACTTCATTTTCCTAATTCTCAGGTAATTAAGTTCTTCTTAATTTCATAAATATGTATGTTACTTCGGGTCTTAATTTACTAACGATCTCTCCCATACTAAATCCTTTCTGTTATTTATATCTTGTCAACATAAGATGTCATTCATATCTGTTTGATGATAAGTATAGTATATTTTATTTTATTTTTCTTCTACATTCAAATAAATGTTGTAGTTAAACGTTTTAATAATAATTGTAATCTATTTCTGTTCTAACTTTTCAGCAGAATATATAACAGAAGAATCTTGAAACTAATTCAGGGTCATTTCCTTGTATCAATCGGTGTAATATTTTACTATAATCAATGCATCCTACATTAATAATAATTATAATGGTACTTATCCAGTCATCTATACGGGACTGCTAAACTACGGCAAGGGTTTCAAATCGCTTTAAAAGAGGAGAGTTCAGCTGCGATTCAAGTTTCACAGGACACTTTTGAATTTACCAGCTAATAATATTAAGACCATACATGCGTTTCTTAATTATATTGAATACAGGGATCAGGAAAAAATATCTGTATTTCGTTACTATAACCTTCTGGTGACTTAAAGCGTTAAGACGCGTTAAGTTCAGTTGCACGTCATCGATGACGTTTACATGTTGTTATAACTGTATTAGAGAAACTAAAAAATTTACTTTGATAAATTATACTTGAGGGCATTTATTTCATTAGCTTAAATAGAAGATTTATAAATTTATCGTAATATACGCATTCATGGCAAATAAACACATAATTTCCGTTTCAATATTAAATTTCTTTATTACATATTTTTAATAGACTAATAGTTCAATTCGGTGTTGACAGATAAATCATATCTGTCAAAAAGACGTGCGTTGTGTATATTCTTCCTGTTAAATTTTTCATGTTTATTTTGCTTTGATATAAATGTTTAAAAACAGTGCTTCTTAGAAGTGTATTTATTATTTATTTGCGTCCATTGAATATAATGCCGAAAGGTTTCTGTTAACAGTCGAGGCTTTTTACAAACTTTTCTATTATCATGTGTTAAATTTAATGTGAATAGCGTAAGTATTGCTTATTTTAAATTATATTATGGATACGTAATGAAACATTTAAGGTTTTTCGACAATCTAAATCAATATAATAAATAAGTTGAGAAAGACTGAAGTCTTAGAGCATTTCAATTACTAAATATATTACGTTATAGTTATTGTATTGTGAATAATTTTTTTCTTTGGTTATATCAAATGTCACTGACAGAAATAAAAATAGACCCGGCAACATATACAAGGCGAGTCGTCATGGATCCAGTATGACGTGCAACTGAATGTAACGCGTTTCCACCATATATGTCTATGTTTTTCGATCAATGTATGCCTTTAAAAACATATTGGAATTATTTCGTCAAAATGTAAGGCGGTTATGTTTTAAATATTACAATTTTCTTACTTTCACTTGAGAGTGCTGTATCCCCATAGAGTATGATGTACATGTGCTTTCACAATTTAATCACATTATCCCTGTATATCATTATGCCATTTGATGGTTTAACTGCGAACCGTATGAAGCAGATTTAAAATAGTTGTCTGACATTTATATATTCATATCTTGTATATTGTATAACGCAATTCAATAAAGATTATTATATAATCAAATAATATAAAGAAAAATATGGCAGAACGAAAGTTCTTTATACATATAAAAACCCTGAAAAAATGAAATATAAATTTAACTAACCAATTTGACTAAATAGTTTATAGTATCACCTGGTGTGAGTGTGCGATAAGCTAACGATAATATAAATGATATTCAGGTATAGTCTGGGACGTACATGCCCAGGGGTGTATTTTGTAATATTCGTGCAATCATTAATAAATATATATTAATTAAATACAAACTTATATCAATATCAGTTTTTAATATGTTAAAATGAATCCATTGTAAATGTACATACACATATAATGCGCCATAAAAAATGTCTATGTTTTAGGACACATAATGGTCAAATACATATTGATGATACAATTCTACAAGACTTTCCCTTTAATTCCCTCCTTATAATAACTTCATTTTTACATAAAAATGGCATAAACAATTTGAAATGACATCTAAGAAAAATATCACACTTTTTCACATACTTTGAACATACTCAACGTCAGTGCCCTCTCCATCACTTTCATTTAAATTAATTATATTTTACATTTTCTATTGTATTGTATGTTCAATGCAAGTTTTCCATGTTTCTGGAGTTATATTGGTAATCGCTTCTCGAATACGGTTTATAGCTATTTCGCTAAATTTTGGACGATTGTTAGTGCGACGAACATATGCTTTCAACTGACTCCAAATTAACTCGATCGGGTTAAATATGCAATAATACGGCGGCAAACGTAAGACAATGTGTCCTGCGGCCGTGGCCATATTATCTAATACAACGTATTCCTTTTCGAAAGTCTTTGTTTTAAAGACTTCTAATTGTCTTTTTGTGTAGCTATCTTCATAATAAATATCATTTTTTTCTAAAAACTCCAATATTTCAACCTCCGTGTGTTCGAATTTGGTAGTCTCTGCACTCGGCGTGAATGGTATGAAGCATTATTTATGACAATGAGACTTTTTTCGGGTAATGCTGGTAAGAGAGTTTTCTGAAACCACTCCTCATATCGTCGTGATAGTCAAGATTACATTTTTTTGTTTTTTGCCGAAAGTAACACTTTGCCAACCCAACCGCTTTTAGAACCAGCATGTCAAATGATAATTCTTTGACCTTTCTAATGGGGTACATCTAATAAACATGACCGTGAATCATCAATCCAACCTTATTTTATGGTATCGTGAGTGTCATACCAAGTTTCGTCTATGTAACAAATAAACCGCCCTTCATCTCGCAATTTTTTCATGTGGATTAAATATTCTTGTCGTAATTTTTGTATCCTCGGTGACTGCATTATAACACGTCGTTTGTCTATTGTCCCAAATCGAAAACTTTTTTGCTTTAATGTTCACCATATTGCTGTTTCTAGAGGCGTCAAGCTCTTTAATGTGGCAACTTCACCCTGCTGATACATACTAAATATTGTTCGTCGAATGATATCAACGTCGCAGCTTGGTACTTTATTTCAAATACTTTCCGTAATACCATGCTTCACTATATTATAAACTGTGCTGTAACAGATATAAGTCAACTTCGACATTCTTTCTATAATGGCTATTTGTGTAACTTCTGCATTTTCTTTTTGTAAATTATTATACACATTTAACGCTATTTGCTTAGGTTGAACTACTAGACGAGTCTTTTAGCGCCACTATTTATATTGTCCGTTACCGAGTCACAGTTGCCGTTATATATTTCATAATGCTCAACCACCTTCCCTGTTTTCCATCCAAGGTCTTCACAATTTCTTATAATAAAATATATGGTTGCTTATTTTCCAATTTATATTTCGCTACTAACGAAAGTGTATGTGGACTGCATTACTTAAAAGTAAAAAATGTTAAATTGAAATGACGTTTTAATTATACAATGTCAAGTAATGACTATTAAATTTAATCCTCAGGACTAAAATAAACAGGCAAATCAAGTTCGCTTCCATAGACAAACTTTATGTAACACCACTCATGCTATTAAGGAAAGGAAGAGCTTAAACCCTAGATCTCTTTACGTTTCACTCAAGCCCTCACCGCATGGAGTGCCGTATTATACTTATATACCTATTCAGTCAAGTTAAAATAAGTTGAAAGGAACTATACAAATAAAATAGGCCATAAATCTACATTATTGTATGTTGATGTTCTAGTATACTTAAAAATTTAGTTATCTTAATGATAATACCACAAATATGGCACCTATAGCGTGGGGCTATATTTGTATAGGTGACACCAAAGGCGAATCACCCTTGTGGGAGCTACTGTTAGGCCACGCCGTTGGGTTAGCCTGAGCTCTGATGGACACTAATCCAGGTGCGTGAAGTTGGCACCACAACTTGCGGCGCAAATGTTCATTTTAGTGCCAAAAGTTTGCGCCTAATATGCGCCGTCGATATCTGAAGAAAAAACACCGGCGCATTAATTTGTTGCAAAGTTATAAACAAAAACAGTTTTTTGGTGCCAACTTCACGCCAGCACCACAACTTGCGGCGCAAATGTTCTTTTTAGTGCAAAAATGTTGCGCCCAATATGCGCCGTGGATATCTGAAGAAAAAACGCCGGCGCATTAATTTGTTACAAAGTTATAAACAAAAACATTTTTTGGTGCCAACTTCACGCGTGAAGTTAGCACCACAATTTGCGGCGCAAATGTTGTTTTTAGTGCCAAAAGTTTGCGCTTAATATGCGCCGTCGATATGTGAAGAAAAAACACCGGCGCATTAATTTGTTACAAAGTTATAAACAAAAATAGTTATTTATTATCAACTTCTTACCAGACCAAAATTTCCGGCGCAAACTTTCAATTTAGTGCAAGTCGTTAGCTCACAACATGCGCCGTCGATATCTGAAGAAAAAACACCGAAACACTTAATTGTTATAAAGTTATAAACAAATACAATTATATAGGTGCGTGAAGTTAGCACCACAACTTGCGGCGCAAATGTTCTTTTTAGTGCCAAAAGTTTGCGCTTAATATGCGCCGTCGATATGTGAAGAAAAAACACCGGCGCAGTAATTTGTTACAAAGTTATAAACAAAAATAGTTATTTATTATCAACTTCTTACCAGACCAAAATTTCCGGCGCAAACTTTCAATTTAGTGCAAGTCGTTAGCTCACAACATGCGCCGTCGATATCTGAAGAAAAAACACCGAAACACTTAATTGTTATAAAGTTATAAACAAATACAATTATATAGGTGCGTGAAGTTAGCACCACAACTTGCGGCGCAAATGTTCTTTTTAGTGCCAAAAGTTTGCGCTTAATATGCGCCGTCGATATGTGAAGAAAAAACACCGGCGCAGTAATTTGTTACAAAGTTATAAACAAAAATAGTTATTTATTATCAACTTCTTACCAGACCAAAATGTCCGGCGCAAACTTTCAATGTAGTGCAAGTCGTTAGCTCACAACATGCGCCGTCGATATCTGAAGAAAAAACACCGAAACACTTAATTGTTATAAAGTTATAAACAAATACAATTATATAGGTGCGTGAAGTTAGCACCACAACTTGCGGCGCAAATGTTCTTTTTAGTGCCAAAAGTTTGCGCTTAATATGCGCCGTCGATATGTGAAGAAAAAACACCGGCGCATTAATTTGTTACAAAGTTATAAACAAAAATAGTTATTTATTATCAACTTCTTACCAGACCAAAATTTCCGACGCAAACTTTCAATTTAGTGCAAGTCGTTAGCTCACAACATGCGCCGTCGATATCTGAAGAAAAAACACCGAAACACTTAATTGTTATAAAGTTATAAACAAATACAATTATATAGGTGCATGAAGTTAGCACCACAACTTGCGGCGCAAATGTTCCTTTTAGTGCCAAAAGTTTACGCTTAATATGCGCCGTCGATATGTGAAGAAAAAACACCGGCGCATTAATTTGTTACAAAGTTATAAACAAAAATAGTTATTTATTATCAACTTCTTACCAGACGAAGATTCTTGATAAGAAACAGATTGGCATTTCTACTCCATTTCTTATCTGTAATAGTTCTGCCGCTATTGCATTATTTGATGCATCGCACCTTAGTACAAATTCTTCCTTAAAGTCAGGTAAGTTTATTATTAAAGCCTTACAAAAATTTTCTTTTACATTTTCAAATGCCTTCAATGTTTCTTGAGACCATTTGAATTTTACTCCTTTCTTGATCATCCTAAATAACATGTAGGTCTGATCTGATATTTTTGGAATAAAATGTTTGTAGTAATTAATCATGCCTAAAAATCCTCTTAACATTTTTATGTTTTTGGGTCTTGGATATTTTCTTATAGCTTCTAACTTTTTCTCTTCTATAGTGATAGTTTTACCATCTATAATATAGCCTAAATAGCTTACACTCTTTTTATAAAATTCACATTTCTCAAGATTTATTTTTAAATCGTTTTCTGCTAGAGTATTTAATACTTTGTCCACAGATACCTTATGACTTTCTAAGTCTTTATTAAATATTAATATATCATCCACATAGTGAGAAACATATTCTTCATGCGGATCTAAAATTTGTTACATGGCTCTGACCAAGGCCGCTGTAGCCGTTGACAAACCAAATGGAACAACTTTGTGTGAATATACTAGTGAATTAAACATAAATGAACAATACTTTCTAGAATCTTTATGTAATGGCACCAGCCAAAAAGAACTTTTAAGATCAATTTTTGTGAACCACCTGGCATCGGTACACCTTGTTAATAAGGTATCTATACTCTGTGGGGCTTCAAAATTAGGAGCGGTTCTTGAGTTGAGACTCCTCGCGTCAAGACATAGACGCAGCTTGAAAGTTTGCGCCGGAAATTTTGGCCTGGTAAGAAGTTGACTATTTTTGTTTATAACTTTGTAACAAATTAATGCGCCGGTGTTTTTTCTTCACATATCGACGGCGCATATTAAGCGTAAACTTTTGGCACTAAAAGGAACATTTGCGCCGCAAGTTGTGGTGCTAACTTCACGCACCTATATAATTGTATTTGTTTATAACTTTATAACAATTAAGTGTTTCGGTGTTTTTTCTTCAGATATCGACGGCGCATGTTGTGAGCTAACGACTTGCACTAAATTGAAAGTTTGCGCCGGAAATTTTGGTCAGGTAAAAAGTTGATACTAATTAACTATTTTTGTTTATAACTTTGTAACAAATTAATGCGCCGGTGTTTTTTCTTCACATATCGACGGCGCATATTAAGCGCAAACTTTTGGCACTAAAAACAACATTTGCGCCGCAAGTTGTGGTGCTAACTTCACGCGTGAAGTTAGCACCAAAAAATGTTTTTGTTTATAACTTTGTAGCAAATTAATGCGCCGGTGTTTTTTCTTCAGATATCGACGGCGCATATTGGGCGCAACATGTTTGCACTAAAAAGAACATTTGCGCCGCAAGTTGTGGTGCTGGCGTGAAGTTGGCACCAAAAAACTGTTTTTGTTTATAACTTTGCAACAAATTAATGCGCCGGTGTTTTTTCTTCAGATATCGACGGCGCATATTAGGCGCAAACTTTTGGCACTAAAATGAACATTTGCGCCGCAAGTTGTGGTGCCAACTTCACGCACCTCACTAATCCACCTTAAATGCAATTAGATTAAATATTCATTCAAAACCCAAATAACTTTTACAATTTTAAACTCAGAAATGATCTCATAAAATATAAAAGGTTATGCATACTAAATTCTGATAGTTTTATGAATTCAAGCGTATTCTTTATTTACATTATATAGGTTAATTTACAATCCATTGCATAAAGTTCGAAATTTATTAATATTACATGAACACACACAGCATCAGTAGTAATAGGAGGAGGTGAAGAGGAGGATTAAAATTAACTTTTACGACAATATTTATTATACATGTGGGTTACTAAAATAATATTTAATTTAAAATTGATTTATTCCCTGATATTTTAGTCATGCTATAAATAATACAGCAGACGTCTCTCTCTTTCTCTACAATCGTAATTCATCTTTAAATTTGGGGCCTCCACAAATATAATTCTATATTTCGTATTTATCTTGGTGTTATTTATGCGTCTTGTACTCTTACTAGTGAGGGTTTCGTAAGGGAATCATTATGTCTTACGTTAAAGCTGAGTAAAAATAAATAGGACCTAAGATCTCAGTGTGTATACACACAAATGTGCTTCACCGCTCGAGTGGTTTTACGGCTTTAAATATTATTGTCAGAGAACAGGTATATTTTCTCTTGTCCTAGAACCCGTATAGACAGACAGCTAAAGGCCAACTCGAAGGCTGGCTGTATTGTGGAAAAATTACCTATTATCCCACATTTATAAGATGAAAATGGATAATATATAATTTGTATACCATCTACACAATTTATTGCTTTACCTTTGTTGAAAATTAAGTAGAACAGATGTTAAATTTAGAAAGTATTGCAGTACTATGTATATTGTTGTATATAGATAGTTAAGCAATAAAATGTTGGGAATGTTGATTATAATAATTATTAAATATATTTTAGTTTGGATCTTCCTTAGAAGAATTTCTTAATTCTCTAATAAAGCTGTTTTCGTACGTCTTTGTCTTTCTCATAAACTATGTAGCAAATTAAGAAATTAATATTTCTAGATTTTTTAAAATAATAATTTTCAGCTATAATTAAAAAAACTACTTGGATTTTTCAAACGCTTAAAAAATAGTAAGGTATGTTCTTGTATTCAGGCAATAAACAGGTGAAATAGACGAAAATAAATAAATAGCATTGAGATCATGTTTCAAAATAAGTTGAAAAATAATTAATGCTGTTCCTAAATGTCCTCATGCGGTCTTTCCGCTATAAAATTAAAGCTCCGCCGGCCGGCGGAATCTACGATTGTAGTAACGATAACAAAACGGTCGCTCAGAACACTTTAAAATAAAGTTTTTCTGTTCTGGTGCTATAAAGTTCACTTTACGACACCCGTTTTGGTTGCAGAAAGTATTACTTTATCGCACGCTAATTTTATTTTTTTGAAGTTGATAACAAAAAAAAATGGAACCAAATCATATTTAAATGTCAAAATATAAGTCTTTAATCTAACAAACATGTGTAAGAAGTTGTACAGAGAATAAAAAACACAGTTACGAACATTTTATTTACGCTAATTAACAATATAAGTGGGATGATAAGTTTTTTGATGCTTCTATTGAAATTTACTTCCCATGTTGAATAGTACAACTGTTATAAACGTTTACTATAACACTAGAAGATTCTTGTGCATTAATAGAGATTCCAGACAGATTTTGGGAACACACTATGTTTTGTGTACAATCCTGTTGATTCACGTTGACTGGCACATTACTGCCAATTGTATCAGAAGTCGATGGATAGTGAATGATTTTAGTGGATAGCTACACTAGACAGTATTTGAGCAACCTCAACTTTTTTCATGGTAGAATTATCAATGTAACCTTCGGCCACTGCTAAGGATTTCCATCCTCCATGGCGCTAAATTGTTATTAAGTCACCTCCACTATTAGCCAAGTATGTCACACTGGAACGTCTAAAGCAATGTCCAGTGAAGAGCTCAGGATTAGGTAAACTTAAGTGAGTAGCAATATTTTTTGGTACTTTTCCTATGGTATTAATATCAATTGGACTATTCACCCAAGATCCATTTCTATATTGCAGGGAGAAGCGTTTATGTGTAACATGGCTGGGACGAAGTGAATAATATTTTTTAACCAATTCAATCCATAATCTGTGTGTTATAATAAATTGTCTTGGAACATAAGTTTTAGTTTTTGGCACTGCAACCATTATGACATCATTTTTAAACTGTTGTAATAGTACGGTCTTTAAAATACAATAAAAATGACTAAAATGTCCCAATGTTGGGCACCATATGTAATAGTTACGTATTTATTTAAACATGAAATTAAAATGAATAAAATTGACTTATTGAACACTCCTCGTAAGTAGCTCAGAATAATAGTTCGGTTTTGCATAAGACTTAATTTCAAAGCGGTTCAGGTATCAAGACACTAAGGTTATTTTTCTAGACGTACTATTACTGCTTTTTTATAATCCAAATTTCTTATGTTAAGGTAGACAAATAATATGCAAAAGGATATTTAAATATTATGAATATATTGATTAAAACACAAACAACACAGATCAGGTTACAAACAAATGTTACAGAACGAAACACAATTCAAATAGTATGTCTCAATACAAATTACGCATCAGTTACAACATAGGCAAATATAATAGATCAATACAACAACGTTGCCTTACATAAATAATATATCGTGAATTTAACTAGATTTTAATTCCTTATTCACAAAAATTGCATGCATGATATAGGCCTTTAAATCAAATTACGTTGGGTACCTTTATGAAGATGCTATGATGATGGAAACGGTGTTTTCCAAGCAGCTTCCCCCAGGATAGAGTGAAATGCCGCCTTCTCTGTATCGTACTAGGGCACACACTTGTTTTTAATAAAACTTTTACCCCGCGTAGCACACTATTTGTTTTATTAAAAATATATATATATCCTTTCTCACTAGGCTTTTTCTTTTACTTTTTAATAATGCTTAGAATTACTATATTTCTATTAGCATTATTAGCCTGTGAGATCGTTCCCTGTAATTGGGGTGTGGTCCAGCCGTTATTCGACAAAAGGGACCTGTGAACCTACTTGTGCACGAGCTGGGGAACGTCTGCCTGCCTACTCCTTGCTTAAGGCAGGTCACACCGTACTCTTTTAGGGAATTCCCCGCGCCACTTATGTACTTTACTTCTATTCAAACTCTGTTCGTGGGAACATGCACCCGCAAAATATGTAGCGTTCAAGGTTGCCCACGTGTTGATTGCACACAAACCGTTTCTTGTTAACACCGCCTATACTCTTGGCTGACTTTGATAACATTGACGCCACTTGTGTTTCTTTCACACAGATACACCTACGCACTATTTCTCTCTTACATATACAGAATTTATATAGAAACATTTTAAAAAAGGAATATAATAATTTAATACAAATAAATGAATAATATATGTTTCCCGATCTGTGTTGATTAATTATATAAATTAATTTCATGATACCATTACCTTAATATAAATATCTTTGATGTTAATATATTTATATTTTATTGATGATATACAGGGCCTACCGTTACACTGTATATCATCTAAAGTCATGTTTGTTATTTCTTCACGACGACAAGCTCCATTATAGCCCATTATAAGTACAATCTAACAGAATATTAATATGACTATTATAACAAAATAATGTAGAAAATTAGTAAAATACAACTACAATGATGTTCTTATTACTTACTTTCATCGCTAAATATGTTTTATTATCAGCTTCTATTATAAACTGGTTAATATGATCTATTTCTAAAATCTTGGATTTCTTAGGCTCGTAGCCTTCAGATATTTTTTTTAAAAATGCAAGAAGCCTAGAAAATTTTGAGATATCTATACTTTTATAAATATTTAAACAACAACGTAACATTGAATATGTAGACCACAAGGACGATGCCTTTTTTATCTTTCTTTCTTTGTCAAATAAGCAATTACTACATTTTCCGTAATATTCACAATATTATTTTCTTTACACTTTACACCAAATTAAAAAGAGCTGGTATTGCTTTTCATAAATATGCCGGGACTTTGTTGACAAAAGATTTTCTAAATTGTCTTCTGCTATTTTGCGAATCTCTGGAGGCGTGCAGTTATTTATTTCTTCCATTTTGTTGATAATTTGAAATAATTTATTGCATAAATCAGACTAAATTTTAAACAAAATGACAAGCCCGCCGATATTCAAATATTTAAATTGTTTTACTTAAAAATCAGAGTAACCAACTTCAAAAAAACAAAATTTTAATTCGAACAATCATTTTAATCTTTTTTGAACTTTCAATAACCGAAATAGAAAAAATAGTATAAAATACACGTTTCATAAGACATTTTTGCGCACTTGTTCTTTAGAAAACTCGCATAGCGGCTCGTTTTCTAAACTTGAACGCGTGCGCAAAAATCATGTCTTATGAAACTTGTATCTTAATATACTATTTATTTACAATAGCTGGGATTTCAATTGTTTATTTTATATTACATTTGTCAATAATTTCATTTATTTATTAAGATATACCTGTGGCAGATTTGTGCTTCCATCTATTATTACATTTATTCTAATTGCCTCTGCCCAAAGAACTATATTTTTTCTGTAGAAATCCCAAATACAACATTTAAGACAGATCCAAAGAGTTTTCGAACAATTTTTCCGCCATATTGGATGCGCCATTTTGTTTTCTGAATTATTGACTTCGGATTTGTGATCAGCGAAAAAACATATATACTAAATTTCACCTTCTTACAGAAGATATGACTCATCTAAATGATTGAGGCATATTAGGGCACCAGATGATTTATTACGATACTGTTACCAGATTCAAATTGTATAACAAACAATCGAATATAATTAATAATTCAGATCATATAATATATTGAAAAAGTTCCTCCAAAAATACAATACTCAGGTGTCTTGTCTTTCTTGCAATACGTCATATTATTTTTAGGAAAATTATTCATTTTCTGACTTTTCTCTAAATATTTAGGATATTTCCAAGGCAATAAACGTTTAATGACAAACAAGCTACCTAAGAATCACCCGACTTTGAACTACAAAAAGAGTTAAATGGAAAGATGATAAATAAATACATCACCACCATAATTTACTATTCCATGTGTTTCTAGGAATTAACCATACAGGAAAGTATCATCATAAAAACTCTAAAGATTTCCGAAACATTTTAACCCTACTCTGCAATATAACATAAAGTTAGAAAGATTTCATAACTATTACAATATGCACAAAATTCGCTTATTTAAAAGGAATGCCTCTTAGCTGCATGTTACAACACAGAATTCAAATAAAATGCAATAAAAGGCAGTAAGGGTTTATTACAAAATCCTTGCCGTAATAAAATTTAATAGGGACTATCGTAAAGTTTTATTTGAAACGTGACAAACAAAAGTACAGATGTTTTGAAATGTATGGCAGGATCTTCGCCTACTAATATTGTCATTTAATGACCTTCTTAGACACCCTAAGAATGCTAAAATGTTACCTGTTTAAAACAAATGCACAAATGTGGCCCGTACCAATTTATTCACAATTTCCTTAAATAAACTATTCATATTTTTATATTTAATTGTTATATACATTTATACGTTCCTGACAAGTTTTTTGTTTTGGTAATATCAAAACTTATTTAAATGTTGTGATATTAGCAATGTAAAAGAAATTAAACACATTTATTTATATACGGTATGGTGTTATCTATAGCCAGCGATTTAAGATGGAAATGAATTACAGTGTATCTAGAAGTAGAGTAGACAGATTTACATTTATTTCAGAACTGGGAAAGATTACAAAATGAATTACGAATGACAATGTTATAAGAACGACTTACTAATTTGTCAATAATGTGCATAGAAAGTTGATATCCTTCAATAACTGGGCTTTGAGGATATAAATGAAGATTTTGTATTTCCGAACATTAACATAAACGTAAGTCCAATTTTTGAAACAGTAACCACATCCCTTGTATTATTATAAAAGCTAACCATAACCAATAAAGTCGTTAAAAGAAGTACGTAAAATCATTTAAAAGTCTCATTCATATTTTTTCCTTTCTAAAGGGGCCCACCAAACTCAGTGTGCCCTGTGGGGGGAGGGGGCGTATAGCCCAAAAGAGTCCAGAAAACAATTAACTGAATTTTGGATATATCACAAGAATTTTCAACAATAGCTGGAAGATTAATTTTTATAAAAAAAAACATAAATTAAAAAATAAAAATCAAATTTGGGTTAAATAAAGATTATCTTAAACAAGTATTGTAAACACTATCTAGTGTAACATTAAATTAGGAATGTTGCTTGAAGACTTTACACGAAGACGTAATGAAGCATTGTAAAATGCCACGTAGACATCTAGGACACCTGCTTCTGCAAGATATTTTTACGTAGCGATTTTGATATAATTTATATCCATTCACACATTCAATTCATTTCATTCATATATTTATTAATCCATTCAAAATTATTGTCCGAATTTTTTTGAAACATTTTGGCACACCTGCAATTCCTATGTAATTCAATTTAGGATTATGAAAGCAGGAATACTCTCAGATAAAACGGTATTTTTGCATAATTTACGTATTTTTAGCGCTTTTATCCTACACGTTTCCCAGAATTCTATTCCAAACAGAATTGAGATGGTTTAAATCATTTCGATAAAATCAGAATATGACTTTTCTTTTATATTTTTCATACAATAAATATTGTTTTAATAAGAAAAATATGCCAAGATTGAATTTTAAATTAAACACATGCCACGTTACCTAAAATCTTTGTTTTCGAAATACAAAGCAAAAAAAGTGAATAAAGCGAAAAAGATATATGACTTATTAATACAAAACAGATGTTTTTTGTGAAACAAAAATGTAAAATATCCTTGAGAACTGTGTTTCTCAACCTTTGTTTCGTAATAAAATGCCGTGTTAAATTTTTAATAGATTGGGAAAGTCCTGATAAAATTTCAAAATAAAAATATAAAAAACAAAATAAAAGTAAGACAAATTTCCTTTTTACGTTAATATGTCACCATAAATCTATAAGTCATAATTAATTTGTTTAATCATATTATATAACACTTAGTAAAAAATAAAAACATTCCAATATTGTCCGATTTGATTAGATTAATCGACAGATGTTTCAAATGATGCATGCATGCATTAAAACTGGTTTACATAAGATACCCAGTTTGAAATTAGAGTCTTTTTAAATAACGAAATCGTTGTCTAAAAAAACATTTCTTGAGATAGTATGAACAGAACATTTTAAAATTAACGAGTGATTTGCTAAAGTAGCATTTTCAGCTGGTGTGTCCGTTAATGAACGATTTGAATTTGTCAATTCAAGGAGACCAATCTTTTACTTTCTTAAAATTAAATTTTGACCTCGAGGTTTTTGCAGATGTCCACGTTTTGATGTTCCCTGATACTAAAAAAGTGGTTTTACAAATCTCTCTCTCTCTCTCTCTCACCCTCTCTCTCTCACCCTCACTCTCTCTCTGTTACCACGATAGCGGTCAAACCGCTATATATATCAATTCCAAATTTTGTATTTACGTGTACAATCTCCCTCTTGAGATCTGATTAGTTTTTCAGTAGTCGGTAGACCGGAAGTAGTGAAAAAATCTAATTTTGCCAATATTTCGTCAACTACTAAGTTTAAACAAATTTATAAAGAATTCATATATACTTAAAATTAAAATCGAGAATAATTTTATTTAAAAAGTTTTTCGAAATTCCTACCGGAAGTACCACTTTTACTCTTACCGAATAGCGATTTTTTGCAAATATGTCGTAAATTATGCATTCTATATATATTTATCAAGAGTACAAAAGTATTTAGATTTGGATTTGCAATATTTTTTGTATACATGAAAATTCAAAATTCGGACCGGAAGTAAAATTTTACTTTTAGGGAGTAGCACTTTTTTTCGAATATCTTGCAAAGTATGCATTACTTAGTGATTTATTAAGAGAATAGAAATATTTGTAATAGGATTTTGAATAATTTTTATATAAAAAAATTCTTAACATTTTATCATTTGAAACCTTGAAACTCTGATACGTATAAGAAAGTCGTATGATGGCCACACCTCATTATTTATTTTGTCATAAGGAAATATAAGAAAATTTAGATCGACGTAAAAGTATCTTTCGCGGAAGTTACTGCCAGTTGTATGGGATGCAAATTACTTTACCTTGTCTTAGAATAAGCAGGAGTTATTCGAATATGGCGCCAAAATGGCCCGTATTTTTAAACAGATTTTAGTGGTTCTCGCGCAGCCATATTTTATAACATAATCATGTCATGAACATATAAACATTCTTGTGTTGGTTTATTATATTTTACTGAACCAAAAATCGGCAATTTTTAGTATGTCCTGAATATTACTGATCAACCAGATTCAAGCAAACTGTTAGATTTACCACCCAAAGAGCGTCAACTGTGTTTTTTATTAGATATAATGAAGTTTCAACATGTATTTGCTCCTTTTTGATTATTAACTTATGTACCAAAAAAAACGAAACGCTCATACGTTGTATAAGAAAGTCGTGTGGTGGCCAAACATATTTTTTACAAATTTATATTATAAAATAACCAATGCGGTTTATGGTATCTTTTTCTGAAGCTGAATGTTTTGCTTGAGTTAACAACGGGTATTGTTTTTTACTTCTAAAAGAATCACGTAAATAAGCTAGGAAGCGAGAAGGCATTAGTATTTTTTTCAGAACTTGTTATAAATTTGTTTTATTTTCTCTTTAGAAGAAAAAATAAAAACAGCATAGGATTTTAAATCATAAAGATCTGCCAAAGAACGTTGCAATTAAGATTTCTTATCTTTAAATAAGAAATGTTATTAATTAACACATAATTTTATTTTCACAAAACTACATATTCCTTCTAATGGATGTCATTTGCATTTTATTATTCACATTAATGACATAACTCCATTTCCATTTAAATCGAATGTATTCCAAAATATTCATTTCAGCATTAACTCCTGAGTGTTTTCTTCTTTTTATTTGGATGGCCCGGTATACATAAAATAACAGGTGCAGCCAAGCAACTGTTTCGTAACCTGGTCCTGAACTAGATGTTGCTAACATATTGTCTGTCTACCTGGCTTCACAATAAACAGAGAGTTCGCCGCACAAGTAAACGTGTAAAAGGAAGACAGTTAGATATCTTCAATAGATCCACTATCTTTTAGGACCGAATATGTAGACAGACACAAAGGGAAATAAAACTACTCTGTCATGTTTAGGAACTCAAAATGTGGTTCCATGTAATAATTATTAAAGATGTGCTATGAAAGAATAATAGAAAAAAATAATGAACCTTAATTAAATTTCCCATATATTTTATTATTTATTAAAGAATAAGAATACTTTTATAATACAATAAATTGTATGACTTTCATTAATTACTATATCTTAAAATATACTGTAGTACATTATTATTATTATTATTATTATTATTATTATTATTATTATTATTATTATTATTATTATTTGTATTTAACAAAAAGCAACAATTTTTTCATCCGTTTACCTAACACTATTCGCAAACAATTTGTTTTTTGTTGGCAAATATTCATAGTATTTTAATAAATAACATGTTAGACTTGTACAGCGACTTAATAAAATTGAAAATAATTGATAATGGAGTAAATTTAGGATGTGGAAAATTCTATAAAGTCGTAAGAATGCTCTCTAGGCAAAATTCAAAATCTCCTATATATGCGAATTAAGACAATCGGTTCAGTCTATGGAAAATCGATATGTTGGATATTTTTGGTATTAACATTATTGCGAAGAATGTTAAAAGTTGTTATAAGCTAATTCTTAATTAATGTGTAAAATATGCAGTCGTTAGTAGCGTTACACACAAAATTACTATTCTCACTATTGCTACATTCATTAAATAAATTCATTAAATAAATTACATTTTTGGGGGTAAGGGTTGATTGCAAATGCAGTTAGACTGAACATACAGGGGTATTATTTAAATGGCTGGCTTCATTGTGCTACTTATTTAATAGATTGATGGGAGAGTTAGATTCCTCTTTAATTAAAATGTTTTATTTCTCGACTTTCCATTCACTTATTTCTTACTGTACGATTGCTTGGCGAGTTTCTTTTTGAATGAGTATACCTCAATCACTCCTCCATGTAATCAAACTGTAATTTTAGTTAATTCATATGTATAACCGTTACGGTGTTTTTTATGTATAAATTGTACAGTGACTTATCCCATACCGAAAGGCCACCGAGACAAAACGTGTTGTTATTAGTATTATTATTAGGGCGCGGACACGAACGGTTGATGACGCATCGCCCATGGGCGCACTATTGAAATGTTGTATTTTTAAAGAGGTTTTAATTTTATTTATATAATTGGATAACAAGTGGCTGGTGATCTATAAAATACAAAATATCTTATTATTTGTTCATTTTCTCTTCTGTAAGACTTGTTCTCTTTGAATTAAGTACAGACTTGTAGACAGAAAACGTCCTTTCTACATCGCGACTAGTTATAGGTGCGCACTGGAAATATTCTTTTATTTCAGCATATCTAGTATACACAATTGCCGCAATGTTATTAAATCTGGATTTCTATTAGAAACTGCGTCTAACTTTTGCCGAAGGCCACATTCGAAGTCACTTGGAATAGTTTTGAAATTATTAATAGTCCACATCTAATGTGGTTAATCCATCTTTTAATTTGAGATTTCGATTTTCAAAATATGTGATTACTTTAGGCAAATTTCCAAAGTGTTCCTGAAGGAATAACAACTGATTCTTTAAATTTGGGATTTGTGTTAGTTTCTTGCACTCAGAAATACTTCGAGCATTGTCATTTAAACATGTAACGAAATTTTGTAAACTATCGAAATTCTCTGGATAAAAACTATTTCTGTGGATGTTTTAGCAAAACTAAGTGACGAACGTGCGATATTTTGGCATTCTGTAACGATATTTTACAGACTTTGTAATAAATTTCGGAATCACTGACAATTCATTTTCATATCAGAAAAAGTAACATAAACAACGTTCTAGATCTAAATAAATGATAACTAAAAATGTACGCGTATGTTATTCAAACTAAACGAAATCCAGTGCACACTTTAATTGGGAGAAGTCGATTCAATAAACCGGTATTAAACAGACTATTACAAAAATTACGAAATACGTAATTAACAGTCAAAACAATGAAAAAACGAAACTAACGTAAGTATGAATGAAAATTTTATTTCTCTTGCGAAATATAAGGTAAATATAATAAATTTTAAAAACCCCTCACGCTCCTATCTACGCCGATGAAAAAAGGATTTTACTCATAAATTCCTTATTTTATGGACATTTTTTGCTCTCATTCTCGGGCACTTCTCGGGCGTAAACAGATGTTGCAGTTCACCATATGAATTAGTGCTACTCAGTAAGCGTGTGTTGTTTACATAATTTCTTTGCGCCGTTGTAACTTCGTCGTAGTTTAAACCGGTCATGTCCGCGCCCTAATTATTATTGTTTGTGTTATGGACATGTTATATGTACATATATTTATAACATTGACTTGTTCAATATCATTTGGGGTCGCAAGAATTAATAAAATATTATTATTATATAGAATTAGGTAATCCTCAATGGATTTCACATGTAAGTACTAACCAAGACGAAATCACATAATATATAAAATCATCTGTGAGAAATATAGAAGTTCTCCTCCTAACACGAAATTTAATTAAAAACTTTCAACATGAAAACGTTCTCCGAGAACCGAAGTGGACGAAGAAAAAGGAAACAAAAAGGAAAGACTGGCGCAAAAAAAGTAAAAGAAACTACAATTTTTCTTTATAAAAATAATTAATAACCCAAACTTTTTTTCTCCTCTTTTATGACTAAAAACGTTCGTGTATATCTGGTCTCTCCCGACTGCTTCGTGTCCTTTTCCAGCTCGCTCGGTCGGCATCTTTCCGTCGCTCTTTTTCGTCGGCAAATTGGTCGAGTTTACCCAAAGTTTAGATTGATGTTATGAGTAAAGTTTCTGAGCAAGACTTTTTAACTATTTGGCAATTTACATTAAGTGCTTTTTGGGGGACCGAGAGGCGAAGGGAAGCGGTTTCTCCTCGCCCTTCCTTTGATGGACTCGGATGCGGTTAATAAGTTAAAGCGAGAGAGGACCTGAATATGTTGTGCACATTAGACTTTGCAAAGTAATTGTGTTTGAGTGAAATTCAGTTTTCCCTAATATAAAATACCTCGGCGTTAGTTCGCTTTAGTAGAGCATAAACAATTTAAAATATTCATCAACACTATTTTTTCTGTAATATAACAAAAATTGTGATAAGGTTTAATTATATATTTAGTGTTTGATATCATTGGAAAAAGGCTCAAGTACTGAAAAGTGGTATTGTAAACTGAAACATTATGTATGATATAGTTGGTAGTACTGTAAATATAGTAAGGGGGAGTAAAATAAAGATGCCGTCTTGACAACTATTTTATTTTGGATTGAGTGTATAGACCCGATACTTTTAGACAAGAAATTGTTCTTGATATGTTAGTTCTAAGAATTCCTAATAACAGAAAACTATATATAAGAGTTTAAGTGTATGTACGTAGTTATTATATGTCAATCTGAAGAAGCTACAGTGTAGCGAAACAGCTGTCGTTGTTATTAAATATTAAATACAGTGTAAATCATAAACATTTGTTTGTTTTATTTCACAAACTATTGAATCGTTTTATTAAAGTGTAACTGGCCGCTTTTGTGGTAGTGTGGGTGGGAAAGAGTTTAGCAGCAAATAAAGAGACGCGTATAGATAGTAGTCAAATAACTGTCCAGGAAATAGTGCAAATAGTTATGTATGCTTTGAGCGAGCAATTTACAGATTGTCTAATTCGGAAATAGCTGCAATGGATACTGGAATTTGAAGGTCGTGTCGAAGAAGACGCGTCAACATGATTCCAGATGATAGAGATGATTAAGCATCTCATAGTGTGCCAATTTTGCCAATCATTAATACCAAGTTTGAGGGTGTTGCATTGTCATGGTTTATTCCAAACCAGAATATGTGTCTTTTACAATGCTGATCTTGAAGTTGAAGTTACTGCAGGGGTGCGTTCAGAAACAAAAAGATGTCCCAAAATTATGACGTCATTACCGTTCAGAAATGATTGGTGCGACACTCGGAGGGTTCCTTCTATCACCCACCTATTTGTGATGGTTAATAGCGGGCGATTCATGAGCATTTGGGTCGGGGTATTTAAAGCGCGGTTCTGAGTGTTTTTTAAGGCTATAATTTCACGTAATTTCATATCATATGGTCATATGTGTGTTTCATATGGTCATCAGTTTGTTTTTGGACAATTTTAATTTGATCCAAATTTTTTTCTCGATTATGATCCATTGTTCTAATTAGTTTTAATTTTCGAATTATTTCTTTGATAACTTTATTTCTTCATACATAACCTCTAACTCTGCAATGCTTAGCTTTGACCTTTGACTTTTGCCACAAACTAACTCGACTCACTCTACGGCGTTCAGAATTGTAAAGCGCTCCAAGTTTACCAAGTGGATGACGTCATAAAATATAACCCGACCATGCCAGTGTCCTATCCAACATTTCTGAACGCACCCCAGTGTTTCATTGTAGAGCAAATCGCATAGTATTAACGCGTAAATTTGGTAATAGAAAATGGAAATGAAATGAACCTTTCTTCAATTATTACCAGAACAAAGTTATGTTGTAATGTAATGAAAAACTTGTCAAGCAATAAACGACATTGTGCTAGGTCGAGCAGAATTTACTATTCAAATGTTGTCCCTGGATCCAGTGCTTCAAAAAATATTGTCCAGTGTGTTAATGGATGCAATGAGAAGGGCATTTCAAGAGTGATTGTTCGAAGAAGAAGACAAGCCAGCGTAAACCTAATAGTACAATTTTACTGATGAAGCAAAAAGCAAGAATTTCCCTTGTTTTTCGGGTGCCTATGAGTTTTAATTTTGGTAATAAAGAATTTAAATTGTTTGCTATTCTCGATAGTGGTAGCGGAATATCGTTGATAAAAGACAAATATGTTCGTAACAATAATATGTTTGTCTAATTAGTTTTAGGAGAATTTAAGGGACTATATGTTATTTCTAAGTGTTTGGTTAATGACCGACATGTCGCAATGTCCATGGATTTCAAGTAGCAAATAAGTACAGCAATTGAGAGTATTTACGAGCCGTCACGTATTAAACCGTGGACCAGGACTAATCCATCCACATCTACTAGTGCTTAATATTGTAAATTTATCGCGACCTGATCGGCTAATCAATTGTTATATGACATAGTTGGTAGTATTGTATAGTAAGAGAGAGTAAACTAGATATGGCGACTTGACAATTATTGTATCGTTTTATTAAAATATATCATTGTGTGTATATTCTATGTAGAGAAAAATGTAGTTTTTGACTGTACAAAATAGTTACAATAAGTAAACAATTAAACACTTTTATCTGTATCTCAAGTCTTGTTGTTGGATAATCTAATGTTTGTAATTCTCTGCAAAATATTGATACAATTACTATTGTTACCTATTGTTATCTGTAGTGTTATTATCACCGCTGCGATAGAATGTAACAAAGAAGAATACGAGTACTGACTGACTGGTTGAATTAACATACATAAATTGTTTTTCTATGATTATAGACAGATATCTTTGTTAATAGCCTTTAGCAAAGTATATGAACGAATATTAAATTCTTGATTAGTACATTTTTTGGGTAGTAATGACATTTTTCCATCTACTCAGTTTCGCTTTGTTTCGGGTAAATCTTTAAAAAAAATGCAAGCTTGACATCTTGACATCTTCAATTACATTTATAATAATCTACAACAGGAGTAGTCAACCTTTTTATACGGACCACCCACATTTGTATCTCTGTTAGTAGTAAAATTTCCCAACCGTTCCCCGATTCAACAGTAACGGTGATTCATAAAACAGGGAAGTAACATCATTTTATAAAATGAATAAAGCAGAGTTAAAGCAAGTCAAAGCATATAGTAATAATTACGTAGCCCTGGTAGAATAATTTTTTTTATAAAATAACTTACTGGGGCTAAATCTGTCTTTTTATTTGCATACATAGAAGCACGAAGTCTGATAAAATGACATTAAATTAATTAAATTATTAATGAGATCCCTGGGGGTGACGCTGCGAAACTAAATGCTTACAAAAATTGAACCAAAGGATATTTGGTTCAATTTTTTTAAGGAACAAACGAAGGAAAATTTAAGGCGGTCACTTTTATTTGGTCATAATATGATTACCAGCACTAAAGCCTGATTCCACAGGATATGAGAAAGGGAAAGCTATCGATAAACTAACTCACAATCATTTTTCTCATTATTGAATATAAGACATTTTTTTATATTTTGCCGCAGGTTTTTATATCCACCACTATCAAATTATTATTTACTTTCTTAATCATATCAAATTTCTAACAGTTCTTCTTGGAAAGTTATATCAGCCTCTCAGTACTTGCGGTAAAAAGATTTTTCATCCAGTCATACACTTTCAATTTCAAAATGTTTTCAAATCGTGTTTCCATGTCTAATTTAAGTTCAATGAGGTGGCTATATACTGAATCTGTCAATATCTTCTGGACTTAAAGAATCTTTTATAGATGCTGATTCAAGAAACTGATGCAATTTTCTCTTCAATAGATTATAACGAAGTTGTTCAAATTTGTCAATAAATAATGACGCAATACTTTGACAGCTTATAATGAGCTTTATTAGCTTATTAAAGCTACAAATTGACATCATTAAATCTCTTGAAAATATCTGCAAAATAAAAGGCATTATTCTTTACTGTTTTTAGGTATTGATACAGATTGGTCTCATTATTACTTTCAAAAAATTGTATGACACCCATGATGTCAAACAACCATGTATTCAACGAACCCGGACGACAATTATAATAAATAAATTAAGGTTCAAAAACACTAGAAGTTTAGGAATAAATTGGATACCAATGTAACCAAGGACATTTTCTAATTGTATAATAATATAATTCGCCTCAGTACGTTGTAATGGTAATAGGTTGAACTGGAAAAGTGTGGTATATTGCATCTCCTATTTCTGTTCGAGATAGTTTTCGACATCCAAATTTCCACTAGTACATATTTACCGTAAAAATAATATTTAAAGTGTACAATTCCAACGTGTATCGGGTGTACATATTTGTTGTATTTATTCCTTTTTTTTATTAAACACATAATATTTACTTATATAATTATGGCTTTCATACATCGTATATTTCAGTAGTTGTATATCTACTAACAGTAGTAAATAACATGTAAATAAGATAAGAATGTTGTTAATTAAGTAAATTAGCACAACATATTATATTATCTAGTTTGGCGTTTTTGTGGTTCATATAATGTAGTATCTGTTAATAGGCGATCACTGTGTAAAAGGTATAGTTAAATAAAAATGTTTTTTATTTTCCATTGATATGCGTGGCTAAACACTTTTTCGTTTATTTATTTATAATACACAAACCGCAACCGCAACCATTGGTTTAACGGTTTACCACACGTACTTACATTAGTTACATGTATATTTAGTTTGCAAAAAATCGCAAAAGCTTATAGAATATCAATAAATACATGAACAATGTTATATAGGTAACAATATTAGAAGTTTCATTGTAAATAAAACTTGTAAATATTACTTCTACATCTCACTTCTATACACAGAGAAAAACTGATTCTTTACATAAAAATATCCTTCTTTCAAATTATTTGCTTGGTTGAAAGTTTTGCCTTGTCAAAATAATTTTGTTAGACTTAGTTTGAACGTCGTACCTATTATATACAATTTCTTTCACATGCTTTGTTGACTGTAAAATAAATATTAGAAAATTTATTAAAGTATTGTAATGAAACAAGCCCACAGAGAAGCAGACGTCCGGGCGACAACAAAAGAAAGGCAAATATTCGGCACGACTGGTAAACATCGTAAAACAATAAATCATCCAATAAATATGTACTGCGAAGAGCCAGAATGTCTGTCGAATGTTCTACAAACATCGAGAGGAAGATGGAGTTTACGCGAATGCTTCCAGATGTTTCGTATGTGTATATAAGGCGGCTGGGTCACGGAGATGAGTCAATTCCGGAATAAGAAATTCCTTAAGTAATCGACGCGCGGAACAGACCAAAGTAGAAATAAATATAAGAAATAAATAAATACTTCTTTGAGTGGTAGTCGAAGAATAAAAAACATAAATATAGTGTAATAAAGACATAAATATTACCGTGTCATATAAATAGTAGTAGTAAATAAATACCTGTGTTAATTTAAATCGTAGTAGTTTCAAGACTGTTTTAAATAAATAAATTGCACGAGTTGTTTATTACGAACCCGAAAACGTTACAGTATGTATATATTTTTAAAATAACTAAAAAACACTTTTGCATCATATATAAACAACGGCTGTCTGTAATTAATTTACTGATCAGCCATTTGCATTTCGGTGAATTTTATGTTTCACAAATTATGCCCCTGCTTCAATTCACGTTATTTTCTACTTTGACATTATAATTATATAACCGCAGTTTAAAGCATTTTTTAGAAATATTTTGAAAACTAATTATATTAACTAATAATTTTAAAATTATATGAATTAAACATTACAGGTGAATGATGCTATTTCATCATAGTGACAATATTAGTCACGACTCTGGTGGTAGAACAAATGAAAGAAAACGTCTGGTCTGCAAGTTGCCGATTTATAACAATAATATGGACAATCAATTATAGACACCAATACATAATTTTTGTGGTTAAAAATTTCAAGTTTCTTGTGTATATTTCCTACATATGGATGACTGACTGTAGTGACTGTTTTTAAGCTGATGTCGAACAACACATTTCAATTTATCAATTGCACAATCGAATATGTTTTGTGCCAAAGATGTTCATATACATATATTGTTTTTATTATATTGTAGTTACATTGCTTTACAGTAATACTTTATATTTGACAACACTTTGAGATTTATAATCGAAGCCCCCTAATATATTAATTAAGTTGTTTCAGTAACATTTCTTTTACTAATTTTTAATAATTAAGTGATGTAATTACATAATTATACTTTTTCGACAATGTCACGTAAGTAGTTGATTTCTATGTTACCATATATTGAATTTAACAATTTGCATCTTTTTTTTGTATAAATACCT
The DNA here is from genome assembly GCA_963170755.1 of Amphimallon solstitiale. Classification (NCBI taxonomy): domain Eukaryota; kingdom Metazoa; phylum Arthropoda; class Insecta; order Coleoptera; family Scarabaeidae; genus Amphimallon; species Amphimallon solstitiale. The sequence goes on from OY720680.1 coordinate 65,240,508, forward strand.
AGTGGTCTGAAAAGATATAAAAAGTGTAAAACTTAGAAAAGATATTAGCATTATTAGTTCCGGTAATGTGTCTTATTTTATGTAGTGACTCATTGAGTTTAAGCGCAGCAATATGTCTAAATGCCAGCGCACAAAAAAGGATCAATAAAATATTCCTTGAATTAAAACTTTAATATTCAAAGTGAGACGGGAAATCTCGTTCAGCTGTCAGGTAAATATGCAAAGTAAAACACATTTACTACATCGTTATTATAACTTGAACAGAATCACAATGATACTTTGATTAAAATAAAAAATTAAGAAAGAATTATTTTCCAATTTAATATGAGTATGTAATTGAATTTACCGTTATTATTTATTATCACATGTAGGTGTATGGCAATTTTTATTTTATTTCATTACTTATTAAGTTATAGTTAATTTACATATAGTAATTAGGTATTCACAGTTTTGTGTAGGAGCGAAAAATATTAAATTACATACATTGGTGATTTATTAGCCAAGATTTCAATGTTAAAATATTTATGCAAGGTCGTTTCTTTCCTGTAGTTTCTTATATATTTACTTATGTAAACGTAGAATGATTATTGTATTATTTCCGCATTATGACGGATCTTAGTTAAATAAAACAAGTTACGATTGCTTAAATATCTTTTATCTTATTTTTAACCACTATGGAATATATTAGATCACAGTCGATGCGAGGCCACGTTTCGGCTAGAAACACGATATGTTTGTATGTATAATATTAATTTCCATTTAATTTCAAACATACGGAATCACTCATAAAAAATTTTATGATTAAACAATAGCATAGGATTGGAAAGTTTGTATAAATTAAATATTAATTTTAACATGACATTATCATCTCTTAATAATTATATATACACAACTAACCTTCAGTTATGTTATTTATCCCACCCCCTTATTACACCAACATTTATTCTCTCTTATAAAAATGTATGTGTATAAAAATGTAATGGTAAGGCGTGCAGGAAACTCAAAAGTGCTGATGTGATATTTCGCCCCCTTCTGAAATTAAATTAATTCAAATTTAGAAATCTACTTTAATTAAAGTAATTTACAACTCCTTCAAACCGAAACCCTCTTTTAAAGACTGGAGATATTTTAACAATTTTAAACCACTAGAAATATATTTTTTTAAATTATTTATTGTCATAACCACCTCAATCTCTGTTGTTGGACTTAAGAATAATGTGCTACAGTTTATAGAAGTATATGCTAAATTATGTCCCCCCGGATCGGATACTGATATATATTCAGCCAAACGGCTAAAGCTGTTGGTGGCAAATTTTATATTTAGCTGTATTAGCCTCAGTAGAATCGGTAGACCGGTAATAGTAGTTTTACAAATACCTTGTCAACTACTTAGTTTGGAGAAATCTGTAAAGAATACAAAAGTACTTAAAACTGAATTTGAGAACAATTTTTGGAAAAAAGTTTTTCTAAATTCCTACAGGAAGTAGGTCTTTTACTCTATCGAAAATCAGTTTTTATATATATCGCAGTCATGCTTTCTAGGCAAATAAATACATTATCACTATAAAATATAAGCTTGATTTTCAATACCTTTTGTCTAAAAAAAAATTCAAAATTCGGACCGGAAGTCTGTAACACTTTTAATCTTATCAAATAACGATTTTCTGTAAATGTCTCGTAAATTATACATTCTATATATATTTATCAAAAGTACAAAAGTATTTAGACTAAATTTGGAACGTTTTTATATATTTTGTATAAAAGAAACATTTACTCTTATCGAGTAGCACTTTTTTTGCAAATATCTCGCAAAGTATGCGTTCTACAGAGATTTATTGAGAATAAGACTACATAGAATAGGATTTTGAATAATTATTGTTAAAAAATAATTCTCAAAATTTGAACCTGACTAAGTAACACACTTTCTCGGACGTTTTTTTAAAGATAAAAGTATTTAAAACAAGAACAACTTTTGTACAATTTGAAACGCTCATACGTAATATTTATAAGAGAGTTGTGTGGTGGCCACACCTCATTTTTATCACTAAAACACACTTCAGTGAACATAGGTACATGACACTAAAAATATCTTGAAAGTAACACTTTTTATAAAATTAATTCCAATAAAATAAATTCAATATGGCTGGTTTTTGGATATATGTACACTATTAACATATCGTAAGTGTGACGTCATCAGAAATTAAAAAACTAAAATTTCAAAGTTCATTTAATTGACTTCAATCTATTTTAAATTCAGGTATTTGCTTCTAGCCCAAGTGCAATTAATAGATAAATGTAAAAATCTAAAATTAGCATTAATTAAGTATATAAATAGTTTTAAATAGTTAATTGGAATATAAATATTAAGAACACTGTTTTCATTTACCTGACTTGATATTAAGAGAAATAATCAACAATAGATTTTTAGACATGTCATCATATAAATTAACAGACAATTATTTTTAGGCGCTTGCTTATTCAATACAATATATTTCTAACCAACCGATAGAATATTTTCTGTCAGAAGTTTCAATTGTTATTCACCATCAAGGAATTTAATCATCGAATCGAAAAAAGGAAGCAACGTTTAATAAATAAATAAATTAACGTGTTTTTCGTTGTTTTACCTTCTAAAGTTTCTAGAATTTTCACCTCAAGAATGTGTTATATAACCCAGCCGGCGTGTATATATTATTAAAAGTTTCTATTTTCTGTAATTATTTATATAAAAAAATTCTTTCGTAAATTAACATCTCTTTTTGTAATGGATATTGCTAAATACTTCGGAGAATTAATGTAAAATATTTTTCTTTGTAATCCAACTTTTATGTTTTCACAAAACGTAAACTTAGAAATTTTAAATTGAGTTGTGAAAGTTTTATATATGTATGTATTTATATCTATGTATTGTATATATATAGGTATAAACATTCTTACATATTTCGATATATACGCAATGACGTGTAGAAGCACATAAGTATAATTCAAAAGAGTTAAATTGTTACATTCAACTTGAAATACCTATAGTTGTAAGATCAGGTTTGTGTTATACTAAGGCTTTATGTTGCCTATATTTGCATTGCAGAAATAGTGTAGTAAATATTGTGTATGTTATACTATATAAGTTTTCTTCTTTACAAGAATATGTTTTTAATTATTTATGGTGTGAGTCTCTAAAGTTCTCTTCTGTTGCACACAATTATTTCCAAGTTTTATTTTCTCTTTATACTTATTGTTGTATATTACATGACAAACGTACAATACAGAAGCAATAATTTATACTATTGTGCTATTGTTCGCTCATTGTATTTGTTAAATTATGCAATTAACAAGAATATTAAATTTTATTCAAAGGGCATATTCAAATTAAGAGCATTTCTATTTAGTCTACTACTTTCTTATACGTAGTATAAGGAAGTATTGTGATGATGAAAATTTTCGACCTCGAGATTTTTACAGATGTCCACGTTTTGAGGTCCCCTGATACCGAAAAGGTGGTTTTTAAAAAATGTCTGTGTGTCTCTGTGTGTGTGACCACGATAGCGGTCAAACCGCTGTAGATATCAATTCCAAATTTTGGTTTTACGTGTATAATCTCCCTCTTGAGATCTGATTAGTTTTTCAGTAAAGTCAGTAGACCGGAAGTAGCAGTTTACTTCAGTGAAAAATCGAATTTTGCCAATATTTCGTCAACTACTAGGTTTAAACAAATTTATAAAGAATTCATATATACTTAAAATTGAGAATAATTTTTTTTAAAAAGTTTTTCGAAATTCCTACCGGAAGTAGGCCTTTTACTCTTATCGAAAATCAGTTTTTTTGCGAATATTTCGCAGGTCATGCTTTTTAGACAAGTACGTTACGGGTGTAAAAGTATTTAAAACATCATTTTCAATATCTTTTGTATAAAAAAAAATTTAAAATTCAGACCAGAAGTACCACTTTTACTCTTATCGAATAGCGATATTTTGCAAATATGTCGTAAGTTATGCATTCTATATATATTTATCAAGAGTACAAAAGTATTTAAAACTGGATTTGCAATATTTTTTCTATATATGAAATTTCAAAATTCGGACCGGAAGTAGCACTTTTACTCTTAGCGAGGAGCACTTTTTTGATAATATCTTGCAAAGTATGCATTCTATAGATATTTATTGAGAGAATAGAAGTACTTAGAATAGGATTTTGAATAATTTTTGTAAAAAAAATTCTTAAAATTCTATAATTTGAAACACTCATACGTATAAGAAAGGCGTGTGGTGGCCACACCTCATTTTTTTTTTGTATGAAATACTATATAATAGTAAAATAGGTATTAAAAAAATCATAACTTGTTTTATTTAACTACATAAGATCAATGTTAAGTGAAGGTTGCTTAGCCAAAATTTTTAAGTTGACAACATTGTCTAGTTGGTAGTACTGAAAAATACTTGTATAAAACTGTAATAAAGTGCACATATGGTTTTGACAAATGTTTTATGTTATATTTATATTAGTAAAGAAAATTTATACTAACCAGACATTTAGATCGCAATTTTAGAGGATGTAAGTGTTTGAAATTAATAAAAAAAATCAAGATAGTTATCTGTCTAATAAGAAAATACCATAATCTTAAGGTTTTTAAGATACCACCACACTTTACTTGTGATTGATCTCATTGTAGGATCCGTCGTACTGTGGAAATAATACAATAATCAAGGTAAGCTTGACATTTTTCGCGTGCAATGTCAAATTGAGATTTGGAATTTGAAATCATTTAGCTTTATTCGCCTTTTTAGCGGTTAAATGCAACATATTTATAGAAAGCTGAGATGAAAAGTGATTTAATTTTAAGTGTGTATTTAGTGCATTTTATATTAAACGTCAAATGTTCAAATGTCAAATTATTTAATTTTGATAATTCAAAAATGAATTCAAATGAATACTAAAAGTTCGGGCGTCTTCCTAACTAATTCAATATGCAAGTTGACTAGGAGGAAGTATCGATTTGTTTGGTAAGTATAAAATACACCGGCTGAACAGATAAATAGAATATACTGTAAAATAAAACTTATAGCAATTATTTTATGTCAGTCCCGTAATAGGCACACGCACCCAATCACTGATCATATCCCTCTGCCTTCCCTTTGACGTACTACTATCTATCGCTGGGGGGAATCATCCCCGTCATCGTTCTCGGAAACACAACACGACATTTAATCAGATCAATTTATGAGTATTTAAAATAAAACTTATAATACGTATGTGCCTAAGTTCAATGTAATAGAGTCTGAAAAATGCTTCACAATAGTATATTTTTATTATCTTATTTAATAAGCAAAATGTTTCACAAAGAGAGGTAACAGCTGTAAATTTATATTAAGCTATTTCCTGAGGTAAATATTAGTATAAATACATATAAGTTATGTAAATAGATTCACAAAAAAAGCATTTAATATAATACATAGCATTGTCTCGAATGACATAATCTCAATCCACTAGGTCAATATTCAAGTAGTTATGTATCATATTGGGATTGTGTTCTAAAGCTCTCGAGGACAATACCACTTCATAGCATAAAAAACATTTAAAAATTTTAAATGTACATGCTTGAACATTAATTCTCTTATTAGATCACATATATAGCATGTTTGTAATTGATTTATTGATGAGCCATTTGCATTTTCGCGAATTATGTTTTATAATTTCTACTCCTGCTTAAGTTCAACGTAATTGCGAAATGTGAGTTGATATTTTAATGTCATAATCGCAATTTTTCTAGCAATAATTTTGAGAAATATCGACATAAACTGGTGAGCTTTAACATGATATGAATTTACGATAAGAGATTTTTAATGCTATTTGATCGTATTTGCAATATTCTACTTTATTATTATTATAAATTATAATTTTCGTTTTGTAAATTAAATGTTTAGGCACGACTCCGGCGGTAGAAAAAATGTAAAGCAGGAAGATGTCTTCAAGTTACCGATTTAATAACATAAGACACCCGTTATTATTAAAGCACCGAAATATAATGAAATTTACTTGTGAAATCAATTAATAATTTATTCTTCATATAATTTCCAGGAATATATGTAAAATGTTAAGAGTGTGCTAGTTTGTTCATTTAGAAATGTTTTAGACATTTTAAATACTAATATATACTGGGTGTATCTACCGACCATATCTTGACAAGCGTACATCCTTAAATCTTGATAATGAAAGTAACTACTTGAAGTTAAGCAAAAATATGTTTCGAAAATGATCACAAGAGGGCGTAATACTCAAGGTGAATTGAAAGTTATACAATTTCCCATTGAATTAAAATTAAATAATATTGCCAACAAAATATTCAACTGCTTTTACAAAATTTTCATTTAACGCTTACCCCCTCGAATGGCAGGGGTAAGGGGGTAAGTTTGCGTATAAAACAAGTCAAAACTTCGGTTTATGGGGATTTTAATATTCCTAGGCCCATTAGAAAAAGGATTTTACAGGTAATTTAAAATGTGTATGGTATATGTGGTTCCCCGAAGGAATAACAGGAGGCTCTGTTTTTAATTTATACATATTTGTCCTTTCTTTAAAATTCCAAATGAAAGGATATGTCGTTAAAGTGATTAGTATTTAAGCGCATAAATAACTGAAGAGAATTGTGAAAACCGGTAGTTGCTGTCTTTCTTCGTTAGGAAGTTATTGCCAAAAGCGGAGCTTCCAGAAAAATAAAACTATCGCAACCAGTTATAATGATTGTGCCTTGAGAAATTATATAAATTAAACTTCCCAGTATTTTTAAAAATTACTTCATTTCCTAAGGAGCGACTGACCTCTAGAAATACCATTATATCTAATATCCCCAGTATGGTGAACAATACGATTATTCTGTTATGACATATTTACTCTATGTAAAATATCTGATATTTATTGCAATTAATTTGATACATGACGTCTGCATTATCTAAATGATATGTTTTATCTTATACTTTAGAAAACTATCCATAAAGTTTTTTCAGTCAAATTCTATTTATTATTATTAAAACTTCGTAGTTATGAGACAATTATAAAGTCTATATTGCATATTTTTTATAGGTATCGTATTTATACCATAATGGTTCATGTTTCTAGAAGTCTTGTAGGGACAGAATATTGGCCACAAAAAAGTGAGTAATATTTACCAATAAATAATATTGCACTTTAATGAACACAAATTCCCACTAAGGGATAACTTATATATTGTTAACAATTTTAAAATGTCGTTTTTTATATGTAGATGTACCTGTGGTTTTAATATTTGTTCTAATTTTTAAATTCGTGCTTTATATTTATTAAAACTAGTATGTCATGATGAAGATTTAAAAAACTGTAAACGAACATTCAAACCATATACTTGAGGCGTTTTCTATTTTTATTATAACAGCAAAAATATAAATATTGCACCATGTTAGTTTGAAATAAGCATTCCTTGAATCTTATGGACGAAGTTTTATTTATTATTATTTATAGTGTGTCAGCTAATGAAAACATGCATGTTTTTGACAATACTAAATACTATAACCAGAGGCTTGTATTATCTAAATTTGATTCTCTTGCAAATATTACCAAATATTAAAAATATATAAATTTATATCAAATTTCGTGGAAACAGAATTTTTTAATGCTTTTAGCGGAGCACCAAGAAATTCATATCATTGTGAATAATTGTGAAATTTACTATACTGAAAATTGTCTAATATTAAGTAATATTCTTTTTTTCCCATGTGTGTAAAATAAAACCAAAATAGAAACTCGAAATGAATACTTATGAATATAAAAAGCAATCTCAAGTATCTCTTACCAACTTGAGCACAACTTTTGACGAATTAGAAATCCCTGATGTTGCAAATCATTTGATATATTCAAAATATCCGGTAATAAAATTGATGGACTTAGAAGATCAAAGGACAAGTCTAACAAATTACATGATGATTTCTAAGGGTCTAGCCTATGAGAAAATTATTAAAAGTGATTTCGCTTGTCCTTCTTGGTCTTATTCATCATATCTGATATGCATATTTTACTATAACAAAACGTGTAAAATATTAAGCAATATTTATTTTTTTTTTCATCAGACCTATAATAAAACTAGAACAGGAAGTTGAATTAAGTGTTTAGGAATATGTAACGTGATCTCAACTAACTATAATCAACTTGTATACAATTTTTCAAATTCGAAACCCGTGATATTGCAAATCATGTGATATATTCAAAACATCTAATAATATTTTAATTTAGAAAATCTAAAGACAACTTTAACAAATTACTCGACGATTGATGTGTTCAGTCTTAGAAGAAATTAGTAAAAGTTATTTCGTTTGGTACTTTAAGTGCTGTTTATCCATAAAACTTAATTTATATTTTCTTATATCCAGCAATAAATTTCCACAAATTTATTAGGCTATGTCTCTTATGCATGCTTAGACGTAAAATAAAACTAATATAGAAGTTAGAAATATAAAATGCAATCTCAAATAACTATTACCAACTGGTAAAAAACTTTTGACAAACTTAGAAATGCCTGGTATTACGAATCATGTGATATATTTCAAAATAGCCAGTAAAGAATCGATTTAGAAAATCTAAGGACAACTTTCTAAACTAATCCACAAACTCTATCGGTTGAGCATAAGAAGAAATCAGTAAAGTTAATTTTGTTTGTTTCTATTACTGTTATTACTAGAGAAAATTTATAGAACTTTGTATTCAGTATTCATATCTGGTCATATAGAGATGAAAAGTTATGTTTTATTTTGAGTTCTTAAATAATGAACTATAATTTTAATGAAACTATGTATTTGGAATTCTAAATTATGAGATCTTAAAATACAAATAAATTCTTCACCATATTTTTTTAGACGGCGACATTAGAAAATATAAAAAAATACATAAATATTCTTTATATAATCAATTGAATTATATCTAAATTAGTTTGAGAAGGCAAAATTAATTCATATGTTGTGTCTAGAAAGATGTTAAATATGAATCGCTAATAGAAAATACTTGTTGTTTGGATTAAATACCCGTATTTTTTTATTGTCTAATAATTAATAGATAATCTATTTAAAAACATTACAAACTGATTGCAAATATTATAATATACATCAAGATTGGATAAAACATAGAATTTGACCCTAAAGAAGATTTTCCAAGAAGAATAAATAAAATTGGATTACCTTTGATAATAAATATTGCAAATACATTCTAGATAGAGAAGAACTCATTCGGAGATTCGCAAACTACAGAGATGAATACTAAATAATGACTGTTTTAGAATACAGACACTTCTATTACATTCCAGAATTGATATATCATTTGCCGTCTATTTTTGAAAAATATTGAAAGTGCCAAAACTTTTTGAGTTTGGAATTTTATTTGGAAGGTCGGCCTAGAATATTTTTTTTGCATAAATATTTATATTAACTTGTTATTACTTGTTATATATCATTCACCAAATTTATATTCTGGTTAATAACTTGGTCAATTGTCATCTGAAGAAGTAGAATTGTAGACCATAATATTATGATTTATGTTTTAAAATATTTGACATACATAAATGTATTGCTTGCACTCTTTGGATGCTTTTATAAAACAATCATTAGTATCATTTTATTATGGAAAATTGAATTTTTATTCATTCTAAACGCTGCAAATATATTATCATTAAAATTCAATCAGTTATTATAGTTTAGAAATGAATCTAACCTAAGTGCAATTAAGAATATAGCTTCATCAGTAAGTATATTGCTAATTTTACCGAGAAAACTGATGTACTACATATAATACACATTTAATAAATTAATAAAGATAATTCAGAAAAATTATTATTTTATGTAAAGAATAGTTACTCTCCCGGAATATTAATGTTTTATTTGTTGCGACTTCATTTTATTTAGATAAGTTTTTTGTTTGCATAGAAAATAATATTTTATGGAAATAAGTTTATTCTTCATTACATTTATCATATATAGATAATATCCCCTAGGTTAATAATTTTCCGTGTAACTGATTTATTATAGATTTTGTTCTTCTATATAAATATAGAAATATATTTCAATTTCTTTTTGGTTTTTTGTGTTATTTGAAAACGCATTTTCAAGTAAATAATAATACTACTTATTCAACACCCCCGGAAAAAGTAATAGGTACTTAGGTACTTAATTTTTTTCAATTATCGTCGGAATGAATTGAAAGAATTTTACCCTCAGGATAACAGGGGAATGGCAGGTGCATTGCCACTATTGTATTTTTCCATACAAGCTGTGAGTTATCCAAATAACTTGGGCATTTTAAATGATAAATAAATCCGTTGAATTTTAATTTTTAAAACTTTACTAGAACTTTCAACTATCAACACTCGCGAAGAATCTGGCAGAAATTTAAGAGTATATACCTACTTGGAAGTATTTAACTCATTCTTTTACAATAATATATTACAATATTCATAATATGAGTACAGTAAGGTTGAATTGCCGCGAAGTGGTAATAAATTTCTTGCGTCGGAAGAAATTTAGGTCACAAACAGAAAGTTTTAGAAAAAAAGGTCAAAGTCTTATTTGTTTAAAGCTTTTGAAACGCTTTATAATACTTTTTAGGAGTTAGAGAATTATCACCACCACTTTTTTTCATGTTAGCCAGGTTTATTTTCTAATCGAATATAATACATACTTCGCCCAACCGAGAGTGCCGTAGATTATGATGATATATTAGGTAATTTCCAGGAATTTTTTTTTAATTGGGGGACATTTTTACTCAGCCAATGTGCCTTAATAATAATAATATTTATACATACTACCTTGGTAAAAATGCGCCAATAAATAAAACATAATATAAATATCCATGAGTTCAAAATATTCTCTTGAAATTACTAAATACATCATGTCACAATAATAATATTTATTCAAATTTCTGCCAACCTTAGGTGACGATATTTTAATAGGAGAAATAAAAATTTAAATAAACACCCAAATTAAATTTTCCGGAAAATTTCTGGGGAATTAATAAATATTTTACTTTCAAGAGAAAAAATAACATAGTGCCCATAATATAAATTAAAATGCCTATATTTTAACTAAATTTAGGGTTTTTATTTCTGTATTATTTGTTCTCTTGAATTTTGGAAAAGTAGTTCAGAAAAAATTGAAGAAACGTTAAGAAAAGGCGTTTTTTTAATTTAAATTTGTATTTTGGGTTATAATAATTTTAAAGAGATATAAAATATCACTTATTTTTGAAACTTATAGCTCTAAGATATTCCAAAGAATTTAACCATTTTGTGAAAGAGAAAGTGTCAAAAATATTAAAAATTTAAATTTTGGACGACCGTTCTATTTTAATTTTAATTTTCACCAAAGTAACACTGTAATTTTCCGCAAGTAAAACACAAACCCCACAAACTAACTAGATATACCTAGGTACTTAAGAAGCACTATTTATACTCTTCCTAGCATTTAACTTAAATATTCCTTTCATCTCATACCTTGTATAAATACTGGTCGAACATTCTGCATACGTCTACATCGCTTCCAACGCAGTAGGTTGCCTCCATATTCTCACAAAATCCGTTGAGAGTGTTGATGGATGCCACGATAGGCCTTAAATGTTCCAGGTTGTTAGTTTGGTAGTCCAGGGTAACAACAGGAAAAAACGAAAATTAAAAATAATATACTAATAATAAGAAGCAATCGATTGTTAACGATAAAAGAACTTGGTCGTATCGCAGTACTGTCACTAAATTAGCAATATCCAAAGAATTCTTCCAAAATGTTAAGTGATAATGATAAAACACACTGTTCTTCTCATGTAAGTAAATCGGGGGATGTACAGTCCCCGGAAGATTTTCTTCTTTTTAAAACACAGTCACTGTTATACATAAAACATTAAAATCACGTCAAGAACTGTTTTTCTTAAATTAGTATCCAAAACGCACTGTTTTATTATTATTTTTTTATAACTGTTCTTCTCTCTATCTCTCTCACTTTACTTGTGATTATTTTTTATTCGATTGTTATTCAATAAACGATTCCGGTCTTGTGTTCCGGGCGCGTGGTCGCGATAAACATGTTTCCGGACTTGCGAGTCGAGTTGAACGTGTGTTAACAGAACTCCGGCATGCGACGAAATAGCGCGATCGGAGGTATGACCCCTCCCGACTCTGAGCGGTTCGTTCCCCTCGCGCCTCGCTCCATCTCGTCTCGTCCCACCACGGGTGCCCGTCTGCGCGAACTCTTCGAGAAATGGTACAGTCCCGCGCCGATTTAAATCTCAAAAATCCATGAAAAACGAATAAATAATACACCCGCTGCGTCGCCGTTCCCTTCAGGCCCCCGGTGTGCTGGGTTCCGTGGGGCGCCCTTACCCTCCCGCTCCCCCCTGCCGACCCTACAGCCGATGCGCGCCCTCTTCTCTCCCCTTGGGTTGAGGGGGGCACCCGACGTTCCTCTGCCTCCTATTTAAGTTATATACGATGTAATCATATTGCCGTTCGGGCTTGTTTTATGCCCGGGGTATATTACAGAAATGGAATAATAAAAGTTTTCGAATTAAACGGATAGGCTTTCTTTTAATCGCTTGTCCTATCTTTTATTATTATTTGTTCGTCTTCTTTTATAATGTATGATACGTGTTTTCTTCGATTGTTTATGAAAAATAAGTGTATTATAATTACTTTTCTTCAAAACAGGATATATTATGGACGACTAGTGTAATTAATACCTACTTGTTTTATGCAACTCTACGGATAGGTTTCTCTTACTCTGTTGGTCAAATTTTAACTAAACTTCACGCGACGTATTACAATGTTTAAATAATATAACGTCCTTAATATGAATAATGTATTTAAAACAATTCAACATATCTTCCTCTCTAACGGCGTAGAGGTGAAGTAACAGAACCAATAAACAGTTTATACGCACCAGAGTTGGGAAAAATTTAATTCCAATTAACAATTAAAAATAGTAAATTGTTAATCATTCACATTTTGGTGACTTTGGTATGAAATAAAAAGTAATGAAAGAACTATTATGGGTTCAGTTAGTAAATGTATTATTCGAGTATTAATATGTTACTACATATTTAGTTTAAAAATACCTACTTCTTACATCTGTCGGCAATGTTGTAAAATTTATAGAATATCATATCTGGATAAACCAGAATAGTTTATTATATTATAATTATAATATTTTGGTACAAATAAGTAGTTACCTCTATTACTAATTATTTACTCCCGAACAAACGTTTAATTCACTTTTTGTTGTTGTACAATCGGTATATAATATTTACATTAATCTTGGAACCGGGCCCTTTCTTGAATTGCATGTACCACATCTGTTATTTGTTAGATATGTTCTCAGAACACGCTCATTGTAAATTATTGCCATTATGCACTCAACTTTTTCTTTATGGTACCTTATTTTAATACTTTATGTTATTCACCGAAATGAAGGGTCTACTTGACCTAGCTCTGTAATAAATCTTTTTACGCATTTATAAATAGTTAAAGGAAGTCCAATTAATAATTAAAAATGTATGTTAAACTAATGCATTTATCATTTGGATTTGCTAGCTATCTTCGACAAATATACGAAGTTTTGCGAGTTTGTGTCTTTTAATCCAACTAACTGTCGCCGATCAATTAACAAATAAAGCCTATACGGCCTTACAACTCGTGGGTTATCAGCGTCAAATAGTGCTACTATTCGCAACAACACTAATTGAATTAATAAGTCTTTTGTTGATTATTCGCTACTTTAAAGCAATTTTGCAAAAGTTGTACAATTTTTGTCGAAAAATGCAGTCCAAATAATTGCCTTATACGTCTTTCACTCTCGCTTAATGCAATAGGGAGTTGGAATGGACAGCACGCAACTCCATATTTTTATGAAATCCGCAACAGTCTAGCGAAGATATCGCTTAACAGCTTCTGTACTCGGTTCCTTTTTACTGTTCATGACTGTACAGTGCTATCAACTATTGCTTTCTAACTTCTACCAATCTTTTTATTAGTAAGGAAAACGTTTACGCTACCGAATGCCTCAGCCTTAAGTTTAGTTTATTTATTTGTGGTACACTTCAAAGAAATGTGGACATTTTCAGTAACATTAATAATACAATACAATATGCAATAGTATGTAATACAGTAAAGTACAAAAAACAGGAAATCATAAAAACATGTTAAAATTTGCGAGCCACTGTAGCTACTTCTCCAAAAGTTTATCAGTGAGCAATATTTACCTATAGAAACTAATTTCTTATGATCAATTTGAGCCTGTCAATTTTAGTAGTATAGAACTCATTTATATTGTAAGGACCTAATCCGCAATACCACTTTAAAACACGCCTAGCCTTTACAAAAGACAGAGCCTTCCAGTCATGTGGCAGACAGTAGTAAATCTTCAAACACTGGAACATAACAGTCCTTTGTGGTATAGTTAGGTCCGTTTTTGGTTGAAAAATGTACGAGTGCCTAGTACCTCGTGCATCTTAAATATGTGAGAATCCATACTTTTAAAAAAAAATATATCCAAATAATTTAACCTCACAAATTTTGCACACTCCAACACGTAAAGAACTGGCATTGACCGAGTCCCTAGGTCTCAACCGGAAAACCGCTCTTAAAAACGCCTTCTGTAACACCAACAATGATCCGACATCCACCGCATGGCCCCCCAAAAAAAGTCTGTATTGCAATCTCGACTGCACACTCGCGTAATAGGCATTTAGGGCCGCTGTAATACCCATATCTTCTGCAATCACTCTGAACGCAAAATATCTCCCAGACAACTTCAGAGCAGATAGTCCAAGTGGGCCACCCATGACAATTCGGAATCTATACGCAACCCCAGGAAGGGCGTTCCTCCGGTCAACGTAATCGACCGATCAAGGTGTCACACAATACAATCCGTCACACCACCACCAAAAACCACCAAGTTCGTGTTTTGGATGTTAAGTTCCAAGTAGTTCTGTACAAGCCGTACACCTTGTCATGCCAAGTCTGACTCCAAATCACGTATCGCATCACTCCACTCCTAACAAGCAAAGTTGAATCGTCGACAAATAAGGCCATCAAGCCAGCCAATGACAGCGCCAGATCATTTATGTAGAGTAGGAAGAGTGGTGGAACCAGTATAGAGCCCTGTTGGACCACATATATTACGTCCTTCCATGCGGGTCTTATTTCTCTACCATCCCGATCGCTCGACAGTGCATATTATTTCCTATCCGACAAGTACGACCGTAACCACTCATAAATTGCACCGCGGAATCCCATCCTCTGCAACTTCGCCAAGAGGACTTCGTGGTGCACACTATCAAAAGCCCGTGAGAGGTCCATGAAGACACCAATCGTTTCCTACCCATCGTTCAGTGCATGAATTATTTCCTCGAGTAACTGAAATATAGCACGATTTTGAAGCTTGTTCAATATTCTGTGCTTTTCAATAAATCGTCGCCTTAGAACCAGACTATTCTATGTCCATTTTTTTCTTAAATTGACATTGTTGCGCCAAATTATTCTATGTCCAAAACTATATCCGCCAATATATTCTAAGTAAGCGTACGCCACCTAGTTTTGTCGATACTGAGAGGCAGTTTTATTCCATGTCCATACAACATTACTGAAGTTAGAACTATCCAAGTGACGAATGGCATGCGGAGATTAGGATCACGTGTTTGGACATAGAATAAACTGTCACTACAATGTAAATTATAAGTGTATTTTCAGAGGTGTTCAGTGTGTTAGTGTTTTGTGAAGAGTTTCTATGGACAAAGTAATAACTATGAGTGAATTAGAAGAATCGCTTTCCGAACCTTTTGAAGACTCCGGATCAGAATATCAACCAACCGAAAGAAATTACAAGTAAGTTCGTTTTAAAAAAAAGTTAGGTTATGTTATGTTCTTGTTTTAATTCTTTTCAGCACTGATTTTGAAGACGATAATAATTTGTCTGATGAGGAAGAGCGAAGTGCTGTTAATAATTTGGAAGTAGAAGGCGGTGAAGAAAACGTGAATGATCAAGAAAGCGTGGAAAATCAAGGCAACGTAGATAGTCCATATTTAGGTAGTTCCGATCAGGGGTAATTTGATCAGTAAAAGTATAAAAAAACTCGTAACTAACTTTTTTTTAGCAGCAATGGATCCGCAACTAAAACAAGGAAAAGGAAACGTAAGCCAAAAGAATGGAAAAAAAATATAAGAAAAAGGTTAAGACAAGCTGGTCAAGAATATAAAAGCTGCCGAGGTCAAAATATTCCGGCAAAAATTCCTAGGAGAAACTGTTCAAATTGTCGCTTCAAGTGTTTACTTAATTTTAATGACGAAGAGGCAGCGTTAATTCATGAAGAATTTTGGAAGAATAATGACAGTGAAAAGGGATTCTTCTATGACAAAACTACAGAGAAATATTTAGTAAAGCACAAAAGATGTAGAAATGACTGTCGCAAAACTAGAACATATTCTTTTAAATATTTTTTTGTAAAAAACGACCAGAAGATACGTGTTTGCAAGCAATTTTATTTAGGCGTTTTAAATATTAGCCAGATGAGAATATCATACTTTTATAGTAACAAGCGTGAAGGGATAACACTTACTCCTAAACATGATAAAAGAGGATCGAAGTGTAATTGACAATGAGAGAAGGCAAATCATCAGGGACCACATAAACATGTTCCCTCGTATTCCATCTCATTATTGCAGAAGCAGTACGTCAAAAGAATATTTAGAAAGGTCTTTATCTTTAGCTAAAATGTATGACCTTTACATCGAGTATTGCAGAGAAAAAGAAGTTCCAGAAAAGAAATGGTTATATTATAATATTTTTAACTACGAATTTAATATTGGTTTTCATAAACCAAAAAAAGACTTGTGTGATGTTTGTATGGAGTATGACATAAAAAGGCAAGAAGAACACATAACTGACGCCCTACAAGAGAAATACAGGAAGCATATTGAAGCCAAACAGGAAGCTAGAGAGGAAAAAGAAAGCGACGTCACTGCATGTAAGGAAAGCGAATCTACCGCTCTAATCTGTTTTGATATGCAAAGTGTCTTGACATGCCCTCAAACGCAAATTTCAAAAGCTTATTACAAAAAAAATATGCTGTTTACAATTTGACTGGATGTGACGTTGCCAAAAAGCAAGGCTACTGTGTCTTATGGCATGACCTTTTAGGCGGTAGAAAAGGAATAGATGTCGCAAGTGCATTGTATGTCCTATTAGAAAATGTATTGTCGGCAAGACCTGAAATTACGAAAGTAATTTTGTGGTCAGATTCATGTGTGCCACAGAATAAAAACTCGCACATGACTGCAGCGTTATTATATTTTTTAAAAATGCATCCTCAACTCAAAAGTATTGTTCAAAAATTCCAAGTACCAGGACATAGCTGTGTGCAGGAAGTAGATTCCATGCACAGTGTTCTGGACCGAAACTTAAATAAATTGGAATTGCACAGTCCACTTGCAATTTATAAAGCTATTAAGAATGCAAGAACCAGAAAACAATATAAACTTGTTCAGATGCAGAAAAACTACTTTTTGAATTTTAAGGTTTTGGCGCAAAGTATGAAGCTCTCTACGATTCCTTATAAAAACTTGGTTCAGCTGTCTTATGAAAATCACTCTAACTTCGTAGACTACAAACTGTCCTATAGTGCAGCACAACCAAGTAGTAGAGTATGGTTTTTAAAATGCAGCACCCGAAACAATGAAGCTAAAACATTTTTAGAAGGTATTCCAAGTCCGAAAGTTCAACCTCCACCAGCAGATCTGCCAGAAGACAAAATTGCTCATGTTAGAAGCTTATCAAATCATTTTTCCCCAGTGGATTTGCAATTTTGGAAATGCATAATTAAAACATTTTAGAAGGACTTCGAATAATTTAAATTTTCGATGGACATAGAATGTATATTTTACTTTTACATTGTTTAAATTTTATTCTATGTCCATGACCTAACCTTTTTATAATTTTTTTTGTTGACAAATTCTTCTTGAAGAGTGTTATTTCTTTTATTTTCCAATAAACAAATCTTTTCAAAAGTTAATAAAAATTTTATTATTCAAAAAATTCTTAAAGCAATGAGTCTAGAAACTTTCAAACTTTAAAAACCGTCTCCAGTAAAATTTGTAAAAATGGACATAGAATGGTCTGGTTCTAAGGCGACGAAATGTCAGCTTTCTGTTATAGACGAGAACTCCAATCTTTCGGCTCTTTTGTAGATTGGTTTTATAATAGTGTACTTTAAATCACTGGGAGACCTACTCAACATGAACGACATATTTATTAAATCTACAAGAGGCTTTGCCAAGTTCTCCCAGCATGCCCTAAGCAGTGAAGTGGGTATCTCGTCACTTCCCACCGCCCCAGTAGTTTTCAGATCCATAATTACATTTTTTCACTTCCAGTTCACTCATGTGAAGTACAGAACATGTAATTAGGACATAACGTACATGGTCAACTGGATGTATGGTACCTGTTTTAATACTGTTACAAACATTCAATAAGTAGTCTCTAGTCTCTCTTTTAGTAAAGTTTCATCGTCATTCTATCTACCCCTCAAAGTTCCATGTCGCTTTACACTTATTATTCGAGTGATCAATATATTCCGCATATGCTTTCTTTTTGGATTCCTGCGCTTCTCTACGTAATCGGCTACAGAAAAACCTGTATGTCTCCCCAGACACTCCGCCCTCCAACAATTCCTCGTACAACTGCCTTTTAATAGCTGACATTGTTCTAATTGTATCTGTAATTCAGTTTACAGATATGTCATAGTTTTTTTGCCCTATTGTTTAAATCGATATTTACATCACAACATCAGCGCGGTAGTGCTACTTCTAATATACTTGATACCCTCGTTTAACATTAGAGCGGGTGTCTACCCATTTGTTTCTCAGGAACTACTGCGCCGATTTACTTGGACTTCTTTTTAAAATGACCATTGGGGCGAGTATAGTATGTGCGTCAAATTAGGGTTCACGAAACCACAGTGGGGCTTGGCAAAGTGTCAAAAACTGCAAAATTTGCATAAAATGATGGTGACCCTCTTGAGCAAGTCATCAATTGTTACGGTAGAAGGATGGAGTTTTGCATAGTTATATTACAACAAATAAAATTTTACTTATCGTTTTTATTTTTCCTTCTTTAACTAGGTGGATTCCTCTTCCTACAATCAACAGTGTGTGTCTGCAGCGATACCTCCTCAAATGTCCGTTCAAAAAAACAGCATACACATCACAGCTTGATTCCTTCGTCAGGTCCGGTTAATTTACTTCATTAATACGATCTTGCTTTTTATTTTTCGGGTAAGTATTTCTTCTATGTTTTATCAGTTTATAAATTCAATTTCTAATTTCCAGGTACTTCATTATAATACTGAGCACAACGTCCATGTTAATCCTTCCATCAAGGATGGCAATATCTGCAACCACGTTCTGGCTTTTTTCTTTTTCCGGTAAGTTTTTCTGAAAATGATTTATCTATTTAAAAAGATCAAATTCTTTTATTTGCAGGTATCGTCAGGTGAATTACCATCTCAGCAACAGCTCGTAACAGTCCAAAATTATGAATTTCATCTTTACTACTTCACAAATACTTGGGAAATGCTTAATTAAATGCTACGTAAGTTATTTTAAACGTTTAATAGACAGTTTTCAATATTGAATGAAAAAAAATCAATAATAATCTTTTTTTTTTCGGTATCTAAGGATCTTTCCTTATTTAATCGACATATGCGATTTATTTTTTCTAAAATTCCATCCAATAAATTAAGTTGCCTATCTTTATGATATCTGATTTTTGACAATATTGACTTTAATATGTATAACATTTTATGTTGAATTTACCACCAATTAGTATTTACCTATCTTTTAGATATCTATACTATTAAAATAAATAATTCTATTCATACAAATGAATAATATTTCTAATTCAATACTATTTAGTTAAATTTTAGAAGTGTTAATTTTAGTTTATAGTCTTTAAACAGTACAATATATTCCTAAAAATTAAACTTGAGGATTATGTAATAATTAATAAATATTTTTTGTAAATAAAACAATTATATAAATTCGTTGGAACGGTAATAATTGAATGTAGTAGTGTAAGATTATAAAAGCTAGATATAATACCAATAATGAAAGCATATACGATCCCTAATTCTTTCATTGATGCCGATGATGATGATGATGTAATTTAATAAAATTTAAAAAGCATCATCTGCCATCTAAATTAACTCTTGAAACACTAATAGAGGAAATAACCATGCAAATGATATTACGTATACGTGAGGTATGGCAAGTTGCAATTGTAATAATAACAACAGGGACGACAGTAGCAGCAGGAACGCGATGTAGTGCTGCACCGGTGTTTGAGAGAGACCCAGGTTCTTTCAGTCTGTCTTCCTTCAACTTCACCGTTCTCGTTGGTTCTATACACTCCGGCAGATTTACAACGTCATAATGGACGCGAATTTCAGATCAATATCGCGGGCAAATAAATTCTCACTTGCTTATTTCAGTATATATAGATTAAACGAACTTGCACTCTAGCGTTCGTATGTATATACATATACATATATACATATTGTACGGGTACTGGACCAGAACAAATGTAATTAAATGTATATCATATAAATATTAAATATTGCTAAGAATGTATATTTTTTGAACGTCAACTTAATATCATACTAACATATTTGCAAAATATCGCCCTCTATTATCTATTGTTTGCTAGCTCTTCGAACAAATAGACTTGAAGAATTACAGGAATCTATTTTCGTAGACGACAATATATACAATGTGATCAATCTCAAGTAAAGGTTAGGAAATTATACATCAGTAAAGAAAATGAAAGAAAATGAAAAGCAACTATACCTTATTCCAAAAAGAGGGAGACGAAATTCTGAAAAGACCCACGTGACAGTTATTTCTTATTGGTTAACCGCAAAGCCAAAATAACACCGTACTACATTCGCTTTTTGCTGCCAATTGTCAAATATTTTGACATCTATGACATTTTTTGTTTTCTAGACAAATTTATTTACTTTTATGTGTTGTGACTACTACATTTAGCATTGTGTTGTTTTAACTGCAAATTTAGCTCTGAAGAATCTATATACAATTTAATTTGGTACAGATATTATATTTCAAACAGACATGAAAATTTAATTTTACCGCCTAAAATTGATTTCACAAGTTATAGGTTGTAATTTGGGCTGTGGTTCTGTTCAGAATTTCGTTTTTCTCTCTTTTTGGAAAAAGGTATAAAATGTGAAAATAAAACGACAACAAATTGGAACAAACTGACAACGGTTGAACGTATTTAGCATTAGTACCTGTATGTATCTGTCTAACAAGAAAATACGCTAATATAGGGATTTTTTAGATAACCACCACACTTCACTTGAGATTGATCATCGATCTCATTGTACTATAAATGTGGTAAATCTTTATTATGAGTCGTTACACTAATTTTATGAATGATATTAAATTGGAACTTTCGGATATTTATTCTATTATCAATAACCTATCTCAATATTTCTGTCTGTTAAGTTGATAAATAAGAGATTTATCTGTAATGATACTTATTATACTAACTTCACCCTGTAGTAACGTCGATGATATGGATTCTATCGTTCTAGGTTATAATTCTCAGAACACTTTTAATATTAATATTAACGACCTGAATATTCACTATTAAAGTATGCAAATGTGTACAGAATAAACTGCAAAATGCTTGTATATAAGAATTATGTAATTAGTTAAGTCCTGATGATACATGCAACCAATCGTTAATAACAGATAAGAGCGTAAGTAAATACATCCATACAAGAATTGATACCAGAAAAACAAATAACCTTACAGGTTTGTAAATTAGACGAATTATAAGATATTATATTAATCTGTTTATTTATTAATCATAAATCAAAATAATGTTAAATATTATTAATATATTATTTATTTAGAAAGTGGGTAATATTGGGTAAATTCGGCTCTAGACCAACCGTAGGCACGTGTTTCCGACTCGTTGGTCATTATCAATACGGTGTAGCCAAGGAATAAATAAGATGGGATATTCTTGGAGATAGAAGCAATAGCGGAAGACTATTAGGATGACATACTGTTATTTGCAGCTTTCCAGGAATTTACCCAATATTACCCACTTTATTTCTTTTTTAGTATTCACAATAATTCCTTTTATGCTTATATCTATACATATATTTATTTATTATATATAGATTTCGTTTTTGAAATACTTCCGAACAATTTAGAACAAACTTAGAATAACCTGAAAAAACCAGATTTTCGATTTTTGAAAAAAGAGGGGCTAGCTTCTCACACCCCAAATATGCAGGGTATAATCACTTTGTCAAGGAACTTAAAAATGTAGACACTTGCGGTATCTAATTGTGTGGATAATCATTTAGCAAAAAAAATTTCATAGTTTAATAGTATACAACTATACAGGGTGGCCGCCGAGATATTCGCCGAAGTATCCGAGGTACTACGTATATGAATTCAATGAGTAATTGTAAGCAAAAATGCTTCTCTTCACTTTTCCCAAAATCGTAGTTGAAATTGCTACATCTCTCCAAGAATTTAAGTTAACAAATTCAAACAAGGGCGCAGACAAATAGCGTCGTCGTAAAACTAAAATGATTCATCCGTTCGGCAAAACGTTTTGACCAAGGTAAAATAATTGTAAAAACGCAAAATAATTCACCAAATTTTCGGAAACTTTATGCTTACACCTTCAAGGATGCCTTACCTGTTACTACCCTTGTGTACAGATGTAAAATATGAAGAAAGGAACTGCGCTCCAGCTGAGTCGTCTTTTGGGTCGTGGGTTTACACAGAATCTCAGTTGGATGAATTTACGGACGCCATCTTCCTATTGTGTAATATTCCCTTCCCCAGAACTGTACTTTGATTCGGGAGAAAAAATCATCCTGGGTATCAAGGTAGCAATAGATAAGACAGAACCACAAATTCCCAGCAACAAACAATTTTATTAAGTGACAGTTGTTTCAAATTTTAAAGTTAAATAGTGAATGTAGATTTAGGATTTAATTATAAACTAATAAAAATTTACACAAGATTACGAGTAGTGTACAAATTATATACAAAGTCAAATTATGTACAAGGTAAAACGACAGAGATACTTGGACACTCTGTATATCACCCAAGTATTGCAAAACAGTTCAATTATTTAATATAAATTAAGCTACGATAGCTAGAGGTGTCCGCTTAACAACGATTCCACAATTATGTCAATACGGGTTCATCCTGTATATATAGAGTAAAAGAAAAACAATCCACTTAAAGAGTAATTAAAGCTTAGCAAAGGAAGGTTTTAAACATACAAATTAAAGAAAACCCAGCTTAAGGCCTCCAACATGAAATATAAAATATCAATTAAATTACAATATGTACATTAACCCTCGTAACTGAAAATAAACTTTTGCCAAATCGGTTAAGAACTGGCAAGATTCTAAAAATACATAAATGAAAACTTAAAATGAGAATTTAAAACAACGTTCTTTAGCTCTGGAAGACGCAAAAGGCTATAACATACCCCAGACTTTCGAAGACAGTAATGTCAACAGGGAAAAACTATCAAATTCTGAGCAAAAGTACTTAATGAAATTAAGAAATTAATTTTAAAGGTACACCACAAATTAAGCTATCGGTAAATTACAGTTTAACATACAGATAATAGCAAAAGCAACGTAAAACACTTATCTTGTCTAACAAGTGGGCGTGGCCAGCACATATGGAAGAATATGTGAAACGACGCTTCTATACGGACTCCCAGGAAAAAGGATATTTCGTGTACGGAAAGATGGAAACCTTAGCTCTTCTGGTTCGGCGGTAAAATATCTCTTCCGTAAATTACAAAGGATTCCTTGTTACACCAAAAGTAAAATTCAAGATGGTGGAACCACGTGTTTCTCAATTTCCAGTCTTTTATAACGATAAATGCGAGAAATTCTGCATGAAACTAGAAGCTACAAGGCAAAGGAAAAACGACATACATTAGGAATAATACTACCCAACGAAACCAAAAGAAACTTACCAGATATGATTTAAATCGACCCCATCCATTAAATATCTGACGGTACGTCAAAAAGAATTTTCAAACGGAATAAATATTAATCATCACTACAATTTCATCCACTAAATAGCGTAATTTCTACGAAACAAAATGGCAATATGCACCAACAATTTGCAGTGAATAGATAACGGTCGTAATCATCTGCTTCCAGTTCAGATAACGATAAAATGCAAAATGAATCAGGTGACGCCCAATTCCTACGAAAAGAACACTCAACGACAAAGACGGAAACTAATCTGTTACAGGCATTGAATTCATATACGAAGTATCTCGGAGACATCGACGGCCACTCTGTATACATTGTGTAAGAGCAATTGATTAATTTAAAGTGGATATTGATACTAATAACACAGCGTTCGACAGAAATTGTATAAACTAGAAACGAATACTAGATAACCAAAAATCGATTTTACATATATGTAGCAATTATAAAGTAAGTAGGTTTGATTCCCTATAGGTAACGATTAAATTACAGTTTTCCAATTGATAAGAATATTTAAACAATTTGTTCATAAGTATAATATAGAAACAAAATATTAGTTTCTAAGTAATATATTGGTGTATTTTAATAGCAATTGGTAAATAAAGATAAAAATTAAAGAAAGAAGAGATGTAAAAACCTCACCAGCCCTATCTGAACGTGCACAAAGAGTTATTAGAATTAATTACGTATAACCAAAGATTTACCAAGAGCTATATTTCATTTTTTCTTTTACACCCATTAACTTCCCTGTCTTGATCGCCATCAATTAAAGCATTTTCTTTATAGTAAAAATACATAATAGTTATTACACATAATTATAATTATTATGTATCAACATTAATTTAATCTCTTAGATAACTAACCGGTGATACAAAGTATTTCCCAACAGACCTCACGGAGATATATGGGATCTATACTCATGGATCTACACATATAAATAGATATAAATATCCGTGCATAATGCCAAAGAAATATATAATTTATTAGAATATAAATTAGTGTAATTACTGCATATCTGATTGCGCAGCCATTAAGTGTGTTTATCGTATAAAATGTAATTAAAATCTACGCGACTGAAAAGGATACAGTACATAAGAAAAAAATTAACGGTTATGTAAATTACATGGCGAATAATGTAAATGTGTAATAATAACATTAAATGTATTACCTTTTTTCCGTGGTCCTTACATAATAAGTTTATTTAAGAATGCTGCGTTCTTGTGCGTGCATAATCATAATAATTATGATAATTACATGCATGTTCGATCAAAAAATTAATTTAAATTAAAGAAGGCTTTTTTTCAGTAATTAAGTAGGTCAGAATAATTCAAAAATCATATGTTATAAATTAAAAGTGTTGAGCTGATCAAATCGTTATGTTATCTTTTTTGTATAGGTTAGAGAGAGAGAAGTTACTATATTTAAATAAAATTAATATTATACGATATGATGATGACTTTGATGTGATGTTATCTCGTAGGATGCTATAGTAACATGCGATCCATATTGGTTGACATGATCTTATTCTATTTTCCGCGAACTTGACATCAATATGTGAAGTTAGCGTTTTAGTGAAATTACTAAATTTTTGTCATCAAACTCAAATTTATCATTGGCATTCCCTGCCGTATTTAATTGTCATATTTATTTTTTATTTTCATTGCATCGTATTAAATACGGTTATAAGCAGTGCCTTTTTGGGGGGAAAAGGGGGTTGGAATGCCCATCTCATTTGTAAAAATATATAACAAATATGTTAGGTACATTACTTTTATTAATATTACTTAAAGCAATTGTTTATAATATGTTATGAGTTTTGTCCTGTTTCGTCTAATAAGTCTTCTCGACTTCTTTTTACTGTTAGTATCTCTAGCCAAATAATGTCCTCTGAGTGAGTAGAGATCAACGTATGACGAATCGAAAATTGTTTTAGTCTTAAACGAAGTTCTTGTTGGCGTGGCAATTAGGTTTATCTGCGAAAACCCGCTTTTCGCATTCACTTGACGATATTGGAAAGGTATTCAAAGTATTTATTTCGAGAATGTATTTACGGAATTCATTAATCATTTCCTTTTCATTTAGCTGCAATCTGATTGGCAAGTTTCTAATTTCTTCTTCTCCGAATGTCAGTTGAGTACTAATATTTTTAGGACAATGTTTTTGATCAAGTTTACGAGACCAATTCGCCAACTCATTGTCTTTGCCCTCAAGCAATATTTTTTTGACTCTTTCAATTTTGTATAAAGTTTCTTGGGTCAATGGTTTTTGATTCTTTTTCGTGCAGTTTTACTACACGAAAGCGATGCTCACGTACGGCATCAACAGCGCATCTATAATAGGGCCCAAACTTCTGTTTTCTTTCTGCGATAACGTGTACTAGCATTTTTATTTTGTTATTTGCCCTATATAGGTCCATGTTGCGGTCCTGTAGTTCCAAAATTAGTTATAACAATTCTTGGAGAGCGTTACATCAATCCTAGATCCAGTAAAAAAAATTGTGGACGTGATTTTTCCTTTCAAGCCATTATATGACATTTTCTTTGTCTCTAGTAGAATTATTTATTGGGCCTCCAAAATGAAACACAAGGGATTGAAAAGTATTCGAAACAGCCGAAACAGTTCGAAAACTAGATGAAACCCATCGGGTAACATTTTCAGCAGCTCATTCCCGAGTAATTCTGCGCACGAATCCAACTCTCTAGTATCCTTTGCCCAAGCATGGTATATGACGTACAGTTTATCAATAACACCATTTACTGATAATTTCGGTCTGTGATTAGTGCAGTGCCAATCTATAATATAAGGAAAACATTCTGATAGCAATTTGCACCACTTTTACAACCTAACATCACATCTGCGCCGTCGCACGCAAGCGAAACTAAATATTTTCTTAAAGAATCTTGTGTCATCCCATAAAAGTGAAGACATTGAAGTAAGGAATCAAATACTCCTTCTGCCGTAAATTTAAGTTCTACCAAGTCCAAAAACAAATCAATCAATCGCAAGTTAAGTGTGGTGGTATCTTAAAAATCACTAGATTAGGGTATTTTCTCGTTAGACAATTACTTATCCTGAATTTATCTATTTATTTTAAATACTTACGTTATCTAATATGTATTGTGATTTAAATGTTTTTTTTTGTTATAAAAATTGAAAATCTTGTTTGTTCATTTTCTTTACTAATATAAATATAACATGAAACATTTGTAAGAAACATATGTGTACTTTATTATAGCTATATACAAGTATTTTTCAATACTACCCACTAGAACAATTTTGCTAACTTTAAAAAATTTAGGCCACGCAACCTTCACTTGAGAAAACGCCATTTTTAACTCCGGAATATACGAAGATTGGTTTGGAAATAACTTAGAAATATATGACCTTTTGCAACGTCAGCTGTATACATTGACTGAACTAAAATGTTAAGATGAGATAATGACGAATGAGAATGAATATGAACATTTTCTTAGATATATAAGTCTTTCCCCAAAAAGGCGGAGAGTAAATAGTAATAAGAGAGAATGTCACATTTTATTAATAATAAAGCAAATTGCAAAATTTAACCTAAAATTTAAGGAGCGACATTCTTTAATTTACTTGCTACTACAACCTACCCAAAAATTATTATTAGGTTTTAGGATACTTATCTATAATGAAATAAAAAATATAAAATTCTATTGAACTGAATGCTTTACGGTAGGTATTTAAAAGAAATAAAATAGTCTGTTTTTGTCATACACCAGAAGTTCATATAAATAGCATTTTACATTGTTACTTGTGGGATTTGAATATTTAAATAACCAAAAACGATTTTTATCGCAAACTGTCAATAAGGCGACGCATTACCATAGCGTTTGACGGAGGTAAACAAACACTTTATCATACTGTAAAATAATAGTTATTTATGTAACAAGTCAGTAAAGTGATACTTTATCGAACGAGTCTGATTTACGAGCCAAGCGAGTGAAGCGAGCGCGGCGAGTAACAGACGAGTTCGGTAAAGGTACTTTACTGACGTGGTGCATACAAAATTTTATCGCCAACAGTGAAAATTGTTAATTTAAGAAATAAAGATATAATAACTTATGACAGTTTATGACAGTGACAAACGATTTATTTTTAAAGTCATCAGTCATGGCTACGCTGACAGATATTAGCGGCAGGTAAAGTACTTTATTGTACAGTACGATAAAGTGTTCCTTTACCTCCGTAAAACGCTATGGTAACGCATCACTTTACTGACGGTTGGCGATAATAGTTATTTATGTACCAAGTCAGTAAAGTGATCATTTATCGAACAAGTCTATTTATGAGTCGAGTGAGCGAGGCGAGTTAGAGACGAGTTCGATAAAGGCACTTACTGACGTGGTGCATACAAAATTTTATCGCCAATCGCAAAAATTTTTAATTTAAAAAATAAAGATGTAATGACTTATGACAGCCAGCGACAAACGATTTATGTTTAATGTCATACAATCCTGACTACGTTGATAGGCATTAGCGGCAGTACGATAAAGTGTCTGATTACCTCCGTAAAACGCTATGCTCAAGCATAGCTTTAATGACGGTTGGTGATAATAGTTATTTATGTACCAAGTCAGTAAAGTGATACTTTATCAAACGAGCCTAATTTACGAGCCAAGCGAGTGAAACGAGCGCGGCGAGTAAAAGACGAGTTCGATAAAGCCACTTTACTGACGTGGTGCATACAAAATTTTATCGCCAACCGTGAAAATTGTTAATTTTAAAAATAAAGATACAATAACTTATGACAGTTTATGACAGTGGCAAACGATTTATGTTTAAAGTCATCAGTCATGGCTGCGTTGACAGATATTTGCGGCAGGTAAAGTACTTTATTGTACAGTACGATAAAATGTTTGTTTACCTCCGTAAAACGCTATGATAACGCATCGCTTTATTGACGGTCGGCGATAAAATAATTTACTTGTCGCTAATATCTATCAACATAGCCATGACTGATGACTTTAAACATAAATCGTCTGTCGCTGTCATAAAATGTCATACCTCGTTATATCTTTATTTTTTAAATTACAAAATTTTGCGGTTGGCGATAGAATTTTGTATGCAACCACGTCAGTAAAGTGCCTTTATCGAACTCGTCTGTTACTCGCCTCGCTCACTTCGCTAGCTTTGCTCATAAATCAGGCTCGTTCGATAAAGGATCACTTGACTGAGTTGGTACGTAAATAACTATTTTCGACCCGATAAAAGCATCTCGTGCCAAAAAAAAAAAATCAATTAGGATTCTTATTGACATAAAGGCAAATAACAGGAAAACAAAAAAGATAATATACATTTTTAACGAAATTTTTATAATATATATCTAATTTCCAAAACTATTTCAATTTTGCTTTAATACCGTCACGAATCAGCCAGCCAACTTTGAGAATATAACAGGGACTTTCCAACTTTAATAACCTTTAACTTGTTCAATAAAGAAGAGGGCAATTTTAGGAGTAGAAGGAATGAAAAAGTTTCACTACACTTTGCTCCACTTCTTTGTTCTTTTACTTTGAGTTTATGGCCGCCCCGTTCCCGATCGTGTCGACCAACGGGCGTTATGAGAAAAATGAGCTACGATTCAGTTCGACACGTCAGACAGAAGTAGCAGCAGCAACGGTGAAACCAAGAAAGACGCCGCCTAACACGACGACAGGGCTTTTATCTTTTGACCTTTACGAAATGAATAAACTGAAACGATTCGTAATGTGAATGCTAATTACACATTTTATTGAAGTTATTACATACATTTTCTCTCATTTCTAGGACACTCAATGTTAAAGTAGTGTGATTGTAAATCTTTTTTTTATTGTCTTATTTAATCGTTCAAGTAATTGTGTAGAACATATGATTTTATTACAATATTACACTAGCTTGTATAATTAATTAGGTAAGTTATTGTTTAAATATTATTTAAACAATATACATTTACGACAGTGCTCCACTTTCGTGGATATAGGAGAATTGGAAAATGTTCAAAACGCATTTCTATGTAGGGTTTCAAGGCTAGGTTTCTAGTTAATATACTGGTGACGTATTCACCTTAAACACCTCTAATATATTCGATAATTTATGTACTTAAAATTATTAAAATATGTTAAAAACAATGTGATTCAGGTTAATAAAAGATGATTAATTAAAAGGTTCCCAAACATTATTTAGTGTTAACAAAATAAAATCTATTTTATAATTTAAATAATACTTACATATATTCAAAATCAATGAATTTTATATATTTTACAAACCAGGAAATATCCTACATAATATAATGTTTTTTAATAATTAATAAGTAAAAAACACAAATTTTGTGTTTTTTACTTATTAATTTTTTAAAATGAAGTTTCAAAAAGTAAATCTCCAATCAATCAGTTATTTAATGTTTTTTAACACAAAAAGAAACAAAAACACATTAATATATAAGTTAAATCCACTTTTACAAATATTACCATAACACAAATATTTACGTATATTATTCGTTATATTTAAACGTAAACAATAAAGGCAAGAAATTACAACGTACGCTGCATACAAGATTTATGCATGTTTATATACGTACAAACCGTAGATAAAACATCCAATTTCGTTATACTTTATATTACAGAGACGACGTTTATTTAATTATTAATTATATTTATTTAATTCGTCTCTATTTGAAATTTATTTAGAATCTTTAATACTTTATTATCAAACATTTTCACATACTACTCCAACAGCTTAGTGTTCACACATCAAAATATTCTCGTATATTTGTGTTTGTTTATTTAATTTATTGTCTTGTGATTATTTAAACCTTTAATAACGCTTAACAATCCATTTGAGGCAAACAATTGCACATACTACCTCAATGGTTGATTCCACATCATTAAAAATATTTCTAATTAATGATGAAAAGCAAAAATTTTTTTAACAAGGTGTTCATTTAATTATATTAAAATTAATATAAACTTTTACGTTTGTATCTTTGATAAACAATATCGTTTCATTCACTTATTTTGATCATATAATTCTTCAAACTCTTTTTTTGTATAAGCCCACCATTTTCATTTAAAAAAAAATTGAACTATTACAAATAATATTTCCAAATTTTATTTATTAACAAAATATAAAAAGCAAATAGTGCATACAGCACGTGTCAATTTTCATTAGCCATAGGCGATTAATTCATGCAATACGTGACAACATGGCACCCCACCTTTCCTCTTCAATGCGAGCGCGAGACCGATACAAGCTCAAGTTAGCAGTAGCTGTTGGACTATTGACTAGGGTGTTTGTACTGCGCTCAGAAATAATATTTACGCATTGCAAGGATTTTTCTTTTTCCTTTCAGTAAATGCAGAGAATTATTAAGCTGCGTTCACGCTGCATGTCACAAACAAAAGCGTAATTCTAATAAAATTAAAAATAAGGAAAATAAAAAAGGATTCTGAAAATAATAATAAACTACTAGATCGCGGCGGCCATTTGATGATGACGGCTTTTATTCCAGAGTAGATCGCAACGTGTTCGCAGCTAAACATTTAATGTAGAAGTGGGAAGATCGGAGAAAGTCGTTGTGATGTCGATTGTTGTCGGGATTGGTGACGGATATTAGGGGTGACATACGTTGCCACATATTATTTGTATACGTATAAATCGCATGTAAACATTGAATCCATATACCTAATGAAAATGGACACATACGGTATAGCCCTACTGTATATATGACGATATAGATATATCTCATTCTTCGTTTTCAAATTTAAGTTTTTGCGCCATGTAATCCAATGTCAAACTCTCTCTCTTCGGTCTTGTTCCCGCCTTATATATATATCTTCGAACTAATGAACATCGGTACGTTAACGCTTTCTGTCTTAAATTTAAGTTGGTCATACTGCCACTCTCTTGGTTGAATTTTCTTCTTGCTTAATTTAGGTTGGTGGGTTGGTGTATCTTGCTCATACACTTTGACATTTATCAAACAATGTCCGCAAAGCAAATCTTCGCTATTCGTATTTATAGATTTACCTCTCTTTATTCCAGGTAAGTGTGTTATTCCTTTTTCTTTCTTAACGTAAACATACGTTGTATTTATATATACGTAAATTCATTATGTTCACATGTAATTATTTGATAAGTATTTTCTTTCACCATTTATTGATCGTATTCTTATTTTCTGTTTAAATATAGGTTTTATTTATATATAAATTCATTATGTTCACATGTAATTATTTGCTAAGTATTTTCTTTCACCATTTATTGATCGTATTCTTATTTTCTGTTTACTAGTCTGTTTGATTGGGAATAAAGGAAAAACGTCTCAGATGACTTGTATTTTCCTTTCCAAGTTTTTACAATGAAGGCACGTTGCTGCTTCCCTTTCTTTATTTTCAAACCAGTTCCTCACCTTAGGTGAGATTGTTATTTCTAATATGCTACAAATAAATTATTGATGTTTTCTTTTCTTTTGTAGGTGTTGGACCATACATGATTCTTGTTGATGTTTCAAGAGTACAAAAATACAAATATACGAACTAAAGAATATATATTTTAACATCTTATTATCGTACACAACATATTTTATTTACGATTCAAATTCTAATATATTAAATGTCTTAGTTATATCCTTCTTTATTAAGACTGTAAGTATTTACAACATCTCTTTTATTTGTACTAGAGTCATTTATCAATTTATTTTATTTATATCAACATTTACATTTTTATTTAAGATTATGTCATTTGTTTTGGCATATCTAATTTTATTCTGTTCATATAGTTTGATTGCATTTAAATGATTCACACTCTTTACTGTTCCATCAATCATCATAACTCTGTGTCTATTGTTTGTTTTCAACAGCTTTTGGTTCTTAAATAATGGTCCATTTCTAAGTATATTTAGTGCTATTTTTACTGTCTGTTTAAAGTTAGGATCTGTACCTTTTTGTTCAAATTGTACTTCTTGTTTATCGTTTCTACAAAATAAAGTTTATTCATTACTTAGCATGTATATTATACTTCATTAATCTTTGTATATCTAACATTTAAACTTTTCTAAATAAAGCTTATTTATGATCATTTGTATACTGTTTCACTTACAATATTTTTAACGAACGAATTTATCCTTTATAGGATCTGCAACCTATCTTACTTAAATGACTAGTAGAGCTTTTACTATTTAAACTTAACTAATCATTCATTTGAATTATAACGCTTATACTATAACTAAATTAATTCTTAATACAACATATTTGCTTTATTTAATTTTCTCTTATTTTAATTAATTTATCTAACCACCCTTTACATCTAACCACCATTTACAAAATGTAAAGTTATATTGGCAAAATTCGATTTTTTCACTGAAGTAAACTACTACTTCCGGTCTACCGACTTTACTGAAAAACTAATCAGATCTCAAGAGGGAGATTATACATATAAATACAAAATTTGGAATTGATATCTACAGCGGTTTGACCGCTATCGTGGAGAGAGAGACAAAAAATTTTCAAAACCCACTTTTTTGGTATCAGGAAACATCAAAACGTGGACATCTGCAAAAATGTCGAAGTTGGACATTTTCGTCATCACAATACTTCCTTATACTACGTATAAGAAAGTAAAAAGACTTGAACTTTGAACCACGACAATGCACCGGCACATACCGCTTTGCTTATCCAGCAGTTTTAGGCAAAACAAAACACTGTTGTGTTGCCGTTGCCGCATCCTGTCTATTATCCGAACATGATCTCCTGTGAGTTTTTCCTATTTCCTAAATTAAAAAGGACACTTAAAGGACAACGTTTTTCAACAATAGATGAAATAAACACAAAATCGCAAATCGAGCTAGTGATACCTAAAGACGCGGTCCACCAATGCTTCTCAAACTGGAAACTACGTTAGCAAAAGTGTATAATATAACAGGGAGACTATTTTGAAGGGGATAGTATAAACATTGTAGAAATAAATACTTTCTGAGACAATTCAAAATTATCGTTTCAATTTGATCACACTTCGTACATGCATATATACCGATTGACCTGGGCGAATTATTTTTCAGTGGAATGGGTATCTCAATTCAAGCAATGAATTATGAAGGAAAAGTGAAGGAATAACACTTAATTACTCAATTTTACCATAATAAACAGTAAATTCTTGCGTCAACCTTTTGTTGTCACCTGGTATTTGATATTGATTGAATATTTTAATTTTCATTGACATATTCTGATTCTGACCATTCGTAAACTCAAATCAACAGACACTATACTTTTTAAACCCTCGTCAACCATAATGTCCGTGCATCAAACTGTTAGTACACCCCACAAATTTCCCATGTTAGATACACTCATGCATGAGGCACATGCGTTTATTTTGATGGCGGTTTTCAGTCGGTCATCGTGTGTGTCTGTGACCGGTTAATCTCTCCATTAATCATAGATGCGTCGGTGGTGGTTATTGCTGCGGCTACAGCATCCCTCAACGCGGCCGTTTACACCACTTTGATGTGAGATAGGGTTTTAATCGCGCGACTATATCGGATCTACCGGTTAGGACTAAAACAGTTTGTATTTCTGCCGTCCATCGTGATTTTCATCGATAAATACACCCAGACGCAGCCTAAACCAAGATCGGACTTGTCCACAGAACTAATCGCGACAATTTATTACGGATCCGTGCTGGATCAATGTGTACATACGTAATGTGTGGCAGAGCGACATGATTTTCAATTGAATTTTAATTAATTCATCACTGATTAGAAAATATTATTATGGGAAAAGTTCAGGAGTTTATAAAACTTCAAATGATTATGTTATCCAGACCTTAACTTTTAAATATGAAATATAATAGTAATCAGTACTAATCTCTCTTTTTCAATTAGAAAGTGTACAATGAAATGAAGATTTACGTTAGTTAATTTATAGTACAGCAAATTTTGACAGTAGAATTTGAACAAGAGGGAAGTTCACCAATTATTCTCCCTATAGATGGCGTTGACTGAAATATCAAAAACTGTTGTTATTCAAAGTGTCATTTATAGGCGTTAGTGAATATAATATTTTGTCTCTTTGAATATACGAAATAATAGTTTATTTCTCTTCACGTGTTAGTAGTTTAACGAAAATACAATTTAAGCAAGAGCTGTGATAAAACATCTCTTTAAAAAAGGGTTGTCACCACAAGAAATTTATACGGATATTACTGAGGTATTGGGTGAGTCTGTACCTTCATACAAAATAATTAAAAATTGGTCTCTCCGTGATTTTAAACTGGGAAGGGAGACCTACCAAATGCTAGTCCCCCAAAACTATGGTTGCCGAAGACATTATTGATTTGGTTTATGATATTGTACTAAACAATATAATAATTACCGTTAGGTTTATATTGGAGAAATGTCGCTTTTCAGCTGTTAAAAAAAATGCACTATGAATTGGGTTTCAAAAGAGTGTCTGGCGCTCTGGTTACCAAAAATGTTAACGACAGATCAAAAGCGCATCCGTTAAGTTACCGCTGAGACAGATTTGACGATAATTAACAGAAATCCAAATGATTCTTCGCAAAAATTCGTTACAGCAGATGAAACTTGGATTCATCACTTTGACCCAGAGTTAAAAAGGCAAAATATGGAAAGGCGGCTTAAGGACCCCCTCACTTCCAAAATTCAGTCAGTTCAGATACTGCAAAAATCATAACACCAGTTTTTGGGATTTTCAGAGGGTTCTCTTTGTCAATTTTTTGCCATGTGGATGTACAGTAATAGGTGAATATTACGCAAACTTAATTCCAAAAGTTTGCGAAGCCAATAAAGAGAAAGGAAGAGGAAAATTGAGACGAGGAGTGCTGTTTTGCCAAGACAACGTTCCGGCCCACAAAAACTGTGTTTCAATGACTGCTATTCACAATACTGGGTTTAAAATCTTGGTACTTATAAATCGATACACGAAATGTATTATCCTTTCTAGGGATTATGTAGATAAATACAATTGTTTCGTTTTTCTCAATTGTTTGCTTCTGTGTTCGACACAATAATTAGTGAACTCCCCTCGTATATGATTTTGATTTTCTTCATTACCAAAACGATTTACTAATTTATTTTTAATCGCCTGAGTAATTAAGAGTCAGTTTTGCGCAATGTTCGAAAACTATAATCACTAATAACTAAAAACATTATTCTTTGCTTAAGAATAGAGAAATTGCCACATCATGTGATTTTGGTAAATCGTTCGACATACTGGTTGATCATATTCAGCTATCTTCTAAGTTATACTATTTATGTAGGTGCTTCCCCAAAAAATATTGCCTTCTTAATCTCTTATCTGTTGAATCGTTTATATTATGGCGTCTTCTCTCTATCTTTCAGTAACAATGTTTTCATTTATCGCGGCGATTATAGGCGACATTGTCGGGCGAGCGGGTTTTTGCGCCGATAGTATTTTAGTTAAGTTGTAAGCACTGTGTGTAGCGGGCCGATCTGTTGTTTACTTTTACTAGTTACATGAGTTCTATTTCATAAATATGTCCCGTTGAAAGGTGGATAAGAGATTTATCTGCGCTAGAATTCGACGGTATTCAACTCCGATGCATAATTTGCAATGCAAGTGGCAAGTGAAAACCCGTGTAGTAAAGCATGTATGTTCGAATACAATAAAGCACGTATTGCTGGCTTTGTAAATGCGTATGAACAGAAAGCAGTTAATTCTACTTACTCATCATTACTTTTTACAAAATTGTGTTATAAGCAAACATAGTGACTTTCGCGTGCCAGCGGAATCTCCCTTGAAAAATATTATTTGTCCCGAGGTTACGATGAAATTAATATTTCAATCATCAATAACATAAACGATAAGCATACTTGGGCTAGTAGACGAAACTACTGATGTTAGAGGCCGCAATATTGCAAATGGTTTCCTTGGGGTGGGACAAAACAAGACTTTCGCCAAACATTTTAGGACAGATGTCAAAAATCAGTCGGTATAAGTTTTGATAGGCATAGGTAGAGTGTATAATTTTTGAAATCTGAAGATGTTCACAATTAATCACACTATTATCACACCAAGAGGTTTCGGCCATTTAAGCACCAACACCTATGTATTAATGTTTATCTTATTCAGTTTCTTACAGCAGAGTTTTTTCCGAATTGATTTTTACTGCGTGTTTTAAGAAATGTAGGTAGAGCTGCGTTTCATCGGCATACATTTATAATCGGCAGTGTTGCATATTTGTGAAAATGAAGAAAAATGGAGGACCTAGAGTAAGTCTCTGTGGAACACCTGTAGTCAAGGCCTATACCGATGACACATCAGCGTGCGGCTTTACATAAAAATTATTTCTGGTTATAAATATAAAATTTATTAATAGCTCGACCACACCACCTATCGTGTCCGGATTTTGTAATTTTATTTTTTGTCACTAACCCAACATATATTGTGAATATGAGTGATTTTGATCCATAAATATAGAATTTGTTAATAATTTGACTTCAGCGCCACCTATCAAATGTTTTGATAGCCTATTCTACGTGCATTGTCTATATAAATATGGTCTGAGAATATCAAGAGGATTGGTTTAGCAATTAAAAAGTTATTGAATAACGTATAGACGCACCAACAATTATATTTATAAATATACAGGGTGAGTCATTAGTAGCCGCTTCTTCGATTGCTCTTTTGTGTTTTAAATAAAAGAAAAAACAATTAGTGGAAGATCCATGGTTGCTTGTAGCGCATATTATAAAAATACTTTAAGCTCTGGCGCACTTCCGGTTTCACCGGAAATGCACGAAACTTAATTTTTTTAAATGACTCACCCCATATATTTTTGGATTTTCTTGTACTGCTTTAAATTCTCTGTTCGACTGTTTTCGCTTTTTCAAAATTGAGCCAATAGTTTTTGAGTTATTAATTTTTTTTGAAAATATTTGACCAAAACACGTGTTCAGAAAAAAATCGTTTTCACATTGTTTTTAAAAGCAAAAAGATTAACTTTGGTGGTGCTTGTAGCCAAGAAAATTCTGCATCATGTGGTAAAGTTGCACTCGACAATACCTCAATAAACTTTGTTTTTTCAAAGCCTACTTCCTGAAATTTTCAAATACCAAAAACTTATTTTTTTTAAATGGAACGCCCAGTATTTTATTGAAGCATTTTGTTCCTTTTTTTATTCTCTTTCATTTTTGTTAACAATGTCATATACCTATCTTTTCTAATTTCTGAGATAATCACTATAGGAGCAATTTGCGGTCAATTAAAGAACTACGAGCGCTGTTGTTCTATGCACCAAAATATTCGTTCAACCAATGGAAGGCAGGGATGGCGCCCGACTTCCTTAGTCAAGTGTCAAAC
Organism: Amphimallon solstitiale; assembly: GCA_963170755.1. Lineage (NCBI taxonomy): Eukaryota > Metazoa > Arthropoda > Insecta > Coleoptera > Scarabaeidae > Amphimallon > Amphimallon solstitiale. The sequence continues at coordinate 65,278,955 of OY720680.1, forward strand.
AAAGTAAATGTTATATCCAACTATCCCAAAAGTAATAATTTTATAGAATGAAGAGCATCGCATTTCAATTTTTTAATTCCGGCAACGTCCAGTTGCAGTATTTCATTTTTAACACTGTTGGTTAACATTGAAATAAAATAAAGGTTATGTTTACTGACATATTTGAATATGTCTCCAAAAAGTTTTGAAAATTCGTTCGTAGATAACGAAGATACTCTCCTCCATTAACATTTTCATCAAAGAAATAAGGTGCAATTATGTAACTACCCATTATTCCTCCCCCACAGTTTTAATGACCAAGGATTTTGAAAGTTTACAGGTGTGATAAAGTGGGGAATTTTATGTGTTATAATAACGGAAATTGTGACGATGAACGTATTCACTTGAATAGAAGGTTTCGTTGGCAAAACAACAAAAAATTGAGAAAGCCAGGATAGTTTATCTGCTGTCAATTGACAAAAATGTAAGCAATTCTGAAATTTATTTCATCTAACCCTGTGTATGAATATGCTACGGGTGAATTTCGTATTTCCAAATTATTCTGGATTCTCAAATTTGACTTACATCTAACCGCCGACTAATTTTCGTAGTACTAGTATGAGGGGTGTTCAACTACACTCGCAAGTACCATAAACGTCTTATCCTCACCAGTTATTGCTTTATCCGCTCATTATTTCATATTCAATGCTTTCTGTTCACTCAAGCCGTCCACTTTATATTTTTGAAGGTTTCTGGCTTCGGTTGACTTCTACCAGGGATCGCTGTGCGTAAAGTCTGGATGCTAGCAAAGAGTTTCTTTCAGATTCACCAAAAATGTCGATCATATCTATAAACTCTTCATAAGAATAATTCATTTGAATGATAACTAATAGCGACGCTTTTATAAGTTTGACATAAATGTATACCGACTTTCTTTAACAGTTGACTCAGACAGTCAGCCGCATTCCAGCCTTTATTGGACCAATATTTTTGTGCAGAGAGCAGCGCCCGTAGTTCTTTAATTGACCGCTAATTGCTCGTATAGTGATTATCTCAAAAATTAGAAAAGATAGGTATAGGACATTGTTAACAAAAATGAAAGAGAATAAAAAAAGGAACAAAATGACTCAATAAAATACTGGGTGTTCCATTTAAAAAAAATAAGTTTTTTGTATGTGAAAATTTCAGGAAGTAGGCTTTGAAAAAACAAAGTTTCTTGAGGTATTGTTGAGTGCAACTTTACCAAATGATGCAGAATTTTCTTGGCTACAAATACCACCAAAGTCAATGTTTTTACTTTTAAAAACAATGTGAAAATGATTTTTTTCTGAACACGTGTTTTGGTCAAATATTTTCAAAAAAAATTAATAACTCAAAAACTATTGGCTCAATTTTGAAAAAGAAAAAACAGTTGAACAGGTAATTTAAAGCAGTACAAGAAAATCCAAAAATATATAGGGTGAGTCATTTAAAAAAATTAAGTTCCGTGCATTTCCGGTGAAACCGGAAGTGCACCGGAGCTTAAAGTATTTTGACAATATGCGCCACAAGCAACCATGGGTCCTCCACTAATTGCTTTTTCTTTTATTTAAAACACAAAAGAGCAATCGAAGAAGCGGCTACTAATGACTCACCCTGTATACAGAATGTTCATTTCAAAACTTCCCACCACAAATTTCTAGAATGTTGAAATCTATGAAAAATTTCTTGAATCACGTAAGAAGTATTATCGTGGGGGCCACTTCTTCATATAAAAATTGACCCACTTTAACCCCTTGCCCCCCGGGAGCTACCCCCTTAAAAATATTAAATGGAAGGAAGTATCGAGTAATACGTCATTTTGAAGGTCTTTTGAAACAGTACATTTTGGCGTTCACTTTTTTAAAACTGATCGATTGGTTTTGAAGATTTTTTAAAAAAAACTTTTAGTTGTTTTGTTCTGTTTTTCTAGCTAGTCAATCTATTTTAGGAACATCAGAACAAAAGCCAATATTAAAAACCTTTATAAATTTCTGAAAAACATGGAAAATAAATAATTTTATGGTTCTTCAATTTTTTAGTTATATTTATTGCAGAATACTTTTCACTTTTTTTGTAGTTACATATTAAACAAAAATGCATGTTTTTATTTAATGTTGTTTTTGAAAATGTACGCTGCAGTTTTGAACAATGGCTATACCATTGGTTAGCGATCAACGGACAACATTTTGAACAATTATTGGATTGAATTTTTTACAAAAAAATATTTAAATTCTGAAAAAGCTTTAAAATGAAAAATAAAACATTTTAAGCAGTTAAAGTATGTTAGCGTAATAGATATTTAAGCCTAAAAACAAAAAACAAAAAATTAAACAAACCTAAATATCTTTTTAAAAATAAATCAATCAATTTAAAGAAAATAAATACCAAAATGTACTGTTTCCAAAAACCTTTAAAATGACGTTATTACTCGATACCCCCTTCCATTTAAGATTTTTAAGGGGGTAGCTTCCGGGGGCACGGGATTAAAGTGGATGAGTTAATTTTTGCATCAAAAAATGTCCCCCACGATAATACTTCTCACGTGTTTCAGAGAATTTCTCATAGATTACCAGATTTCCAGAAATTTTGGGTGGGAAGCATAGAAATGAACTACTAAAGGTATGTCAAAACTCGAAATTTCAGTCGTGCGCTATTTTAGTCTGTCAAATGACTAGTCAGTCAAACTTGGTAGCTGTCATAGTGAAATACTGAATTTACGAAAATGGGACATTACAATTTGGAAGAACGTCTATTATTGGTGAAAACGCATTAAAAGAATGGAGAACATTTTACAGTGACAATTCGCAAGTTGTGCGATGAATTGGTGTTAATGTTTTCAATAATAAGAAGGGTATAGAGACGAGCAAATGTGACTTTTAAAAAGCTTTATGGAAACGAGTTAAAAAGCTAAGTGATGTGCGGTTATTGAAATTATTTGAACAATCTTTTTGTAGACAGCAATCATAATCGCATGTTTCAAAGAATTTGGAAATAACCTGTTATAAAGAAATTATTGCTACTGTGGCATAGGAGCATTATTGTTTTCTTTCAGAACTGGAATAAAACTGTTATCTGCATCAGATTTCAGCTCTTAAGTAGATAGGTGAAAGAAATATAAGGAATCGGAACTACGAACTATAGCTTTCTTATCAAAACTTAAAGTAGTCATAAATGAAATGTTAGTAAATACTTCATTGAATTGGTTAGCTACCAATTTGTGTGTTTATATGCCTATCTATATTACATGCTTTATTTACATTTTACTCTAATGATAGTATTGGTTAATATATCAATAAAGATACTTGAAATAATAAACAAAACTTGCTTATAAATCGACTACGAATTTACTTTGCTCATAGGAGTGGGTACTATTTTGCTTAAATTTATTTACGTACAAGTGTTGTACAAGTAATTCTCTAGTAATTACAGATAGTACTGGATGTTCTCGATGAAGACGTCAAAAGATAGACGCGCACGAACAGGGGGCGGCGGTCCGTCGGTAGATGGAACAGATTAGTTACTCGGTGTTAATTGTCACAGCATGGAAGTGTGTCGGTCTCGGTTCTCGGGTCTTGTCTGGGTGTGAATGGAGATGTCCCGGGACGTTCGGTACAAACGCAGGCGGCGTCGGTAACGGCGGTACGCCAAAAGGGAGTCCTCGAAGCGAGACGGCGCTAGTAGGAGCGTTTAGTCGAGCGTACAAAAGGGGGGATTTGTGGGTTAGTAGAGTGAGTTGATTTCCCGGATCGCGTGGCTAGGAAACGCCATCGGGGGATCACAGAGCGAGCGTCCGGAAATGGGCAGACATTGGTTACAGAGGTCGGTAAGCCGCACACGCCAGAGGATCGGCCCCCCTTGCCCCGGTCTTCAGTGATCCCCCCTCTTGTTGGCTCCCCACGTTTCAACCAACGTGTTGATACACCGCTATGTGTTCTTGAACGGGACGATTGCTCTTTGGAAATACATGCATGTGTATTCAGAGTTGTGAAATTTTTAATAGATACTAAGATGTTTGCTAGCTCGTCGAATTGCTATACAAACTTTATATTTTACCGATACAAATTTATATATAAATTACATTTATCTTATGTTAAATGTAGTGTAATCAATCGTTTTGTTCATCATCTTTACCTTTTGGTAGGGCTCTGCAGGTACTTGCTCTACAATCTGTTATCAAGATGTTGCAATAGGGCATTAGAACATTGTATTCATGAGATATGCTCTAATTAAGAACATTTTTAATTGTACACATAGCTGTCGAATAAATCCCACTTTTATCTGCAGATATGACCAAATCATCATATACTGATTTATTTTTGAAAGTGACTACAAACACTCCGCAACTGTCGTAAGAAGAATTTGAACAAATGTTTTTGTCACTGCATTTTTAAAGCAAGGACCGGTTTCGAATTTATTATTGCTCATTTAGCTGACTCGTAATAGCAATTCTTATATAGCCCACAAATAAGGATATTCTCAATTAAGGAAAATTCAAAACAGTGAAATTCTGAACACTTGATATGACACGTAAGGGGCTAAATTCCCGATAAAGTGGATAATGTGTTAAAAATTACGAACATAGGAGTTTTTTTAAATCGCTAATTACGAATACGTTATATAAATTATCAGAAACAAAATTGCTAACGTCAGCGAATTAATAAAATCATCCGATATTTACTAATTTGCGTATTAAAAGATTACAATGTCTTTTCTTACGAATCTATTATCGAAATTTCAGGAAACAAAATGGACGCTTTTGCAATAAATATACCCAATTTTGTTAACTTGTCTTAGTTGGGTTTCGTTGCACACTACAAATTGAAGACTGATTTTAGGATATTTTTTTAATATTAGCCATGTAATTGTCAGATGTGACAATAATCTGATTGAATATATCCTTCATTGTTGCTTATGTAGATTTTTCGGGGAGCCCCAGACATTCTGATATAAAAGGGAAATAGGAGAAACGAGGGAGTCGACAGCAATATACGTTAAATATCGTATCAAAACGCTAACTCCTAACTTTAAACTACGCATAAGAGTCATTATTAATATAACTTCAATAAATAATATACTACCGAGAAAACGTAGTAAAGTAGCGGTCAAAGTTGTACCTAAGAAGTAATTGTGCAACGTGTTATATTGTTAAAATAAAGATTGTATTCCGAGTGGCAGAACAAGCAGATGATGCCGTTGAAAATATCGTAGAAATAAAGAAGATTTCGTCGATAATAAGCAGCCCGAAGTTCCTGCTGGAACCAGTACAAAAAAGAAGATGAATAAGAAGAATTTATATAAGGTATTATTTAAATGATTATTGTTTAATAACTGTAATGTTTTATGTAATAAAGGAGGAGAGATTGTAAAAATAGAAGTTCATACAGAAAGTAATTAAATAAATATCGTCTAACAAATATATGTGTAAAGTAACTTGATATGTTCACAAGTATCGATATAAACACGTATAATATAGAATGTGCATTGCATGTAATAAATTCTGGCGTTTATAGCTTACGACTGAATCGAACAAAGGACCAACAGAAATGTTTGTGTTAGTTTAATGTTTGTAGAAAAAATTCATATGTATTATAATTGCTTTTTAAATATATGTTACTTCTTGTGTTGTTTGTAAAATTATAGATACAGGATTCACTGATTTTAATATAAGGTTTATTAAAATTTTTAAATGGTATGTCTTTTTGTTAATGTACAGGAACCCCTTTTACTTAATCATTTCAATAAAGTCGAATCGCCTGAGATAATTTGAGTTGGGCTGGCAAAACAAATAATTTTACATTTCATTTCTGAAGTTTAACTTTAAATTAAATATCTTAATTTAGAGATAGGGGGTTCACTACATTGTGTCACCCAACTTTGGGGTGGTACCTTTACAAGACCCATGAATAAGACTTTATGATTTGTAGTAGGCATGCAGAATCATGAGTACTTCTCAATAAATAATTTTGCCGTTTCCATACAATACGTTTTGAAAAAAATAACTTATATTGCAAATCCACAAGACAATGAATTATGAAAGAAAAGTTTGTCTTGTTGGTGAATTTATGTTACGAAATAGGCGACATCTCTATTTGATTTGTATATGAGGAATATTTTTAGAGATATCAAAATATAATATCGATTTTTTCAACGTTATTAAATGGTTAGAGTCGGTATTCATCCATTATGTGATTGAAAACAAAACAGATCATTCTTTAATTTAAAAAAATCAAAGTTGAGGATTGTCAGGTACAAAAATTATCATTCTTTCGTTTAAAATAAAGACTAGGTAAAACTCTATAGGTGGAATAAATTACCCGCTACTTTCAAGAACTCTTGCATACTTATGCAAGCAATTAACGCTGCACTGAATTATTGGCAACTCTTGGTATTAAAATTCCGATTCTTTATAATATTCATTACGTAATAGTTGTGAAACAAACCAGGGCAATAGTGGGCGATAACATATATTTTCAATTTTGTGCCAATTAATTCTTAAAAACAACGCTTTTGTGCGCATTTAGTTTCATTTAATTAATTTTTTTTTTAATTTAATTACAGGATTGCATTAAAGATTTATTCGGTATCACCCTCCATCGAGCAGAACTAATGTCCACTTGAAAACTGCGAATACCATGCTTGATAGCGGATCCATCATACATACCTAGATATGTCGGTGTGATGTTAATTCGAAATGCACGGTAGTGGCGAGATTAGTAGCTACCTGCCTTACCTTGCGAGAAAATATATACGGGGGCTCCCTCTATGAGAAAACATGAGGAAAAGGTATTACTTAAAACATTTTTTAAATTTGTCCACCTTTTCGAGACACATAAAGTCGACAAGACACCAAATCTATACTATTGACATTCGAATTAGTCCCTGGGGAATGATCATAAGTGCCGAACATATGATTATTTTCCACAAAATATTCCGAATGTTAATAATACGTTTATGAGTGTTCTGATTCCTACAGCTACTCTGTCTTTCACAAATTACGGTCATGATTTTTACCGTGTATTTGGGTTGAGTGTAAAAAGAATATCTACAGTAGATTGCAATCAGCTTTCTTCAAATATTATTTGTTTAATATAGCATGGCTTAGCATAAATTTTGTACAAAAAAAAATTCAAAATTCGAACCCGAAGTAACACTTTTCCAATGATCGAACAGCATTCTTTTTGCAGATACATATATCTGGCAAGTGGTGTATATCGTACAGATTTGGAGAGAATAAGAGTATTTAAAATTTGATTTAGACCAAGTTTTACATAAAAAAATTCGCACCGCACTACATAAGAAAATGCCCACACATATTAGAAATATGAAATTCCAATGATATCCTAACATACTATCACCGTGTATATCGAACCAACAATGTAAGAAAAAGAGTCACTTTACTTTGTGGTACCTAATCCATATTAAGCAATTATATAAATAAAACACTTTTTCTAAGTTTTTAACATTTTTTTTTTGCACGACGAGCAGTGGAAAAATAAATGTGATAAAAAACATATTCAAAAAAAGTGTTTTAGTTGTATTATTAGTTAATATATTATACTAGCTGTCCAATATACGAGGGATGTTCTCTCTCCGCAGAGCCTATCTAGTAGGCGATGATATTTTGCGACAATTTTGTATGACAATTTCAAAAAGTTGTTTTTGCGTTTAGTTATAGTGACAGTTGTCAAATATACCTGATTGTTTCTAAGCTACATTTGTTTAAAGTACTTCTTTCGCGAACACGGAACTGAACAAGGAACATTATCGAGCGGTGATTTTTTACAATTTCAAGCGTGTCTTAAGGCGTAATAGTTATTTACGAACCAAGTGCGGGAAGACTATTTTCCCGCATGAGCGCACTTTTAATTGCGCGAATGCGTGGAAGATGTCTTCACGCAAGTAGTTTGTACAATATTTTCTGTACGAATATTAAATTAAAAAAATATTATTGATTAATGTCATTGGTATCATACCTAACCTAAGATAGATTATCTAATTAATTTAAGCATTTCATGTACGTAACTATTACTCACCTTTCCCTAAAATTAAGTTATTATATTTACACATGGAAAACATGAGGCATTTATTCTTATACATATTTATAAATTTATAGTACATTTATTGCGTTTTTTGGTTTAAATACAAAAAATTCTGAAATGTCGATGTGGTCAAATAGATGGCGCTTGAATGTCACTTAAGATGTCGCTTAAAATGTCGTCAAATAGATGCTGCCACAAATTTTTTGGAAGAATTTTTAATTATTACTCCTATTTCCCCAACTTTTAGTGAAGAATAGTGGAGGGCAGTTGTATTTTATAGACTAAATTTTATTACTACCAAGTTACTTTTTTTTTGTAAATGTCCCAAAGTGCCAGTTTTTTTTCCATTTTTACAGTCGCCTCGACCGGGAAAACCTCTTTCCTAGTCGAGCTACACATGCGCCAAATGTCACTTTAAATCGAGTGTTTGGTGACAAGTCGTGTTGCTTCGCTACCGTAAAGCGGTGGCACAATGAATTTCAACGCGGTTGACTTTCCTTAAATGACAGTTTTCGAGCTCTTAAGCCAAAAACGGCAGTTAAAGAAAAAAATATTGTTCGTATTCGGAACATGATTGTAGAACACCAGCTGTCAGAAGCATTCAAGCAATTTTAAAGATTGGTGTGAAAGCTATTAATTATTATTTTACACAAACATTTGAAGCTCCGTAAGCTTTGTTCTCAGAGGATTCCCCACAATTTGGCTTCAATTCAAAAAGAAGACAGTGTGAGATGGTGCAGATCTACACTAGATCGCTTTTGTTATCGTTTCATTTGGAGTACAACATCATCATAGGTGATGAAACATGGGTATACTGCTAGGATCCCGAAAATAAGCAACAATCGACGGTTTGGGTCTTTGAGAATGAGTTGGATCCAACAAAAGTTGTTCTGTTAATTCAAAATGGTACACGACCTTTTTGTTTGTCTCAGGTTCACCAAAATGTTCGCTAAAAGCGTCCAAGAGGAAGGATAATCTTGCATCAAGATAACCCTCAAGCCCACACCGTCGCTCGAGCAACTAGATATTTGAATGCCCATAACATAGAAATAATGGGTCATTTACGGTATAGTCCAGACCTAGCACCTAAAGACTCTTTATTTTTGCGGATAAAGGATAAATTACGGGGTTTTTGCGTTTTGTATCGGCTGAAGAAGCGGCTGATGCCTTTAAAAGTGAAATAAATAAACTACGGCCAGAAGATTGATTGATCAAAATAAATAAACTACGGCCAGAAGATTGATCAATGTTTTCCCGGATGCAAAAGTGCATTGACTCTGGAGAAAAAGGCTTTGAAAAATTATAAGTAAATGATTTTTATAAATAAATTGTGTTTTACTTTACCAGGCTCAGCGGAAAAAGAACAGCCCTCGTATAATAACTTGGCCACAGCGCCACCTATCGGGCCCAGATTTTGTGATTTTCCGTTTTGGCACTAAACCAACATATGTTATAAATATTGTAAATATGAGTCATTTTGATACATAAACAGCGCCACCTATCGTATCCTAGCATAGTTATGGATCATCATCTGGACAAAGAAATATATTTTGTGAATATGACCTAAATCAGTCAAGTCGTTCAGAACTTAAACTTACACGATCACTAACAGACGCACCAACGAGTATATATACAAAAGTTTTTCTCCAGATATTCCAATTGAAAACATTCAATTGAGTTATTTCCATCCCGTGAGCATAACGAAAAAAAAAAACCAAATATGTTATTTCTATCGTCAGTTATGATCGAGAGTGCATGAAAAAGGATGATTTTTGTAGTTTGTCCGACTTTCCTTTGTAATTGTCCCGATTTTTTTTTTTAATATTCAATGACCCTAAGGAACAAAACAAAAAAAGAATTACTCATATCCGTCGTTCAAATCGTGAGTGATGGTCTTGAGTTATACAAAAATCTATAGAAAAAAACACTTTCAGTTCTTCCCGAATTTTTTAATTTTTTGGACAACTTTTCCAATTTTTCTTTCTCTAAAAACCTTGTTCGGGCTATTATGAACATTAAAAAAAGTAACCAAGTAGCCAATGAACAGCATTTGATTTTTATTTATAGAGATTATATTAATTTAGTTATATTTGACTAATATTATTATTCATAGTGCTTAAATAAAGAATTTTTATTTAGATTTTTTACCAATTATCAGGTAAAATAGATCTTAATAAAAAGTAAACACCTCGGTACCTATACATGCTATAATTAAATTCCTCCTTTAGATTACTGCCATTACGTTACACAAATAAATGATATGCACACAATCAAGATATCTTACTGGTATCCTAAATGCTAACGGTATAATCAAAATGTTTTCTTATGAAAATGTGCCCTACAAACTTTATTGGCGTTACAATAACAATGTCGTATGTAAATCAACTGTTATTTATTACATTATATATAGTACATCCGGTTTGCTACATGTTTATAATGTTATTATTAGTATAGATTTGATCTACTACTGTTCAATAAATTTCAAATAAGTAATCAATAATAGCGGCTGATTATTATTCACGTTTCACATGCTAAAGAAAAAGAAACGAGTTAGAGGAGATGTTGAGAAAATACTAACGGGACTAAGCAAGTACGGTATATGTATATTCCCAATTACTGTAATATTAAAGCTTTTAAAAAAATTAAAGGAAGTGTAAAATATCTATTATATGTTGGTATGTTATTATAACTAAAAGCAATGTGAATTTAATATAATTTTTGACTGTTCATGATGGTCGTGAGAGATTTCCCTTTTTACTTTCTTATACGTAATATAAGGAAGTATTGTGATGATGAAAATTTTCGACCTCGAGATTTTTGCAGATGTCCACGTTTTGAGGTCCCCTGATACCAAAAAAGTGGTTTTTAAAAAATGTCTGTGTGTGTGTCTGTCTGTCTCTGTCTCTCTGTCTCTCTCTCTGTGTGTGTGACCACGATAGCGGTCAAACCGCTATAGGTATCAATTCCAAATTTTATATTTATGAATATAATCTCCCTCTTGAGAACTGATTAGATTTTGAGCAAAATCGGCATACCGGAAGTAGTAGTTTACTTCAGTGAAAAAATCGAATTTTGCAAATATTTCGTCAATTATTAAGTTTAAACAAATTTATAAAGAATTCAAATGTACTTAAAACTAAATTTGAGAAAAATTGTATTAATAAAGTTTTTCGAAATTCCGACCGGAAGTAGGTCTTTTACTCTTATCGAAAATCAGTTTTTTGCGAATATCTCGCAAGTCATGCTTTCTAGGCAGGTACATTACTAGTATAAAAGTATTTAGAACATAATTTTCAATATCTTTTGTATAAAAAAAATTTCAAAATTCAGACCGGAAGTACCACTTTTACTCTTATCGAATAGCGATTTTTTGCAAATATGTCGTAAGTTATGCATTCTATATAAATTTATCAAGAGTACAAAAGTATTTAAAACTGGATTTGCAATATTTTTTGTATATATGAAATTTCAAAATTCAGACCGGAAGTAGCACTTTTACTCTTAGCGAGAAGCACTTTTTTGATAATATCTTGCAAAGTATGCATTCTATAGAGATTTATTAAGAGAATGGAAGTACTTAGAATAGGATTTTGAATAATTTTTGTAAAAGAAATTCTTAAAATTCTATAATTTGAAACGCTTATACGTATAAGAAAGGCGTGTGGTGGCCACATCTCATTTTTTTTTATTGAGTTGGCATTAGCACTTGTATATCATAGCTATTATTGATAGTAAATACTAAAATGCAATAAAATTGCCCATTGAATCAAATATTGAGAAATTATACAGAGTGGGTCAGGGAAAGATCCCTAACTTTGAAGGTGAATAAAAAAGAAACTAGAAAAGGTTGAACAAATTTATTTTTTGTTTCAAAATATGGAAGTATATTTCATGACGTTTTAAACATAATATACTGCAAACGATGGCCCTCATTATCAATAAACTGTTACAATCGGATATTGAAGTTCCGCATCACTCTCTGAAGCATGTCTCGCGGTATGCGGCCTATTTCCTGGCGTATTGCGTGTTTCAAAACTTGCAGATTGTTATGGCGATATTTGTAGACCTGTTTTGAAGTAGCCCAATAGCAAATAGTCTCATGGAGATAAATACAGCGAGTGCGCGGGCCATGAAATGTCACCGAACCTGAAGATCAAGAGGCCGGGGAACATTATTTTCACAACTACCATTGAACAACGGGCTGTGTGGGCCATGGCCCTATCTTGTTGAAACCAGACCAGACACGTACCATTCAAGATGTGGTGCAAAAAAATCTTGAATCATGTTGAAATAAAATGCAAAATTTATATATTTTTTGTGGTAAAGGATTTTTCCTTGTGCATTTTATTTCAGATTTTTAGCCACCGTCTCCATTGGTTGGATCATGTTCACATACCGTTCAGATGTTATGGAAACCACAAGATCATGTTTCTCAAGAAAGTAGGGTGTGACGATGCCTTTACAGCTGTCTGCACACCACACTGTTACCCTGTCACTATGTAAGGGCCTCTCTTAAATCTGCCTAGGGTTTGCATCACTCCAATAAAGCATGTTCTTTTTATTAGCGCAACCGGAAAGATAGAAATGCACCACGTCGCTGAAAAAAGACACTTCTTTGTCAGGCAGATTTTCAATCTAATTTTCACATGCCTGTTGGGACAGGTCTTGGGTAACGAAATATTTTCTTCTTGGTTTAATCATTTTATTATAAACCACACGAAACCGATTCCAGATGATCAGATATACTTTTAATTCTTAATGATCACATGATCCACACTAAAAATCTAGCAGTAATTGAAAAAGCCCGACAGAATAAAGTTATTATTTTGTGCCTGCCTCTACACTACAACCACAAGATAACACTGATATTCAGGTTTATGTTTACACTAAGTAGGTACATTTTGTGCTGCCAGCGAGGAAAATTTTCTTCGTAATAACTTAGTCAAAAAGGTTAACCCAATTTTAAATTAGCCGACTCTTTGGAGAAGCCTGTATGGATTCTGCAACATCTACCACAGTTCTTAGTGGATTTTGAAAGTGTGGAATTTATCCATACGACCAAGGCGTTTTCTTAGATGTTTATTTTATGTCCAGAATCAGAGGATCAACCAAGCTCCGGTTACACGATCACGTGCTTGCAGCAACAATTTCCTCAACACAATTCTATAATAACACTTTTAAAGCTACATCTCTTCAACCAAGCAATTCATGGACTTGTGGCACTTCTAAAGTACTGTTTATCGTCAGTTCATTCAAATACTTTCCTAAGAGCACTCGTCTTAGAAGTGAAAAAAGAAAGAGAGGAGCTGCTGCAGTTTTGACCTACAGAAATGAATTGGAAAAGGAAAAGACGGAAAAAGAGGTAGATGAAAAACGTACACAGGCAAAAGATAATAGGAAAAGAGAAAAAAAACAAGCATGCAGAAATGTGTGTCCTCAAATAGAGTTGAATGAATCACCATGCAAGAAGAAGACTAACTGCAAGAAGAAAATAGTAAAGTCGTTGAGAACTATTCTTCAAGAGATGGCGATGAAAGCAAAGACACAGAATGCCTTTTGTGGTGATACGTATTTAAGATCAAAAAGTGGAGATGGATTGGTGCAGTGCATTGGTGTCTTCAATAAGCCCACGAAGACTGGAATCGTGGAAAATGAGGATGATTATACTTGCGATAACAGTATATAAAGGAAATTTTTAAATAAATATTTTTAAATTACTTTTTATACCCATGAATTCCAGTATGGCCACTTTACCTCGTGGTATTGGGGTAAAGTGATGACTTTACAAATTTTGGCAAAACTGTTTACAAAAGATACAAAAAAATTCAGGTACATAGACAAAACACTAAAAAAGGTACCTTGAATAAATTAGCTTGCTGTTGTCAATGACATGATTAGGATTTTTTCTCCTTAGGGTGTCCACTATGCTCCGAGCTCCCCTATACACATTACTTAATTGGTCTGTAATTATTTAAATTATAAAGACCTTTCATATAAAGTGGAAATATACATGAATATTTATTATCATATGCATATAGTGAAGAGAACAAAAAATAGTAGTTTTTTAATTTGACATATTAATTAGCAACAAAATTAATACGTGACAGAATAAAAACTGATTTGATATGTTTTGTAAAAGATTCTTGTATGGGACAGTAACGATAAATACAAAAAACTGATGTATCTTTAACAAATTCTACATGGGCAAGTTTCCGATTCGGAAATGAATGAACCCCAGCCGCGCACCACTTTGGCAAAGCGTTTTCGGGGTGTCGCTTCTCTCCGATGCTATCCTACAGAGACCCGTGTTCTCTCGCACCTCGGTCGACGTTCGTGCTCACACCCGTCATTTCGTTGATCCCTTACGGCTTGTTTACAGGCCTTTCTTTATCGGGAAATGTTTGACGTTGATGCACGAAAGGGACCAATTTGCGGAAAAAGCGTTGTTTTATTATTCTGACTCCTTTTTTTTTTGAGTTATAAACTATGTTTGTGTCACCTATAAAAAGCTTTTACGAATTGTAAACAAATATAAAATCCATTATTTATAAGATTCTTTTTAATGCTGTTTCTGCATTATCCAGACGTAGTATTTGCACTTTTATATTGTTATAATATTTAAATTATATTTATGGGAATCTTTTAAAGAACAAATATAAAAAAATAAAGATAATTTGAATCGACTTTTCAACAGTCAATAAAAACTAATATTTATATATACATATATATTCTAATATTTTAATTAATTAAAAAAATTAAATCAGGAGAATTGCCTGGCCATCGATTTCGACTATTCAATCGGTCACCACAGTATCCTTGTAAATAATTAATAGTTTGTTGCGTAGTATTTACAGTTGCCCCATCTTGTTGGAAGTACCCCAGGTTTAATTCATCTTCGTGAAGGCTGTTAATGAAGGGTTCCAATATTTGTTCTCGGTATCGTATGGCATTAATTGTATCATGGAAAAAAATTGGTCCAATAATTCGTCTTTTCGACATTGCAACCCAAACACCAACATTGATAGGATGGAGACTATTGTCAACTAAAGCATGTGGATTCTCCGTTGACCAGTACGGTTATTTTGAGAGTTGGTATACCATGACAAATGGATCCAAGCTTTATCCGAAAAGAAAGTGCGATTCAAGTCTTCTTCATGTAATATTTCTTTAATCTATTTGCAATAATTTGATCTCTGTTCAAAGTGATTGCCCCGTCAATGTTGTAGTACATAAACTTTATATGGGTGCATATGTAAGTTTGTTTTTAGTGCCTTATGAGTACTTCCGAAGGAAATACCTCCAATTTAAATACATAATGCTGTATAACAAATTACGTTTAAGTTAATTAGATCTCTTTACCAGTTTGAGCAGACAGCTTTCGTACGGATTTTGTGGGACTAACTTCCATTCTGCGACAACATATTCAGTTAAAACTGTTGGTACTTTTTCAGGTTTACGTTTACAAACATTCCCCGTTTCCTTAAACCTTTCAATCACCCTATTGCGATGACAAGTAAATGTATCCAAGTTTATTTCCAGATTTCCATTTTCCGTTACAAATTGCTGAAAATACTCCATCCTCTTGCAATGTTCCACTGCGAAAGTGCGACATTACGATAAACGTATCATGTTGTATCGTAAAAGCCATGGTATACGAGGTATATTGTCTTGAAATAGACAGAAAAGCGGCAATAAAACAATGAAAATACGAAAGTACAAGACACTTCAATACATTATGGTTTTGACATTTGACTGTTTATATGTAAATTTAGTATTATCAATTCACGGAAGTAGATATTTCCTAGTTTTTGATAATACTGGAACTTTCCAACCCAGGACAGTTCAAAATGATCTCTTTGTATATGTGTAGATTAAACAGACTATTTAGATCCTTGAGCTTTATTACTTCTCTCCACCTTTTTCTGTCCTTGGCAACTCCTCTCCTGTTTCCAATCTGCTTTCTCTTAAGATCATCCTCCACTACTTCTATTCTTCTCTTTCTCGGTCGTTACAAAGAATGACAGCAGATAATACACAAAACTATGGAAGACAAAGGGCAAAAGTAAAAATTATCCTAAGGTAAAATGAACCAGTTTACTTAGTAAAACAAGAAATGAGATGGAGGAAAAATACAAAAAAAAAACAGAAATATATTAAAGATGTGAAAAGTGTGACAAAAAGATATCTAAGTGCAATACCGTTTGTCAAAGATAAAGAAGATAACCTAGTGGTAAATGAGGAAGATACGTTAGAGAGATGGAGACAATACTTCGAGGATTGTTTAAACGAAAACGTGGAGACTGATCAGTTGGAAGTTATGCCGAATGACGGGAGGATGAAAGCAGAGCCGTCGACGGAAAAAGTACAAAACACAACAGCCAAAATTAAAAATAACAACAGATCTGGAAAAAATGGGCTCATGGCAGAATACCTAAAATTTGGTGGCAACTTGATTTAAAAGCAAGTATTATAAATTCATTTGTCAAACGAAAGTAATACTAAGATCTTGGAGTAAAGCAATTGTGCGATAGTACAAACAAGAGGTACTTTTACCTCGAAATATATACTGGAACAACCTTACTAACCTCTAAGTAATTCGGGAAAATGCCACTGGACAACCAGCGATTAATAATGAAACGAAAGGATCGACTATTTCGTCAGTAAGATACTTTAAAATACAAGAAGGAATGTTATCAATACCGGCTAAGTGCCCAGCTGACCCTAACCAGTTCAAAACTATCCGTAGGAGCTATTTATAAACTATTATTAGGACAATTATTTCCATCGAAAGTCCCGAAGTTGCAAGGACCATCCCGAATCCGAGGACCAGATGGTTCCATTAACTCACAAAAATAAACCCTTCCGACAGCTCAGCTGGATCACCAACAGTACCGTGCTCAGTTTGTATGGTAATATGTTCCTTATAATATTATACTCATTTTTTGTCAATTTTTTAATTATATCCCAGGAGGTCTTCCTTCTGTTGGTGGAATCCGTGATCGAGCCGTCATAGTAAGATTTTTTGATTCTAATGTCAAATTTGACAATTATTTAAATTCAGGCAGGGGTAGAAATTATAAAACGTAAAAGTCGCTAAAATGCAAATGGCGGTGGCGTAAATCAGTTACTGACAAATTATATTTACCTATCATAATATATACTTAACATTTGCTCAGAATTTAAACATGTTTTAGATGCATGCGAATGAAGTATTATTATCGGACACTTAAAAATGAGCTTGTGGGGTATACTCAAATAAAATCTATACCACAATATATCGAGTAACTTGGATTAATTGAAGCCGAACTTTCGATAATAGTTCACAAGAACGAAGGCAGAAAGTACTTAACACATAATAAATTGAATTTCACGGGACGCTGGTTTTTTGTCCTTTTTCCCCTCTCGATTATTACGTTTCTTTTTTAGTGTCGTTTCTTTTACTGTAATAAATTTCGTTGCGGTCGTGGAGATTCAAGATACTTGCGTAAGTTTATTACATATTACGGAATTGCAACATCATATCGACGCTCTACACTAGTTACTTTAGAAAAGAGAAAAAAATGTTTTAATTAAATATCATGATTAGTTCCACTTCAGTTTTTTCCTTTTTTAGTTACTTAATGCATTAATGAAAATTTTAGAGTAATAAATCTGCGGTACCTACCTTAGTCTTTAATGAGACAAACATCTGTAGAAAGCGTCTGACGGTATCGATGATCAAGGTTGAATGCAAGCGCTAAAATTCTAAAGTTAGTTGTGTTACTTTCTCGTCGTTACTGGTTGATTATAAAAGAAAAAAAACTGAGGTTTATGATTATAATAGCTTTATTCTTTTACCAATGATACAAAATGCCATATACGTATATAAAGTAAGACATACAATATAGACACAAGCATATATTAAAAATATAATTATCAAAAAGAGGATGAACAATCAAAACTAATGAAGGACATAGATGTTAAGAACAAAAAAGTTTTAGAAAAAATACTTAGAAAACCATAATTCATATGTAAAAAATATTTTATGACATAACAAGGGCAAATTTATAGCTACATAATCAAGATGTCGAATACGAGAAAGAGTTTTTAAGGAGGTTGAATGGTAGTGGGAAGGCACTTTCGTGTTGTAAGGTGTAACACGTGTAGCATGATTGCCCACTTCCTGTATGCATATGCGACAGAACATTTATATCCCCCTTTCCTGCATCCACATGCTGCGCAACATCCTTTTTTACGATTACAGTATATTATTTCAATGTGGTGTCAGATGCAGGTTTCTTCGTCAGCGTTACTGGTACCAGGACATTGCTTTCCATTTCCCAGCCCAAATCTTCAGGATTTTTTAGGTTTCCATACCATTTTTGGACTAGGTAGTATGTCCAAAATGTATGGTACCTTGTCGCGTCCTTAGTAGGTGACAAAGAAGCTAGATGGAAATTGCCTTTCATTGTTGACTTCGCAAAATGTTGGTAGCGGACTTCTTTCAACGTATCTTTCTCCAAGTCGCCGCCATACAAAGCTACGAGGGATGATTTATGTTTTGCATACTGGGATATAGAGGGCGGCATATCAGTTCTAAATATTAACCTCCATCTTCAGTTAACCTAAATCCAAGGTTTTAGTGCGATACGTGTAGTGTTGTAACAAGAGCGAACTGAAAGTTAACAAGCTAGTTAAAAAATGACAACTGAATTTTTAACGCAACAAAACATCGAATTGTTAGACCATTCTCCGTACAGTTCCGACCTAAGTCTAAACGATTTCTTTACCTTTCCGCAAATCAAAGACAGACTGCGTGGTCAAAGGTTCCAGTCATCAGAAGAAGCCGTCGATGCCGCAATTGTGACTGTACCAACAAATGGGTGGAATAACTACTTCCAGAGTTGGTTCGAGTGGATGCAAAGGTGCATTAATTATGGTGGAGAATACTTCGAAAAACAATAAAGTCTTTAAAAGCTATCAATTGTTTTATTCCAGCTCTATATGCAAAACTTAGAAGATATCCCTCTACTAGAAAGCAACCTCCAGCGGCAGCGTCTGCTATCTCCACAGGTTTGTCATCGTCCTGCTTAAAGATGCCAACGATTGTAGAACAGTTTTCGATTTCTTTGTGCAAGTGAAATAAATTTCGTTTTCCCTTAATTGTAGAGGCATGACGTGGTGTCGCAGCCATTAAACGCATGTAGAATTAAACGAGAAAGAAGAAGGTTTTTACAAAACATGGAAAGTCTTTGCATACCATACTTAAAGAAATCCCATCGGTTTACGGGGATTCTTGCTTGGAAAAACTATGTTTTTTAAGTGGCGAGTAGTAGGGAATCACTTGAAGACGGCCCACGGCCAGAGCGGCCTAACGAAGTGACTTTTCCAAAACTTATCAATAAAAATCGAAAAATTAATAATGGAAGATGCTCGGCTGAAGAAGACACAATTCGCAGAAATGACTTGAATATCTGATACAACCATTTTAGAAAATTTTCATGATCATGGTGGCGTGACTAAAGTCAGCGCTAGATAGGTGACTAGAATGCTCACGCCGCCGCAAAAACAAACAACGCATGGCATGTTTTCAAGCATTTTTGGACATCTGTAATGAAGGCAGGGATGATGTATTAAATCGAATTGTAACTGGGGATAAAACTTGGGTTTATCATAACAATGATGTATTGATATCTAATTAGCCTTGACCGGTTCCATGGATAGAGAAAATATTGCGATACCATAGCACCTATTAGAAGTGTCAGTGTAAAGTTTCACGTCAAAAAGTCAAACCACAGCGGCGCATTAAATCAAAAAATTGGAGTATCAAGCCATCATCAAGTACCTGTATTTGAAGGGGTTAAGAGGTAAGCAGATTAACGAAGATATGTTTAATACCCTTGGCGATCAATGTCCATCGTATGCGACCGTAAAAAGTTGGATTGCAAATTTCAAAAGGGGTCAATTTTCCATTGAAGATGTACACCGATTGGGAAGGCCAGTTTCTGTGTCCGTTTCCGAAAGTGTTGATGCACTTCATGACATGATTTTGTCAGACCGTCGAATTGGGCTAAAACGAATATCTGAGGCACTGAATATTTCATTTGAACGCGTCCATCATAATAGTTCACGTCGATTTGGACATGAGAAAAAATCTGCAAAATGGAGCCCCAAACGTCTGTCTGTTGACCAGAAGCGTGCAAGGGTGGAAGCATCGCGTTCGATCTGTGCTCCATTGTAGACTTCTTAAGCAGTATTGTTACTATGGATGAAACTTGGGTACATTTCTACGACCCAGAAAGAAAGCAGGAATCGATGGAATGGAGACACTCTGGTTCGCACAAACCGCATGTTGCCGTGCAAACAATTCGTTATTTAGGGTTAGAATTACTCGAATACCCCCCTTATTCACCAAATCTGGCTCCATCCAACTAACATGACTTTCCTCAACTGAAAAAAGTTCAAAAGGTCGTAAATTTTCTTCCAATAAAGAGGTGATAGTAGCTGTGGAGGCCTGGTTTGCAGAGCTAGATAAAAATTTCTTTTTGGAAGGTCTAGAAATGTTGCAAGCTAGTTGTAATAAATGTATTCAATTAAGTGGAGAGTATGTTGAATAATAAAAAATTTGGATTTTCAAATTTTGTTTGCTTCTATAGTAGGCTAAGAATTTTTCAATACATCCTCGTATAAACCTGAGTTTAAGCAAGACTATATGCAGTGGTATAAAAGAGGTACAGCACCACCCAAAAAGTTTAAGGTGAAAATTGATGAAAAGTGTTCTGCTCCTACGTGACAATGCTCCCGTTTACAGGGCCCTGCACGAAGTAGACATCGATATCTAGAATCACCCACCCTATAATCCAGACCTGGCTCCTAGAAATTTTTACCTGTTCTCGAAAAACACAATTTTTCAGACGAAGCTCTAACATATTTTTATGAAGGTATACACAAGCTTTTCAAAGATCTGAAAAATATTTTAAAAAAAAAATATTTTTTATTTTCATTTTCTTCCCTTTACCGCGAACTTGAAAACCCTACCTCGCTCGTTTTTGTAAATTATGAATGGAAACTAAATAGTAAGTCTATATTTTATATATTTCAGAATTAATTATTTTTCTTTTCTTAATTTTATATTAGTGAATAATAATAATAATGAGTTATAGTTGCTTTGTTTTTAAAATTATTATATTTGTTGTTGTTTATTTCCTATTTTATTTATTTTTCTAACAGAAATAATAAGCTGATTACTCTGTAGGTATAATACATATTTTCCTTATTTAATACATTATGTTAGCTTTAAATATGACATATCAAAATCCAACTTGACAATAGGAGCAACTGCACTCAACCACGATACCACTGGATTTTTACTTGTACTGAACATGGTTTCCAGCATTTCGGCCGTTCTGCACGGATGTAATGTCAGGAAGGGTTTCTTCAACACAGGATGATCCATTTGCGTTAGTGTCGTATACATGTCTTCATTGTCCGTAAACCTTAATAAGCCCCATAATTCTTCCATTTTCAATAAGGTACCATTCGTTCTCCAAGCATTCATGCATAAAACTGGTATTCCATAAGATTCACTGTACACCACATGATATTCTATGGATATTGCTGTATCGCAATCTCCAGTGGCTTGCGTTAGATATTGCTTTTTGGTTAAATATGATGTGCATGCCTCTTCTTGTCCTTCCTCGTTACGCCGTATAACCCAAGCATCGTTAACTTCATCGGATACTCCATGAATCTTCTCTATGCACGCTTGGAACACTTCTGATGTGATTTGCATTCTTCTTTGCTTAAATGAAAAATAAATTTAGTCAGAACAAATACACAAAATGAAGAATGTGTCTAAAGTTTGGGAAATCATTATATTCTTTATTCCTAAGTTTGAATATTAAAGTAATAAACAACGTTGTCACATAAACTTTCATTTCTTTTCCTTCTGGGGTTATGTATATTTTACGTAAGTTATTTTGAGAAATATGAGGTAGTTATGCAAGTCTTCTAAAACATTTTAAGATTAAATTGTAGGAGTTATTGTTTGCTTTTTGGAAATTCAGTGCCAGTAATTCTTGTTATATTAGTTACTAAATATAAAACGTGTATTTCTGAATAAAATTCATGGAAAAGCTAATTTCAAGTACACTAAATTAGAGTATTTATAATTTGGATAATTTTTTCCAATTAATATTACGGATTTTCAATTTAGAAGTTCAAACTACTGTTTGTAGCCCAAAAAGAAAACGTTTTAAAGGATGCGAAAACTAATTAATTTCACACGTAGAAAACAAAAAATAATTAACATAAAACAATATGAGATGAATAAAATATCAATCAGACAAAGAAAATGCATTAGATGAAGTCCAAAAAACCACAAGACCGCCTTACACAATTTTGCATAGATTATATTAGAATTAGCAGTGTAGATAAAATAGAGAAAAGTTTGTATGGGGATCTGTTTTCCGGGGCACACTAAACATGGCGGCTAAAAGCAGCAATGGAAACGAACAATTGGTAAAAGAAAATGATATTCCAAATATTTTCAATGAAGAGCAAGTACCACACAAGACTACAAGACAAAATATCAGCACCAAAATAAAAGCAAGAATGACAATTTAACCGCAGATGAATGACTGTATATTTTTTGCAAATTTTATAAACGCTCATGGTCAGAAAGAAAAACTTTGTGTCAGCCTTGGCTCTAGAAAAAGTAAATAAAAGAGTCAGCTAGATATCATCACATTTTATGCTCATTTTCTAAATAGAAAATAGTCAACACTTAAGGTTAATGTGGTTAAAACAAAAGAGCAAAAAATAAGAAAAAAATTCGAGATTTTCAGAAACACAACAAGATATACAAAATTATTTTACCAGTTTGCTCAAACTATAATCTCATATTGTCGGAAATAAAAAATTATATTTGGAAAATTTATTCAAAACTAAAACTATGATGTTTACAAAGAGGAATGGGGCATATAACCTAAAAAGGACGTATTCTCAACCGCTACATTTTCTAATATATATGTTTGAGGATTTAAATGTATCACTTTTTTACACCAATGGAAGATGACTACAACATTTGTGTAGGGTACAAAACTAAAAATATAGAAGAAAACCTATCCTAGAAGATATCGTAAAAACGGAAGAACGTACAGAGAAGACAAAAGACAAACATTCAAATAAAATGATAACAATGAACCTTCAGTCAGTATTGCTATGTCTTCTCCATTATCGGACCAAACTGATGGTTTACAATTTCACAATTTTTGATCTGAGCTTAAAGTATGTATGGCTATTGTCTTTAGAGGGACACCCGACGACGGCACAAATATGTCCGAGACATGGTCAAAACAAGAAACAAAGCTCCTACAATCCGTAAAATATGATTCAAAAAATTGTTCTAGTTTGGAAACAAAGCCAAATGTAGAAAAGTTCGTATAAGCGACATCCACCTCGTGATTATTATCTATGTTCGCATAAATATTGAGCAATAGTAGCCAAGTAGGACAAAGTAGAGTGCTTACTAACAAAACCATGTTGATGGATAGATATACAATTGCCAACTCCGTGAAGCAAACGAACATAAAGACCTCTCAAAGGCCTTCGCAAAATTATTTATGATGGCTATAGGTCTATAATTGTCGATAACCCTCATATCCCCCTATTTAAAAACGGGCGTTATTCTACTAATTTTTCAGCAGTCAAGGAAGGTAGATTTACTCAATTCCAAATTAAATAAGAAGTGAAGTGGTCCAGCAAAAACATTGGTGCAATCTCTCACTAGAAAGCTGGGTATGTTATCACAACCCAAAGTATTAGAATTTTTAATTGATAATTGAGTGATGTGAGTACATCGTCAAGATAAGCTTGTATCATTAATTGCTGAGAAATTATAATGGAGCAAAGGAGTAACCAGATTACTATTAAGAGAATAAACTGATTGAAAGTAGTTGGAGAACCCGGCAACGATAGGTAGTGGTCAGACAAGACACCACCCTCACCAGTCCTCAACAAGCATGGTATCCCTCCATCAGTCTTCCTGGACCGCATGTAGGACTAAAATTCTTTCGGGGTATTCATTATCGACATTTACATACATCATGTAATCATCTAAAAGTTATTTTGATTAAATTTACTCCTCCATGAATTTGACTAAATCGCTGTTAATCTTATATTTAAGATATTTAGTCATGTTTAGCTCTTATGTCACAGATATGCTGCCCAGTATACCATGCAGGGTAATTATGTTTAGTATTAGTTTTAAGCGGTACAATATCATTGAGTAAACCATAGATCACCGAATAAAACGCATCACAAGCGTCACTGATGTTACTGAAGCAATACAAAAAGGTCCAACTGATATGGAGAAGAGCATTCTACAAACATGGGAAATTAGCTTTTCTGAAATTTCTATTATTACTTTATAGACAATTTTAACCACCAACATAGACGCCAAATTGTTACACTTGGTATTAACTACAGTGACTTGATATATAACAGTGACGACAGCTCCTGGGCTTATTTTCTATTGGTTGATGAAAAATCCGCCATGATGAGTCGAGTGTCAAAGTTTCTGGCGTTTTGAACGTGTTTTTATGTAGACAAGTCATATAATCAAGTATATTTTTTATAGTACTCTTCAAATGAGTTTAAAAAGTTTCGTTTTGTTATTTGTGTAAACACA
The DNA here is from genome assembly GCA_963170755.1 of Amphimallon solstitiale. NCBI lineage: Eukaryota > Metazoa > Arthropoda > Insecta > Coleoptera > Scarabaeidae > Amphimallon > Amphimallon solstitiale. The sequence continues at coordinate 65,303,663 of OY720680.1, forward strand.
GGTTATAGTTATTTCCACTTTTTTCCTTAGAATTCCTATTATCTTCAGTTATTTGACAGTTAATTGACATTATTGACCTAGTTTAGTGTTTAGTGCCTATCGATAAATAAAATATTACTTGTCTTATTACGGTAAATATAAATATAATATACATAGACAGTAAAGTTTTAAAAATTTAAATGGCATTAGAATTAGTAATTTAATATTTAGTGATATAACCTTATATTTTAGATATTGCAATGCCAGATTGTGCTGCAGTAGTAGCTCTAATTCTTCAGAAAAAGGATTCATTATGAAACGGTTTCCAAATGATCCGGAAAGAAGGTAAGAGTGGGCTGCAAACAACATCGTGGTAATTGGAAACCGACTGACTATATGTTATGTGAAACACATTTTGAAGCTGATGTGTGGGAGAAAGTGAGGGTTGATTGCATTTCTGCAAGATTATATAAAATTATTTGCAACAATGACTGTAGGATATAAGTCTATTTGGAAACCATCCCAAAGAGGTGTGCTTGTTACGACACAATCTATGTTACATTTGCAACATGAATTTTTGGATACCAAGAAGTATGATTTTCTCTTGACATCGAGATTCACACAAGAATGTCTAGAATATTTATTTAGTGTTGTATGGGCTAAACAAGTTATACCAACAGCATTGCAATTTAAAAATAATTTGAAACTTATTTGTGTGCCACAGTAATTAAAAAATGTGACGAAAAGGAAGCTACTACAAGGATGAACGCGAATATCTTTCAGATTTTCTTAATGTAATCAGAAACTCAGAAGAGAAAATTTATGATTCAATAGTGTTACCGACCATTACACATATTGTTGCACAACTAAGTAATAGTGAGATGAACTCATTGTATAATGTTAGCGGTTATTTAATAACAAGTATAAAGCGCACGTCGAGGACATGTAGTCAATGTTTAACATCAGTAGGGTCGAAAATAATTTGCCCTTTGCAGTTTGCTAAGTTTGCGCGCATTAAATGTTTCAAAGAAAAATCTCTATTTTTTTTGTAATAACAGTACTTTTGATTTATTCGTACAAATGGAAAACATATTTCCTAAACATTATGATGCCGTAATAAATCAAAATATAAATCTTTTGCAATTTTACATTAGTCAGTTCCAAGTGATTAACACGCAGCATATTTTAAATTGCCACAATATGCGTAAAAGAATATTTGTAAGGTTTATAAACTTTATAAAATTAAAGGAAAGAAGAAAATGAAAAGTGTTAAAAATATATATGCTAGCAAATCAGCCGCTGCGCATTGAGCTGTATGCTATAATTTGATGTTTTTTAGTAAATTCTACCCAAGTTGAATCAATAATGTATGTATATTTGTTAATTTAATGTTCAGATATTGTAGTAATGAGTTGAAGCTTTCAAATGAGAACTTAAGACATATATTGTTAAATCGAAGTTTGTGAGTTATAGACAATGTAGATAAATATGTACACATGTAATTTATTTTTTATAACAAATTTTTAAATTTACATATAAAAAAAATGAATTTTTGAATGTGTTTTCTTTTCCTTAATTTTCTAAAATAAGTAGCTACACTATTTCAAATGCTTAAGTATTTCATGTACTAATAATAACTAAATACTTATTAATTATAATAAACTGAATATATGTTAAAATTAACATTTCATCCCAAATTCACATTTGCCTCTACGTAATATTCGACACAAGATGGCGGCCAAACGTTGTGTGTCGCCACTGTTATATATCAAGTCACTGTAGTATTAACCAAGTATAACAATTTGGCGCCCAACGTGAAGTCTTAAAATATAAAGCAAGGAAGTAGTATTTATTCAAGTTTAGCGTATATTTGGCCATAATATATATAATACATACAACAATGTTTTTAATATGATGTGACCTATAAATGCACGTGCACGTTACACCAACTAAAAATAAACCCGTCGATGTGTAACGAATTTAAAACAGATTTACACAACAATGTTATTAATGAAAGAAAACAAAGGCATTTACTTTAATTAATCCTATCGATTAATCTGTCCGTAACATTATACTATTATAATAGAGTGAAAGTGCCAATAAACCATTAATTTATTTATAAGATATTTTCGATTGTTTGTGCGTTATACAATCGTTTAGTAATATTTTATTATAATAATAATCAAGATATACGATAGTCATGACCCAAAAATTTTATTCAATGCTATTCCGGTGCCCGGTCCGAAACACGACACCAATTAAAGTTTATAATAAGGACTTTCATGTTGCTTTCGGAGCAGACGCAGAGAGAATACCGTCATCATTCGAGTTTGAGTTGTCTGATAATAATTCAACTTCATTAAGGGGCATATTTAAAAACGGATAATGAAGATATAATTACAAAATAAAAATCATCGTTATTGTTCGTGTTAACAATAAATTAATAATTAAAATTCTTCTATTTTGCTTTTCGCTATTAAATTTTAATGAATAAGTGGTAATTACTGGGGAAATAAATTATGAAAAATCGTAATTATCTTGAATAATCTTCTATGCTAATGAAATATGTGTATATTGAATTTCCTTTAGTGAATGTCCATAAAATGTTATTAGTGCTATCTTTACATTTTAAGTATGATGTTTCTCATTGTATGATTAATTACTTTACATATTTTCTACTAAATTTGTCCCCTACCTCTCTGTTGGTGCAGTTGGTAATAGGTAATCCGCACGGTTTTGTCGCCAAAAAGTAACGATTTATATTCCATGGGTTCGCAGGTAAGTTTACACGCATTAAAGACATTTAAAAAGCATTATGTTGTATGAATTTAAAGCTGCGATTTGAATCCATCTACATTTGACATACTGCATTTTGTCCATCACATATTATTTCAACCAGACAGAATGTTTTGCGAATGTCTAGTTGTCATAATTCATATGTTATACAGGGTGAGTTTTTTTCATTATTTGTATGGGGATCTCGAAAACAATAAGAGATACGCATTAGGTTAAATGGTGAAAGATTTGCATCTTTATAAGCCTCATCCAGGAGAAGAATATGCATGGTTTACTAGATATTTGCAAAAAATAGAAATTCTCCAAAACCTTTTAAGTGCTATAACTCTTCTATTCTTAAAGGAAGAAAAAAATTTTTTGAATATTGTTTTTAAGAAATTCAATTTCAAACAACGACATCTTCTTAAATTTTTAATTTTGCTTAGCATTTTTGAGTTAGCAAGTAAAGTCTATTTTTTTTTAATGGAAACCATAGTTGGCTGTGATATATTCTAATAGTGCATTTTTTTCTGCTTGCAATGATGTAAGGGTTGTAGAACTTATTTTAATAAATAACAGCACAATACACTATTATTATGTTTAACAAAAATCATGTCTGGCCATTGAAAAGAAAAGAAACTTATAATATACAATGTAATACAAGAAACAATAAAAACGCTAAACGAATTAATTATTAACAACACATAACACGCTAAATTTACATTAAGTGTTTGAAATGCCCACCATCATTATCGACGCACATACGGCAAAAAAAAAATTTGTGCCCATCTAAGCTATCAAATACATTAATACAGCAGATCTTATGGACCGACGAAACACGTTTTACAGACTGCGGCATGTTCAATCGCCATAATGAACACCTGTGGGCGCAAATAAATCCTCACCGTTTAGAAGAAAGGGGACTCCAGATTAGGTTTGGCTTCAATTTATGGTGTGGTGTTATTGGTTCGCAACTTGTTGGGCCTTTTATTTTTAATGAAACTTTAACCGGAAATGATATTTGCAATTTCTTAGGGAAGATTTCGACAATATCCTAGATGAATTAAATTTACAGACCCGTACAAATTTACGGTGGTTTCAACACGACGGTGCCCCGCCTCACTATCAGGCACATGTCAAAAGATATTTAGATGAATTATTTCCAAACTCGTGGATCGGCAGAAATGGTCCTGTTTTATGGCTTGCACCTTCCCCAGATCTTTCACCGTTAGATTTCTTCGTCTTTGGAGCAATAAAAGATCTCGTATACCGTGTGGCCGCCGTTCATAGCGCGATGCATGTATTAGTAACTACTGGTCGACTATAAATGGGCGTGCCAACTTGAATTGCCACACCGACAGCGGGCGTATAAGTTATACGTATAAATGTATTCGCAGGCAAATCAAGTGAAGAGCAGTGTAATAGGTAATGCGTTCCCGTTGTAAGTAATTATTTGTAGTTGTTTGAAGCATCAGATAATCACTGATAATATGTCAGTGAAGTAACTCATCACAGCTTCATAAACAACATAAAAGAGCAAAAATAAATAATAACTAACTCCTAGACTTTAAAATAAAAAAAACTTCTTAACTAAAATAATATTTTTCAACAAATATTATAATCTAAAAACTCAACTATAATAAAATACTGAAACATAAAATATTTACTTCTTAAAACAGAATTGTAATTCAACATTGCAATTAACCTGTAATTAGCTAAAAAATGTTATTCTTAAGCAATAATAAAACTGGAACTGACGCCCATATGTGGAAGCGACGGCGAATGCGACTGCCCGACTACACCGTATAAATGTCGATTTTTTGGACAAATACGAGTGCATCATAGGCATATGCGAAATACTAGCTCTGTTGTAATCCAGTATAACACTGCGTCTACTTGTTTACCGTTCTAATACACAGGCATCTCTATCTGTTTCGCTTACTCTACAGGTATCGCGATAATGCAGACGCACACGGTCTTATGGTATGTGCGATCATATGCAACCCAAGAGGAGCTATTGGAAGCTGTTATTAATGTATTTGATAGCTAAGATGGGCACAAATTTTTTTTGGTCGTATGTGCGTCGATAATAATGGTGGGCATTTCGAACACTTAATGTAAATGTAGCGTGTTATGTGTTGTTAGTAATTAATTAGTTTAGCGTTTTTATTGTTTCTTGTATTACATTGTATATTATAAGTTTCTTTTCTTTTCCATGGCAAGACATGATTTTTGTTAAACATAATAATAGTGTATTGTGCAGTTATTTAATAAAATAAGTGCTACAACCCGTATATCATTGCAAGCAGAAAAAAATGCACTACTAGAATATGTCATAGCCAACTATGGTTTCCGTTTAAAAAAATTAGACTTTGCTTGCTAATTCAAAAATGCTAAGCAAAATTAAAAATTTAAGAAGTTGTCATTGTTTGAAATTGAATTTCTTAAAAACAATATTAAAAAAGGTTTTTTTCTAACTTTAAGAATAGAAGTGTTATAGCACTGAAAAGGTTTTGGAGAATTTCTATTTTTTGCAAATATCTAGTAAACCATGCATTTTCTTAAATTGACAAAAACGTATCTGCATGAGGCTTATAAAGATGCAAGTCTTTCTACATTTAACCTAATGCGTATATCTTATGCTTTTCGAGATCCCCATACAAGTAATGAAAAAAAACTCACCCTGTATAAGTCTTGCCGGTCTGCTGATTGATACGTTTTGTTTTCGTAGTAATTAACTAAACAAATTATTTAAGATGATGTAGTGTTTTACTGTAATGGAAGGCAGTGGCGGCTCGGGGTGGTTCACATACGGAGTGCATAATTTCAAAATTAAAAAGTATAATACAAGAACGCTTACCCAATCTTTATAAGTTTCACCGACATACTGTTCCAGACAGGTACTGTTCATTGTACAGTTTGTTTTGAGGGAATAGTAATTATAACACTACAGTTTGATTACATCTGACGATAAACGAAGTCCATTTTGCGTGTCTTTGACTTGCAGAACAGTTCTATCACTTTTTCATTAAAATTTGGGAAATCATTTATAAATTCTTTTTCACAAGATAACATAGTAAGGGCATTTAATCTGTCTTCTTTCATTGTATTTCTCAGAAAAGTTTTTATTCTCTTCAGACGTGAAAACTGGCGTTCTGCTTCAGACGTTGTCATTGGGATTGTAATGACAATTTTTAAAAGCTTAACAACTTCATTAAAGGTGTCGCTTAATCCATTCAGCAGAAGGCCTAGCAGACCTAGAGCAATGACTTCTATATTTTGCCTATATGATGAATCTAAAACATTCTGAATGTTATTTTTTCCTAACATTCTTAGACTAAATATATTTTTCAAATGCCCTTCGGAATTTTCATGTTTCGTAATTTTAGCACTAAATTGAATTAAGTCTTTTATTCCGTTCTTTGACCAAGACGGTTCACCACCAAACAAAAGACACGGAAAACAAAACAAAGTATTTTTAATTTAACACCCACAAATCCAGTCACTTTTTCTGATAAATATACATTTTGAATTTTCTTATAACGTCTTTACCTTTAACAGATTGTGTTATTCTGTAACGCAGAGACGAAATTCATCTTACAACAGCGGTGAGCAGACTGGGGATCTTGCTCACACGCTAGGTATTGTACGATATGGAAGTAGAACAAAATACAGTTCTCCCCACCTTCAATGTAATGTTAATGGCTTAACGGAGCAACGGTTGGGTTTTGCTCATGAGTATGTTTCCCTCGGTGGAAGTTAGTCGTCATTATATCTGTGACGACGATCGGTGCATGTAGGTTGTTACGCGCGCCGCACACGCCACGTTCCTGTTCAATAACTATGAATACGTAATAAATAAATACTTTCACAGTTAGTCGCCACTTGGTTTGTTTTGTTTCAAAATTCCAGGGGGTGGAATTGCTCACTTGCTCTCATTAAAGAGCCGCCACTGATGAAAGGTGAACATGTGGTTGCTGAATATGAGAGGTGTAGAGGTAAAAGTAACGGAATATTACGTCATGGGAAACTAAATAAGTGCATCGAAATTTAAATTTTGCAAAAACGGGGTATGGAACAATTTAGAACAATCCTAGAACAACCGAGGTTGGCAGAGTTTCGATTTCCAAAAAAAGAAAGTCGTTGCGTTTTTCGATTATCTCGGGTTGAATGATTTTTCAGATTCTTTGGAACAATGTTTAGAACAACTGGAACAACCTAGAAGAAACTCCAGAATTGCAATTTTCGGAAAAAGGTGGCTGGTTGAAAAGGTCGTTTTTTTCAATTATCTCGGCCAATTTTGAAATACTTTGGAATAATTTAGAACAATTCCAGAACAACCTGGATCGACTTTAAATTTTTGATTTTCGAAAAAGACGGGGATAACTTCTGACACCCTCATTTTTGTGTATTCTGTAAACTTCAACTCGTCTTGACAATGTAACTTACATTATCATTAATAAATAAACTGAGTTTTTTAAATGTAAGATATCTGTAAAAGTTAATAGAGCTGAAGACCAGAATATATCTATTACTATCACTAATCTGTAAGCACTATGGATTCGCGATTATTTGAATCAAGAGTATCTTAAAAAACATTTAAAATTGTGACAAACAACAGATAGGAAATATAGGTCCAAGTACAGATCCCTATGGAACACCAGAACGAAATAGAGTAAGAGTTCATACCAATCCGTTTATAATATAATGGTAGTACCAAGAATCAAGATAACTGAAGAAAAAGAGAAAGAAGAAGAAGAACAAGAATAAGACGCAAAAGAAGAAGAAGAAGAAGTAGAAGCAGAGAAGGCAAATAAGAAAAAGAGGCATACAATACGTTATGATAAACTAGCGTCAAATGAATTTTTATTATTTATCCTTTTTTTTACATACGATACTATGTAAACGAAGTATTTTTTTATTTCAATGGTCATGGGGCGAAGCAATTCTAATGAATTTCTTTCTATTTATCAACTAGAAAAATATCCTATAATCAAAAATACAAAAAATATATATATTCATTAACTAAATCTAGATAGCATGTTAGTGGGTTTACCCAAAGTTGTATACCGTACGTCCATGTAGGCTTTAGTACGTTTTGTACTCTAGGAGTTTGTTGCTAATTGAAAACTTTAATTTTCTACCTGACATTCAGTAATATTTACTGAGTTGTATTCCAAGTTGTTTTCTTTTTGTAAATATATGCTTCCGCCAGTTTAACTTCCTGTCCATGCGCTTGTCAAGGTATTTGATAGAGTCAGCATGTTTCAATTGGTAGCCATTTAATGTTAGTGCAGTACAGTCTTTATTTTTTGTTGTGAATGTTATGTAGATTCAAACAATCAGCAAAAATAGCTAAATTTATCATTTTTTTCTTAGACATGGCAGTTGTATATATTAAACATAAAGTGGGACCGAAGACACTACCTTGAAGTACCTCAGGTAATATTGGATGTAACTCCGAATTTTAGTTGTCATTGAGTTGATCATTTGTATGATTGACCGAGTGTATGTAACTCTTGCGAAAGTAAATGACACAGTACGCTATTTAAATTATGCTTTTTTTTTTACATAAATACCAAAACAAATATAATGTTTTTTGGTAGCAGTATTAAAAGTTGAAAGTTAAGTAAAAGATTTACAGTCTGTCTACAGCGGCTAACAACATTACAGAAACTCTAAAATGTCTATAGTCTTCGAAATATTACGATACAATAAGCGTCAATCCCCCGAACGTGCATAAAAATCGTTCAGGAGGCACGTGACATATTCATGAAGCGTACGCTTGAAATCCTTTTTCGAATTGTCTGAACATAAATCAACCCGTGTCCGTGTTTAGGTTTGCCAAATGTCTTGTAACTGTTCCGGAGATGGCTCTTAGATTTCCCACCTCGAAACATACTGGACACGTTCCTCTAACCATTAAATATGTATAAATAAAATTTTTAAAATGGATATAAGAATTCTTGGCACAAGAAGATATGTGATTTTGCATACGTATTTCTATACGTAACTGCAATGTTTATTGATTAAAACAATTCTGCAATTACGAGGGTCAGTCAATATCTAACGCTTCCTATTTTTTCTATTTAAATAAAGTAAGTTAAGTGAAACATTTGAATTTGCCGCTATTCCTCAAATTTTCTTCTACAATTCACTCCAATAGTAATTTCTGCGTCAACAAGTGGCAGCACTGCAGTGGCTTGCAATGAATTCTGACCAATACGTCACACTCCTCAAAAAGCTTAAAGCACGTCTTCAGCGAGTTCGCCCAACGACAGCTATGGCGGATGTTCTTCTTTTGCATGACAATGCAAGACCACACACAAGTTGTCACACCACTGAAGAGATTGTGAAAATTGGCTGGGAAATCTTGCCTCATCTCTCATACAGCACCATCAGATTTTCATCTGTTCGGGCCGCTAAAAGAAGCTCATCGTGAAATTCACTGTGAAGATGAGGAGGCCGTGAAAACGTCTGTGCGTCAATGGCTTAGAAAGCAGCACCGCGCTTCTTACCACACTGGGATACATATCCTTGTTAAAAGATGAACCAAACTGTGGAAATGAAACTGAAATTGAAACGCGACAAATTAATTATCAATATTGTGGTTTTCAACCTATTTAATTGAATTTTAATTTCTTAACAATTAAAGGAAGAGGAAAAATAGGGAGGCATGAGTTATTGACTGATCCTCGTACATACTGCTTCTGCAAATTAAACCTAACTCATTATCGATAATAATATTTTTTTGTATGTAGAGATGTCATTAACGAGGGTAAATAAGATTCAACCATGACTGCCCTGTGTACGTTAGTAAATACTGTTTTCAAAATTCAAAAATATAAAATTACGGTTTTTTGATATTAGATCCTGACAATTATTGACAGACAACAATTGACATTTAATATTTAATACAAATCATAGACTTGACATTTAATATTTAATAAAAATCATAGACATAAGAGGGGCGTTTACCAACAAATGCAACTTATATTACTAGCGTGACGGGTAGACGCAAGGGGGGCGTGAGTAGATGGAGCCAGACGATATTCGGTTTCCATCACAGCGCTTCGGTTTTATTCACAGATTCTGTCGCTATGTAAATCGGGAAAAAACGCTCCGTCCTGAAGGAAAAAATTGGTGGTTCTAAACTGGTAATTTAATAATAATAATAATTAAATACGGCTACTTTCAAATAGGCAAACAGACAATTTTTCTTTTTAAACGTTTTCTAAACAATTATTAAAAATTACGCGAAACAGCTACCGTATGGGTTGAAAATTTTAATATAACATAAAATGAATCGTCAAATATTTAAATCCTGAAATCTACTCGCATATTGGTATTATGATGTACTTAGTTAAACTAAATAGAATTAACAAATATCAAAATAAAATAAAATTGTAGACTAAAAATTATGTACTTATGTCGTATATTGATTTTTCATTCCACTTGTATATTTCCTTTTTTTCTTTTATTGATGATTTATAATAAGTCAATTTACGCTTGCCCATAACTGTTATATTATTATACACTCGAATATTATAGGTATATATGACATTTCTTTTTAATTACAAACTGTCACTTGGATTTAAGTCTGCAATAGCCGACCGATTCCGGTAGATTTGCGTCTTCGCTAGGACCGGTAGAGATACCGTAAAGTGGGGATAGACGACGCGATAGCTTCGAAAAACACTTGTGTGAAATGTGTGTGACAATGCTTACTATTTAATATTTTTTATCTTCAAATATAATTACATAAAGTTTTTTTCTTTTTTATATCGTTCATCAAATGTGCAGCTGGTGCGTAGAGGTTGTTTTTTTTCTTTTGTGTACCAGCCTTAGTTAGTAGACATTAATCAAATTCATACATTTTTGTTGTTATTTCTAAAACACATAACTTTTTGAAGAAAATAAATTAATACAAAAACTGGCCTTGATTTTTATAAATTTATGCCTTTTGCATCGCTAACCCAAATTTGAGATTCTAAAATTACAAAATAAATTTAAAAAACGCAAAACGGCGATGCCTTACGGCGGTCATAGTTTTCGATAGGTAAACGCTCCTCTTAAGATATACGATTTTTTGTTCAACACCTACTTGATTTCGAATTTTTCTGTCAGCAAACTGTCGAACCTTTGTCGAGATAATAGGTGTCAAAAAGAAATAAAACGATAGGTATTTATGTCACAATCATCACCATTTCTTGAAGACAACCAAAGAAATTTGTAATGCTCTGAAATACATACAGTACAATCGCGATGGTGTGAACATGCGGTGGTGTGAACACGAAATTATTTACATTGAACGCCGAGTAGTATGAACAGCGTGGACCCTCGATGGTGCGAACAACAAAGGAAGTCCCTTATTTTATACATTGAAGCATGTATACTAAATGCGCCGGCGTCGCCGTGTATAAAGGTATAGTTGTGAATGTGCCTCCAGTGTAAATATATAGTGTAAATGCTTAGAGCAAGATGGGGAAATTAAAGAAATTTTTGAGTTTAACAGTAAAAGCCAATATAATCGAAGAACGTAATAAAGGAATGTCAGTCACAGTGTTATCTAAAAAATACGGAGTTTCAAAATCAACCATGTGTGCTATTAAAAAAAATGAAAAACTTATTGTCGATACGTTAACTCACACGCTAAAAGCATCGAAAAAATGCACATTGAAAAAGTCAACATTTCCGCTTTTAGAAGAGAAATTGTACAAGTGGTTTCTTAAACAAAGAGCAAGAATTTTCCAGTTTCAGGGATTATGCTGAAACATAAGGCATTGTCACTATCAAAACAATTGAATATTGATACTTTCACAGCCAGTGTTGGTTGGCTACAAAGATTTAAACATCGTCGTGGCATAAGGTTTTTGAAAATCACAGGGGAGAAATTATCAGCCAACCCAGATGCAGTAGACCCTTTTAAAGAGGATCTAAACCATATTATTCAAGAGCATGGCCTAAAGTTGCACCAGATTTATAATGCTGATGAGACAGGATTGTATTGGCGCTTATTGCCTGATAAAAGTTATGTCTCATTAGCTGAAAAAACTGCTCCTGGATTAAAAATTTCTAAGCAACGACTGACGTTTATGGGTTGTGTAAATGCTTCAGGAGTACATAAGTTGAAACCCCTAGTGATAGGGAAATCAAAAAATCCAAGGTGTTTTAAGAATTTTAACAATCCATTGCTGTACAAAAACACTAAAAATGCGTGGATGACCGGGGAACTCTTTAAGGAATGGTTTTTTCGACATTTTGTACCTGAGGTGAGAGTTAAAATTATCTACGGTGTGTTTCATACGCCTGATTATTTCAAAATTATTAATTCGTAGGTAAGATGTTTTCTGCGTAATCAGCAGTTACCTCAGAAAGCAATTCTCCTTGTGGATAATGCCCCGTCCCATCCATCAGCAACAGAACTGAGGACTAAAGATGGGATGATTTTTGTAAAATTCTTACCTCTTAATGTTACATCTTTGATCCAACCCATGGACCAAAATATTTTAAGGCTCACCAAACTATACTATAGAAACAGTTTGCTGAGTTCTGTTGCATCAACGGAAGAAGGAATAGCTGCAGCACTCGGTAAGATTTCGCGTGGGAGAAATTTAGCTCAACAATAATCGAAAAGTGTTGGAGAAATATCCTGCCAGATTTTAATGAACATAATGAGGATGCAGACGAAGATAACGTTCCATTAAATACATTACGGGAAAAATTAAGATGTGAAAAACTTTGGTTCCTGATGCTATTAGGGATACAATAAATTTACTACAGGAACTTGCTCCAGTAAGTTAATGCATAAGTGGTTTTAGAAGTCAATAGCATAATCAAAACTGCAAATTTTAGGCTGACTACACTACTGCAGATGTGGAAGATTTGGACAAGGGTGAGGCGGTAGATGTTGTGAAAATGTCTTCTTCAGATGAGGATGAAACTGAGTGCATTGAACGAAAAATTTGCCATTCCGATGCAATTAAAGCATTTAATGTAGCTGTAGAATAGTCCAATCAGAATTCCATGTATATATGAGTGACATCATCACTCTGAAAGCAATTCAAGAAAAAGCAGTTATGGCTAAAATTGCTCAGAATAATGTTCAGAAAAAAATAACAGATTTTTTACATCTTAGGGATGTTCATGTATAATCCATTTAAGTTTAAGTAATAAAGTTAATTTGTTTAATTACACCCTCGTTTCTATAAACACCCCCGTTAGTTTGAACGACTCACTGTATTTTTGTGTTCACACTATCGCGATTGTACTGTATTTAGAATTTTTAACAGTTTTAATTGCTTATGTTCATTTATAAACGTAGTCACTCACACATTGCATTTTAATTACATTACGGGAGTAGAGCAAAAGATAAAACTTACCTTTTAAAATAGACCACCAACAAATAGCTGAGCGTCAAAGTAAGTGAGGCAGGCAGTTTATGTGACACGACTCCACCGCTGCCGCTGCTTCTAATCGTCCAGAGTCTCCGTTTTGGTAAGCACGTGTCAGTCACAAGTGGCCTGCAAAAAAAGAACTTCACGTTAAAACAGTTATCTCGGTCCAAGATTAAAGTAATTGTTATGACGGCTTGTTGTAAAGGGCGGTGTAGCTGTGATAGAGCTCGCGTGTAAAATGTGCGAGGTGAAGGGACAAGGGGTTGACGCGTGGCGCCCCCTTTTAACGACTCTGCCAGTAACTCAAGTGTTTCGGGTAACCCAACTCCACTTTTCCGTCATATTGTATGGGACTATAGATATAGAATAAGTATGTGTTTATATATTGTAAAAGGTAGTACATTATAACGTGCGTGACTGGTTTCGGTATCCAAAAACGGGACCTTGCCCTTCGCAAACTCGTATATGTAGTGTGGATTATGTATATATCGTTTTAAACGTTTCAGAACAAAACATACGAATTTTTCTTGAATGTCTGAAAGCTTGTATGAATTTTATCGTTGTTTTTTAATAGTACTATACATTTATCAACGATCTAATGCTATGCTAATTGACGTTAAGTACTTTTACATCGTAAAAAATCCATTAAGAGTTGTAAGATAAAGATCGCTATAAAGTTTAAACAGTTTTTAAAGATTTTCTTTCTAAAATCGACCATTAAAATTAGTATTAAAATACTTAAATATGACGGAGGATTCGTCCAAAATACGTTGCACGTATTAAGTGGAATAATTTAATTTTAAAAATGACGTAATTGTATCGAAATTAGATAAGTGTTTCAATATATTTGAACTTGTAGGAGCGTAAATTTCAGGTTAGTAAGGCCATTTGTTGGTTATCTGTTCATAAGGTAATAGATATGAAATCACTTTAGTGTAAAGATATCTGATGATATAGCTTAGAGTTGCGTATTAATATTAAATCTTGTATGAAATTCGACAAAATCGCTAGTAAAATGTAGCAAATATGCCATGCGGCATGTAATACAAAGAGATAATTTTGAACTGTCCTGGGTTGGCAACAAAAAAGTCCCAGTATTACCAAAAACAAGGAAATATATACTTCCGTGAATTGCCCATACTAAATTTACATGTCAAATATCAAAACCATAATATATTTAAGTGTCTTGTACTTCCGTATTTTCATTGTTTTATTGTCGCTTTTCTGTCTATTTCAAGACAATATACCTAGTATACTATGCGTTTTACGATACAACAGGATACGTTTGTCGTAATGTCGCACTTTCGCAGCGAAACGTTGCAAGAGGATGGATTATGAGAATATTCATTGGGATCGTGTTTTCAGCCATTTGTAACGGAAAATGGAAATCTGGAAATAAACTTGGACAATTCACTTGTCATCGCAATAGGGTGATTGAACGGTTTAAGGAAACTGGGAGTGTTTGTAAATGTAAACCTGAAAAAGTACCAACATTTTTAACTGAATATGTTGTCGCAGACATTAGGCAGCGAATAGAAGTTAGTCCCACAAAATCTGTACGAAAGCTGTCTGCTCCAACTGGTAAAGAGATCTAATTAACTTAAACGAAATTTGTTATACAGCATTATGTATTTCAATTGTAGGTAATTCCTAAGTACTCATAAGGCAGTGAAAACAAACTTACATATGCACCACAAAACGGAATAGACAAACATAATAATAATAAGACTATACTCAAAGGGTGATCACGCTAGACATAAGGCAAGGAAATATCCTGTTGTACCTCACCTACCTCCTCCTGAAAATATGTGCTACTAACTTAAATAGTTACATAGGCTAGCAAAATAATTAAAATACATAATGTACGCATATTATGAGGCAGTTTTCCCGAACTTTTTTGAAGCGTAACCCCCTTCTGGTAAGAATTATGTTCGCGGCCCCTTTTTTTACCATACCCAATTTTATTTCCAGAAAATAAAACAACACAATGCAATTAGATTCAAAGTAGAAAATGTGTTGGTTACTTGCGCCATCTATGATCAAACAGCGCAAGTTCTTTATTTTCCTAAACATTCATCACGGTCAGAGAAGAATTTTCCAATATTAAATCTTTCTGGACCTTCTGGAATGTTTCATTGGTCTTTATGAAATGAGCGAAACTTTTGCTGAGGCGTCAATTGCAAGTTGTGTCATTAATATTTGTCATTATATTTTCTTTCTGACATCTTGCAGTTTTTTAATTATGGTTTACACCACAGCACACAAAACTCACACGATTGAAGCGTATTTTAGACCAGGTGTGCTAGTTAATGGTATTTGGGAATACAGTAAGCGTTCATGTTTAGATAATTTTCGTGAACACTTTCCATTTTGCAAATATTAATGACAGTATGACTCTTAATGATATAACTTAAGACAGACGTTTTACATTCCATAGCAAACCTTTATCAATATAATTTTTGATCTTGCGGTATATTTAACGTTAACTTAGGCATGTATTCGTTCAAGTGAAGGTTAGACAGGACAATGATCTGGTCTTATTGTCAGATAACAAGAAGTATTGCCAAATGCTAAATCACTCTAGTGTTCTTTACACCGAGAAAGTCTTGCCTCAATGTCTTTACCTTCCGAAATGGATTGTGTTTGAAAGTGTCATTATAGTAAGTATAGTAATTTCTATCAAAGGAAAAACAGTACAGACACGTAGTTTTAGCAAAACGTATGAAGACATGGGTTCTTTATATATAAATCTTCTTCATCCCACAGAAGTAAGATGCATTTCGAAAGATAATGTTGTACCTTTTTCAGTTAAAAGAAGAGCTTTCGACATGATTACAAGTTAAGAAATCAGAATATGAAAGCCTTTCTTCCATTCTTCTTTGGCTTCTTGGGTTGGCTTTTCTTGATGAAGCTTTCGAACGTGGCCCGCGATGTGAATATAATAGGAGCCACGAGCAAAATTAATGATTTTATGAAAAAGCTTGACTTACGAACAAATTTAATAGAGAAAAAGAATTGTGGTTAATTTCGTGGAAGATATAGCTTGCAATATGATAAATTCTAAGCAAGTTTGTTTTAAGATGCAAGTTGCCTTGTGCAATTTAAATTAACACCTTTGTAAATACTTTCGAAATTAAGTTCAAACCAGTTACGATAATTAAGGATGGATACTTAACAACGTTTTGTTCAATTTCTTTCAACATGGTAAAAGTCCAACAAAAATGGAAGGAAACCTATGGAAATATCAAGTGATGGACTGTTAAAACTAGTATTTCTTTCCCAGAAACCGGATCACTGTTGGATCAAAAGAATACAAGAATACCCCGAATAGCTATATAAAGCTCTGACATGTTCTCATTGATGACTATATTAAAAAAAAATAGAACATGAAATTGATAGCATTGTTTGTGTATTAAATACGAAACCAGATTTAAAAAGTCTGGGAAACAGGCACGACAGTTACGACGAAATGCAAATATTTTGGATATTCTCTAGCAACCCCCCCCCCCCCCACACACAGTTCCTTAACGCCATAAACGCCGATAAAAGTACTTGATTGTTTGGAAAACAATAACGCATCTTAGAACAAGTAATAAGCCGAAAACGTCCAAGGAAGCTCTCACGTGATGTAATTCTCCTTCACGTCTATGCTCGCTCTCATGTTGCCAACGTAATAATATGAAATGTGCAACAAAAACACTGACGTATGCTAGAGATGGAAGCCCTTAGTACTCGTATCCTCAGTTAATTTACTTAAGTAATTATTCATTGAATAATTTATAATTTCCTGAATGAAGTTTCCTTTATAGCTGCTGGGTCAGGGTATTTAGTTCTTTTAGTTTCTTTTGTTCTGCCACTTTTTTCTGGCTTTCCCTTGCCTTTTAACAGAACACTTATTTCTTATGTCTATCATATAATAAATTTTTCTAAATTTGCTATATAAAGGATGTTCAGAAAAAATTGCTTTCTCTGATTCATATTTCAGCTGTTGTATTGTCTTTACTAGAACATTTAGCTTCATACTTATACAGACTTCTAATTTAAAAGTTTGCTTGTTAGTACCGGATTTGGCTGTTTAGTTATTACCTTTTCACGAAGTGTTGTCATAATTGTTGTGTGATCTAATGATCTCCCTCCTTCTTGTACTTGCATGAAGGTAATGGCTATATTTCTTGAGATACAGAAATCCACGAGATCATGTCTTATTCATATTAGTTGAGGAGAAGACTAACATACAATGAAAGTTCTACAGAAAAATATTCCAATGTAGCAGTGGAGTACTAATGACGAACAGAACAAAAGTAATCATACCGTGTTTGCCAAGAAATGTTTCTGAACACTTTCGGCATTACTCAAAAGAAAGTTCAGAAAGTTGCAAACGTAAAGCTTAGTAGAGAAAAGGAGAAATTAAAGAAAATGAATGGCGGCGATCGTTGGTCTCACGAAACTAACGATAAGCGGCTTAAAAGCACATAAAAATCATTACAACAGAGGAGAATCAAAGCGGTTGCATCTTTCTTCTCATATAAGCATAGCAAAGCTGTGGAAACTACAAAATTCTGAAACATCTGAAGAATTCAACGTCAAGTTAGGTTTCTTCAAGAAATTCTTTTGTAATGAGTTCAACATTGGATTTGGATTGATAGCACCTGATGTGTGCAGTTTTTGTTTTAGAAACAAAAAGCATACAACGCTGTAACAGCCAGTCAATTACGACGCAAATTATGACCGAATTACGAGCCCATAAACTTTGGGCAAAACAATTTTATCTCTTAAGGAATGCGGAGAATTAAGAAAGCATTTTTTCATTTTTTGATATGCAGCAACTGCAGTCAGTGTTTGTCCAAAAAAATGGATTTATAGAGTTAAATTGTTACAATTTTATGAGAAGATCTGACATATCATACCTGGATTACAATTTTATAAATTTTAATATTTGACAAGCCAACCGAAGACAAAACTCAAGATAATTTTAAAGATAACTATGAATGTGATTGCTGTGAAGACAATTATGGCTTATGTGATTAGAGGTTTCCTATTTGGTCATGTTTTTCTATATTTGGTGTAAGAATGTAATATTCCAACTTTTTCAATAAACTTTTTGTATGAATTTGTTTTTCATCCAATATAGGATAATTATTGTGTTTCAAATATTCTTAATTGTCGTACAGCATATTACTAACTATGCTGAAGCAGATCGTACGATTTGTGGAAAGAATAGCAGTTACTAAAATAAAAAAATGTAGAATGGATAAAAGTCATTCTGAAAGAATGCTCCTCACTTGAGGTTCGATATTCGTTACCTATTACAGGCGGTTGCCTCTCAAAGTTCGCACTAGTTTCGGTGGTCAACCGATCACCCTCAGGGTTGACACACGCGGCGACCGCGACGTTCAAAAACACAGCCACCGCGAATTTCACCTCCTCCTGTGCCCTTGGGCGTCAGGAACATTCACGATATCACCCCGAAAGACCCTTCCCATGTTCATACGTACATTCTCACACAAACTCTCTCTCTCACACACACACTCACACACACACACACACACTTCTCTCTCTATTGAAATGAAATTTGAAATCTAAATCTGATTCTCTCGGCCCGCTGCAAAATCCATTTCGTTTTAACTTGACGTTCAAATTGAATGTTTTGTAGTGTGGCGCGGTGGGCGTGGGGCACTGGAGAAGTATGAGGCGCCCTCGGGTAGCGGCGAGGATGAGGCCGAAAGGGGGAACTCTCGGGATTCCCCCCGAAAAGGAGGGGGTGGCGCCCGTAGTCTGTCGGGGTGCGAGGAGCGAGGGGCGCGAAGGAGCGACAGAGAGAGAAGTTAGCAGAGGAGAAGTAGTATGAGGTAAAAGTGCTCTTGATAAGCGTGATTTACCAGCCCCGGGGATATTGATTTTTACGTCCCTCTATGTCCTACGTCCCGCCGCGTCCCTCTTCGTAGTTTTATATGTCTGTTTTCTTACTGTAATAGCTCGGGTTTGGTGTTGCGCACGTCCAAATGAAGAGAAAACAGAGTGCGCGGGAACGCGCGTTCGGGACCAGAAAGGATGGTTTTCATTGGCGTTGTGTTTCCGCGAGAGAGTAACGTGTGCAGGGGGGAGTAGCGAGCGCCAGAGAGGATGGATGGATCGACGTGGAAGGAGCACGGAGTGTGTTCGTTTCGGGGGGATAGTCGTTGATTCGCGGGGTATTTAAAAGGAAGGAGAGAGGTGCCCCCGCACGCGAAGGGAAAAGGAGCTGTCCCGTACGCAAACACAGCCATTATGCTCTATACCGATGTCCTATCGTACCAATTGCCACTATCCCTACTACTTCTATTATTACACAGCTTTATATATCTTCCAAGAATAAATAAATTTTCGACGATCCGAAAAAATCAGGAAATAATTTCACACCATCTGACCGTGTCGTGATTGTATTCTAGTGGCGCGGATGGCTTTTTTTCTTACGGCGATAAGAAACACACCTGATGAATAGTCAGACGGGATCGTCTGAAAGGGGGATTCCCGAAGAGATTCTAATCCGGGATGATGATCTTCCGTGTTCTGGGACGGCTGTGGAGTCGTTGGCGACCGAGCCAGCAGTGGGAATCGTGCACACACACACGCACGCACACACGTACGGTCACACCGAGAGGGGGTCTTTTTATCCCCCGGGGGTTCGCTCGACGCCGTGGCGGTTAAAGGATCCGGCACGCGCCAACGCCAACCAGCGGCACGCGAATTACGGATGATCATGGCACGATCAAAGCCTGAATGGCGAGCGAGATCGTCGTCGTATTTTGCGGGTGTACTTTTGAGACCCCGTTGTTTTTAATCTGACACCTCGAAAACGACTTCTTTCTCGCGCTCTTTCTATCTATATCTATTTCTTTCTCTCTCCAGAAAATTACATAATTTTCTACGGTGATGTTTTTCGCACTTTAATTCATTGTGAGAAAATCTATGCCAATTTAATAACAACTAGCCAACAATTACAATACAGTCTTTAACTGAAGGCATAACCAAAAACCAAATCTTTCCACCACGTCTATTTTTAGAGTTATAATTATACTCCGCTAGTAAGATAAACAACAATGTTGTATTTAGAAAATTTGTCATACAGGAGTCATAAAAAGAAATAGATAAGTACAAAAATCTTGACATAAGAAATACTTGAATGTTTAATTAGTATCAAGAAAATTGCTGATATATCAAAGTTTTCTAAATAGAGTTATTTCTTCATTTTATGTTGCCTGCTGCCTTCTCTAATGAGAAACTAGCAAAATCTACCATCATGACGGGATCCTAACTTGATATCGTTTCTCCATTTCAGCAATCTCTTGATGGAACCTTCCCCCTGTTCATCACTCGTTTTTCCTAAATTAGCAGGAAAGAAATCCAAACGTGAATGCAAAAAATGAACGTTGAGCGACTTTCGGCACCCTAAATGTTTATAGTTTTCTAGCAAATTAGCTACGATATCTTGGTAGTTTTCCGTCTTTTGATTTTCCAGAAAATATTTATAAACATTTTTAAAAGAAGTCCATACTGCCAGCTCTAAATCATTCATGGTACGTTCAATATTTTTAAACAGCTTCCTAACTTGTGGACCAACAAATATTCCTTCGCAAACTTTCGCATCAGGCAGCTTTGGAAACTTAGCCCCTAAATATTTAAAATAGTTGCCTTCTTTTTCTAGTAACACAATGTTTAATCAACCCTAATTTAATTTGTGGAGGGGATAGAATCACCAAATCAGAATCCACTAATGGCACAAATTTTATACTAAATTCTTCACGAACAATGCTGATCCGTGGCTGCCAATCTTTCATTTGGTAATGATGCTAAACTGCTTGGCTATCCCACAGACACAAAAAAAAAACAATATTTGGTAAACCCTCCTTGCAGTCCAAGTTATAAGGAAATAACCTTAAGGTTACCTCAGATTTGCCAAAGATGATTTGAATATTGAATGACAATATAGTTATATACTGTTATACGTTTCTTTTGTGTTTGTAGAATGAGATGATATCTGTTTGAGTAATGATATTATTATGTGGTTCATCAGAAGGAACATACGTCAGATAACTTGAAAATGACACATTCAAAAGCTCACAATCTTTTCTTTTCAACGGTTTACTTACAGGTGGAATGTCTGGATACATTACTTTGTGTTTATTCCGTTTTAAAACACTTCAATTTTTACAAGACAGAAGTAACAGTCGGGACGTGATCTCCTGGTTCATTTGCTTTTCTGACAGTACTTTAGAAGAATTCTTGTCCTGTTCCACTGAGTTAATTTGACATAACACGAAATACAGCCTATATGTGGCACCCATGTGTTGTCTTCTTTTTAAGTTTTGAAGGCAAAATATTGGTCATAATATTTTTTGAATTAATTCACTTAAAGGCTTCATTTGCAATTTTGTAATATATAATCCACAAATATAACAAAAGCTATCCGGAGAATTTTTACAGCCTCTTGCACGGTTTTCCATTCTTGAAAATCACGCACAGCACAACCTGTGGAACACTGTTTCTATTTTAGTATATTCTGCGATGACTAAAGGTTGAAGCACATCTAACTGGCCCGCATCGGCTCGGACCGGTACGGAAAAATTCGTGAGCGGAAGAGACCGCGCACACTTGTCCTGCCGGAATCGGCTCTATCGTCAAATAATTAAGTACCTACATAATATCAACACCGTGGTATACAGTTGTTAAACCAACGCAAATATGGAAACAAGTAGCTCTGAAGAAGATTTACTTCTGTCGTTATTAGCAGACGTAGATGCTGCAGAAAAAAATGAGGTGCGGGCACCACACGACTTTCTTATACGTATGAGCGTTTCAAACTATACAATTTTAAGAATTTTTTATACAAAACTTATTCAGAATCCTATTCTAAGTACTTTCATTCTCTTAATAAATCGCTATAGAATGCATACTTTGCAATATATTCGAAAAAAAGTGCTATTCGCTAAGAGTCAAAGTGCCACTTCCGGCCCGAATTTTGAAATTTCATGTATACAAAAAATATTGCAAATTCAATTCTAAATACTTTTGTACTCTTAATAAATATATATAGAATGCATAATTTACGACATATCTGCAAAAAATCGCTATTCGGTAAGAGTAAAAGTGGTACTTACGGTCTGAATTTTGAAATTATTTTTATACAAAAGATATTTAAAATATAATTTAAATACTTTTATACTCGTAATGTACCTGCCTAGAAAGCATGACTTGCGAGATATTCGCAAAAAACTGATTTTCGATAAGAGTAAAGGGCCTACTTCCGGTTGGAATTTCGAAATATTTTTTAAGATAATTTGTCTCAAATTTAATTTTGAGTACATTTTAATTCTTTATAAACTTGTTTAAACATACTAGTTGACGCAATAACGGCAAAATTCAATTTTTTCACTGAAGTAAACTACTACTTCCGGTCTACCGATTTTACTGAAAAACTAATCAGATCTCAAGAGGGAGATTATACACGTAAATACAAAATTTGGAATTGATATCTACAGCGGTTTGACCGCTATCGTGGTCATACACACACAGAAATTTTTTAAAAACCACTTTTTCGGTATCAGGGGACTTCAAAACGTGGACATCTGCAAAAATCTCGAGGTCGAAAATTTTCATCATCACAATACTACCTTATACTACGTATAAGAAAGTAAAAAGCGAAGAAAGTGGGTTCACAATATTAATACAAAACGCGAGGTGCGAACTACTTTGGTCATATAGTTCTTTATAGTCTTGAACAAGAATTATTAATTTCTCCTCTATTATCTTTTAAACATTATTAGTTAAATAAAACCAGTACCAAGTTAATGTCGTCGCACCCCGAACAAGTAGGAGTATACACAATATACATCCAGTGTATGCTGGAAGTACAGACGCACACTTGTTCGGTCGGAATCGGCCCGCAAAGAAGTTTTGCCGATGAATGCTAGTTCGAGCATTCCCTCCCGAATTTCCGAAGCTTCTTAATTACGGTCCGATTCTGGCCGGTCTAGTGTGCGGCGTTCCTATTGAATACTATAAACTAGATTTACCGAAATTTTTCCGTGCCGGTCCGAGCCGATGCGGGCCGGTTAGGTGTGCTTCAACCTTAATATATTAGAATTCTCTACTTATCTCTGAAATGGTGACGTATCCTTTGTAGTTACAATAGCCTTTTAAACATTTTACTTTGAAAATGTGACGTATGTATGTTAGAATACAGTTTTTATGTTTAAAACAATGCAAAATACTAAAATTTTTGACTGTTAAGTCAGTTATAAAAAACGTGTTGGCTATTGTTGCCAATATAATATAATAATAATATAAGATAAGATATTAAGCACTCTACAAGCAGATTATACGAGCGAACGTTTTTAAGTTCGTGGAATAGGGGAAATGGAGAGAAAATAAAAATTTAAAATTATTTTTTTTTCAATAAATTCACCTGCAACCCTAATACATTTTCCAGATCTTTCTGAAATATACGCGGAAACTGCGTACTCTACTTCTTCATCTCTGGTATATCTCATCCCACGCAGCTCGTTTTCGACGACGAAAATGTTCAACCACGAGTTTTTTTTGTAAATGACCACGCTTTCAAATCCTTTCGGACGACAGCGGCCAAACGGCTAAAGCTATCAATACCAATGTTTATAATCTGCTTTGTATCACTTAAGACATTGTGTCGCTTTGGACTCCTGCAGTCAAATGGTTATCATGTATACAGATTTTCTGTTGTCATATCTTTGGGATCGAATCAAATATGTTTACTTGAGTTGCTTCAAAACTGCTGTATTTGATACTACGAAAGGCGATCCACAGGGCAGTATTTTATAGTATTTGTTATTTCATAATATTTGTTAACGACTTCTTGGGATCGCTTTCTTGTGATAGACAGGTCTATGCTGACGACTTGAAAATCTATCGTCGTACTGATCTATGATGCTCTACATCTACAGTGTGATTTAGATACAATTTACATAATGTTCTGACGCTTAATCAATAAATGTCATATCATGCGTGCTTCCCTTGTTTGTGTTTTTACTCTTGGTTACGTTGTAAAGTATTATTATGATTATTAATATTAATCTTCCTCTTGAAACTGATTAGATTTTCGCAGTAAAATTGGTAGAACGGAAGTAGTTGTTCAGTAAAAAACCAAAAATTTACTAATACTTCGTCAACTACTATGTTTAGACAAATTTCTAAATTACACAAAAATACTAAAAAGTGAATTTTAGTAATATTTTACAAAAAAAGTTTTTCCGAAATTCCTATCGGAAGCAGGTCTTTTTTTCTTATAGAACAACGTTTTTTTTTGCAAATATCCCCAAAATTATACATACCATACAGAATACCAGAATAAAAGTATCTAGAGCTCGAGTTGGAACAATTTCGGTATACAGTATGTCCCCGGATTGAGTTTATAAGAGGAAAAAAATTCTTATTTTTGATTTTACAATAAAATACTAAAGGAATTAAATTTTAAGCTTCATTTCAAATGACCATATCTGTAATTAGAATTACGAAACTGTCAAACCCCTATTTAGAATTACTAATTTTTCTTTTCTTTTTTTCAATCACAACATTAAAAAAGAATCATAAGTATACATATATACCTTTATACGTAAAACGTATAAAGGTATATACGTATACGTATAAAGGTATATATGTATACTTATGATAATTTATCCGTTAATGTACGTTACACATTCAAGTATTTTATATTGTTACATTGATTTGTAATGGTACGCCACCTATGGCGTTGTTCATTGAATGCACGTATATCTACAGTTGCCTGATTAGTAGTAGTACTATGGGAGGGTAACATTACCTTGCGATGTCGCGCTTGTGTAACAGATGCCGCTGGGAATTTCTCATGGCGTTTGGTGCGTAAGTTGACATTATCAGGTGATCCAATTTGTTTATGCATTGTGAATAACACGTTCATGCACTGATGAGACCAATGCAAGGTCGAAACAGCTATCTGCATGTTGTTGTTCGCAATGCTTGCTTAGGGTAGATGTGCATTCATACATTTACATATATGCATATACGTTTTACGTATAAAGGTATATATGTATACTTATGATAATTTATCCGTTAATGTACGTTACACATTAAAGTATTTTATATTGTTACATTGATTAAAAATGAAATAGGGTAGAAACAATAATGTTTAAAACTATTCGATTATGTCACCACCCCTTTCAGCACACAATTCGACTCTAAGCCGCAGTTCCTAAGAACTGTTGCGAATTTCTTGAAGGACGCAACAGCATCCCTTATACGTTTTTTTATTACTTCCACATTTTTAGGCAAGTTTTCCATGTAGACTAGTTGCCTCCCACAAATAGAAAATCTAAAATAGTTAAGTCAGGGCTTCTTGAAGGCCACAAAACAGGACCATTCATGCCAATCCAACAATTTTCGAATTTTTGATAGAGCCAGGCAGCAACAATGCGCGAACGGTGGGCCGGACAACCATCATGTTGAAAATACATCCTCTGCCGATAAGCAAGTGGGAATTCACTGAAACCATACCAGAAAAAGTTGCTTAACATTTCCAAATAATTGTGCCGATTTACATTAGCATCAAAAAAATATGGGCCTATTATTCCATGGTAAGAAACAGCACACCACACGTTTACCTTAACAAAATATTGACGTTTTGATGCAATTCTCAAGTGAGGATTAGCATCACTCTAAATGAACATGTTGTGACGAAAGTAAAAGTTGCTTCATCGGAAAATACAATGCTTTTGTGAAAATTTTTGTTTTCCATTATTTTATCCCCCATTCACATGCAAAAATAAAGACGCTTTTCATCATCTCCCGGTTCTAACGTATGATTAAAAATAGGTTTATAGGGGTATAATTTCCGTTCCCTCAAAACTCTTTGAATATGGGATTTGCTCATATTACTTGAAGCGCCCGTGTCCGTAATGAAAGTTTTGGATTATCTTTCACCGAATCCAAAATTAAAACTGGAGGAGCATCATCTTCATCACGTCCAATTTTCTTTTTCTTTAAATTCAGAACAGAACCAGTTTCCAAAAATTTTTTCACCGGGTAATTTTTCATTAAATACTTCCGCAACGCGACGGTAGCTCTTTTCCGTAATACCATAACATTGTATTAAATAAAATTTTTGTGATAACGTTAACATTTTCACCAAAAATTACAGAATTAGAATTTGAAGTTATTTTTGACATATAAATTAGTGTTTGATATTTTGAAGTCTTCCACCACAAAAAATTATAGATGAAATAGGATGAAAAAAATAAAAACAAAATTTTTGGAACATACGTAAGTGGAATTAAAATTCTAATTACATATTTGATCATTTGAAATGAAGTATAAAATTTAATTCCCTTAGCATTTTATTATAAAATCAAAAATAAGAATTTTTTCCCCAACCCACTGTATAAAAAGTTTCAAAATTCGGACACTTTTATCGAATAGCAGCTTTTTACAAATATTTGGAAAACCATGCATTCCATACAGACTTATTAGTAATAAATCTGTATTGAATGCATGAACAATAAATTATTGCGAATACCAAAGTAATACAGAATGTAAAACTTATTTTTTGTATACACATTTCGGAACGCACGATCGTATAACAAAGTCGTGTGCTGCCCACACCCTTTTTTTCATTTGAGGGAACAAGTAAAAGTAATCAAAAAATCGAAGCCCACTTTACGTACCAGCGCAACACGGCTTTTTTGGACCTGAGCATTGTCGTACAGAAGCAGAATAACTTTCTTCAAATTTTCCCTTTTTGTTTCTAAAATGACTTCGTTTAACTGCTCCAGTAACGAAAACGCCTTTGTTTTTGTAATCAATTAACAGGATTTATTCCAAGTCCAAAAAACAGTAGCTATGAGTTTTCCGGCCGACTGTGACACCTTCAACTTCTTGGGTGGTGGTGTACTTCTTTTATGTCACTGCAGGGATTCCTTGCCTGGACTCATAATGATAAATTCTGTCTTCATTGCAGAGGTGTTTTTGCGGCGGCGTAAGCATTCTTGGCACCCATTTTGCGCTGACGTTAGTCATGCAAAGATGATCAAGATGAAGAATTTAAAAGAACTCCAGTCATTCCTATAAGTTGTGTGTTATTTAGCTAAGCATCATCCATTATTGTTTATTCGATTTTTTTAAGAAGTTCTGGAATGATCACTTGGATAGGCCGCTGCAGCTGTGGACTGTCTTCCCTACTGTGCTTAAAGTAACTGTGGTACTTAATTAATGTTGTGTCATTGATTTGACTATTGGTGACCGATGTGTGATTTTGGTTTTACTTGGCTAAAGCAGAGTTTTTGACACTACAGATCACAAGGCTTAGAGAATATAACCCTAAAATTCCTTAGTGAGGTTGGTCGGCGCCAATGTATTAAAGTACGAGAGCAAGTTTTAGATTTCATGTGTTTGAGAGCTAGCAGACCGCAGGGCTCTATTCTCTGTCCATTATTACTCAGTATTTACACCTGCAATCTAATGTTAATGTTTACGTACCTACAAATATCACATGTATCCAGATGATTCTCACGTTTAAGCGAGATGATTTAGTAGAAGCAATATTAATACTTATTTGGATTTACCACTTAATTCTTAAACAGTAAATATGCACCCTATTTAAATTCTTCAAAAACAGTTGTGTTGGTTTTCGGCAACATTTCACTTGAACTTAAGCAATGAATTCGGCTTTTAATTAATACAGAAATTCTTAAGCTTGATGATGAGAGCCGCACATCGCTACCCTGTACAATAGACAGATGGTTGTCTAAGGTAATACCATTCGAATTAATTATTGAATTAGTTTTAATAGAATTCTCAATATTTGATAAGTAATTATCGAACTAAAAGGCACTAAATAAAACAGCAAAAGACACTTAAAAAGGTATATTTTTTAATAATGATAGCATTCTAAGAAAAGGCATTAAAATTAGATAAACAACACAAAATTACTGTATTTAACTAATAACATTTTATTTTCACCAAATATATATTTTTAAACAAATTTATATATAGAAAACTACTAATCCCGAAAAGCATTGATCTAATAACATCGTATTTTCATCAGAAATGTATTTAAAAAAAAAGTTTTTTTGGCAAAGCTTTTATGCCTTTAGAAGGCCCTTTTCTGTTTTTTGTACCTTTTTGTCCGGTCTTTATTGATGAGTATTTGTTTAGTAATATCACAAAATTGATTTTAATTCGTTTTCTCAAATTTCTAAACTAATTGATGTATCATTTATTTCGATTTTTTACTTATGCAGACCCTCATAGTATTCAGTAAGGCCGGGAATTTTCCAAATTTCAGTATTCAAATATTTATTTTGATAAATATTTAAATATTTGAATTATTCATATTCAAATAATGAAGTATTTGAATATTGGCTTCAGGCAAGAACGCTTCGCCGTTAAAATATTACCGGCTTTAAAGAAAGACTTTCCTGAATGTGGCAAAGTGGTGAGGACGCAGAGGTATCATCGTTTAGCATATTTTGATAGCTTTGTATATTTTTTCATTGTTTTTTCACTATTGTAATGGATACATGTTTGTTGGTATACAACATTCTTAAGAATATATATCGACTTAATTGGCACAATTAATTGTTCATTGGGGAACAAAATATTCAAAGCGAGTTTTTTGGCTTGGTCATGTTACTTTCATCAAATTCAACTGATGACTCCCCTTCGTTTTCCAAAATATCTTCTAGGTGCCTTTATGTTTTAAGCAGACAAAAACTTTTTCTTTCTTTTTAAACGTTGTATTTAGAAATGTACAATTGTAAAATATTTCAATTGGTAAAGCACCGAAACATTACTAGACAACACTTTTCTGAACGTTGCCTGAAATTCCCGCTGCAAAACAGATTTAATTTTTTTTATTATTTCTGGTTCATCCTTATCAATCTTTTGAAATGAAATTCTCCATCAAAGACTGCAAAATGGACATCACCACTGAAATCGTCTGATTGCAATAAACTTATAGCCAATTCAAAGGGTTCCAATATTTTCAATGGGAATGTTACAATAAGTATATCAATATGAGTTATAACGTTTATTATTTTTTCTACTCCCATACTTTAATTATATTATTAGATATGCCGAACCTGTACTTTAATGATGTCCATTACGATACAGATTTTCATTATGATACAAGTTTATATCCAATAGGAATGCGACATTCCAATATTCAAACAATATTCAATATGACGACTGCATATCTGACAGATATACAAATTAATAAATGTGACAGTTCTCTGCAAGTTACAAGTAAGTACTTAAAAATTGTGCTTTTTTGAAAATATAAACGGTAAAAATGAGGGATAATGACAGTGAAATGTAAAATTTGAGTCCACCAGAAATTATGGAACAAGCCTTAGTAACCACGAACAATTTATTACCAGCTAAATTCGCAAAGGTGCATGGCAAATTTTAACCTCAATTTATGAAATGGAATGTTCAAAAAATATTGTTTTATTATGGGGTCGTAGAAAAAATAGTGTACGCAACTCGCATTTAATGGCTATTAAGACACTCGTATTCATTACAATACTCGGCTTCGCCTCGTCTTGTAATTTTCTAACTCGTGTCTTAATAGCTATCATTAAATGCTCATTGCATGATATACTATAAACGTGCATTACTTGACCGTGCCAAAGTATCAAATGATCCCATTGTTCCAATTCCTATGATCTCAGTTTTCTGACGACGGCCTTTCAGATGGTGTTTGTGATAATATTCATGAACTTCGAAAAAAAAAATCGAGCTATAAATACAGTAAATACTTTGCGTTCTTGATAAATCTGTATAGAATACATAGTTTGCGATATATTTGCAAAAAAAAAAAAACTGTTATTAGATAAAACTGAAAGTCATACTTCCAATGCGAATTTCGAAGAATTTTTTATACAAATCTTCTATCTTTAAACACTTTCATACTCTTAATTAGTCTTAATATGTCTGTATAGGATGCATAACTTGCTAGATATTCGAATTTGCAATTATTATTTTTCTAATAATAGACCTCCATCCGGTAGAAATTTCGAAAAATACTTTTTGTATAATTTTTGAAAATCTGCAGAAATCTCGAGGTCGAAAAATGCTTCAACTTTATTTCATATCTGGTGATGATGGAATGATGATGCTGAATTCAATTATGGTCGATAAATAAATAAATTAAAACCATCCGTTATGTGAGATTTCGGTCGTACCAGTAAAATGACATTTTCCCTAACCTCACATTAATAATTTATATGATTTCATATTACTTTGAAATTTAAAAATAAAATTTACGATCCCAGTGCATGTATACATACCCTTACATATCTCATTACAATTTTTCCATAATTTATTCTCGAGCATATCGTATATTTTTCTAATATTTTTTCTCTTTATTTTAATATATAGCACATGTTTCCAAACATATATTAAAATGAGAAGATGCATGTATACACGAAGTACATACGTATCTACATATACATATATGTATGTATATTGAAGGATAAGGCACTCTACGATGATGGTATATTGCTTCAAGTCTCTAGTTCATGTTATTAATATTCATGGCCTAGTTCAGCTGAATAGACAGCATTTTAACGGAAAACTAGTTATGAGTTTACAAGTTGGAACTAAATTGGTTTCCATCACGACTCAATGAAATATTACGAATAATGAGATTCTTCTTTAAATAAGAAATCAGGATGGAATAGTTTATGTTGCAACTGGAACGTCTGGAATTTATTTTTAAAAAATAGGGATATAATTTTATGTGTTTATCTAATGTAAATAAATCCTTATTAAATATTGGTTATGTTATTAGGTTGTGACAAGCCGCATGATTCAAAATACATTTACAATATCGTTTAAATAATCTTTATGTACTTACTCATATAACATAATAAATAATTTTACGCATTCAAGTGGGTGCGGGAAATTTTATTATAAGTACTGATGCGGGAAGTAAAGTTGGTACTTACTGTAACTTGCTGTAACTTGAATGATTTAATGACATTTTAAAATCATAAACCCCTAATCCTGATAATACGCTGGCCAGTTCGTTGTTTTGCTATGAAAATAATAAACGACAATGACTTAGAAATTGTTATATTTCAAAGGTATGTAATTAAATGTCAGAACAGCAACAAATATTGAATAATTTAACATTATTAATTCTTTTCAGGAATTGAAACGGAACAATTATTTGAAATTTTGATAGTACGATTTTCACAACCAGATATTGATACTGCAGGGATTGACTGGTGTGTTTCAATTGATCTCGATTGTGAGGGTAAGGTAAAATTGATAGTATTATTAGATAAATCTTGTTACACCTTTTTTTTGTGTATCTTATACCTTATCAGCATTCTATCATTTTGTTGCATTTCCAGCGAGTGACGCTGTATACTTGCCTTGTATAATTTTGTACATATTAGATTACGCCTTGAATAATCTTTTGTAATATTGGAACTACGTATAAATATTTTCTGTGGAATGTAGAATTGTCTTTTAATGTTCGAATGAGTTGCACATTTCCTTTCGAATTATTTTAATTGTTATTGGGAATAATTAGATTGTTTTTTTTATGTTAATCACCTCAAGTTCACCTTTTTTTCTTTAATTTGTAGGTCAAGTTAGACATGCTGGCGCCATCTCGTGTGTGTGTGCGACTGATTATGCTATAGGTAGCGTTTAGAATGACCTTTTGTTTAATGTGCTATATATTTCTTACGTCGCTGCATAATTATCCTCGATTATTTCTATTTAATTATTTCTTTGGTTGGTTCTTATTAATTGGTCCCTTAACTTTTAAATATTTTATGTAACAATTCTCTTCTAACTTGCTAGATGTCGCCTTGTCATTTTCTACCGCAACCTTGTGTTCGTGTCATATTCATTCGTTCAATATCAATCGAACCGTTGAGTTGATTTAAGAAAGCGATCTGTCCACTTCAATCAGTGTCACTGTAATTAATGGTCTGTTTTGCCTATTTACCGTATAATTCACACGATAAATCGTGGATGATTAAAGAGTGATAAATTAAGCTTTTAGTACTTAATTTGTTTCGTACTGCATGGTGCAGGATTTTCATATTGTTTGAAGTAGACTCTTGAACCGGTGGGTGACTAAGCTTCTTAATTTATCTTTCTCCTAACTAATGCCTTGTTTCGTATATTTTCCCTTTTAGCTTTTTATCATATATCGTACTGTCGATTGCATTTGTGTGCGAACACGTGTTGGAATTCCGGAAGTAATGCCGCCACCTTGTTAGCCTATCTTCCGCAACCACGTGGGCGTTTAACTGTAAGAATATTTGACCCATCCGACGTACTTTTTTGGTAAATCTACCTCATTTGGACCTGGAATTAATTGTTTTCCATGGTGGAGGCCTTATAGAAAACCGATGCCCCATGTGGATCAAATACACTGTCAAGTTACGTATCTTTAATTATTCTTATTTGTAAACCTATTGATCTGTTGGCTTAATTAATTTCATTAGATTACGTTGTGCTTTTATCTGTAAATTCACTTTCATTTTCATTTATGTTTTGAGTAGCTATCCAATTTAATAGCTAGTTAATTTCCGTCAAGACCGTAACCTAATTTTGTAGTTTTAAATTAATTTTTGGTACTCAGAAGTGTTATAGCTAATTAATTATTTGTTCTATTTTTAAATATACACATCTACAGCATATAATAACTGTAGGGGCTTAAATGTAATGCTAGATCACGTTCTGCCTTAATTCCTTTTGTAAGTTAATTGATTACTCATTATTCATTATAATTTGTTAGCTTAATTAAATTGTAGTCTGTTGATTAGTTTCAAATTTAAATTAATTTTCAATTTTTAAGTACATTTGTGCATCTTTTGACGTCATTAAACTTCATTTTTTTAATAGTTGAATATTTTCAAATTTAATTTAAATTAATTGTTAAGCGCATTTATGCTCTTTTTGCGTGGCATAGATGTTTAAAACTTAGATAGTTGTTTTTTTATAATTAATTTGTATTATATATAGGGTGATCCACCCATTTGTGGAATTTTTATAATTTTCATGTTGCATCTTGGCATTATATAATTCCAAAACTATTATAATAAACTTGTTATTGTTGTTTATATTGTGTATGAATGTCTTACTGTACCTAGTGTACTTGAGTTATTTTTGCTGTCAGAATAAGTAACTTATTGGAGTGGGCCTGAAATTGAATGACAGTTGGCGCCTAAGAGTCATCCACCTTCAGTAATCTGAGTGACCCGTCTCCTAAAACCAAGAGTTAGAGGCACAGGCTCCACCCCATCTTTTCCAACGCACACTAGGGACGTAAGGTAAGGCAGGTTGAAGGTGACACACAATAAATTTCCGAAACTATCATAAATTTAATTGGACGAGGCCACAGGTGTGGAATTCTGACAAACGGGCACATCTCTAATTTTCGACGGATGACATTATTCTGGTTGCCGTTAGCGCCATTTGTGCCTCCCTTTTTGCCAGGACAATCCTGAGGAGAAGTGGGGGTAACAATCTTGTTGTATTTCAAATGTCGAACAAGTTGCAGGAGGAATCGACATCTCTGACTGGGTCACTCTTTTAGCCAACTGAATTCTGCTATGCAGAGAATTTTCGACATATCCTTCTGCAACCATAGAAGAATTCCATCCACCATGTCTTTTAATTGAAATCAAGTTACCTTCTTGATTTGCCTACAATGTCGCTGAACTCCTTCGGAAACAGTGACCTGTGAAGATACTTGCGTTATCAAGCTGAAGGTACTCAGGCTATTCGATTTTTATACACTGAAATGTGAAGCACGAGGTTTTAGTGCATTAACACTTCTGCACTTCTTCATACATAGATTTTTGGTTTGAAATACTTGATAATGTCTTTAGGACTTTCCCAAGTTGTCTAGTATAGGTTTATTTTTGAGTTTTATTGAGAATTATATGTAAATATGCCTATGTTCCATTTTACCCCAGATTCAAGGTATCTTGGGACAGCAGAAGAAAATCAAAATTAGTAATATTGTTGGCTTGATATATAAAAATTAATGGTTTCTTAGTTTAATAGAAGAAAAACTATTTCATTAAGTTTAAAAATATTTTAAGAGGGTAAGAAAATATATACAAAAATGTATTAAATTATCCCAAGTAACCCTAAGTGACGGTATATTATAAAATAATTACAAATTCCATACAGCCGGAATCTTAAAACTCGCCGTTGAAAAATAAAATATATTGACAGCAAGAAGAATATTGATGAACAGCAAAAAAATCTCTAATAAAGTAGACGCATGAATATATATAATTCAACTCAATAAATCATAAATGAACGCCGACAAATATCTGAAATAATTTTAATTGCTTATGTACGAAAAAATTAATACAATCTCTGATTATTTGGTGTTAAAATGTATTCCAGTTGACAGGCATACGCTTTATACCATTGGTCTCAGTACATGGAGTGTGTAATATAAGCCACGTGCATTTTAAACTCGTCAAATATATTTATTATACGAGAGCGATTCAAATATGACCCAGACTTTTGTTATAGAACATTTTTTGGTACAGTAAATAAAATTTAGAATACACCTTATTTTCCCATACACTCTCCTCTTTTATTCACACATTTTTCCCACCGAATCGCAAGTTTTTTAATTCCGTCATCAAAGAATGAATCTGGTCGCGTCTGTAACCAATTGCGCACGAACGTTTCCACATCTTTGTCGTTGTCAAAGTGATGACCTCCCAGTTCTTCTATGAGTGGCCCAAACCAGTGGTAGTCACATGGCGACAGATCGGGACTGTAGGGCGGATGTTCCAGTGGTTTCCAATGAATTTTGTACAATTTTTCTTGTGTTTATGCAACTGTGTGTGGCCAAGCGTTGTGATGGAGAAGAATTGCACTTCGAGTAGGCATGTCTCGACTTTTTCGTCGATAGGCCAGTTTCACTTCATCAAGCCGTTGGCAGTAGTACGCAGCATTAACTTTACGTCGTTCATGGAGAACGTCTACGAGCAATATGCCTCTGCAATCCCAAAAAATCATTGCGAGAACTATCCCAGCAGAAAGAGGGGTCTTGGCTTTCCACGGTAGGTACTGTTTCTCCAGGTTTTCGGCTCTCCATGCTTGCCTCCATAGAGTCCGGGGGTGTAGTGATGCACCACGTCTGATGGTGACAATATGACTCAATAAATCATCCCTCTCTGTTCGATATCATGCCAAAAGCCTTTTACACACGGCAAGATGGTTTGCTTTCTGATCTTCCGTCAAGAGGCGAGGAACCCATTTTGCCGACACTTATCGGTAACCTAAATCATCTAAAATGATTGATTGAGCACTCCCATACGATATTCCGACGTGTGCAGCAAATTCCCATATTGTAAGGTGGCGGTCTTCTTCAATCGTCTTACGGATCGCAAGAATATTCGTCTCACTGGTGCTTGTCCGCTGTCGGCATGCTTGGGCCTCATTTTGCACTAACTCGCGGCCATTGGAATTTTTTTGTGCCAGTCGCCGACTTGGGTTCTTGATAGCGCTTTTTCAGCGTACTGTGCAGTTAGTCGACGCAAAATTTTGGCAGGTTTTAAGACCTCCCGCGACAAAAACTTAATAATAATGTGTTGCTCAACAGACGTGTGCTCAGATGTGATGCTACTAACAGCCAATCTGAATAGAACCGATTTACTCCCCTCCACTTTACATCCCCACTCAACATATATCAAGATGTCACGTTACTCACTACACCTACGGAGAGTTAAAAGGAAAAGTCCGGTTCATATGTGATTCGCCCTCGTATATGGATATATTTTAGACAACACGACATACAGTGTTCGATAATTTTCGTCAGGTAACTCCCCCCCCCCCCTCCAAAATGTATTGACAAAAACGCGCTGCTAAGAATAATTAGTTTTGTTTTACTTACACGTCTTAACAAAGTTAGGTGCAAATTCTATTAACTTTCCATTTTGTGCGAATTTATTTGCAATACTTTTCTTATTGTCTTTTATAATAATTAGGGCGCGGACATGACCGAGTTAAACTACGACGGAGTTACAATGGAGCAAAGAAATAATGTAAACAACACACATTTACTGAATAGCACTAATTCATATGGTGAACTGCAACATCTGTTTACGCTCAAGAACAGCCCGAGAATGAGAGCAAAAATGGCCTGTCTGTAAAATATCGTTACAGAATGCCAAAATATCGCATGTTCGTCACTTAGCTTTGCTAAAATATACACATAATAGTTTTTATGCAGAGAATTTCCATAGTTTACAAAATTTCGTTACATGTTTAAATGACGATGCTCGAAGTATGTCTGACTACAAGGAACTGACACAAATCCCAAATTTAAAAAATCAGTTGTTATTCCTACAGGAACACTTTGGAAATTTGCCTAAACTAATCACATATTTTGAAAATCGAATCTCAAATTAAAAAATGGATTAAGCACATTAGATGTGGCTATTAATAATTTCAAAAGTATTCCAATTGACTTCGGATGTAGCCTTCGGCAAAAGTTAGACGCAGTTTTTAATAGGAATCCAGATTTAATAACATTGCGGCAATTGTGTATGCTAAATACGCTGAAATAAAAGAATATTTCCAGTACGCACATATAACCAGTTGCGATGTAGAAAGGACGCTTTCTATCTACAAGGATGTACTTAATTCAAAGAGAACAAGTCTTACAGAAGAGAAAATGAACCAATAATAAGGTATTTTGTATTTTATAGATCACCAGCCACTTGTTATCCAATTATATAAATAAAATAAAAACCTCTTTAAAAATACAACATCTCAATAGTGCGCCCATGGGCGATGAGTCATGATTCGCTCGTGTCCGCGCCCTAATAATAATCAATATGTTGATTTTCCCTATTATTTTAATAAATGTTATTTAAAATAATACCACTACTCCTTGTATGCTAGGTTCCTAAGCTAATAATGAAAAAAAAAACATTTAGTCACTATTAAAATTTGTCACTAGCAAATAGCCATTACAATAAATATATTAAGTTTTAATTTAACACTTTTTAAATATTCTGTATTATTATCTCGATAACACCCTGTATACAACTAATAGAATTTAAACAGAAACACAATAAAAGTAAATTAGTTTTTACCGAAAACGACAAAAAGGAAACAATTAAAATCGGAACACAGATACTTTCACTGCTTTCATTTTTGTAATTTACATGTTAATAGTAGTATATACATACAGGAACGGTCGACATTTTTAAGTACTGTAATTACAGACCGGACGTCCTGTTACAAATATTACATGATAAATATAAAACAATGCACACCGTCCGCCATTGCACGTTTTTATTACGTTCTTTGATCGTTTTGAAAGCTTCATTTTACGACAAAACATACACTAAGTGTGCTGCATGTGGCGACGACTAGATTTAAGATTGGAGTATGTACCGTAATAGAAACGCGAAACCCTTATCATCACTACAAGAATATTGAGTGTAATAAAAGTGAAGATAAGATACGTAATTCATGTACATACATCTAAATTCCTGAGTACACAATTCTAATATACTCGTATTTTGTCAGGAAATTAGACAAATGATGTATTAACAATCGCAGTTCGATTAAAATCTTTTTCCATCTACTAGTATCAAAGTGACATTTCCTCTAACTAAACTGTTTCACTTTACTTTATAAAATTCTCAGTTTAGAATTTCTAATTCTAATATTTACCCGGTTTAACAAAAAAGGCAAGCGTGATTTTATTAAAAAAAAATAAGATAAAACCTACGAGGAAAGAATAGAACAGGAGAGATAATAAACTGGTGGGGAATAGGTATTATTTAGACGGAAGTTACCACTTTAAGGCAGGTCAGTTATGGCAATATTGACCAGTCATAATTTATAAAATGAGTATTTTGAATAACGTGTCATATATCCGGTATGTTTGATTATGTGTTCAGTGGCGTAACATACATATTCTAGGCATGTTTTTTTTTATGCTTTCTTTAATACAGTTAGAATAAATGTTACTATATTAAAAAGAATAATGGGATTGAAAAAATAATGCACTCACGATATTACTTGCGGCGGCCATATTGAGTTACCACTTTGGATAAATATTATTATTAAGGGGACTCTCTCCTGTTCTATTCTTTCCTCGTAGAATAAAACCATTGAGATAAAATCAAACTAACTTAAGAAATATTTTAATCAAATTAAAACCACAAAGGTTTGTTAAATAAAATATCTGTATATATTTTTGACACCACGCTACTAAATTTAATAGTAGAAAATATGTATGCTGAAAAAGCATTACCAAAAGTAAATTATTTAGAAATTGTATCGCCAGCAAGTATCGTGAAAAAAAAAATTCTGTGATATGATATCACATTACTTTATTAATTTCGGCCAAATTGGTTTTTTTTATCTAGTTTTGAGGACAACAACTAACGTCGCCACGAGGAAAACAATGCCAGCTTGCGTGCCATCCGAGACCCAGGAAAGATCAATCAAAGAAAAAGGAATTATCGCGAATACAAAAATACAAGAAAAAGAAAAATGTCGGGTAAATTGCGCTGTAGAGCAACCGTAGACACGTTAAAATCTTTATACAAATAACATTATCAACCTCTTAAACATATAAAAAACAATTCTATTAATTGAGTTAGCAGACGGTTCTTGGTGGAACATTTTATTAATAACTATTTTAAATAAAAATAAAAATAAAACTTGGATTGAGTTGGTCTTTACTTGATGCAAATCCATTTCATGTGAAATAAAACAAACAAATGTTTATGATTTACACTGTATTTAATATTTAATAACAACAACAACGACAGCTGTTTCGCTACACTGTAGCTTCTTCAGATTGACATATAATAACTACCTACATACACTTAAACTCTTATATATAGTTTTCTGTTATTAGGGATTCTTAGAACTAATATATGAAGAACAATTTCTTGTCTAAAAGTATCGGGTCTATACAAAAAGTACATGTAACTAAATATATTGCTAACAGATGTGTGTGAAATTAGGGAAACTGTGGTACAATGCTATAGTTTATAAAATACCCCCACTCATTTATGACACTATATATTATGTTGTAATAATTTTGTATATTCAGTTACTCATCACCTGATGAAGCCAAAGTTTGGCGAAACGATATTGTAGTGATATTAAATAATTTTGGAAACCAAGTTTACGTATTTTATTTATTCAGTTAAATATGGAGTTTCAACATGTATCAGCCTCATCAATTAACTATTTGAAACTGTATTACTGACTGAACAGATTTAACAATGGTCATGAGTTTAGGTCTACTTGATCGTTTAATAGGTTGTCTGAATGTTTATATTTATTAATTTCTAATGTCTCTAGTAAATCTAGTTTAATACCTTTATTTTCCACGTGAAGAATATCAAAATCTTTATTAAAACTGTGACTATTATCTATCAAATGATTCGCGTAAGTCGAATCATTTTTTCGGTTTATGTAAGCAGAGTAATGATCAGCGATCCGTGTTTTAAAAGCTCTTCCTGTTTGAGCTATATATCCTTTAGTACATGTACCACAATTTAACCTGTAGACTCCCGATTTATTGTTGTGATTAGTTTTTGCTTTATTATTTTTGATGTATTTCGCAAGGTTATTGTTAATTTTGTATGTAATGTTAATTTTCTCTTTTTCAAGTAATTTTGTTAGTTTTATTTGATCCTCCCTTAAGTAAGTGAAAGATTTGAACTTTTTAATTGTATTGTCTTTAGTGATTGGATAAATTTCTTGTAACGTTTTGTTGAATAATCTCTTAGAAATTAATTTATCTATTAAATTTGGGTCGTATCCATTATTATAGGCAATTTGTTTAATAATGTTATATTCTTTCCTATAGTCTGAAGTGGATATAGGTATACTAATTAATCTATGGATCATACTGTGGAAAGCTGCTAGTTTGTGTTGGTATGGATGGTTGGATTTGTTATGAATGGTTATGTCAGTATGTGATTCTTTGTGGTAACCTTGCGAAATACATCAAAAATAATAAAGCAAAAACTAATCACAACAATAAATCGGGAGTCTATAGGTTAAATTGTGGTACATGTACTAAAGGATATATAGGTCAAACAGGAAGAGCTTTTAAAACACGGTTCGCTGATCATTACTCTGCTTACATTAACTGAAAAAATGATTCGACTTACGCGAATCATTTGATACATAATAGTCACAGTTTTAATAAAGATTTTGATATTCTTCACGTGGAAAATAAAAGTATTAAACTAGATTTACTAGAGACATTAGAAATTAATAAATATAAACATTCAGACAACCTATTAAACGATCAAGTAGACCTAAACTCATCACCATTGTTGAATCTGTTCAGTCAGTAATACAGTTTCCCTAATTTCACACACATCTGTTAGCAATATATTTAGTTACATGTACTTTTTGTATAGACCCCATACTTTTAGACAAGAAATTGTTCTTGATATATTAGTTCTAAGAATCCCTAATAACAGAAAACTATATGTAAGAGTTTAAGTGTATGTAGGTAGTAATTATATGTCAATCTGAAGAAGCTACAGTGTAGCGAAACAGCTGTCGTTGTTGTTGTTATTAAATATTAAATACAGTGTAAATCATAAACATTTGTTTGTTTTATATTACAAAAAATAAAACTCTTGAAACACTATTCATGAAAAGATCTAATTCACTATAGAAATAGAAAAAGAAACAAAATTAAACTTTCTAGATTTAACTATCAAAAAAGACAATAAAAAGTTAAAATTCAGGGAAACCTACATACACCGATACGATCATACCAGCTAATTCGAAACAATCTTGGCGCACAAAAACAACAGCTCTACATAGTTTCGCTTACAGACTAATTAACATACCACTAAGTGAAGAAGATTTCAACACAAAATTATGCATAATTAAAACTATAACTAGAAATAATGGATTTAAAGAGAAAATAGTAGACGACATTATCAAACATAAACAAAGAGAAAAACTCAAAATACACTTTTACCCTAAAATTATAGAAAAAGACAACACGAAATGGCACATTATACAATACATTCCACATATTAATTATAAAATTAACAGAATATTTACGAAAATAGGAATCAAAACAGTTAACATAAATAAAAACAATTTAGGTGCTATGTTAGTCAATAACAAGGAAAGAAGTAAGCTTACCGATAAATCAGGTGTATATAAAATTAGTTGCACAGACTGTAAAGTTATCTATATCGGACAAAGTGGCAGAAAGATCGAAACTAGATTAAAAGAACATAAAAGATCAATATTGCATAATATTATAAATACAGGCCTTGCCGACCATTGTATAGATAATCTCCATTTTCTCGATATAGGTAGTTGTAAACTTATGCATAATGTGAACAAAGGACCGAAATTAAATTTGTTAGAAATATTAGAAATTAAACAATCAATTCAAAGAAAAAAAAGTAACGAACACACACAGAGATTTTACAAACACACACACACACCCATTATAGACATTTATGTACAAGGAGGCAAAAAACACAACGGCATATATAACACCCTACACACAAATTGATCTGTTAGTTCAGCTCGAAAATGGTATGAAAATACCGAAACATATTTTTATTTAAAATACTTATTACATAAAAAACAATAATTATTTTTAGGACATTTCCTTCATAGCAGGAGCACGTTTCTGAATCACATGTGTTTTTTATTTTTTATTTTGTAGATAAACA
The DNA here is from genome assembly GCA_963170755.1 of Amphimallon solstitiale. Lineage (NCBI taxonomy): Eukaryota > Metazoa > Arthropoda > Insecta > Coleoptera > Scarabaeidae > Amphimallon > Amphimallon solstitiale. The sequence continues at coordinate 65,345,556 of OY720680.1, forward strand.
TTTTTCCTAATGATCTTTCGCTACATTCTTCCAGATGATATAATACCACAACTCAAATTTTATATTTGTTTTTCCTGTAAATATTTGCGAAAATATATGTATAAATACATACTTGGAAAAGGTTAACATCCATCACGTACGTGTAAGTATTTGTCATTCGAGGTCAAAGGTATTACGGAAATTTTTCCTAAAATACATTTCAATGTTTACAGGAATACTTACATGAAAAAGGGACGCGGGCGAGACGACGGTGGGTCGGATGAGAGGTGCAAAAGGTCGATCACACCGACTGAACTCTCTCCCTGAGCACTGATTTACGAGTGAGCGGTATGAGAAGGATACACAAACATACTCTCAAAGCATTAGTAACTTCAGCAATATTTCATCTACTTATGTTAACTTGTTTACTTTTATTTCGAGAATATGTATTGGATAAAAGAAATTCCTTTTGCTATTAGAGAACAGTTTTACTATTTGTTGATTAATGTCATAGTGACGACGATATAGATGGGATAAATGTGCGTAAGTTTAATCATTTCGACCACATTAGAAATGACGGGTGACAGAAAATGAAAGACCAGGAAAGAGTGGCAAAAGTCCAGAACAAAAGAAAATGAGAATAAATAATAACATAATAAATAACCTAACCCAACAACGTAAAAGAAATATTCAAAAAATTAAAAATAAATCATGATCAAAGCATAGATTACTCACTTTTTAAGACAAAAAAAAGTTAAACAAACTAAATATACCAATCCCACCCATCCGTGAGGAATATAAACCAGGACCAAAGACACTAAACAATAAAAAATAGAAAATATCTTCCGACCTAATCAGGAATTGAAACAAATGAATCTATCACAAATATTGCAAGAGATATAAGAAACAGCTATGAAAATTAGTAATACTAAACACAAACATCTTAGAAAACACAAATAACATGGATCTCTCGAGACCAAAAACCGAAGCACAGACAGACCAATTATTGGAATCCCACAAAAGGTCAAGTGTCAATAAAAGAGTTAGGAACGTTCGGGGTGCATGCGCGGGCTTTGACCACTTTATGATAACTACAAAAATACCATTAAAACTGAAGACAATTGTAAAAAGAATAAGTAATGAGACAAGATGGCATATAGAGGAATTACAACAAGAAAGAGTGGAAGATTGAAAATAGAACATCTAGAAAAATGTAAACGCACAGAGAATAACGTCGAGAGAAATGGAAAGTGAAATGCAGAAGGGAATAGTATAATCAGGAATGTCAAACAGCACTGCAAGAGAGAGTTGATGTAAGAATTAACTGGTTGAAAACAAAATCGGAAACTAACTACCTAGAAGTGCAAAAAAATAGTAAGAAACGGTGACAGACTGAATAGAAAATTAAATGTTGGAAATAAAAAATGAGCAAGGTAAAACGACAATTAATATATATAACGAGTTTTTGCAGTTATTTCCGTATGTCGCATCCTAAGCGCCATTTATCTCTATCGTTCCACTCTTCCTCCCGTAGACCTCTCTTCCTCATTTCTTCTTTTATATTTTCCCTCCATCTCCTTCTTGGTCTGCCTCGTTTATTCCTTTGAGGTGGATTCCAATTCCATACTCTTCTTGGTAAACTTTCCTCCTCCATTCGACGCAGATGTCCATCTACCCCAGCTGCCTCTCATTTATAGCATCTATAATATAGTCTTCTTCACCCCCATTCTATCTCTGATGTTCTCATTTCTGACATGGCTGTAAAAAGTTATTCCGCAGCATCTTCTCCAATATGTCATTTCCGCCGAAAGCAACCTTTGATTCATTCTTTTGTCTATCACCCATATCTCTGGCCAATATGTCATAACTGGTTCAATGATTGCTTTAAGTATGTTCGTTTTTGTCTTTTTTGTCAGGTTCTTGTTCCACATAGTAGGATGTAATGCTTTCGTTATATTTTTTGCTCTGCCTATTTTCTTCATTATGTTCTTGTCGTCTCTTCCGTCCTCGTCTATTGTGACCCCCAGGTATTCATACTGGCTTACATTTTTTATTGTTCCGCTGTCTAACTCTATATCCCGTCCTTTCCCTCCTATGACCAATACTGGGTTTTCTCCATGTTTAACTGCAGGCCCCACTTAGTATATTCTTCTATGAGCTTGTTCAACATGTATGTCATATGCTGTTGATCCTCCGCTACTACTATTTGGGCATCTGCAAATAGTACCGTATGTATCGGTCTGTCATTTAGCCATGTTCCCATGGGGCTACATTTTTTGGTCCAATGTTTTAAGGCCGCGTCCAGGTAAATTTTAAAAAGGGTAGGGACAGGCAGCATCCTTGCTTTACTCTCTTTGATGGTGTGAATGGCGATGAGACTTGGGCTCCCACTCTTACGACGGCTTGACTGTCTTTGTACAGGGCTTTCACTGCGTTTATGTATTTTTTATTTACGCCCGCTTTTTCCAAAGTAACCCATAGCTTTTGAAGCGGAACGGAATCAAATTCTTTCTTCAGATCTATAAACGTAACATGCAGTTCTCTTCTTTTATTTAGTTTTTTCTCTGCGAGGTGTCTTATCGTAAATAGATTATTTATACATGACCTTCCCGATCTAAAGCCGCTTTGTTTCTCTATTCTAGCTTTGAGAATTCTTCCTTATAGTCTTCCCACTGATGACGTAACGGTTATTCCTCTATAATTCTTGCAATATTTTCTACATCCATTTTTGTATATATGGGATATTTTCCAGTCATTTGATATGTTTTCTCTTTTTAGGCACTTAAATTAAATATATTTCAGATTATTTCTAATGTTTTTGTTGTGGCATGTTTTATTAACTCGATAGGCCCCGGCGCTTTATTGTTTTTCATTTTTTGTAGAGCTTTCCTCACTTCTTCCACCGTAATTTGCTCCAGTTCGTCTGCATCTGTTTCCTTTGTATGTAATTTTGTGTCCAGGTACTCAATTCGTTTTTCTATCAGTAGATCACTGTAGTAGCTCTTCCACGTTTCAGTATCCATTGGATTAATTTTTTTTGCTACATTTGAGTTTTTTCTAAGACTGTTTATTATTTTCCAAGCTTCTCTGGATCTAGATCCTCCTATCATCAAGTTTATTAGTGCGCATTTATTATCCTATGGCGAATTTTGAACCTTTTTTATTTTTTTCTTGACAAAGTATCTATATCTGTTATATTGTTTCCTGTCCTCCTCGTCTTTCGTGGTTAGATACTCGAAGTATAACTTTTTATTTTCTTCTACGACTTCGGATAGTTCGTTTGTTCGCCACTCCTCTCCATACCTTCACGTCTAACGGTTTTATATGTGAGCCTTGTTTTATTATTACGTAGTCTAATATAGATCTCAGGTTCTTTGTTTTTTGTGTTCATGTGTATTTATCGATATCTTTATGTTGGAAGAATCCATTTGGGATTTTCAGAGAATGTTGTTCGCAGAGCTCGACCCATCTTGTCCCATTGTCATTTACTACATCCTCCCCGTGTCGTCCGATTATCCTGCTGTCCAGGGCTTTACCAACCCTTCCGTTCAACTCTCCTAACATAACAATTTCTTGATTATTTTTTATTTTACTCAGTTCCTCCGTTAGCTTTTCAAAGAAATTTTCTTTTGTATTTATGCCTGAGTCGTCGGTGGGTGCATATATTCCGATGATTTTTATATATCTTCCTTTCATTCTCAATTCGATGGTTAAGATTCTCTCGTCTATCGGGTTCCAGTCTAATATGTTTCCTTCCCATTTCTTCTTTATAGCCACGATCACTCCTGCTCTTGATCGTTGCGTCTTGTCTACTCCACTCCAGAAATATATGTACTCATTCGTATATTTGTTTTCTTGTCCTTTCTTTTTTGATTCACTGAGTACTGCAATATCCATGTTGTATGTGTGGAGCTTTTTAAATACCTGTTCTTCCTTCGTACTCAAACCTTGTATGTTCCAGTATTATATAAAAGCCTTAGGACAGAGCTGTCTGAGCGTATGGATAGTGGTGAGAAGAACATCAGAATAAAGTATGTTCACGGTATTCCTAAAATCGTCTCTTTAAACTAATTCAGCCCAACAGATTTTCACAACTTAGCATCTATTACCAAAATGTCCGGGGTCTTCGTAGTAAGACAAATTCCTTGTTCACTTCCAGCTTCTCGTCTCCTCATGACATCCTTCTCCTAACTGAAACTTGGATCCATAGTTCGATCTCAAACAATGAACTTCTTTCTCCCTTGTACTCCATTATTCGATGTGATCGTGATCATGACGCTACTGGTAGGTCTCTTGGGGGGTGGCGTTCTGATGGCCTTATCATCTGACGTTGTTTGGGAGATTGTGGATACTACTACATTTAAAACGTCAATGCCTTTGATTGATCTGATTATGGTGAAAATTACTCTCGACACTCATTGTTATTATTTGCTTCTACTCTACATTCCTCCCGACTTAGATGTGGATTCCCTGGAGTACTTTTTGGATTCACTTGAAATTTTCTTACTTGATAGGCAAGTGGTTATTGTGGGTGATTTCAATTTCCCCAACTTTATTTCAGAACCGCTTAGTTATGATCCCAAGTTGCGCTTGTTTTTGTCTTTTATGGAGTCTTTAAATTTTCGCCAATTTAATTCTGTTCTCAATTCTAATAACAGGATATTAGATCTGGTTTTGGCTAATTTTTTGAATGAGATTCAGGTTATGCCTGATCCGCAGCCGCTTCTTCCGGAGGACAATCATCATCCGGCGCTGGATGTTATTGTACCTAATGCAAAGCGACCAAAGCAATTCCCTTTCGCGTCTAATACCAACCAACGTTACAATTTTCGTATGGCCAACTACATTAAGCTCTACTCAGACTTTCTGGATGACTGTGTCAACGTCAATACAGCCGTTGATACTTTCTATAATAAAATATATACTATTTTCGACGAGTCTGTTCCTGTCTCTCGTTCGAACTATAAAAGTCATTATCCTCTTGGTTCTCGTCTGCCATCAAGAGAAACTTGAAGTTGAAGTTGTACTACCACAGAAAATGGAAGGCTACCCAAAATAATTATTTTAGGCTGGAGTTTCAGAGACTTAGCCGACATGTAAAGATTAAAACTGCGTACGCCTCATACATTCACACCACAGAATCGAACCTAATTAGCGATCCGCGTGCTTTTTGGCAGTTCGCTCGCTCTAAGCAGGGTGTAAGCAGGATTCCTGGTAGGGTGCATGATTCGGGCAATGAGTATGAAGATCCACTTTCTATTGTGAATGCATTTGCTGCTGCTTTCTCTGATACCTTCTCGCCAGAATCACTGAGCTCTGAATTGCCTTATATAAACTCAAATTTGCCACCGCTGTGCTTGCTCTCTGTTTCGGTAGATGAGGTGGTCCGTGCAATCAAGAGATTAAGAAATAAATCAACAGCTGGTGAAGATTCTATACCTAGTTTTTTAGTAAGGGATTGCGCTTACATTTTTGCTGCGCCCTTATGTAAGATTTTCAATTTGGCTATCAGAACGTCCATCTTTCCCGATGTCTGGAAGATTGCCAGAATTTCGCCAATTTTCAAGAAAGGTGACAGTTCAGACATTCGAAATTACAGGCCTGTAGCAGTTATCTCTACGTTTGCTAAGGTGTTTGAGACGTTGATCTACCAGTGCATCTTCTGTGGAGCTAAACCTTTTCTTTCGACTTCACAAAACGGATTTATGCCCGGCAGGTCTACCACAACCAATCTAACGCTGATATCCCAGGAAATAGCAAAGAACCTGGATGAGGGTGTCCAGTTGGATGTAATTTATACGGACTTTTCACGTGCGTTTGATTCGATTGATCAACACGTTTTATTGGAGAAACTGAGTTTTTTTTGGTATTGGCGAGTCATTCCTTGCTTTACTGCGTTCTTATTTGCTAGGTCGGTTAAACTACGTTTATTTTAATGGATACAGGTCTCGTCCTTTTCTCTCTACATCTGGTGTGCCCCAAGGATCGAATTTGGGTCCACTCCTATTTAATATCTATATTGACGACCTCATTAAGTTGATTACTTGTCCCGTGTTGGCTTACGCAGATGATATTAAAATATACAATACCATACGCTCTTCGTCTGACATTACACTTCTGCAGGACAATCTTAATTACATACAGCAATGGTGTTTGCGCAATAATCTTCTCCTGAATACTGATAAGTGTTTTGTTGTGTAATTCTCAAGGAAGATCTGTAGGGTTGAATCCCAATACGTGATTGATAATGTCAGCATTTCCCGACAGTCAACAATTAAAGATTTGGGTGTAACATTCGATGAGAAATTTATACTTTCCAACCATGTCCTATCTATCACGAGTGCAGCCTATAAGTCCCTCGGTTTTATTATTCGGATCTGCAGGGATTTTCATAATATTGATGCAATTAAGACTCTGTACTTTGCTTATGTTGTATCCAAGCTCGAGTACGCAGTTAATGCTTGGTATCCCCTCTACGGTGTGCAGATTGACCTCATAGAACGTGTCCAGCGAAAATTTTTGAAGTACCTCTCATATAGGAGCGACGGGCACTATCCTGCGCGTGGTGTTGATTATGGTGAATTGTTGGAGGCGCACGGCTTCATTTCGTTGGGAGAAAGAAGAAAAAGCATAAGTATGTCCTTTGCACTGAACGTCCTCACAAATAGGATCGACTCCCTGACCTTCTCTCCAGAATGGATGTCCATGTACCGCGTCTCCATTCAAGGCATCACCGGCTCCTCTGGGTCCCGACGGTTCGGACAAATGTTTTGTGGAAGGCGCCTCTGGTACACGCAGCGAGAAATTTCAATTTTTTTAATGTAGATTTGCCTTAGCTTCTATGCATTTGTACTTATAATAGTTAATTTTGTACCCTTTGTGGATGTAATCTCTTGGGTGTTTAATAAATATTATTATTATTATTATTATTATTATTATCCTACATTCCTTTGCTTTTTTCGTTGCTTCTGTCGTCCTCCTTGTAATCCGTCCGAATTCCGAGGCTGCGCTTTAGGATTTTTAGCAATTTCTTTTTTTTTTATGTAAGACATAGTGCTAGTCTGTCGTTACAACCCTCCTCCTTTACCCGGGCTTGGGACCGGCAGTGACAGTCTCGGAGCTATGAACAAATACAAAAAAATAAAGAACCAAAATAAAACCCATAAACCCAGAAATAATGGATTAAAATACAAAAGCAATAGTATTAAAAAATAATCTCGTGAAAGAGAAATGGGATGAATATTTTTTGGAGCTACTCAAAGATGAAGAAACACAAGTGATAACATCCGATGACACCGACAACAAGAAAACAACAAGAACCTACTTTTGAAAGGGCAAAACAGGTAACAAGGACAAATCGTAATTCAAAAGCACAGGGAGAAGATGTTATAAATGTAGAGATAATTATATGTATATGGAAGGAAAAAGCTATGCAGCAGATATACAAACTAATTTTACAAATATGGCGAGAGGAGTAGATACACCGAGATTGGAAAATAGGCCAAATAGTAACTTTATACAAGAAGGGAAAAAGCTATGAATTATAGAGTAAAAACTTTGCTTAACACTTCAAACAAAATTACTTTCACAATCATACAGAACAGAATAACTGCAATGTCATGTAAGAGTATATGACAGTATTAATAAGGTTTCATAAAGGGATGCAATATATGTAAACAAACACATCATCGAAAAAGCACACCAATACAAAGCAGACCTGGAAATTCTATAGATTTCCACCAAGCCTTATATTAACTAGAAATACCAGTGAAATTCATTGATAATTATTCAATTAAGTAAATTATTAGTTTTAAAAATATTCCCACGGCTGATAAATCGAACCCAGGACCTCCCGATCTCTAGTCGGTTGTTCTATCTCTGCTCCACCGCGGGTGTCTGGGTTCAAGACTAATGAAATAATTATCAGTGCTAAAAGCAGAAAATTATAATTAGGATTTTCAACACTGAGAAAAAACTAATTTTAAAATAATTTAAAATTTTGTATAAAACGTTGGTAGATATTCCATCTGTTACTTGATATAACTCAGTACGATTTAAAGATTTTAACCCAGACACCTGCGGTGGCGCGGAGGTAGCGCAACCGACTAGAAATCGGGATGTACACTTTTAAAACTAAAACTTCACCTTATTAAATAATTAGCAGTGGTATAAGCAAACAATTATACTTACAATTACCCTTTAAATCATACAAATATATTTCGCAAATAAAAGATTCTTGCTTTAATATTTAGAAGGTATACACAAAATAGATAATATAGAATTGTGAATATAAAATATTTTTTAAAATTTAATATTTTACTGCACAAGCGAGTAGAAATTGACCGTTGCTCATTAATTTTATTATTGAATCAAATACATCATCAACATTCCTACTATTAATTTGCCATAATGCACACTATGACAACTCCAAACAAGTTCCCACAGAAAAAAAATTAAACAAAATGATTCGACACAATCATTAATTGCAATTTAGATGAAATGAACTCATATAATGCACAAAATTATCTGACATCCAACAAAAAAAAAAGCAAACAAAAAATATACGAACACAATTACATCTCCATAATAACTCAATTAAGTCAAACATATTGAACATGACTTGCTGTATAATTCAACGTACCGGTTGATCGTGTACCTATGAACGCGAGAGAGCTCAACATAAATCATTTAAATAAATTAAATGCAAATTTCACTCATTGTCCGTTTCGACTGTCAATCAAAAAACGTTTTGATAAATTTTAATTAAGAAAAAGTAAGTTGCTCTGAAAATTAGAAAGTGGTATTTGTTCAATGCAAACAGTTAACAGTTACTCTAAATCTATCTATCAATATATCTAAGATGTAGACAAGCTTAAACAAATATATTTATGCAAATTTTGCGTGTCTTTCAGTTGTCGTTCTGGGGAACAAAACAGATTGTTCCATTTACAAAACGAGGTGGCAAAAAATCATTATAATTAATGTTAGTTCACTACAGCAGGAACACTTTAGACATATACAACAAACAAAATTCTTCTGGAGTATTGTTAATACCTGCCTATTACGCAGAATGTTAAGCTCATTTATTATTTTTACAATTATAAATTGAAATTTCTACTTTTTGTCTGCTTAGATTGACAGTCATTAAAGAATTTAACAAGGCCAATCAATATAACTGGCTTATCAAGAATCTGGTGTTCTGAACTTAATTTCTATAAAATTAAATTAATTGTTATTGTTGGGTTTGCGTGAAGCCAATGTATTTTGGTAATGGACTGTAGGGGAGACCCCACGCTAGTTTTCTCAAATGTTGTTATATCGAAGGACCAAAGACTATTCGTAGATCAATAAAATTCCACCACTATAGCACTAATTATTTTATTTCAACTATATCGTAATTGACACGTTTATTTAATCCGGATTATATGGTTGCAATCCATTGAATTATGTTTGTAATGATTTTAGTTGTATATTGAAACAAACTGTTTTGTTTTTACATCAAGAATAGAACTACATTATTTTTAGTTTAAAACCAATTATTTGATATTACATCTTGAATTTTAATGGACTGTTTCTTAACTTACCTTCAAAATATGAGTTACTCCCACCAAAAGAAATCCTATTGGCAGATCACACTATTTTCTCACGTCAACCTAAACATTTCATTTATTAATAATAATGTACCGATTTTGAAATTCTAACAGACATTCCTGGTAACCCTCTGGTATATACTTTAGTCTAAATTATGTACAATAAAATGTGAAAGAAGCTGTTTCTTTGTCAAAGAAAGCAAATTGCGGGCAATGCTTAAGAACGGGAAAACCGACAAAAAGGTTTACGGTACTAAAATAATATGCAAATATTTGCGTCTGTCGACAAAGGATCGTAACCTTAAAAGTAGTGTTCTACCAAAATTCTTAGTTACAAATATATGAACGCGTGCGGCCATAAATAGCCGACAAGAAAATCATCGTACATGTACCTTGCGGAGCAGGTATAGATATGGTCAATATACGGCTCTTAACTAGAAACACAAATATATATGACATACACTGTGACAAAATAGAACCTTAATTATAAATTAAATTAATGATGATATATAATTAATAATCATATGACGCTACCGTCGCACAGTGGTTTCAGTCCATATAGAGATTTGCCAAAAATGCATTTTGGCGATGTCATCTTTGATGTTCGAAATTGTTACTATAGTAAAGTGTACATACTAAAGTATTATTTACCAAATTTGCTTTTTGTTTGAAGCTTCCGCTATTGTTTTACAGTGCCTTAAAGTTGAGCGTTCCGATTATTCCCGAGAAAGGCATACGCGCGTGCATTGAATGTGTAGTGAAATAAGCTAATACTTTATCAATATTTACTAATGTGTTATATATCAGTAAAACGAGTGTTTCATCTACTTTCCAGGCCTATAACTTCCTAATTAAAAAATACATTAGTTTCCTTTGTAGAATCGTTTTTTCATACCTGTGCTGAAAATTAGATAATAACTACTTTAACTAAACTTTTAACTACTCGCCGGGTTTGCCCGGGTCAAGCTATTTACTGCATTTGGAAGCTAATATATTTGTCTATAAAATGTACTAAAACTCATACTGCATTTCGCTGCATTTCTATGTGAAAATTAAAAAATTGGGAACAGGAGCGCGCTTGCATATTATGATTTTCTAATGCATAGCGTAAATACTTACAATATATGTTTTTAATTACATGAATAAAATAAAATTCTATATGTGCCCTCTAAGGTACATACATTATAAAGATTATAAAATTCTAAAAATATATTAAGTATAAACATTCCTGCTTAAATGTTGTTATTGTATGTGGCGTACACGTAAAGATAGATAATAGGTACCTATCTGATATTTTTATTTGTGGCATATGCCGCATATTTATAGTATCAAAATATATTAGTAGTTGATAAGGTAGAAAATATCGTTATTAACCAAATCCGTGTTTGTTACAGGCATAATAAAAACAATCACAACAACCGCAAATTTCTAGAATCATCATTATTTTTCTATTTGCACCAAAATACATTTTGTGATATTCTTGTGGTAAGCACTAAGTATAAAAGCTAGCACAAAAGATACAAATGTTAGTTTTGTAGAAACCTGTATTACATTGTTTTCAACATCTTTCTTCATATTAAAACAACTTAAATAGAAAACATGAGTTATATAAATATTAATAAACGCGAGTTATGTGTTCGTTTAATAGAACATGGAAAGCACGTAAGTACAGTGCATATGTACATCAAAGAAAGGTTTCCTGGTTTAACTGAAGCAAATAACACCTGTACTGTTGCAAGAATTCAAAAAAATTTGTTGCCAGAATTCAAACAGCGATGGAATAAAGCTGGCAGATCTAAAGATATATTTTTGACAAGATATGCTGAGTGGCTCAATGGCGATTTTCGTATACAATTCGATGAAGAGGAGGCCCCATCTACATCACATGCAAGTAAACGAGGAAGACCGTGCAAAGATTATGAATTATCATCGGCCAGAAGCAAGCACAGACAAGCCATTAGACTATTTCAGGAATCTGGGTTGGATCATATTCACCATTCCTATATACAAGGCCTAAAATCAATTGGAAAATCTAAACATGCTGCCATTATTGAACAGTTACGCTCTATGCCGACAGAAACCTTGGATGGGCTTCATAAGAATTTAATAGAAGAAAAGATATCTGTGGTGCCTTATTCAAATGACGAAGCACTTGCATTGTTATTAGATCTAGATTTAACTAAACAACAGTACGAGTACTTTAGAAAATGTATTACAGATAAAAACCTCAAATTGTTTCCAGCGTACAAGTACGTGCTCGAAGCGAAAACCCAGTGTTATCCAGATAACATGGAAATAAGTGATATACGTGCTAAAATAAAATTGCAGTCTCTTTTAGATCACACAGTTACTAGATTATTGATGCTTGATTCCATTAATCTCCCTGGTGGTGACGCAAGATTGATTTTATACTGTAAGTGGGGATATGATGGTTCTTCTGGACAAAGCCAGTACAAACAAATTGTATCAGGTGAAAGCAAATTAATATCAGATGCAAATCTACTGATAGCATCGCTCGTACCACTTAAGCTTGTTAGTGAAGTGGATGAAAGTGTCATTTGGCAGAATCCATCACCTTCGTCAGTACGTTTTTGTCATCCTATCCTTATAGAGTTTGCAAAAGAAACTCCTGAGAAAACTAGGAGTATAGTTACAGATATCGAATCTCAAATACTTGCATTAACATCATCCTCCGTGCTAATAAATACAGCAACATTTTCTATAAAACACACATTATATTTTACTATGGTCGATGGTAAAGTTGTTCAAGTTTTGACGAATACTCCATCGAGTGCTAACTGTAATGTATGTCTTGCCAAACCTAGTGAAATGAATGATCTTGCACGAGTAAGTCAAAAACCAGAAAGAGAAGAAACTTTCAGGTTTGGTCTTTCAACTTTGCATGCCTGGATTAGGTTTATGGAATTAGTACTTCATGTATCCTATAATCTACAGTTCCAAAAATGGTCTGCTACCACCGAAGAAATTAAAAAACTAAAAGCGGCTAAAAAGCAACTTGTGCAGGATCGTTTCCGTAATGAATTTGGTTTAATAATTGACAAACCCCGTCAAGTTAGCGGCAATACCAATGACGGAAATACTGCAAGAAGATTTTTTGCCAATTTGATGAAACACTAATAAGAAGATTTTATATTATACTTCAAACTTTGTCGTGCGGTAGGAAAATAAACCCGATAAAGTTTGGTGCATACGCACGATCCACAGCTGAACTCTATGTAAACAAATACAATTGGTACTATATATCTTCAGTTCATAAACTACGTATTCATGGAGAGAGCATCATTACATACAATTCAATATTACCTCTTGGACAACTATCTGAAGATGTTCAAGAATCTAGAAACAAGGACTATAAAAAATTCCGACTGCATCATTCTAGAAAATGTTCAAGAACAGCTACGAATGAAGATGTTTTTCGTACTTTACTATGCTCATCGGATCCATTTATAAGTGGTCTTAAAAGACAACATACACCGAAGCATATAGAACTCGATGAAGAAGCACTAAATTTACTAGATAGTGATGAATAACGTAAAAAGAGGTATTTTGTATAACGAAAGTTGTGACTGTATCATTTCACCTATTACTTTTAACACGTGGATAAAATTTATGTCACTTTGTCCGCATTTAAAAAAATGCCGAATATCATATTTTTATGTGAAAAATTTATAAACAGCTACATATAATTCTTTTTGAAACACTCTGTATACATCATTATTATAATTGTTATATTAAAAAGTAGTGTTTATTATATAAGTTTTTATAATTTAATCTTTTAAGGTGAAATATATGCAATTAATTACATATCTTCATATGTAGATATTTTTTTCTTAATAAAGTAATAATATTTTCATAGTTTTTAATTGTTCACATTAAACTTCAACTATTTAGCAGTACTCATACCAAATTTTATGAAAATCGGTCCAAAGATTACAAAGTTACAGATTTTTGGCAAAAAAATGTCGATTTGGAACCACTGTGCGTCGTACGACGAAACAGTTATATTGGTGGTAAATACGAGATTAGTGGGATGATGTGGCCAGAAGACAAATTGTTAAAAAAAATGTATTTCAACATTTCTACTATTCATCGAGGGCTGCACATGGCTAATAACACTGGTCAACAGTGAAAATCCACTCAAAAAATTGTTCATGAAGATTTAGGGTACCGAAAGATCGTGGCAAGATGGATTCCAAAAGTGATGACCGATGAAGAAAGATCCAATCAAGTGACAATTTGCCAGCAATGGAAAAGGCAACTGTAAAATAATAAACAGTTTTTAAACAACGTGATTGCATATAACGAGAGTTGATTTTATCATTACGACCCTGAATTAAAATCTCAAAGTATGCAATGGAAGCGCAAAGGCAGTCAATGTGAAGGCGAAAAATCTTAATAGCGCCGATAAGTGATGCACTTAATTTTTTTAATAAATAGGGCTTTATTTATGATCACATTTTACCTAGAGAACCTACAGTAACTGGAGAGTTACTATTCTAATGTACGGTCAATTAGCAAAAAATCTTGGGACACGTTGCCTTAGCCACTCTCAAAATTCTAAAATTTACATATCGTGAGTGTACTCTGCTGTCATATGCCTGACATTTACTGACGTTTATAAAATTGGATTTAAAATCTAATTCATGCGCACTGCTTATCATATAGAATTAAAGCACAGACTATGATCATTATTTATTTAAAAAAGTTACAATTATTCAGTCTCAATGCTTTGTGTATTTAATACTTGGTCGTAGTTCCATTGACTTCAATAACTATCTGTAATCTTCGTGGCATTGAGAAAATCAGTTGCTGCGTATTGCTGCTGGTGTAATTTGAATGCCGTAATTCGTTGCCTAAACTGATTCACAGATCCTGGCCTGCTGACAATTGATTCAAATTCAATAAGTTTTCTCTTTGCTGACATCGCCGTGTTTTTACTAATTTGTAATTCGGCAGCTATAGCCCTTATTGATAAGAAGACCAACAAAAGATTTCTGGTGGACGAACGAACTATCCGAAGTCGTAGAAGAAAAGAAAAAGTTATACTTCAAGTATCTAATCACGAAAGACGGGGAAGACAGGAAACAATATAACAGATATAGATACATTTTCAAGAAAGAAATAAAAAAGGTAAAAAATTCGGCATGGGATAATAAATGCGCACAAATAAACTCGGTGATAGGAGGATATAGGTCCAGAGAAGCTTGGAAAACAATAAACAGTCTTAGACAAAACTCAAATGTAGCAAAAAAGATAAATCCGATAGATACTGAAACGTGGAAGAGCTACTACAGTGATCTACTGATTACATTAGAAATAATCTGTAATATATTTAATAAGTGCCTAAAAGGAGAAAACATACCAAATGACTGGAAAATATCCCATATACACTCGATCTACAAAAAAGGATGTAGAAAAGATTGCAAGAATTATAGCGGAATAAGCGTTACGTCATCAGTGGGAAGACTATACGGAAGAATTCTCAAAGCTAGAATAAAGAAAGAAATGAGAGAGAGAGAAGAACAAAGCGGCTTTAGCTCAGGAAGGTCATGTATAGATAATCCATTTACGATAAGACACCTCGCAGAGAAAAACTAAATAAAGGAAGAGAACTGCATATTACGTTTATAGACCTGAAGAAAGCATTTGATTCCGATCCGCTTCAACAGCTATGGGTTACTATGGAACAAGCGGGCATAAATAAAAAATACATAAACGCAGTGAAAGCTCTGTACAAAGACAGTCAAGCCGTCGTAAAACTGGGAGCCCAAGTCTCATCGCCATTCACACCATCAAAGGGAGTAAAGCAAGGATGCTGTCTGTCCCCCACCCTTTTTAAAATTTACCTGGATGCGACCTTAAAACATTGGACCAAAAAATGTAGCCCCATGGGAACATGGCTAAATGACAGCCCGATACATACGGTAGTATTTGCAGATGATCAAATAGTAGTAGCGGAGGATCAACAGGATATGACATACATGTTGAACAAGCTCATAGAAGAATATACTAACTAAGTGGGGCCTACAGTTAAACATGGAGAAAATCCAGTATATGGTCATAGGAGGGAAAGGACGAGATATAGAGTTAGACAGCGGAACAATAAAAAATGTAAGCTAGGGGTCACAATAGAAGAGGACGGAAGGGACGACAAGGACATAATGAAAAAAATAGGCAGAGCAAAGAATATGACGAAAGCATTACATCCTACTCTGTGGAACGAGAACCTAACAAAAAAGACAAAAACACATTCATATTCAAAGCAATCATTGAACCAGTTATGACATATTGGTCAGAGATATGGGTGATAGACAAAAAAATGAATCAAAGGTTGCTTTCAGGGGAAATGACATATTGGAGAAGATGTTGCGGAATAACATTATACGACCATGTCAGAATTGAGAACATCAGAGATAGAATGGGGGTGAAGGAGACTATTATAGATGCTATAAATGGGAGGCAGCTGAAGTGGTATGGACATCTGCGTCGAATGGAGGAAGAAAAATTACCAAGAAGAGTATGGAATTGGAATCTATCTCAAAGGAATAAACGAGACAGACCAAGCAGGAGATGGATGGAAAATATAAAAGAGGAAATGAGGAAGAGAGGTCTACGGGAGGAAGAGTGAAACGATAGAGATGAATGGCGCTTAGGATGCGAGTAGCGGAAATAACTGCAAAAACTCGCTATAAAAAAAAAAGTTTTCTCTTTGCTGACATCACCGTGCTTTTACTAATTTGTAATACGGCAGCTATAGCCCTTATTGGGATACCATCGGCCAATTTGGCTTGTAACATAGCTTTTTGATGGGCACTCAAATTCGACATGTCTTAGTTTTAAATTAACCGCTGTCACTTTTGACATATTTCCATTTTATCAATGAAATTTACATTAGTAGAAATTCAGATGTCTCAAGATTTTTTTCTAACTCACCGTACTTCGAAGAACCCTAAATGCAAAATTAATGGAAAAAACGGCCGTTTTATCAAGACATCAGTTGGATCCTGCATCACGACAATGCTCTGGCACACAGATCAGCGATTTATCAACGAACACTTGAAGTTTTGGGGTGAAAATTATGGTTCACCCTCCCTACTCATCTGGCCTAGCTCCATGTGACCTCCATTGGTTTCTGAAGTCAAAAAAGAACTGAGAGTTCAAAAATTTGATTCGAATTTAGAGTTCAACAACGCTGTGATGGGTATACTAAATAGACTTTCAAAATTGGTTTCTCAGATGTTTATGACAAGTGGACAAAAAAATGAGAGTTTTGCACAGAATGGCGAGTGCTTTGAAGGATAGTTGTTGAAGTTTTCTAAATAAATGTTTAATGTTTGTACTACAGCACCAGTCTCGTTATTTTCTAATATCCCCCCGTATTATACGATTATGTCTTATATGAATTGAAAGAGAAATACGACGTAATGTATGTGTATAAGTTGCCAGATATGTCATTAATCGATAAATTTAGAATATTATTCTCATAACTATGTTATAAATATATATTTTAAATCACTTTTATGTTCTCTATTACATCAAGGCCATTAAATATAAAATGAAACTGACTAAAACAATTCCAGAATTCATGCCGTTACAAAAAGTCAAATGCGATTTTTCCGATTGCCACCGATGATAGGTTTAAGGAACGAAATGCATTCAACATTACGATTTTGTGCAGCACCAAAATTTAAACGACATTCAAATTTATACCGGCGGTATTGGAAGAATCGAGTGTAGTAGTAGAGATGGCT
This sequence comes from Amphimallon solstitiale, assembly GCA_963170755.1. Lineage (NCBI taxonomy): Eukaryota > Metazoa > Arthropoda > Insecta > Coleoptera > Scarabaeidae > Amphimallon > Amphimallon solstitiale. The sequence continues at coordinate 65,362,897 of OY720680.1, forward strand.
ATTTATTGAACCCTGGTCGCCATGTTTGAAAACTTCCGTTGGCATTATTTTAAATATTCCATTAAAATGTCCTCCGCAGAACCTGTCGAAGTTTAAAAGCGTGCCCCGGTGTTTTATAATGGTTTCGGTGGGCAAGTCATCTCTCCCCCGTCTACGATATATCATATTTTAATATCCTTTTCACTGTGCGAATGGGGCAACACTATATAGAAGATAATAATAATAATTATTTTGGGAAAATGAAATGTCACCCTGACAGCTATGTATGAGGTATTTTATTGACTTTAGATTCTAATTAAAAATCAAATTTATGTTTTATAGCAATTCCTTTTGTTGGTTTAGCGGGTACAAATTATTATATAGCATACAACATTGTTTTTGTCTTCCCTATAATTTCTCCAAGATATTTGTTCAATATATTTTACAATTTTTTTAATAGTTCGATAATATTTTAACGTTTTTATTTCATTGATAAAGAGAATATCTATATTATCAAAGTATTTAAATTTTGATATTGTTTAAGTTCATTGTCAGCCGACAAATCACGATCCGTTGTTTGTCTCGTGTTTGTACTAAGGCTTGTACTGCTGGGTGCTCATTAGTCGGGAGAATTGGTGCGTCTGGCTGTGTACAAAGTATATAGGTATCTTAATAAAAAATACTATATTTATACATATATATGAACAAATTTCTCCTCGCATGTTCGGTTTAGGGCCCTAGATGTTGTTGAGATATTATAATATACTGAATACGTCGTTTCGTTAGAGCTGTTTTCCAAATCTCCCGTAGCCACCATCTCTTCTGTTTAAATTATCCGTTCGTCTTTCGACTTCAATTGCTTAGCGTAATATCCGCTTATTTAATTGTTCGACCCTTGCTAGCATTTTATTCCGTCTAAAATGAACGTTATGTCCCGTGGCATCAGGTATTTCCGCTGAGAATGCAACTGCAAACACGTGTTTCTGTACTGACGAACACCAATGAGTCTGAAACATGTGTCTTCAGTAGTATTTTCACGAGATTTACACAATAATTTATGTATACATATATATTTAAAAGTTAAAAACTGTGATGGATATTGTATATTGTCCTTAATTGTGTATTTTATAGCTTGGGGTACGCCCCTAACATGTACATTCTTATTTTAAGGTAGTTTATACTTATTTATCACATTCCTCTATCATCTAGTATTTTCTAATCATTATGTGAATGTTTACGCATCTAATTTCCCACACTTGACCACTGAGTGTTAGGTACCAATATGTGAAGTTTTACACAATGAACTTTTACGCACTAGAGGTAATGGTTTTTGTTTAATAATTGTAAACCCTTAGAAATAAATATACATACACTCTGCTTTGGGGTAGTCCATATCATATACCGTAGTCGACATATTTTAATTTCTGATACGAAAGTAGAAAGAGGAAAAGAGCGCGACGAAATAAACTAAAGATAAACATAAGCGAGGCTGCCAAGACAGTACACTCGACAAACGTTTCCTATGAAATGTAAGGCGTGAGGGTCCCCCGACACTGCGTTGCTCTCTCACCACTGTTAGCAAGCAGGCATCGCTGCATATTATAAGGTCATTTTCTGCATGGGATAGAAGTGTAAACCGAAATTAAAATTTGACGACTACGGTATATGCATATATCATTCAACAGAAATACTTTTATTGCGAACACTTGACTATGTCGTGAATAGTACTTGGGTATTTCTTCCTCTTGACATATTTTGTTTCCAATAAATTTCCTTTACAAGTACAGTTAACATTTCTTATTGGTTTATGCGGTGTAGACAGTAGGATTGCTATTCGTTTGAGAGATTTTATACGCCTACCTTTTAATTTAAGAGGAAAGACTTTCGAAATATTGGCCGTATTGATTTAAAAAAATATGAAAAGTAATTGAACTAAAATTCAAAATATTAAATTTTTCTAAATCCAACTAATTACAATCATTCGAGCATTAACTTTTTAGTATAGCTTAGAAATTTTTTTAATTTGCTTCATGTGAAAGAAAATACCTTTTGTTCCTAATGGAGTCCTTAATATCAGTGTATCGTCCAACCCTTTTATTGCTAGCGCTATTTTAATATCATTTTATAACTTGGTGGTCATCGACTGTAAAATGAGCAATCTTTGATATTAATCACAGACTTTAAGTATTAAACAATAAAATCATTACTTTTCAAATATGTAGTTATTAGTTTTACGAATGATTAAGTTTACTAATAACTGTAATAATCAAATATAAATTATCCTAAAGACTGCTATTTCTCAATATACGTATATGATTTTAATAAACTGTTAAGCGTTATTATTACAGAGTCGCGAGCAATAACATTACAAAACGTTCAATTAAAACGCGTTTAAAATTTTTGTTTCTACTTTTGCCATTGCAAGCAAATGTCAGATTACTAATTGTAATATATCGGCTGTTGAAACGTACTCTCTTACAAACAAATAAATACAAAATGCGTATAAGTGTACTTTAGTATTTATTAGATATTGCGAAATCGGTTACATTTCATGGTTGTTTCAAATAATTGTAATAATTATAAAAACGAAAGGTCTCATTAAGCCTAAGTCACAGATTAAATGCCACATATGTATGTGCTACAAGTATATATCAGAGTCATGCAATGAAGTGGTTTAATAATCCAGAAAACAAACTGGTTTTAAATATCAAGAAATTACATATTGTATTTTTTCCATGAACACAAGCTTAAAGTGTGGATATCTATGAATTCATTGAGGGTTTTTTATACAGGTTGGAGCATAGGAACCTGACGATTTTTATAATAAAACAACGCACGCAATTTTCAATTTTATATTTAGTGTTTTACATTAGTATTAAGGCAACTTTATGCCATTTTATTTTTAAAGAGAACATCTGTCAGGTGGGCTCCACCGTTTCTTACACACTGTTCTAATTTTCTCCGAAGGTTTTGTATTACTCGCTCAATCATCTACGCAGGAATGGCTGCAATTTCGTCTCTTATTCGTTGTTGTAAGCCATGAATAGTATCGGGCCGAAAAGTGTATACTTTGCCCTTAAGGTAACCCCATAAACAGTAATCACAAAACGTTTAATCGGGAGAACGAGCAGGATAAGGAACATGGGCATATCTCGAAACCAAATGTCCAGGGAGCATTTCTCGCAACACAGTCCTTGCTGCTCTTGCCATGTGCGATATCGCACCATTTTGCTGGAACCACACGCTGTTACGATCAATCCCAAATGGCCACAATTGAGGCTCCAGGAAATCACGTAACATTTGTACGTAGCGATCTGACGTTACCGTAACAGCAAGAACTTCATTGTTTAGAAATGATGCCACGCCACACCAAACAGTTACATTTAGACTGTGAAAAGGACGCTGGTGCACTTCCTTTGGGTTTCCAGGTGCCCAATATCTGAAGTTTTGTTTGTTGACGCGACAAGATAATTCGAAATGGGCTTCATTTGACATGAGTAGATACTTCTCCACGTCCTGTTTTCTTGAGTTTTCAAGAAATTGTTCCGCATAAGTCACACGTTTGATTAAATCGTCATTACTCAGGTATGGTCAATGATCATAGCAAAAGAGCCCACTAGATGTAAAGTGGATGTAAACGATAAACCCATCCACCATTGTATGAAATGTACGTACTTAGGAGCTGAGATAACTAGCTCAAAAAACTTACAACAGGAGGTCAGAACCAAAATGAATAAAGCCTCAAGAATCTCTGGCTATCTGATGGACCTCATATGAAAGAACAAATACATGTCCAATGAAAGCAAAGTCCGCATATATAAAACGGCCATGAGACCTGTACTCACATATACAGTGGAAACTCGAGCGGATACTACAAAAACGAAGAGGATGATTAGGGTTGAAAAGACATTGAGGAATATTAAGGGAGTAAGCTTCAGAAACCAGATAAGACGCAAAGATATAAGAGCAGATCTAAAAATTCAAGATGTGGTGCAGTTTACGAGATGGAGAGACCACGTCGACAGAATGACAGAGAATCGATGGGCAAAACGGGCCAAGGATGAAACGCCGAGTTCAATGAGCCTCCCCCCCCCCCCGGTCGACCTCCCAAAAGATGGTGAAAGAGCTGGATATCTGCTTCCTAAGAGGCTGAACGCGATTAAGAAGAGTAGAAGAAACAAGACTAAGTCTTAAGAAGAGAAAAAGAAGAAGAAGAAGATTACTCAGCTGTTAAACGACAACCATTTTGTATGGGTGAAAATTAAGGTCCTCATGCAATGCGACGTACACTTCCACTTGAAATTTGTAACGCAACGCTGAGTCATCTGGCGGAACATTAGGGATTTTAATGAATTACTGCTCTCATATTCGCAATGTTTGCAGCAGTTCGAACTGCACGAACACAACCTGACGGCATGTGCTTTAATGAAGAAACACTCTCCCGAAAATTCTGCACCCACAGCTTGATGGTGTTACGGCTAGGAAACGCGCCATGTCGATAAACATTGAATTGTCTGCGAAATAATCTCTAGTGCTTAAAACTAATGCAGCTTTTAAAAGATAATTTGTGTGTGTTCCTTATATTGGTTACCTCACTTCCACGTTGTAAAAGGGAACATTATATTTGAAATATTCAACATAAAAGAGTAACAAAGAAAGAAGCCAAGCTTAAATTAAAAGATACTTAAAAATTGAAGACCTTGCTGCAAGAAAGAGACAAGTCCACTCTTATGGTTTCCCATATAATTGAAAAAAACCCTCTATCTTGATTCCAAAATACCTCAGCTTTTTTGACGACATCTACGAAGGCGATGTGTACAAATTTTCACTTTACATGTTGATAATTTTTAAAAATTACAGCTTATTTTTAAATAAATAAAGTGGACTTACATCTTTTTTGCCCCCAAAAGTTGCAAATCAATGAACATGTCAGTAAAAATATACTACAAAAAAGTATTAAAAATAGTTTTATTTATTTTAGAACAATGTAAAAGTAACAATACATGAACTTATATAAGTAAAAATTTCTGAAATATTTGGACTCATTCGTCATCCAAGGCGCCCGTCTCTTCTGTATCTGTTAGTTCAGTTTCGTCACCTGGTTGATCTATATCGCATTTTAGGTTTCTATAGTAGTCCTTACAGCTTTCTGGAACATATTTTTGTACACCCGCAACGACATGAACACTTTTTGAAAACTTCTTTAAATGATGTATGTGTTCTTCAGGTGTGTAGATCCGTTCTACTTTTCGAGTGTACTTTTCCGTTCTCCCAAATGATCGGTCACATTGCAAGAAACTGTGCCCGGGTTCTGTGAAGCGGTGCAAAATCTTGTCGAATCTGCCATGTTGAACTAAGCAATATAGATATTGCATTAGACTAAGATTCTTATTCTAAACCAAACAGTTATCAGAAAAAAGGTACATTACCTTCACAGTCTTGTGTCTTGTCTAATGCGTTGTCAATGTAGTGTGCCAAAAAACTGATGGTTTCATTTGGAGTTTTTCTGCCAGTCACTTCATCATAGATGTAATACGTAGACTTTTCATCTTAGCAGAATGAATACAAAAGTTATACATCCATAGTTGGCGAAGAAGAATGCGTCACCAGATGGCACTTTAGGAAGCGGAGCATTTTGTTGGTCAGTCAAAGCAAAGAGTGTTTACTGTTGGATCTTCAAGAGCAGAAGACTTTTTTTGCGAGAGATCATCAAAAAATGTCTTAGCCTTACTTTGGTGCAATGTGTGCTGTGTTTCTATCTCATACAATTCTTCGTCTGTACGAACTGACTTCTTGTTCTCCAAAATATCACAAAGCTGGTGGGTGTCGGATCTTGGATGCCCAAAGTGATAGTTTGAAAAATGTGCTTTGAAATACCTATAATTTCGTGGGTAACTGTTGGTTTAAAATCAGGTAATCGATCTCGATTTTCTTGTATTAACTTACACATGTTTGCTTTAAACTTTGACAGATATAACGTATAAATTTTACGAATATTAAGTTCAGACGAGAGGTAATAGTGGCCATTGTTTTTAGAGCGACTATAATGTGATTTTATTTTCGTTTTGGAAACTCTGTTATGAGCTTGTGAATAGATTCAACAATTTCTGCAGAAATGGCATTGGGTCTATTGGAATGTCTTCCTCTCATATCTTCAGATGAAATTATTGTAGAAGGCTTTGCCAAATTTGGTGCAATAGTTTCTACTCGTTTTGAAGATACACCGTGAACTGCACAGAAAGCCTTCTTACAAACATCAAACACTGCTTGACCAAGACGAATCTAAAAAATATTTAATAAATTAATAATAATATTTACCAGTTCTACCCTATATTTATTAGAAGCAGACTTGGGTATTCTGCTTCCAGTACGAGGTCGCGATCTTAGAGGGAGCGTAGATGTTATAAGTCGTGCAAAATAGTGATTCTGAACGGAATGTTCACCCAATTCATTGTATTTCTGCAAAATTCTTTGCCGACTTTCTAAAACAATTTCTGAAAAACACTTTTCCCTACATTTGCAGTTTTTACCTTGGAGCAACTTGCTTATTAACTGAATTTATATGCTCTTCTCCGGATGCGAGTTTTCTTTTTCGTACATTTCTTTTTGACATTTCTGGGTGCCTTTTTTTCCTGTCGTTTGGGGTTGGTTATTTGTGATCGCCTTTGAACCGCAGCTGTTTCCTGATTTTCGTCACTGCTCGAATAATTCGAAGTGTTTTCCGGTTCATAATTATTAGAAAAACCCGAGCTAAAAGGCTCCCTTTCACTGTCACTGTACTCGGAATCCATTATATAGTTATAAACAATTTCACTGGCTTAAATTTGTATAAACTAATTAATAGAATACACTGAACAGAACAGCGAAACTCACACGTGAACAACACTTTATTTGAAGTTAGAAAACGAAATTTCAATTGGCGCAAGAAAGAGGCAAGTCCGGACTTACATTATTATTGCACCAACAAAGCGATGGGGAATAGCCAAGTTAGTATAATAGTGGACATGCCTCTTTCTTGCAGCAAGGTCTTCAATAGGGCCGATCGTAAATTTAAACCCACTACATCGAAAAAGTTCGAAAATCCAATATCTGCTCTTACCACTACGATAACCTGCCACTATTGACAGAATAGCATTAAAAACACAAACTTTCCATTATGAAGCATGTCCAAATTACTAGCAACAGATAACGAAACTTTCCAGAAACTTAATAGCTTAGCTAAAACTCGCGAAATCAAATATAAACGAAATAAATTGATCAGTATGACAGTTGCACTACTAACATTACAAAACGTAATTTGGAAGCATTTATAATTGTACCTTACGTTAACTTTTTTGTATTCTTTCATTATATCGTTCATAAAGATACTAAATAGTGTTGGGCTTAAGCTACCTCCTTGTCGAAATCAAGCCTAAAAATCTGATTAATTTTAATACTGGTTTTGCTTTTTCTGTTTAGCTTTTGGTTGATCTTAATGCATTTATCGTTAACTCCATAGTGGCGCAGGGTCACTGTGATATCTGCCAGTCGTAGCTGGTTAAAAGCCTGCATCAAATCAGTTCGCGATAGATAATTAGTTATCGATTTCAGTAAAATTTGCTTCAGTAGTGTTATTTCTCAGATGGAAACGTAAATAAAATTAAAATTCTTCGTTACGTTTCGATTGCGTCATGGTCCCCTTCAGATGCTAATTTCATATGAAATTAGCATAAAATTAGCAGCATTAATAAAACTTACAATATTCTAATAGAATTTTAAGATATATGTTTCGTTGTAAATATTCATCAATGATAAACTTCCTTCTATCGTCAGCTTTATCTAGAAAATTGTATGGCGAGTTTTGCACATCAAAACGATAAAAATAATAAAACAAATGGCTATGTAAAAAGCAGTTAAAATGTGAAATTGGCCCTCACATATTACTTCCGATACACGTACACATATATGCTTCTATACATATCCATGTAAGTATGCGCGTTATTAAGAACCGGTTTTGTTTGAGATCTCCACTCTGGAAAGCTGTTATTAAATGATTTAGAACACAATTGTACTACTTAAGAAATGATGTCATTACTTCTCTTGTTTTAAACAAAGGATAAATTATAATGGCCAATCAGAAAAGTGAACACTGTCATTAATTAGAAGCAAATGAATCGACCAAACGTTAAAATTTCTTTTGTATCTATTGATGCTCGTCTATGTACTTCATAAATAATAAGGTGTTAATAAAATGGTGGTAGGAATATATGTAAAGATAAGTATCTAAATGAAGAAATATTACAGATTTCAATTTTTATTATTGTGTTATAGTTATTTTTATCATGTAACATCATGTACTATATAAATTCTGGTATTTATTAAATCTTAGCAATGCAAGAAAGCTTGAACAAGAATACAAGATGTGCCCTCTTCGTACACATAAACCATTACAACCGATTACAATACAGGTCAATTCTTTTGATGTAAGCTGTTAGTGGAACTATTGACTGCATCTACGACAAATGTAAAAACCCATGTTTAGGTAAAGGATATCTTGTCGTCTTGAGGAACACAGCAAAGATGAATTTTTACATTCAAAAAATAATTTTTTAGAAATTCAATTTTAAATCAATAATTTTTTTACTTAGTATGATAAAGATAAATGCATTTCTGATATTTCAAGAAAAAGTCAGTTTTATTTATACTGCAAAGATGCTTTGTGCAGATTTTTTTCCCCTATATGCTTGATGTATTTTTTAAACACCAGCTTAATGTTTACTGCAGCGTGAGTATAAAGAAATTGAAGACAATATGCTTTTATTCGATTTGAATATTTAATGTTTGTTATTTATACAGTGTGTTAATAAAGTAAGGAACACCCTAAATATCAGCTTTAAAACATATCTCTAGCAAAAACGCTCAGACACGTATTTTTTTATTTTTGAAGGCGCATTTTCTTAGATTAAATTGAAGTATACAGGGTTATCAAAAAGAAGATATGACGTTATCATGTGTTTTTTTAAATGGAATACCCTGTATATTTTTAAGAAAATCAAAAGAGCTTCTCATGAAGATTTCAACGATATATGAGTTGTTGGGGATATCTTTAATATTTACTTGTAGAAATTGAAAAAACACTTTTGGTGGAACAACGTCATAAAATAATTACAATAGAGTTTAACTTGTTTATTTTTAAATCTAAAACAAAAATTTACTTAAGTAAATGTTCAAATTGCTGCCCGTTCACAATCTGACAGTAGCCTAGGCGAGAAATAAACTCATTCTGAACATTGCTGATTACATCTGGCGTGATTCTTCGGATCTCTTGGCGTATGCGTTCTTTTAAATCATTAATATTTTGAGGTCTATTTACATAAACTTTGCTTTTTAGGTAACCCCACAGGAAGAAATCTAGTGGTGTTAAGTCAGGGGAGCGAGCTGGCCACTCAACAACCCCACGTTTGCCAATCCATCGGTTATTAAAAATCAAATTTAGGTAGTCACGCACAGGTCGAGAATAATGAGGAGGTGCACCATCTTGTTGGAACCAGATTTCATTACTAGGACTGTCAGGGGTATTTGGATCAGGATAAAGTTCCACAAGCGCAGGAAGAAGCTCTAACTGTAAAAAATCCAAATAGATATCCCCATTTAAATTTCCATCAAAAAAGAAAGGTCCTAAAATCCTATTTTTTAGTATTCCAGCCCAGACGTTCACCTTCTGAGGGTGTTGACTTCGAGCTTCCTGCATCCAGTGAGGATTATGTTCTGTCCAGTATCTACAATTTTGTCGGTTAACTGTTCCGTTTAAAGAAAAAGTTGCCTCATCTGAAAATAAAATGTTTCTAGCAAACATTTCATCACGTTCACAAAGTATTTGCAAGTTTTCTGAAAACTCCAAACGGCGATCAAAATCATCTTCCGACAATTCATGGACACGATGCACTTTATAAGGATGATATTTCTGCTTATGCCAAATTTTTCTAACAGTCTTATGGCTGCAATTAAAGTTTAAAGCTGCTTGACGAGTAGCACAATTCGAATTATCTTGCACTGTCAAAAGAACATTTAACTTAGTAACTTAGTTTCATCATCCACTATTGGTCGCCCAGTTTTAGGTAGATCCCTAACATTTCCGTACTCCTCATACTTTAGAAGTATTTTACTTACAGTTGAGCGAGTTATTGGTTGCCGATTAGGATGTGCTGCATTAAATAGTTCGCAAAGTTCCACTGTACTGCTTCTTCGGTCACCATAAACAATCATCATAAGAATATCAATCCGTTCTCTCTCACTTAGACCCATTTTTATCAAAAGAAATGGCAATTATAAAACAAGCAAGGCCAAACAAACTAACGGTGGTTAGTCACTGTCTAATTAGATAAGACGTCACCTTCCATACTGACAATTCTGTCATGACAACGTTCAAAGATTAAAATTACCAAAAATTATCATGTAGATCCATCAAAAGTGTTTTTTCAATTTCTACAAGTAAATATTAAAGATATCCCCAACAACTCATATTCGTTGAAATCTTCATGAGAAGCTCTTTTGATTTTCTTAAAAATATACAGGGTATTCCATTTAAAAAAACACATGATAACGTCATATCTTCTTTTTTGATAACCCTGTATACTTCAATTTAATCTAAGAAAATGCGCCTCTAAAAATTAAAAAATACGTGTCTGAGCGTTTTTGCTAGAGATATGTTTTAAAGCTGATATTTAGGGTGTTCCTTACTTTATTGACATAATGTATAGAAACACCAACATTTGTATTGCAAAACAACTAACTATGTATATAAGTATAGGGAAGCCGAATCGGTGTAGAAAAATTTTATAGAGAAGGGAAAACGTGGTTCAAAGTAAATAAACTGAAGTTAAACCAAGAGAAATCGACTTCAATCAAAGATAGAAATATGTGGATAACATACCGATTTGGAATAATCACATGAATCGAAGCTGATCACTTGATTCATTACATAAAGAAGTAGGCTGCATGGAAGAAAGAAATCTTTTACACAGGAAGAAATAAAACAGAGAAAGCAAACTTAAATTTCAATATTTTCGTCTCACAAAAACAAAACACCTTTCAATGTGTATTCAGAATTCAGTTCAGTATTTTAACATTTGTACATTTTTATTTAAGTATTTTTATTCTTCAAAAAGCTAAAGTTAATTTTCAGTGTCTGAAAGCAATGTCGTAAACAAAAAAGTACATCTTGAGTCACTACATACTACGTACTATTAAATTAGTTAGTTATCTTTTTTTATACTATATTTCCTACAACGTTTTTTCTTCCCTTTTAACAAATAATCCAATTTCGTGAATGTAAAAGGTATCAAACGGGAGACCCATAAAAAGAGAGAAAATTTCTTTATATAAACAAGAATATTCAAAGTGATGTGGTAAAATTGAAACCTAAGTGCATGGATGGAGAAGACGTTATTTTTATCATTTCTTCTTTTACTCCACTTTCCCACTAGTAACAGTTTCTACATATGTATGAACAAATATAATGTAGCACTTTATATTCCGAACTTGTTATATTCAGTCGGCAGATGCAAAAATATTTTCTTTTCATCAGTTCCACGTAATGAAATATTTTACTGTGTACGATTCTAAATCCCCTAAAAATCAATATTTGTGTTGCGTTTTTAATTAGTTCCTCCAGAATATACTCCACGTAAGGGGGCGCAGATATATAAAATACATGTTCGCCAATTAGATACGTTCACGTGTTGTTGACTGGTAGTATTAAAGATATAAGTCGATCTTTCAAACACAATCGGAAATTACTCATACTAAATATTGTGAATAGAGAATACAATCCCGGGATCTCGGGATCCCGGCAGTTTTTTGATCCCGAGCGAGAACACATACCAGAGTTAACAAAAGATGAAAACATTAATGAGCTGATAAAGAAAATCCGCAAAGTTGTAGTGTATTTGAAAAGATCACCATTGAAAAATTAAACAGTACTTTAAAAATATGTGAAGATTGAACATGAAAAAGAGCTTTCACTTCTTTTGGACTGTAAAACCATGTGGAATATTCTTTTAACCATGCTGGAACGATTTTCTCTTTTAAAAACCTGCATTCAAAAAGCTCTTATAGATCTCAATCATCCAATCCGTTAAGAAGATGCTGATTTTGAATTGGTGAATTGTTGATGTGCCGACCCCAATTAAATTAATAGTAGAAGCAATCTGTCGGCGAGAAGCAAATTTATGCACAGCTGATGTCGCTTTGAAATTTCTTATAAAACAATTGTCGAGCAAAAACTGAGCACTCGCCAATAAAATGAAAACATCCTTAGTGGAACGTATAAAGCAACGACGAAATGATGATTTAACTGGTGTGTTGAATTATTTACAAAATCCAGGAAAAGATGATGAAAATCAGTTATTATCGGATTTGGAATGGCTTGAATTATTTCCAGTTCTTACACAGGCTTTAGAAGCAAATAAAGAGCCTTGTTACAAGACTAAATAGTCGAGATGACACGGAAGAGGAAGAAAGGTTAGGATCACAAACAGATGATGAGCCAAGGCAACAAACCTCCCAACCCCAATTCACACTAAAGGAAAAGTAACGTAGTATTAGACGCGAAATGAGCCTGTTCGAAAATGGAGGAGTTCGTGGATATCACTTAGAATTAGCATATAAATATCTATTGTCTATTCCTCTAACCTGTGTAGAACGCGAGCATTTTCAGCTGCTGCTTATGTTGGCAATAAACTACAAAGAAGGCTTGGAAGTCAAACATTGGATGCTTTGATATTTCTGCGATTGTATTTTCTAAATTCTAAATAGTTTTTTGTATTGTCTTTTTTGTTCCTTATTTTAGTACATCGTGGTATTGTGTTGTGCAACAATATTAATAAATAATTTTTAAGAAATTACTTAAGTTTTTTTTCATTTGAGCCTAATTAGAAACCACATAGTGTAATCCCGGGATTGTATTCTCTAATTGTGAAGAATCCAATTCTACTAAGAGGAATTAACACATTTCTAACGATGAGCAAGTAACAATTTTGTGGGTTGCCAAATTAAGTGAGATGCCTTCATAAACAGGGTGTTATGGTTCTGATTTTGTTTAATACTTATATTATTGCTTCAACAAGTCAAGCATCAATATATTACACAAATAAGACCCAAAAAATACTAATTTTGAAAATAAAATCTTAAGTTATATAGGGCGTTCAGAAAAATTCAAGTCAAGTAGGTGTTGAAAAAAAATGGTGTGTCTTAATTTAAGTCAATGATTTGTATTGAATATTAAATGTCAATTGTTGTCTCTCAATAATTCTCAGAATCTAATATCAAAGATAGTAATTTATATGTTTGAATTTTGAAAATGGTATTTACTAACGTACACAAATCATTCACGGTTGAATCTTACTTTCGAAATGGTCAAAAGATCACGGACAGTGGAAGTACTCAATTCCAGCTTGTTTGGAATAATTTCGAGATGAATTTCCCAACCTCGCTTTTAATTACAATAATTTTCAGTGTACACTGATAAGAATTGTTACATTTTTCGACTAACCGGTAGTGTGGGACGACAAGAAGGTAGTGGGCGACTAAAAGTCTGGACAGAAGAAGCGATTGGTAATGCTAGTAATATAACGACTGATACCCAAAAAACTTCAGTACGAACTCTCGCTCAACGAACTGGGTTGGCAGTTGGTTGTTGGTTCTTGTCATGCAATTTTAAATGAAGATGTGCACTTAATTCCATATCGTATAATTTACTAGTGTACAAGAAATCCTCAATATTGATTATCCGCGATGAGTAGCATTTTGTGAAGGTTTAGAGATAATTTTAATGATGAACTCCTAGACAGAACTTTCTTTTCGAAGGCAACATGGTTTCATGTTGGTGGATACGTTAACTCATAAAACATGAAAATGTGGAGCTATACAAAGCCCAATAATTTTTATGTTGAAGCTCCTCTATACATCTTCAGAAAGTAGGTGTTTGCTGCGCTATAAGTAGAAGAAGAATTCTTGGTCCAATTTTTTTTTAATGGTACCTTGACTGCTCAAAGATATCGACAAGCAATAGTCTTGCCTTTCCATAATCAGCTTCGTGTTGATGAACTGGCTTTGGTTACTTTCAACAAGATGGTGCTATAGCTCACACATCGCGTGAAACAATGAATACGATACGAGAAGTGTTAGGAAATCATTTGATCCCGTGATATTACACCATGTGATTTCTTTTTATGGCCTTTTATTAAAAAATTCAATTTATCAAGTACCTTTGGGGGACAATTTCAACATCTTTTACAATTTATTCTGGTCATTGTTGTTGATAATTTATACAACTACAATTTATGACATTTATTTTAAGGATACAATCTAAGGGATTATACAAACAATTAATAGGTTTCAAAATTATTTTAAGCTAGTTTTTACAATAAGTTGTTAAATGTTAATATTAAACTAGTACGATGACTTAGTAGATACGTTTATCACTCTAGGAATGAATAAAACCTTTGCTTGTGAAATTATTTCCCTTAATTCGGATTTTTCTTTACTTATTACTACGGCGCGGACGTTTATCATTCGCTAAAGTTGAAAATTCTGAAAAACATTGAAAAGTACTTAAAATTTACTAATTAAAAATATGTATATACTTTCTTCCATTTGCGGGCGATATTGCAAAAGTTATATAGGATATTATATCTGAATAAACTCGATTACGACTTAAAAATATGAGTTGCCATGACTTGAACTACGACTATAACTAAAACTAATCGAGAAGAGTTACTTCTCTTTTTCTTTGACAAATAAGTAATTTTTATTAGAATTTTAAAACCCATGAAAAGTTTGGAAGTTCATGAATTAACAATAATATAAAAAAAATCGCAGATGCTGTGTGTCAAAAATTGTTTAAACGTTGAACTTAGATATATAGCTTCAGTTTAAAGGGAAGTAAGTACATAAATTTACGTTAAGTAAATGAAATATTTAAAATTGGAAATAACAGATATGGTCTATGTTTTGGGGGAAAGTGATTTTTTTTTGCTGGCACAAAGATATACAATTAGAAATATCCAAATATGGGACTGCCATCGAAGAGTGTTTTTCAAAAATTGTTAACATTTGACGAAACTGGCAGTATTCCGTATGAAAAAGGAGCCGTGTTACTGCTGCCGTAGAAAACGCAGATGCACAAAAGGTTCTTTTATTATGCGTTCAAGAAAATCCTTATACAAACGTGCGTAAACTTTTTAGAGTCGTTGATGTGAGCAAAAATATTATTTAGAGAACCTTAAAGACATTTTTTTAATTTGTTATATGTTAGTCTAGTAGTACTAAAGTATGATGATAAACAATTTTATGACACAGAGCGACTGCAGTATTTTAACTATTGTTAATTCATGAACTTCCAAACTTTTCATTTTATGAATTTTCAAATTTTAATAAAAATTACTTATGTGTAAAAAGAGAGTATTAGTATTTTTTTTTTAGTTAAGCTATGTGTAATTAAGTCAAGGTAACTCATACTTTTAAGTGGTAATCGGGTTTATTTATTTATAATATCCTATAACTTTTGCAATATCGCCAATAGTCACCAGAAAGCATATATTTTTAATTAGTAAATTTTAAGTACTTTTCAACGACATATAAATATACAGGGTGTTCCATTAATTTTTTTTAAGAATTTTTAATTTTAGCGAATGGTATGTCATTCTAAAGAACATGCGTAGATATGTCGAAATAAACATTAATTTCACGTACTGAGCCCATAATAGGTATTTCATCATCAATCGTTATTTCATAGCAACTTTTCAAATGTTGTACAAAGAAAAATCGCCGTATCTCAGAAACAATTGAAAATCAACAAATACAAATTGATGTTAGTTTAATCAGTCCTTCAACGGCTATAATAAAATGTAAAAAAATACATAGCATTCCATTTAAAAAAAAACATACGTTTGTGTTGGTTCGCCGTTGTCAAACACTCTGTATAAATGAACATATTTTTAAATTGTAGAGCTTATGATTATCTACATTTTTTTTATTAAAAATTATTTGCTGTCTATATTATTAGATATCAATAATGGACTTTACCGCTCCGCTGGGATACTCGGTATATGAAAGGAATCATGTAATTTCTTCAAAAGTGAGGTATTGTATCAAGAGATGTTGTTGTTCAGCAAGAATTCTCTAAAATATCAACACGCTTAATTTTAAATTTGAAAATTAATTATTTTTACCTACTCAAATCATTACTTCACTAATTTCTGTTAATTAATATGGCATTTTAATGGAATATCATAAGCTGACATATGCGTATATGATAACATTCTACAGTACTCTATCTCTATCTCAGACATGATTTCAAATTTTCAAGGATTACTTTGACATCGAATTTTGCTGAACAGCAGTTATCTATTTTCTATATTTGACATTTAAAATAAACGTTAAAAAATGAAAACTCCTATACATAAGAAATTAAATTAAGAGAATTTTAAAATAATGTTCTAGGGATATTTACTTTTAAGATTCAACTAAATTTTTAAATATTACAAAAAATAAGGAGACGTTGAAAATATATTTTATGAATTAAAACATTTCAATTTTGACAAACGTGAATAGTTAATTTATTAGTACATGAATTCTACTTATCATATTTTCATCCTAGTTATTAATTTAAATTTTATATACAACAATTAACTAAATTATAAATAATAAATCCCATTTTAAAATATCCATATTCGTTCCGATTCTATAAGAAAGTTATTACTAGTGATTTTCTTTTCTAAAATTTGAATCACCCTCATAGTAACTTTTTCAAAGCATGCAATTCTACGAAGTAATAACGGTTATTAAAAGTTGACGTTGTAATAATCGCTACTATCATTAGTTCAAATATATTAACTGAAGTTATTTCTCGCTCGCCACTATCAATCTGAAAAACACCGGAATTAGTTTAGTTGATTTTCTATCCATTGAAGAAAATAGATTGTTATTAACTTTAAAACAAAACCCATTAAAAACGAAAGAAGCTAAGGGATAAAGTTGGACATAAATTGACTAATATGCAAGGCCCCAAAAAGATAGGTAAGGAATGGAGGCGCTTTTTTGTGGAATGGAAGTCTCAAACCCGAAAAAAGGCCCGCGACTATCAAGAAGAACAACAGGCCACTGGAAGAGGACAAAATAATGTAAAACCCCTAAGAAAAACTAATTAACTTATTAGAGTGGGTGGTTTGTAGCAAGATGTTCGGTATGCCTGAAGAGGCGGAACCAGAAAATGAAACAATTATTTTAAATGACAATGTCGAGAATGACGTAAGCATTGAACCAGCACAACATGCTGCAAATGTTCAAGATGTCTTATATTTTGTTTTCGGTTTGGGAATATTTTTAATAGGTTTTCTGTTAATGTCCACTTTAGAATGCTGCCTCCTACTTCGTTTACATTGTGCTCCGGTTACTGTCCGACATAAGTATCATGTAATAACTGTCAGATGTAAACGTACCATTATGTGTCCGTAAACTCGCATGGGTTCATGGTTGGGAGATCGACTACTAATTGCCAAAGCATTGGATACACTTGACCATAATTTATTTGTGTCCGAGGTTTCTGTTCATGGTTTATCTACTTCCATCTGTCTTATAATGGCTATACTTAGATAAATCTTGCTTACTCTACTGGAGTAACGCAGGACTCAAATTTAGGATCACTTTAATATTCAATATTCGAGCATGACCTTGACATGTTTTAAAATGCATTTACTATCAGTAAAACTCTACATCACTCATAATTGGTAACAATAGAATATCTTCCAAAATCAGTAAATAATACATCGCGCCATTATCTTTAAAATTACATGATATATCAAATGCACTTTGAAAGATTATATAAATTTCTAGGAATTTTACATGATACACGTTTATTGATCATATAACCAATATCCATTCATTGTAAGATTATGACATCGGATCACTTTCGACCCAATTTCACCAATCAAATTGCAAAAGATACGAGACGTGTAATAATCATTTCATTATTCAAACGGTTTTGTCATGTTGTACAGTTTACTAATCGGTAATTGTCGGTTAACAACATTCAATTAACGCTAAAACTGCATTTTTTTAATACTCAACGTGAACAAATAAAACGACACGAGAAACAGAGAGAACTATTTGGATTACATAATTTATATTTCCACACACGCGGAAATGGTAAACTTACAATCCCCATTCACAAAGTTCAATATTCCACTAATTTAAAGCAAACATTACATCATTCTCTATATTACGAACAGTAGGTCTAAAAATAGGCACCGTTTTTAATGATCTTATTTTTTTTATTCCGTCTCCTTCGAAGCGATTCGTTTCTTTCCTTTCTTGCAGAAGAATTTGTTCTATGCTTTATACTAACACGTATATACGAATCTCACACACATGTCGTTTGTCTACAGTTTACGTTGTTATTTCATAAATGATGCTTGTTTAAATATGTAGAAATATTGAATAGGAAGCAATAATAACCGCATATGATTGAAATCTCTTATATACGGCCATGATTTTTTTTTTATTCAAACTTAAGTTGCCATTACAAATAGGTAAGGTGACATCGTTGACAGATCAGGTTACTATACTTTGTCAAATAACAATATGCATAGAATCATTGCAATAAAAAAATTAAAGTTTGTATTACGTGAGAATCTTTGGCACTTTTTATAGTACCTTGTATGAGAAGGGACTAAATTTTGCATATATTTTTAAACATTTTTCATAAACTTGCGAGTAATAGTGCTACTTCTAATAGGAATTTCGAAATACTTTTTCCAATATTTTTATTAGATTTAATTTGGGTTGCCTAAACTTAGGAGTTATCGATTTCACTGAAAATCTAATGTGGTCACACACACACACAGAGAGAGAGAGAGAGAGAGAGAGGGGGGAGAGAGAGGGGGAGAGGGAGAGAGGGGGGAGTGGGAGAGAGGGGCGGGGGGAGAAAGAGAGAGAGAGAGAGAGAAAACGGTTCTTGAAATATCGGATTTTGAGGTTGGTACATTTGGAGATATCCTATATAAAATGTTGATTGTCAGTTTGTTAATTGTATCAGTGAGAGGGTTGTATTCTCTTGTATCATTTGTGTTAAAATCATGCCTGTAATGTATTCAAACAGTGCCTTCTATATTTTACAAGCCGTGGTATTATACAACTGGCAACATTAGTCCTATCTGTATCCGTCGTGACTTTTCCTATTGATGTTGTTGTTGCGAGTGTTTTAAAGTTTTACAAAAAGAAATGTGGAAAACCTTTCAGCTTTTTATGGTCAGTCGTGAACACTTTTGTTTCAAAGTTGTGCTTATCCATCTGTGAGCAAGGTATGTTTTCAACGTGAAATTCTCGTTTATAGTATATATAACCTCACTTTTTGTCGTGAGTTTGGATTGATCTATTTTTTATTCTAAAATTTTTTTAGATGCAAAGAAGGTGCGTAGTACCAGGCTGCAAATCGATTTACGACAGCACTTTGAAACAAGGTAATTCAGTGACAACGTTTGCATTTCCGAAGGATGAAGCAAAAAGAAAGAATGGCTAAAGGCCATCCCCAGGGCTGATTGGAATCCCTACCGTCATTCTGCAGTGTGCATCAAACATTTTCATCCAAGCAGTATTATTAAGAATAAGCCATACATAAACTCAACTTCAGGACACAATCAAGATCTCTCACTTCACTATCCAAGACCTGAGGTTGACGGAAGATGCAATTCCAAAAGATTTCGATAATTTGCCGACGTATCTGTCTAGAAAAGAACCTGCAGCAAGAACGTCTCCAGATTGTCGACGAGAAAAGATTATGAAAAGAAATTGGAGTCAACTTGAAAATTTGTTGATCAGATATAAAAATGTGTTTAAAGTGCAACAAGAAGTATGTTTTGAATACTATATAAATAAGGCAAGTACATTTGTGAAAAAAAGTACAGAGTTTATTGAAGAAGAAGAAGTGTTTCCAAAGCATAAAAACTTATTAGAGCTAATTGATAATCAGTTACATTTATTATTATCTAAGCGAAAGACCTACAATTCCTTAAGTATAACTGTTGCATTTATGATTTATTCACAGTCGCCAGCTGTATATAATTTTATTCACGAGTATTTAATTCTACCACATAAAAGGCATTTACAGTCAATCTCAACATAGTTAAATATAGATCCAAATACAGACCATTATTTATCATTCATATCAAAAAACCTTACATCTAGATGATGTGTTAGAAAAAACATTTTTAAACAATACAAATCAAAAAAGAATTTTAATGACTCTCACAATTATAAGTTTAGAGGAAAATAATTTTTTCTACGAATTGGAATGTATTTGTGGAGAAAATATGAAAAATAATTTTTCTCTTCTTTATTCAGTTTTCAGTAATATATTTTTAAGTAACTATACCAAAAGGAGGAATGACCTTTTAAGAGAAAAACATAAAAACTCTGAGGAGAGTAAAATAAAAAAGCAGAAGTTAAATACATTTAAATAATGATTTGTTTATATAGGTATATTGTATTCTTATATTTGTATAAGTTTCATAATAAATGAGAAAATAATCGAACTGTTCCTTATTTTAATCCTGCATCTTTTAATTTTAAATTCTATAACGAAATATTCTACAAGAAGAATTATTGAACATCGATTTACAGTAGAATAGTAGTCTCAGTATCTAGTCGGACGAACCGGACTACTTATACCGACAAAAGCAACGTTGCCAATTTTAACAGCACAGCTTGTAAACTAGAGAAGGCACTGATTCAAATGAAGAATACGCGAACTTGATTTTCGTGTATGGATATTGCGACGGTAGTACCACCGCCTCACTTAGGGAATATCAACGACGATACCCAAACCACTGTCTTCCAGACAAGCAAACGTTCAGTAAATCTTTCAACTCTTCGATCAATAGGTGCGTTCCCTAAACCGACTTGTGACAGGAACCTTATGCGAAGAAATGCTGCTGAAGTGTTTGAGGTTGTTGAAAATGATCCTGGTGTTAGTACGAGAAGAATTTTTGTACTTACTGGACAAAGTAAAACGGCTGTCCAAAACACTTTTCGAGAAAACGGAATGCATGCCTATTGTTACCAACAGGTACAAGAACGTCTCCCCAATGATCTTCCATAAAGAGTTCGTCTTTGTGAATGGTGGAGCAATCCTCTACTACTTGAGGTAATTTCTCTTCAAACAGAAGTATTTTCGGCCAGAATTAAAACAGAATCTATATAATTTACGGGCTATTTATACAAAAACATTCCATTTTTTTTTTGTTGATAATTCTATCGCGGCGAATGTAGGGGACGTGGAAGGGCGGGCTTTTGCGCCGAAAGTATTTCAGTTAAATCGTAAGCGTTGTGTGCAGCTCGCATATCTGTTGTTTACTTTAATTCTGCCCACATCCGTCGCGAGGTACTGTCGAAAGGTGGATAATAGATTTGCCTACGCTAGAAACCGACTGTATTCAACACTAATTTAAAGCGGCAAGTGACAACCTGCGTAGAAAGACGTGTGTCGTCGGATACACATAAAGCACGTATTGCTGGCCGAATTGTTGAGTTGATTATTGGAAAGGAAGTAGATTTTTCCGAACCAGGGATAAAAAACTTTATGTATTTTATATATACCACTGTTACAATAGTAGATAGGACAATAAGGGGAGGCAAAATATTGTATTGCTTGAAATATGGTCTGCAAGATGTGGTTGAGTGAATACCGGCAACAGAACGAATTACGCGCTTTTGCGCAAGAAATACTTGTTTGACATATGGAGATCATCCCCATAGCATGATTCCATATGCCATGCGCGAGAAAACCTGCCCGTAATAGAACCAGACTAGCTCTTCAGTATCTAATAAATGCCTCAGTACTCAAATCTGATAACATGAGGAATTAATACTGCAGATCAACTTAACACAATGAATCCTCCAATCTAAGCACACATCAAGTGTCACGCTAAGAAAACTAACACTAGACTGATAACTAATATAGTTTCAGAAATAATTTATTACACTGAAACCAATAACAGAGACGCCTAAGAACTTCACCTATGACGCACGCCTTCAGGTTCAGAAACCGAAACCAACGCAGTAGTATCGTCAACATATATGTACAATGGAGCATCAACGTATGATACAAGGTCATTAATAAAAAAGTAAAAACAATTCTGAGCCGAGACCTGATCCCTGTGGCACACCGAGGCCCACAGGCAAAACCGAGAAATAGAAATTTCTGGTCATGTTATCCTTCCTGTGGAATATCCTAACGCACTGTGTCGCTCAGACAAATACGAAGCAAACCACTCGGACACTACTCCTCTAATACCGTAGTTACACAGCTTGTCAAGCAGAAGCCGATGATTCACGCAATCGAAAGCACGTGTAAGGTCACAAAATACTCCAGCAGGGTACTCTCCACGATTCAAACCATCAATTATCAATAATTTAATAAAGATCGTCAGTTGAAAAACCTTCCCTGAAACCGACTGTATATTTGTAATTATGTTGTTCTCATTTAAGTGACCCAACAACCCATTCAACATTGCATATTAAAATAGTTTTGAGAAGCTGGAGCTCAGTGCTATTGGGCGATAATTAGACACTTCATCTATAGAGTCTCTATTATGAATTGGATTAATAATCGACGTTTTAATGACTTTAGGAAAAGAGCCTCTCTCAAACGGTAGATTAATGATTTGCCTTAAAAGTCGAATATATGCAACAGCAACGCGGCGCAGCAACTTGCAAGGTACATGATTTGGGCCCGAAATTTGTATACAAATACGATTACGCACAATCATTTGTCTTCATATTAAATTATCTTCAGTTTACTACTATACTACTATTACAAATTTACATTCATATATGCACCATTACTACATATACCTACATATAATTCTTTAAAAAATGATGCTGTGTCGTAACATTCTGCATCTAAATGTTATTATTTTAATATAGATTTTATTTGTTAAATAATTAATATACTTACTACCTGGCCTCCCAAGGACATTCATACATAGAACTGTCAGGTGATTTAATTTCCAATTACCACTGAATTCTATTTCTGTATTGCGTAAACAAAATAAGGTCGACACTATTAGTTTTAAAAGTATAATGAGTCCTCATTACCTGAATTATAAATATCACCCGCATAATTTCCATTCTTTCGCGTTTTAACAAACCTTTTATAAATATTTACTGATTATTAAATCAGCACGAAAGGTATGTCGGCTAAATAAAGAATATTCAACACATACATGTATGTAAACAAAGATTTTCTTTTTGTAAGTTGAGCATTAGGATTAGAGAGACTGGATTATTGTTACTTAACATGAAGTCAAACGCTCCACTAAAAATAATTACTTGTGTATTCAACAAACTAGAAAAAAGACATACTTTTTTTATACTTACAAAGTGAAATTATTTGTATATTTATCATTTCGTATTGTTTTACACCTTACACAGAATGTACAGTTTTGAAGTACAACTACATTAGGATATCCACTATTTTGAAGTATATCTTTCAAATATGTGAGCTTTATTTAATCAGGCACATTGGAAGCTTATCTATTTAAATTACAGCTTTAAGAGTCATTTTAACTGTATTCTACAAATATTATTTTGTGTTATTTCTGTGAGATGTTACAATTTCTATTTTTTTTTAATCCAATAGCTTTATTTATATTACAGTCATTTTCTTTTATTTTTCTGCTTTTATTAGTTGCTTGTCACTATTTATCAAATGATTTTCCATGTCTTCAAACGTCCAGCTGACTTTGTCAAATAGAATTCCCTTTTTGTTAAATTACTTTCCCTTTATATCAATTACTCTTCTTGTTTATATGTAGCTATATACATATATAAACCTCTTACATTCTATAAAAATATAGCAATTTACACATTAAAGTGAGATACAAACATACACATGTTTTGAACATAACTAAAATTTATACACTCAAATGCATTGTGAACTGGCTCATATAATTCTTTTTATTGTCTGCTTCTACTTGTTGAATAACTGTTCTACTGAATTTATAAAAGGGCTCTATAAGTAGGAGAAATCACTGGAAATGACCATGACCTCTAATGAGGGCTAAGACTTCCTGACTTCGTCATTAATGTAAATGTTGAATTAACGTTGTGAGAAATTCAGGAAAGTGCAGCACATAAAAGGGCACATCTTGCATTTGAAACAAATACAAGGCATTTACGTTAAATGCAGCAGCAATAGAGTAATTGCGCCCTCTTAACTGTGCTTTCATTTTTGATGCTCTGGTACTTTTCACAGATCTTTCGTATGAAACGCGAGAATATATTTGTATTCCGTATTCACCAATGAAGAATATTTTTCTTCTTTCTTTCTATTATACTGCACTGCGTAATCAAAGCGAGCTTGAATAATGTCCTGTGCATTTCTTCTTTCAGAAACAAATGACACCTTTTTAACAGAATAATGAATGTTCTTAGTGCTCTAAGCTTCTGAAGAAGTGGCCACTGGTTTTCTTGCAATTGGAGGAGGGTTAAAGAACAATCCAGGTCAACTCTATCACAAATTTGTTGTGGTTTTCGGCATTTAATAATTTTTGTTGCCGATCCTGTACTTACTTTTGCAGTATTATTAGTTGTCCTATATGTTGCATAAAGTTTTCTAACTGGCAGAACTGTTGTTCAACTATCTTTACCGTAGCACATTATTCAAAGAATTAATGATTAATTTGGGTACTTTATTGCTTATGTTATTATTGTTCCTTCTGTGACGATTATTGTTATTATTTTCCATTGTAATAATGCAAATATTTGTACACGTGAAACTGAATCATAGATAACATATACACAGTGGATGGGTAACTAAATTCTATATATTGTAACCCTATCAGAGTCATCTCCTGTAGTTTTCAAGTACTAAATTAAATGGTGTCAAATTTTGAAATTAAGACCACTCATTCAGAATTATGAAGAAAACCTTACTATTTTTGTAATTAACTTCCTTTATCTAAAATTACTTCAATATAATCTAAAAAAGTTACTTACTAAAATATTACAGTTTTGTTCAAGTCTCGATTTGAGTTTGGAGAATATGTTTTTCTTTTCTTTTTTTGGTAATTATGCACACACGTGTTCTAGAGAATAATTAAACAATATCCAACAAACAAACAATGTGCTTTAAAGGTAACCGAAAAGTAACAAAGCTACATTTGCAAAATACACACACTTCCATAATGTTAACTGTAGGAGATATGTATCTTAATTCAGAGTATTACTTACAAAAATTCAATATTATTCTTTATTTAAACAAAAAAAAAAAATGCAGATGAAATCACAAAATACGATACCTACATAAAGCTGCGGGGCTTTCTAGATTTTTGCTTACAAGATAAATTAGCCAGCATTTGACATTATCGTAATATTTTACTTATATCTCCTTTTGTTTCATATATTTTCCTCTCAATTATTAACAGCTATATATTCTCCCCAGATCTTCCACAATCTCGGTCGATTAGTCTCTCTATTTACTACATGGTCTGTTTCATTCTTGTTGCTAAGGGCTGTATGAAAGGACAGCAACCTTTCGTTGCAATTCTTTTTTGAAAATCTGCAATACACGTGGAAAAGAAAAAAGATATCACGGAACATTCTACACAAAATGCACACTAATACAAATTAAAAAGTAAAATATATAGCTGTACAATATAGCACAGAAAAGTATATAGCTTAAATCACAAAGTTTACAAAGTCTAGAGCAAAATACGAGAAAATTTACCAACAGTTTTGTCAATGGCGAAATGAAAAGAATGTGGAAGGAGCAAATGATGAAGATACTCTAATTGCGTACTTTTGTGAAAAGGTTTGTATGAAATTTATTATAAGCACACTAATTTTAAATATTCTTCCAGGTGAAAACTCTTAAATGCTCAACACTCTGGTCAGTGTATTCGATGGTGAAAAGCACTCTACAAGTAAACAAAAACGTAGATATTTCTGCCTATAAAAAATTGTTGGCCTATCTGAAACGTCAAAATGACGGTTATGTACCAAAAAAATTAGAAGTTCTGCCAATTGATAATGTAAAGGGTTTCTCAAACAATGCTCCTGATAACAGCTTTCTCCTTATGAAGGTAGTGACAATCGTAGCGTTGCAAGGAGCCTGTCGGGCGGAAGAATTACGTCTCTTAAAAGTTGATGATGTAGACGATACCGGGCGTATTTTGATGATTACTATACACGACAGAAAAACCAAAAAAAAGCGTGTCTTTATAGTAACAACGTCGGAAACTGGTATAAATGGTATTGAGTTTTACAGGAAGTATTTGAATTTGAGACCGAAGCATCTTGCAGGGCAAGTGCAACCAATCGGTATAAACACCTTCTACAATAAAGGAAAATCCCTTACCACAAAAAATATATATCAAAAAATCTAAATACGTATTTCGGCAACTAAGTTGCCATCTTCAGTAGATATCTGTATAAAACAAAAAAGTGTTAAACGTGGTATTTTTGGCTAAGGTGTAACCTTAGAAGATATGCTCTTCACCAAATCACCAGTGGGATAACACTGATTTCTTAAGAAACGACATCCCTATATATACTACTCTAATCTAAAATCTAACGGACTATAACAGTACTCTAAACCGTGACAGACTAATCCCCTAAATTACAATAATCCGTACAAGCTGGACTCGGGTAACGGTCCATTGTCAGAATTCATTAACTTACCTCTATTTCTATGTATGTAAATACTTTCGTAACTGTCTAATTCTCTAAAATTATTTACACTTTTAATTAATCTAAGACTATCTGTAGGCATGCCATGGCCTGTATCGAAAATATGTCGAGCAACACTAGATTTTTCCGGTCTGTTGTATCTGAAATGTGCAATGTGTTCTTTGTAACGAGTTGAAATTGAACGCCTAGTTTGACCTACATATTTTTGATTACAGTCTTTACAGGTTATTTCATAAATACCAGATTTTTGATCTACCTCAATTTTATCTTTAGTGTTCCCTAAAAGTGATTTTAATGAATTTCCCGATTTAAACGCGATTTGAAGTTCCTGTTCTTTAAAAATGCTGTTCAAATTTCGTGTGACTGAATGATACGGTAAAGAAACAAACTTATTACAAAGAGTTTTTTGAGGTAGCAAACATGTAGTATCCCGAATTTGTTTCTTAAATTGATGTTTCCTAATAAGCTTAGTTACTGTTTCTGAATCGAAACCATTGTACTTCGTTTTATACAGATATCTACTGAAGATGGCAACTTAGTTGCCGAAATACGTATTTAGATTTTTTGATATATATTTTTTGTGGTAAGGGATTTTCCTTTTGCATTTTATTTCACATTTTTATCCAGAGTCTCCACCCATTATTGGATCATCATGACTTCCCGGTCTACGGAGTACAACAGGTTCCACAGTTTAAGGAGTAAGATAGTATTGTTGAAAGCTGATATTAATTTCTTAAAACGGTGCAAACGTAGTAAAGTTTTTCCTAAATTTATAAAAGTTGATGTTTCGTCTAATTGTAAAGTCAGTAACCAAGTAATTTTTCACGCGAAAACCAAATGGCTGCATTCAGAAATTAAATATCAGTATAGTAAACGAAGTAGGTTAGAACTAGAATTGTATAATTTACACTTGTGTTTAACGAAAAACTTAAATAATTACGAACACGAGGACTGGTGTCAATTTCATAGAAACGTCGTGGAAATCACCGATCACAAGCTTAACATTAAAATTCGCACCTTGAATAAGAGATTTCACAAACTAGTTCCGCGTACTCAAAAACCTAGTATTGATTTTTCTATGAAAGAAACACTAGTCATCAATCAGTCATTTGAGAACTTTAACGTTAAAGAATTAAGTTTATTAGACAAAGGTCTAAAATATTGTTTGCCAAGCAGTAGGGTTCCTATGGAGGAGATTATTGCAGGCATTGAGACCTCTATCAAAGGTTTTGCAGATCCTGTGAAATCTTTTATAAGAGGGGCCTGTAAGGTTCAAATCCGGGAAAACTTACAGCAGCACAAACAAATTGCAGTCAGCGATGAATGGAATACGATTAAAAATCTCAGAACCAAAGACTGTTTTTACGTAAAAGCTGATAAAGGCAACAAGTTAATAATTATGGACAAAACCGATTATTTTAACCGGGTTAATCATTTAATATCGAATGGACCTTACGTTCAATTAAATAAAACCCCCCTTCCGAAGATGATTAAACAAACTAAAGACGCGTTAAAAAGTTGTCCACATTTAATAACTTCTTCCCTTAAATTTCGCTTAAATGTAAGCAATCCATTTGTACCTAGACTGTATTGTTTACCTAAAATTCATAAGCCAGGCAATTCGATGAGACCTATTGTTTCAGGTATCAACTCACCGACATACCTGATTTCGAAATGGTTAGTGAATGAATTTACAAATTTGCCCGAAAAACCAGATAGTTTCTCAGTTGAAAATTCATTAGAATTTATTGCAAAAGTCAAAGGTCATAAGCTGGAACAGGGTGAAATTTTAGTTTCATTTGATGTTAGTTCATTGTTTCCCTCAGTACCGATTCCAGAAACATTGAAATATTTAGAGGATTTGTTGATTAAGAATAAAATTGAACGCGTAAAAATAGATGAATACTTGAAGTTGACAACTCTTTGCATGTCCCAGAACTGCTTTCAGTTTGAAGGTAACTTCTACGAACAGCGACAGGGTACAGCAATGGGCAACAGCTTGTCTCCATTTATAGCGAATTTATTCATGAGTCACTTTTAAACTGAATTTGAAAGAAACTCTAAGTATTTCCCTAAAGTATGGATTAGGTACGTTGACGATATTTTCGCGATTTTTAATACTAACTTTTGTGAATTGGATGATTTCTTATTTGAATTAAACTCGAAATTCACTACAATTAATTTCACACTAGAAAGGGAAAACAATGATCAACTACCATTTTTAGATGTTTTGGTTATAAAAAATAACAATAACTTAGAAATAGATATCTCCCGAAAAGAAACCAACGTCAACAAGTTTATAACAGCGGATTCAAATCATAGTTTTCAGCAAAAGATGGCTTCTTTTAATTTTCTTATCCATCGGTTTTTAAGTTTTCCACTTACAAAAGATAGATATGAAAAAGAACTTAGTTTAATTAAAAAGATCGCGAAGTACAATGGTTTCGATTCAGAAACAGTAACTAAGCTTATTAGGAAACATCAATTTAAGAAACAAATTCGGGATACTACATGTTTGCTACCTCAAAAAACTCTTTGTAATAAGTTTGTTTCTTTACCGTATCATTCAGTCACACGAAATTTGAACAGCATTTTTAAAGAACAGGAACTTCAAATTGCGTTTAAATCGGGCAATTCATTAAAATCACTTTTAGGGAACACTAAAGATAAAATTGAGGTAGATCAAAAATCTGGTATTTATGAAATAACCTGTAAAGACTGTAATCAAAAATATGTAGGTCAAACTAGGCGTTCAATTTCAACTCGTTACAAAGAACACATTGCAGATTTCAGATACAACAGACCGGAAAAATCTAGTGTTGCTCGACATATTTTCGATACAGGCCATGGCATGCCTACATATAGTCTTAGATTAATTAAAAGTGTAAATAATTTTAGAGAATTAGACAGTTACGAAAGTATTTACATACATAGAAATAGAGGTAAGTTAATGAATTCTGACAATGGACCGTTACCCGAGTCCAGCTTGTACGGATTATTGTAATTTAGGGGATTAGTCTGTCACGGTTTAGAGTACTGTTATAGTCCGTTAGATTTTAGATTAGAGTAGTATATATAGGGATGTCGTTTCTTAAGAAATCAGTGTTATCCCACTGGTGATTTGGTGAAGAGCATATCTTCTAAGGTTACACCTTAGCCAAAAATACCACGTTTAACACTCTTTTTTGTTTTATACAGATATCTACTGAAGATGGCAACTTAGTTGCCGAAATACGTATTTAGATTTTTTGATATATATTTTTTGTGGTAAGGGATTTTCCTTTTGCATTTTATTTCACACGAAAAAATATTTAAATATGAATAAACTTATGCAGAATTGGCTATTTTAAAGTCAGTTGCATCCAAAATTAAAAAGATAATTGCAGTAAAGTACAGGTAACTAATTTAGTAACCTACATATTTTATCACAGTACTTCACAGAGCCATCTGGTGAGATTCTCAGGTACTAAAAACTATAGCTACAAAGGTTTAATTTAAGTTGCTCCCCCCCTAAACTAAATTGACAAATGGACAAAAGGAAAACCATTTGACAGAAACGGAATGTATTTGATAAAGCAAGCCTACTAATATAAAATAACTGGAAAGTCATTTGACAAATAGTGAAATGCAAATCACAAAAGCGGAAAAGCAAAAGAAAATGACTCTATATTGACATGTGCATACATATTGCCAAATTTCACGCATGAATAATGTTAATACTTGCGCGGTAACCAACGAATTAAATGGTAATTTTATATAGATTTTTGTCTCAGTGTTATACTCTTTGCATATATTATTTACATTATATTATTTCCTTGTATGACTCCTTCTGTAGATATTTTGAAATATGTTCTCCTCTGTATTTTATGATTTTCGTTCCATTTGCAATGCACTTGTTACTGTCTCGTTTTCTACGTTTCGTCTTTTTCCTTTTTTCCTCTCTCATCACATTCTTACGTTCACCTCCAGAAAACCCCCAGTCTCATATGTATTTGGCAATCTTCTACGTACACATACCTTTAGATATATTAAACAGTCTATCTTATTTTTCCTGTCAAAAAATTTCATTATTCCGTATGATGATATATTTCCATACATTTTGTTCCAACGTACATCTATCTCTATCACGCTCACTTGCCTACGTAATACCCTCGTCTCGTTCCGGCTTTATTGGTATTCCGGGTTATATTGGAATGTTGAGGATGGAGGAATATGAGAACGGAGCGAGAGAGCGGCAAGGGGCGAGGGAGACGGAAATAGACTAAAAAAAAGTCTTAATAATTTTTGCATAGAAGTGAAATTTATTTGAATATTTTCGTATATTAAAATTTATTCGATTCCGACCTGACGGAGATGAAGAATCTTCTTGTGTTCCGGTTTTTTTTTCTCCTGTTTTAATATTAATATTTATGGTTATAAGTATTGTGTATAATGGATGAAAATATGAGTTATTTTCCCTAATTAATTATATATTCTGAAAATAAATTTGGTTATAAAAATATGTCTGCTAATGTAAATGTTTTCCTATATTATACGTATATAGGCATCGGAATATGAAATTAATAAAAAAATAACAAAAATAGATTATTTTTCAGTCAAAATTACTGAGGATTTCAAAGATTTAGGAATTCTATGGAGGAATATTGATAATACAATATGGCTATTAATTTTACAGTACGGTAGGCCTTCTAGCTGTGAAACATCTGTTGATCTGTTATTTGACATAAACATTGACGTTGGGTTTTGGTTACATGCAGTGCAAATCCGTAAATAATGTTATCTAGGGGAGGCCGGCCAAATGCCGCGCACCTAAGAGAATCTATTTTTCAAAAATACATCTTAGCTATGCTCAGAAGCAGCTTCCCTTTACATGTACCTACACGTCTTAAGTATATTTTTGACGATATACTAGATTTTGCAAAAAGTGTTACTGCGCGGATTTACCCAGGTTACTGGGTAATTCCGCGCATCAAGTGGGCCAATAACACGCAGCAAGCTATATGAGTAATTTTGAGCTGAATTGATCACCTACAATCTTAAGCAGTCAAAGCAAATATTTTCAATGGTTATACATCAGTTTATTAAATAAATGGTTTTAAAAACAAAATACAAATGTTGAAGTTCCTCAAATATGTAGCACAAGAAAACATAAATCACGACTCTAAACAAACTTTGCTAAAAATAATTTGGAACACAAATAAAGAAAAGAAAGACTCATTTTTTACCAAGGCACATGTCACAAATATATGCCTTGGGTGAGTTCCACCCACTACATTCAGCGTGTGACTAGTTTGCGCAGAGAGTGCATCGGTACCACAATTCTCCATTTTGACCGAACTCCCAACAAACTAAGCATATGTCGGTGTTAGTAGGGTCGACGTCATCAAGTTCGTCGTCATCGCATAGCGCACTTTTATCATAGCTGGAGTTAGAGTCCGAGTCAGAATCTGCAAGATGCAAGTTTCTCACATGACATGGTTTCTTAGTTGTTTGTTTCGATGTTTTTCTAGTAAGAGACAATTTCCTTTTCTTTTATTCATTGTTCTTACATTCTTTAGCCCCTATAATTTTTTTTTCTTTCTTCTCTTCCTTCTGGTTTCGTTTTTCTCGAGCGATCTCCAACTGTTCTTTTAAAGGGGTGGATGTGAGAATTTCTGAATGCTTTTTTGGCCGTGAGTTATTGGTAACTGTCTTTAAAACGATCCGTGGAATGGGGCTAGCTCCTCTAGTTTTGTTTTTAAGGGAGGTGAGTCGCAATCCCTTGAGGAGCCTGGTTGAGGTTCACGGGTTTCATGCTTGCGTTTATTTTGGTTTGCATTTGGCAGGTTTTCGTCTTTCTTTCCTGGGGTGACAATGTTCGTATCATTTTCGTTCTCTATTGGTGCAATACTATCATTTAATTTCATTGTGGCATTAAGATCAACTTGAGGATGTTGAAGTGTGGGAGTATTTTCGAGAGTGGGACAAAAGTCATCTTCAGTAAATTTGTCTGGATTTAATGGCCATATTCCGGCTGCTTGGAATCCAGAAATACCTTTGTCCATAGTTGCAACCTTTATATATGCCTTACAAAAAATTTCTGCCAAATCGTAGTGTGTAATTTTTTGATGCTGGTGAGTTTTCATGAACAATTCACATTCACGATTAAACGCATTTTTTAGAGGGCCATAAACGGTAAGATCCAACGGTTGCATCCTATGGGAAGTGTGAGGTGGTAAGGACAGCATAACAATTCCATGTTCTCTGCAATAGTTGTAAACTTCTAACGAAGTGTGGCTTGAATGATTGTCAAGCACTAAAAGTACTGGATCCTCGGGGGTGGGTTTAACATTCTTACAAAAATGACTTATCCATTCCAAGAACAATTCTTCATTTATCCACCCATTTTTAGAGCAGTGGTATATAGCTCCAGGTGGGCCATTTCTTGCTAAACTAGGATTCATTCTCTGGCGGGGGAATATAAACATGGGTGGGACATTGTGTCCGACTGCACTCATGGAGCAAACAACTGTTACTGTTTTCCCACGCTCCCAAGATATTGCCGATCCCACCTGTTTTTGTCCTTTGGGCGCATAAACTTTTACTGGTTTTTGAACCGTCGATATCCCTGTCTCATCAACATTATATATGCGACTTTCTGAAAATTTATTTTTATCCATAACTGTCATCAGAGTTTGGAAAAAACGGCTAACTTCTGTTTTATTGAATGCAGTTATTCGATTAAGGCTAGTGCCTTCAGGTTTCCTAAGGCTAATGTTGGGATTGCGCCTCATAAAAAGGGTTAACCAGTCTTCCCCAGCTAATTTTATTCGTTATCAAAAGGATGCTTTAAATTGTTTGTTACAGCAAAGCTGTATGCTAGTCGTCGCAGTTCTAAGGGGGTAATTCCAAAAAAAACCTTTGCTAATTGTAGGACATGTTGAGTTAACGCTTGTTCCTGTTCATTGTTGAACACTGGATTTCTTCCCAAATGGGCAACATCGAATGTATTGGATTTTAGCCTGTCACGCAGTGTGGACTCAGGAATTTGAAAAGTTCTTCCTACCTCTCGGACAGCTCGCCCACTTTGTATAGCGTCAATTGCAGCCTGCAACTGTTCACGGGACCATTTTCCTTTTTCTGTAGTTCGCTTATATTTTCGGGTCATATTAACGGTTATTAACTGCAACAAAAAGAAACAAAAAGTATTTACCATATAATCTAGCATGGGGTAAGACCGCGCCCGCGCGATGTTACCCCGTTACTGACGCGCGGTATTCCCTAAAACAATGTGTTGAATTTTAACCTTAAATCAACGAAAAACAAAAAGGCTTTTGATAAACACTAACTGTGCAAAATAATTGTATTGGGATATACAAGCTTATATAGCACTATAATGCAAATAATTAATTTCCACGATTTTTCAAACACTTACCTGAATATTGCTAGAAATTAGATCAGAATGTCAACAATCACTATAACTCCCGCGGCGGCCATCAAACGACTGCTGGGGTTATGAAATAAATAGCGGTGGCTCAAAATGCCTTATACTGATGGCAGCACATACACACCGCTCTAAAGGTATGTTCACAGATTAGAAACGGATGTGCGCGGTATTACCCAGTGCGCGGTATTTGACCGGCCTCCCCTACTGAAGAAAAAGTCTTATTTATTGAGTCATACGGTTTAGGTAGACAAAATGGTCCAACCATTAAATTCGTCCGCAATCTATTTTCGGAACATTTCAATCAACAGGCACCAAGTAGTGTTATTGTACTGAACATTCTAACCAAATTTAGAAGAACTGGAAGTGTGCTACACCAAGGGAAAGGTAGATCTGGATGAGGAAAAACAGTGGATATCAAAGAAAATCACGAACGAATATTCAATCAAATTACGTGGTGAGTCCAAAGCACGTAGTCGTCAACGGAGATCTCCTGCAAAATTGAATATGAACAGGAGGACTTTTCAGAGGATACTGGAACAACTTAATGCCCATTATACGTTATTTAGACGACCCAACAATTGAGAATGGGTGATTATGCTGCAAGATTTGAATACCGTGTTAGAATCCATGCTCTGCAATATGATAATCCCAATTTCATCGGTAATATCTGGTAGAGTGATGAATGTAATTTTTTTTTGTCGGGTCATGTGAATAGGCCTAGCAATAGATTTGTAGGTTTCCAACGAGCAGAAGATGTGCAAGAAATACTGTTGCATAGTGAAAAAGTGACCATCGAGTGAGCAGTTTCTGGACCAGGAATTATAGGGCCTTAATTCATTGAGGAAAACGGACGTCTAGTAACTGTTAATCAAGAGCGCTATATTAGTCAAGTTCTCACACTGTTTGTAAGTGACTTTCGGATGTTTTGAAGATCAAGAATCTTACTTACCCTTCGGTAGCCGTTTTCTCAGCAAGATGAGGCAACGTGCTACAAAGCACTTGCTACAAGAACCTTTCTCCGGGAGACGCTTGAAAACAATGTAATTTCACCGAATTTTCTTTTCCATCTCACTCTGCGGACTTAACATCATTGGATGTATATATTTGGGGTATGCTGAAGCTATGGGGTTTCCGAGATAACCCTTCAATAGTTGAAAAAAAATTTACAGACGCGATACTGCAGATGCAACAGCCTCTATTTTCAGATATGGTCACAAACAGTGGCGGCTGCTGCAGGGAGGCAACGGGGCACTGCCCCCCCCCCCCGTTACAAATTTCTTTTAACAGATAAATTAATTATAAATACCTAATTTGTATGTAATTTTTCTGATTTGTTTGATGACAAATATGATTTCGGATGTAACAGTCCGTCTTTTCAGCGCGTTTAAAAATCGCAGTCTGACGTAGGTTCCGGGGCATCTCGCGCGACTGCCCCGTCTGTATTAGAAATCGAGCGATGAAACTGGCGCGGGTAGCGCGCGTATATATGTAGGCGGCGGGGCACTTCTCTATGGTGCCGGGTCCGAGTGGCGGTCCAGTATGTAATATACAGCGGTGAGTGTATGTTGTAATTTCTATCGGTGCAAATGCAACTATGAATTGCGTTAGTAACATTAAGACAGAATTAAAAAATCTAGGTCTCCCTAGACCAGATTTATTGATTAAACTAGAAGATCACAATTTTAAAACTAAAACCGTGACGAGAAAATTCAACAGAAGCTCTTACAGTTTATCAGACTGGTTGTGTGGGTGTAATGTGCAAAATGCTTTTTTCTATTTCGGTGCTATAAAGTTCACTTTACGACATCCGTTTTGGTTGCAAAAGTATTTCTTTATCGCACGCTAATTTTGTTGTTTTGACGTTGGTAACAAAAAAAAATGGAACCAAATTATATTTAAATGTCAAAATGTAAGCCTTTAATGTAACAAACATGTGCAATAGAAGTTGTACAAAGAATAAAAAGCACACATGCTAACATTTTATTTACTAATTAACAATATAAATTGTTAAGCAGAGTTGGATAATAAGTTTTCTGATGCTACTATTGTAATTTACTTCCAAGGTTGAATAGTACAACTGTTATAAAAGTTTGTTATTGATAATATGTCGAGACTATGTTGGCGAAAGATTTTGTAAATTGTGTTCTGCTATTTTGCGAATCTCTGGGGGCGAACACTGCACATTCATTTGAAATTTCGTCCGTAGTATCAGGGTAGCAGAAAAGCGAGGAGGTATATCAAATGTATTAGGAGTAAGACAAAATAAATGTGGCGACATCTTCAAAGTAGTAGCCACACTATATCGTGAATATAGAATTCTATATTCATATGTATTAGGAGTAAAACAATATAGAATTCTATATTCACAATAGTAGCTATATTTAGGACATAGTCCAGCTACTATTGTGCAGATGGCGCCAATATATTTAATTTCACTCCTGATATATTTGATATACCTCCTCGCTTTTCTGTTGCCCTGATGCTACGGACGAAATTTCAAATGTAGACTAATTACCGAGATAAATTTCGTAAAAGAATTTAAATTTGAGAAATAATTATTCTCTGCACTTAAGGTAATTTTTAATTATGAACGGAATCGCGGCTGATAATGCCTACCTTAATTAGGTTTAGACAGACTTTATTTAGCAAGAAACAGAGCGAGGAGATAATATATTTTATTTTACCCCTGATACATTTGATATACCACCTCGTTTTCAGCTTACCTGATACTAGGGACGAAATTTCACCTGCTAAATGCTGAGATATCAACCAGGTGGTTATAGTAACTTTAAAATATTTTTATTTTTATTACAATTATACATATATTGTTAAAGAATTAACTGAGAGTATTTTCGTAAATTACACTCCCTTAAAAGAATTAAATTTAAAAAACGTTATTTTCTGCATTTAAGGTAATTTTAATTATAAACAGAATCGGGGCGGCAGATAATGTCTTAAATTCTGTCTAGACAGACTTTTTTTAGTCTTTCAAGAAAGAATATTTCAAGTAACTGAAGCCCAAACACTGCACATTCATTTGAAATTTCGTCCGTAGTATCACGGTAGCAGAAAAGCGAGGAGGTATATCAAATGTATTCGAAGTAAATCAAAATAAATGTGGCGCCATCTTCAAAGTAGTAGCCACACTATATCGTGAATATAGAATTCTATATTCAAATGTATTAGGAGTAAAACAATATAGAATTCTATATTCACAATAGTAGCTATATTTAGGATATAGTCCAGCTACTATTGTGCAGATGGCGCTGACATATTTAATTTTACTCCTGATATATTTGATATACCTCCTCGCTTTTCTGCTGCAATGATACTAGGGACGAAATTGCAAATATGATGTTCGCTTGCATTTTTATCTTGACAGATTAAAAAATGTCTGTCTTAAGACATATTCTGGCGATTCAGTTTATAATTTAAAATTACTTTAAATGTCGAGCATAATTATTTTTCAAATTCCCATTCTTTTAAGAAAGCGTAATTTATGAAAATAGTCATAGTAGTTTATAATTGTATTGAAATTAAATGAAGCACTGATAAAACGTATATATAATTAACTCTTTATTATTATAATAATGGTCATTAAGCACGACCAATTAGCAAAACTGCACATATGAAATTTCGTCCGTATTATCAAGGAAAGCAGAGGAGCCAACAGATAATATATTTTATTTTA
Organism: Amphimallon solstitiale; assembly: GCA_963170755.1. NCBI lineage: Eukaryota > Metazoa > Arthropoda > Insecta > Coleoptera > Scarabaeidae > Amphimallon > Amphimallon solstitiale. The sequence continues at coordinate 65,400,720 of OY720680.1, forward strand.
CTCCTGATACACTTGATATACCTCCTCGCTTTTCTGCTTCCCTGATACTACGGAAGAAATTTCAAATGTAGACTTACCCAGATAAATTTAGAAGAATTAAATTAAAAAAAATTATTCTCTGCATGTAATTTTAAATTATAAACGGAATCGGGGCGGCAGATAATGTAAATTCTGTCTAGACAGACTTTTTTACTCTGTCAAGAAAGAATATTTCAAGTAACTAAAACCGAAACACTCACTGCACATTCATTTGAAATTTCGTCCGTAGTATCAGGGTAGCAGAAAAGCGACGAGGTATATCAAATGTATTAGGAGTAAAACACAATAAATGTGGCGCCATCTTCAAACTAGTAACCACACTATATCGTAAATATAGAATCTATATTCACAGTAGTATCTACTCTACTAATTGTTTTTCAATGTGTTCCATTGAAAAACAATTACTGACATCAACACTAAACATCAATGAATTAGTTATTAATCATTTTGCTGATCGTAAGGAACGGCGAATGGATTTTATTTTCAAACAAGTTAAATAAATAACATAGCGAGTTTATTTTTTGTCTGTACTTAATTTTTGATATTAAATACTCAGACCCCCCCCCCCTCCCGTGCTCCCCCTTCCCACAAAATCACGGGCCGCCACTGGTCACAAATATGCAAGAACGATACGAACTGTACGTTCAACGTAATGGAGGGCACTTGGAACGTGTTATACGTAACGCTAATATTTAAGTTAATTTCTTACTACATATTATTGTAAGTGAAGTTTGCCAGTTTCAGTACTAAAAATTAATAGCCATACTGTATTTGCAGTGACAGTAATAAAAAAGGTTAATATAGAAAACAAACGTCAAAGGAATTAAAGCTGATAAAACAGAAATGACAAACGAATATATGAATATTTAGCAACGATAGGTCGAAAATCCTCACATAATGTGAATTTGAAAGATCAGGATAGCAAATTAAGAAAGACGTTCCGAAATTCACTTTTTTTCTATTCTACAGACGAGCTGGAGGTAATGGAATACGTGTCAAAATTAAAAATTAAAAAAAGCCTAGGTGCAGAAGAAATTACTGAAGAAATTAAAAAAACGTCGCCTGCCTATAGGTAGAAAAAGCGATCAACAACAACAGAACAATAACGCTAATATCAAATAAATATGAAAATTTTGAGAATAATACTTTCTAAAAAGTGGTATGGCTTTCGAGCGAGATGGAATTACACACTAAGTGACAAATATATACAAAGCTGTTGACGATAGCAGGCCGCGTATTTTCGTGTTTCTGGATTTGGCGAAAGCATTTCATACAGTGAACTATAAAAAATTACTACTAAAATTGGAAGTAGTTGGTATGAGTGGCTCCGCTTTAGGCTTGATAAAGAATTATTTGGCGGGATGTCCACAGTTCAAAAGAATTGATGACAAACACATCGGGAAAAAAATTGTAACGTGCAGAGTACGGTTCTAGAACCAATACCGTTTTAGTGTATATCATTGATTTAGGACGATATGGGTAAGTTTTGCAGATGATACTGCATTGGTTTCTATTGCTCACGCTTGGCATGACCTTAAAATTAAAGTACAACTTAACTTAGGAAAGGTGATTGGTCGGCGTAATAACAATACGTTAACTATGAATGTAGACAAGATTAAATACTAAATACTTACATCTTATAGAAATTACCTGAAAAATTTAGGACCACTATATATAGAGTTTGGAACAGAAATAACAGAAAAGCAAAGTGAAAAATATCTTGGCATAATGGTGGATAGGCATCGGCGATGGGACTTTTATGTTAATAATGTCAGAAAGCTTAGAGGCTTGTTGTATAAGTTTAATTGCCTTAAGCAAGTACTGAACACAGTGCAATTAGAATCCCTTATGCTTTAATACAGATCCAGATTCAGTATGGAATCATTGATTGGGGATGTGTTTCTGGATGTTTTATGAATTAAGTATATTCTTCAACATTTATGGTTAACATATAGTTATTAAGGACAACATTCACTTCTCTTAAGTTAAGTTGTACATTCCAAGTGTGAACCGTAAAAGCCAAGGCAGTGTGATCTGGAAAACTAACTATATCAACATCAATATATGTAGCCCTACACTTAATACTTGTTGTTGTGAGACTACCATTGGAAAATTGTTAAGTTTAACATACATAAGCAAAATGTGCTAGTTAACGTGGACATAGCACAGCTACTTTGTTTTCCTGGACAACTACCTTTAAAAGATGCCAAATACAGAAATATTATAAAACTGGTCTCAGTGTATGTTTCAAAATCCAACAGCCCTGTTCACAAAACACTAAAAATCGTAAATAATACTTCTGCCGAACCACTATCGGAAGTGGAAGATGCAGAAACAGATTCTGAGTGATGGTTTGCAAAATTGTATTTATCCCGTATACGTACTAAAGAGCGTTTTTCTTTATTTTATGTGTTTTTGATTAAATAATAAAAAATGTGTTTTATTGCTTTCAATGTACCTACTATTTACTTTCGTCTCATTACACAGAAAAAAAAATTTAAAAAGAAAATAAAAAATCATTTTTCTCAACATTTTTAATTTTATTAACTTATCCCCGTTTTGCACCAGACTCTAAATGGTACCACATGAATTGGCACAACGTACCAGCAAACCCCATTGTGATCACTGTCACGATATAAACTTGCAATAGGTTGCTAATGTAAAGAATATATAATTTAATCAAAGCCCATACCATTCTCAAGTAATCAGGAATCTGGGATCTCAAAATGAACAAGGTGGGGGGGGGGTCAACTCTAAGATATATAAAAACAAAAACCTGTTTCTTATATATGTTTTATAGAATCAATGAAAGAACCATAATTATTGTAGTTTTCGTTTCTCACTTCACATCTCATTTATTAATACAGCTGTCAATTAAAGGGTAGATGATCTTTGACGTATTTTCTTGAGTATTCTGTTTAGAAGCTATAATTTATATACAAAAGTTTTTAAGCAAATTACACATCTAATAAAACGTCGTAAATGCAATGTAAAATGGGCCATGCTGTAGTATACTTTCTGCGCAATGTTTTTTGTTGAGGTGTGTATTTGTTTTATGCTTTTCGTTCATTTTAAAGACTCTATGTATTATCCTTCATAAAAGTAACAAAATACTTTATCATTCTAATGCGGAAACTAATGGAATTCGCAGTTACTATGCAAAATTAACCATCTACCGGCACTGTTTCGAACTACATGAAAATACACGAAGCACATACCCATCATACATATAGGAATGTTACATATTAATGTATGTAGTCTCGAAACATGTTTGACGAATACACGTTGTGCTATAAAAATAATGTTTTATATCACGGGAATACCGTTAACTTGACAGTTATGTTTTTAAGGACTTATGTTTATGTTTTCTGTATTTGTTTATGTGTGTACGAACAAGTATAAAACATTCCGTCCTTATCGATACTGATGTATTTATCTTTTTTTCTTTTCCTTCTTTTTAGTTGTAACAAGGATGTTTAAGTAATAATTTGAGTTTTATGTTTACATTAGTTATAATTGTTGTTACTGTCATATAATATGTAAACGTATTATAAACATGCAGAAAGATATATGTATGTGAGGAGATAATTGTTTTTACAAATTGTGATATTTGAAATATTACACGTATTATAAATATGTATTATTTCATAAAATGTAAGTAAGGTCGACGAACTTCTCGACAATTAATAATTGAGCTTTGTTAAATAAATATGGAAAAATAAATTAAACTGCAATTAAACGAATGTAGAACTATATTTGTCACACATAGTATGAATTGAGGTTATGTTATTAATTAATTATATAAAATTCTCAGTCAGTTTAATTGTATTGCAATTGTGTTTCTATAAAGATACTCTCGTATGATATCGTAAAAGGAAAGAAAATATACGTGTATAGGTCATGTACAATAATTTGTAACACAATAACAACACCAAAATTGATCAAATAATATTACTTACTTCCTTATCCGTATCCTGCTTTGCTGTTACGTGTCGAAGCGTTCTGCTTTGCTGAATTTTCTGCATTTTGTTTTACATTTGGATATTCTTCGAGCATCTTATTCCATACTCCTCTATTGTTTCAGCCGGCTCCCCGTATTTCTTGTACAGGGTTGGTGTTGCTCATTCGTGGAAGGTGTCCAAACCAACGAAGTTGTTTTTCCTGGATTTTTTCTATTGCTGATATCACACATAGTTTTTCTCGTATTTTCTCATTTCTAATTATTTCCAGTGTGGTAACACCATCTATTCTCCTTAAAAAAATATTGTGTTGTAAATCTTTGTATTCGTTTCCCTGTTGACCTCTCTCTTATTTAAAAACATGTACTTCAGTGCATGATATAAACGGTTTACAATTTTTATTATATTATTCACATATAATCAATTGTTATATTTATTTCTTCTTCTTCTTTGGAGACTGTCAATACTTCCGCTTTTCCTTTATTAATATTTATTCCAAAGTTAAATTTTCATGCCATATTTCAATATTTTTTTGCAGGGCATTTTTATTTGGACCTGTAATTATCAAGTCGCCAGCATACAAGAAATCCTTGGCTATTATAGGTTGGAAATTTCTGGACCCTACATAAATACCCTTTTTTGGGTTATTGGCATTTCTTGCAGTATCGTCCATAACAGTTATGAAGAAAATGAGACTCAGAATTCCGCTCTGTCTTACTCCTTTAAGTGTGATAAATTTTCATGTATATCCGTTTTCAGTTGTTATTATGTTGCTCGTGTTGGTGTATATACTTTTGACTGCCTTTAGTAGTTCTCTCTAATTTCTTTCTTTTCCAACGATGACCATATCCTATGTTTCGAAAGTGTATCAAATGCATTATCTGGGTCAATTGCACATATTGCTGTGGATCTGATGAATAATAAAAATTAGAATAGTCTATTTATAAACTTATACCTAACAGCATAAAATTTTTATTTATGTTCTTATGAGTTCTTGCAGTGATTTTCTTCTTATATTTTGGTACACCTCTTATTTAGTTTTGTTTTGTATAAGGTCAAAATTAAACAAAGTATCTAAATCTCATATATAAAAAAATATATTTATATTTTTGTAAAGATTTGACGATCATTAATAACATTTCAACACAATATCTACATATATTTGTTTTACAAAGAAAAAGAAAAGGAAAGCATTTTTACTCACTTTAGAGTTATAATGCTTGTGAAATACCTATACATTTATAATGATAACGGAAAGAATAATTATCTTGTTCCTTTAAATAAAAAAATTATTGATTCTTGATAATTTGTTTATTAATACGAAACCGATTCTATTTCACCAAAAACATACATTTTCACATTGTGCCTTGGTAATCTAGAACCTTACAACGTGAATGCTCTGAAACTGACCGATACTAATCGCTAGCTGTAAACATTCTCACATTGTACCTCTAGCAGCTTAGCACCTGCCCATCAAAAAAAAAAACATCTCCGCTTATTCGTATTTATTTTATTTGACTTACTAAACTAAATGACTATATAATAATTAATGATGCCCAATGATTTACTAGAGACAAATATTCTCACATAGTACCCTCAGCACATCTAAGACCATTAACTATTCTTTTATTATTTTTGTTAAAAAGAAATATTGTTATAAAACAAGATAATATTCATTTAATTAATGATGCTCGACGATTTACTAAAGGCAAATATTTTCACATAGTACCTCCAGCACGTCTAACACCATTAACTATCCCTTTTACTGTTTGAAAAAGAATTATTATTATTATAAACAAGATAATATTCATCTAATTAATGATACCAACGATATACTTAGGGCAAATATTTTCACATAGTACCCTCAGCACGTCTAGCACCATTAACTATCCCTAAATTGAATTATTTGTCTCGTAACTTACTTCATTTCATCATATACTTTATCAAATTCTATCTTGTTGATATACTCCATCTTAAACATTAGTAATAAGAAAAGAAAAATTTAATTGAATGAAAATTATATAAAAGAAACTAAATTAAAATTGAGCTCTGAATCTTAATACAAATTATCCAATTGTGAGTTGATAAGTAGTGTATATCGACCCTACTCTCACTTTCGCTATATTAATTTTTTTAATTCTTTACAAAAATTCGCGTGTTTACTGCATGGATTACAAACTTGGAATCTGCATGTTTATTCTTGTTTCTTGCCTTATATATTCAAAACAATTGACTATCGGCAATCTGTGGCGCTTCTCTAATCAAACTAAATTTGTGATTGGCATTGATTTTTTAAAACGCTCATGATAAAAATCTTTCTTGTTTGTTTTGTTCAGGTTGTCATACTTGCACCAATACACGCACATCGTCTTTGACAGCTACACACTAATGGCGATGACTTGAACTGTTTGTTATTATTGTTTTTCACAGACTTATTATGTTTCATCTCCAGTAGGTATATCTTTTTTCCTTCCTCTTTAGTATAGTCCCTCATTGTACTTGTAGGTATATGAAGGCATTACCTTTTTCATCATTTGTTATATATTTTCTTTTTCCATTTACCAATGTTATTCTTACTTTTCTTATAGAAATTCTTTGATTTGGTAATACGGGAAAGACGTTGAAAACAACTGAGATTTTTCTCACGGAGCCCGCACTACCACAGAGAAAGAAGCAGAGAGCCCATGAGATAGGCTTTATTGTAGCCCATCAGTTTTAGTTCATTTAAGGAAAATAGAGGACACTACGATTTAGAATTTACCATTATTTTATATTTGAACCACATGTTTGCCAGAAAAATGAAATTATGATTTGCTATAAGTTATCTTTTAAGTTTAACTAACCGACACCAGATGACGATATTGGGGAACGAATTTAAGGTCTATTTTCTATTTTTAATATTTAACAAGAATACAATCTCCTTATTCATCTCCTCCGAAACACATTTAGCCTTGAGTTGACGACAAAAAACCAATTCACTTTTTGTTAGTCAACGACAAAAAAGCATATATGTAAACACTTACCATACTTATGAAATATAAATTAGGAATTCTTCAAAGTTATATAAATTCAAACATTATTTTGGGTTTTCGGAGTGAGATTTTATATTAGAAAATAAACTAAATAGAGTATGTCTGCGTACCGATGAATCATCATGATCGTAGTTGTAAACACTTCCCAATAAGAAAAGCTTAGAAAAGTAGTTGACATAAATCCGATAACAATTTTAATTGCATGGGTACATGTTTTGGCACGCTGTTAAATTTTATGTTCACCTCAGGCACGGATTAAATCATTTTTTTTTTGTTAAAATTTGTTTAATTAATTTACACTCTATACGACAGTAGTAATGACTTTTTAATTTAGCACTCTTTAAATTTTAAATCAATTTTGCCCTATGTACAAAAAAGCAGTGGTATGCGTATGTTTTTTCCAGGTCTTAGTTATGAGGATCGTCATTTTACGTTTAACGCTGAATCAGTTTACAATAAAACATTTACATGCCATAAATAAATTGAATATAAAATAAATCCCAGTACCTATTAGAATATCATTTTCGTACGTTGCCCTATAAATTGCTTAATGGTGTCACCATCCACATCTCGCTTTGAATGAAGCATAAAAAGAGCCCGGAATGATTTCACTGAAGTCCGTCGATCATAATCATAATTTCTTAGATTATTCTCAATCTGTAATTATTGTCCTTTCACTGAAACATAATAATGTTATTCGGTTACCTATTTAGCAGATTATTTAACAAAAAATGTTTACATCAACTTAGTAGCTTTATTAAAGATGCATATCGCAGAATTTTTGTTATATGAAAATGAGGCAATATTCCTTTTACTGATGATCGAGTCGAGGTTTTACATCAAGTGTCCAAATGACTGCCCTCAAAGAGTGTGTCGAAGTGCCGGTGAATGATTTGCACCTCATTTATTTAAGAGTTTTCTTAAAATTTACTAAATGGCGGCTATATCTTGGATAATAAAATTATTTCTTTCAGTGACATAAAGGAGACCTATAGTATTGATCAGAGAAGAGCAGAGCACTAACAAAAATAACAAATGCTACCCAGTTCCTTTCAAAAATTGAGTGTAAAAATTCGCTGTTAAAATTTTTAGTCAGATGATCGTCGCAGCTATAAGAGTTTTCAGTTCTTGAGTAATTTAGGATTTTCAATTTCAAACACTAATTCCTTGCAATTTATTTCTCAAAAGTAGGCGGAATTATTATTTCTTCAGCCAGATAAATTATTTGACAGTTACAGTACATATTAGTTAAGACGTCATCGCTGTTCAACGTCGTTTCAATAATTTCAATTATTTAAAATGAGAACCGACTCTCAAAGCGAAAAGGTGGATATGATTTTAGTAATTAGAGAGTTTGACGAAAATTACTTGCTAGCATCAAGAGTTTATGCTCAAAAATATCCTAACACGCGTCATCGCCCTGACAGTTGGTCATTAGAAAGTTTATTGCAAGTGTTATTAGAAACCAGAAACGCAAAGACCAATTATGGGAAATGAAGAAAATGATTTTGTTGTTATCGAATCTCTTGTAGAAAAGCCACATACAAGTCAGCGAAAAATAAGTGAAGCCAATGGAATAATTAAACAGGCGGAGCGTCGGAAAAATTATAAAAAGGCACAGCTTTTTCCCGTATTGTATTCAATTACACCAAGCACTTTTGGAAGTAGATTACGATCGTCAACTCGTATTTTGTTTATGGGTTCTAGAGAAGTTTAATAAAGATGAAGTTTTTTTGGATTTTGTACTTTTTACGGACGAGTCATCATTCCACAATAACGGATTAGTTAATAGACATAATTTTCACTACTACAGTGACGAAAATTCCCATTTTTTTAGAACTCTCGAAGGCCACACAGATGTTGTGTCAATGTGTAGGGTGGAATAATTGGAACGCTAGTGATACGTTCTTCTTTGATGGTAACTAACGAAGAATGTGGTTACAACTAGACGGTGCACCAGCGCATTTTCAAGTAAATGTTGGAAATGAATTGGATAAGCAATATCCCAATCGGTGGACAGGACGCGTCGGTCCACTCAATTGGCCTGCAAATTCTCCAGATCTAACGACTTCTGATTTTTTTATGGGAATATTTCAAAAATATTGTCTATGATACACCACCAACCACACCAGACGATATGAGAGAAAGAATAAGAATAGCGTTTCGTTCTTTAACACCAAGTATTTTAACAAGAGTTAAACAGTCCTTTCAAGAGAAAATTTGCTTATGTATTGAAAAATAAGGACATCATTTTGAGCACTTGTTAAAACATTAGTTTTCTTTTACTACTTAAGTTTGTTATTTGTTTAATAAAGTATGTATTTGTTGTTTACCTAGTTATGATGCTTTTTAATTATTGTGAAACAAAACCAATCAAACCGTTAGGTTAATAAATATTAGCCATTTAAAAAATGAATACGCTCATTTAGTAAATACGTCACAACGCCAAATTGTTAAGCACGGTGATAAGGTAAGTCAGTGAAGTGGATGCAAACAACCCTCATTTAGTAAATACGTCACAATAGATAGGTCTGTTGAACTGGATGCAAACAGAATTTGATGACGCGCACTAAATGAGCGTATTGCAAGAAACTAAAGTTTGAAATTGAAAATCCTAAATTACTAATATAGTTTTTAGTAATAATAGTAAATAATGTATCTGTTTGAAGTAATAATAATAATATTGTTTTTAAACGCTCTGTATAATTTTTAGATTTCAACTTTAACTTATCTTAAAGTCTGATGCTTTGAGTAAACAATAAATACAATTTAAAATAATTCACTCAAATATGCAAGACAGAAATAGTTAAATGTCTCTGTTAAGTTATGTATAGGGAGTATAACAGTAAGTAGCCTTCATTTAGCCTATAGTATCAAAATATGCCATAATATACAAGTGTTCCATTTAAATTTTCATAACTCTGGTACGGAACATTTTATTGAATCACTCTGTATATTTCAAAACAATTTTAAAACGTGCCCGTAATGTGGCAAAGTGCTAAAACATTTTGCCACTTTTCGTATATATAAACCGACGGAAATGTGGTGCGCCACCCTGTATATTATCTGTGCTATATACATAGGTATAAGTGTTTACATTAATATTTTCCAGTTTGTTCACTAAAATCAATCGTTTTCCTGGATTGTATTTTTATAATAATATTCCCCCAAACATTAATCTTACCCAAAGAAGGAGCTCTTGGAATTTATAGTCAATAAATCATATAAATAGAAAAAAAAAAGTACGCACAAGGTAACTTTGTGTGCCTAGTTGATGTAACAGTTTTTTGTGCAGAAATGATTGCAAGCAACTATAAACCTTAAGTCTTATGATCATATGGGTAGGAATTCAATGAAATTTTGAATCCTATATATAGAAAAATTGTTTTGGCAATAATTAGATAAAAATAATTATAATATTTTCAAATAACAGAAAAAAATATATGTAAACTAACTTATTCAGTACCGAAATAAATTACCTAAAATAATAATTTTTTAGGAGCGTCATCTGTCGTTAACTAGAATATCAATTGTAGGTTTCAATCTCTTAAATTACAACTAAACTGCAGATTATATAAATTTATCAAATATTCAGCGCCTCTGGTGGTAGTAACCGGGCGACGGTGGCGTAGCCTGGTGTTCGTAACCATTTTAGGGCTACAAAAATTTGTTAATCATGGGCCATCTGGATATTTATCTGTGGCACTACTAAGAACTGTCACCCTCGTCACCTTTCTCTGATTTCCAACCATGCTTCTTCTTCTCAGGTTACACCTCAATTTGTAGAGTGCTATCAACATTAACACTGTAGTTTTCTTTTTGCAGGTTTTTAAACCACACATGACCATTTCCATTGTCTTTGAAGCCCTTGAGTTACACATACAAGAACTGACAAGTGTATTTTTAATTCATGCTGTCACTTCGGACTGGAAATGTTTTGATTTATATACTTTTTCTGTACATAGATATTAAGTTACAGGTATTTACTATATCTTAAATATTATTATCAAAATCTTTCTAATGAATTCGTACCATTATTTATATTTGAATTTATATTTATTCATTTAATGTGTATCTACAATTCATGTTCACTTTTGGTACATCAGTGCCTCCTTAAATGTAGGCAACTTATTTTAGTTACATGTTTCAACGAATGCTTAAATCTTAAATATACGATTTTAAAATAAAATTAGTGTTCTTTTTCAATAACTAAACTAATTCTTAATATTTTTATTTCAATGATAAGAAGATCACAGCAATATGTACATTTTGCCGTTACCACCTAGAATTCTGTCCGAAATTGCCCTTAAACAAAATACCCAGTCATGCGTGCTCCTGCCCGGCCTGAAATATGCCTGATTTTCTTGGAGGGTTGAATGTAAATTTGTCTTTAAACGCTATTATCCTTTCGTATATATTTCCAGCTACTGATAACAAGGAAATACCTCTGTCATCAGAACCTGTCGTATTGTCACCTTTTTAATTGTAAGAGGATGATAATTGCTATTTTTCAGTCCTCGGGGATTGCCCCCATGCTAAGTTAATTATTCTAATAAAACCCGTGTAGCATATATTTCAGCATTTCGGACTTTACATTGTCAATTCCGGCTGCCTTTCCTGGTTTTAGCTTTTCCACTGCTTCTGTAATCTAGCACAGTTTTGTTTGTTGTTGCCTTTTCAGTTTCTTCAGGCGAAAGTTCCTCTGTGTCTCTTCACCACCTGTTCCGGCTTCAAACAAATCAAAAAAATGTTCATCAATTACTTATATCCCGTTCTGAGGTTAGAATTCGTCCTTCTTTATTTCTTATATATTGTAGGTGTGTTCCAGCTGATTTACGCAAGGTTTTCAAGGTTCTATATGGCAGTTTCGAATTATCTTTTCCTTGTTCTTCCATTTTCGTTCCAAAGTCTGTACAGGTTTTTTGTTTTGCTACTTTAGTCAATACTTTAATTTGTAATCTTCTTTTATTCTTCACGGTCAGTATTGTTACCAGTTGGCAGATATTTTTTCCAGCATTTTCTCTTTTTTTTTACTGCACTCTCAATTTCTTCACTCCGCAATGTTTTCTGTATCATTTCATAAAATGTGTGTACATACCTTTTCAGTGACAATTAATGCCCCACCTCAATATCGACATCAATATAATCCAAATAATTTCGTACCATTGAAATGAATAATTTAAATGCAGCAATTAATATAATACATGCCGAAATGTCCATAGGTTGTACCTTGGAATACCACTTTACAACACAGAAACTTAAACAGCTTAAATTAAAAACAAAATAAATTACGACAGTCGGATTTGAACCAACTGCCATAAAGTGCATAATGTTTAAAAAAAACTCGAATTTTTGAAAACTGTCTGACCCTTAATGTTTAAATAAAATTTGATCCAGACAAGATTTTAAAAACTAAAACTGTTTCCAGCTAGAGCTTGAATCGTAGAATAATCAGTATCCTGACTTGAACTTTCTATTTCAAAAGCTGGCGATGCCTTATTGTATCAAAGACTATTTTTCACTACTGACGTTCCGAAAATTTTGGATAAAATCGTTTCTAATGAAGATTTTTGGAAACGGAAAAAGAATAATTTGTAGGACATGTTTTAATATAACTATGCAAAATTTCAGCCTTCTACCGTAAAAATTGACCATTTGTCCAAGAGGGCCAACTTCACCTTATGCAAATTTTGCAGTATTTGGCACTTTACCAAGCCCCGGTTTCGTGAATCCTAATTTGACACATAACCTAGACTCGCCCCAATGGTCATTCAAAAAAAAGGTAAAGTAAATCGGTCCAGTAGTTCCTGTAGTAGGTCTTCAGTAGCTTACTATCAGAAGTAGCGCGATAGGTAGAACCATCACATTTGATACAAAAACGAAAATGTAGTGGGTGTAGTGGTGATCATGAAACTAATAATATTTATTATCTATTAAATTGTCAAAATTCCTACATAGTTAAGATTTGAAATAAAAGGAAAATTGTCAAAAATATTGTCATTGAATTTATAATTTGACAAATTTAAATACTAATAAAAAATATAAAAAATAAATAAAAGGACGAAACAGAAGATAACTCCACGGTAATACACAAAGATAACACAGATTAAAAATGTGAGATCGACATTATTCAAGACTATACCGACATCTTTTTTAATAAGGATCTGCGCTTGGATTTAACCCCAAAAATATTTATGTTTTTATTTATCTTTTAAAATATACACATAATTAAGTTTCGTGTCCTTTTTATTGCGGGCAACTTTTAATTACAACGCGATTAAGATCTCTTCTGGTTGTTTCTTCATTTTCATTTTGTTTCTGGCAATTTTACTTACCCTGAATTTATTACGTCGTAGGTAGATTATACCTGAAATATTTTCTGTTCTTTTCTTTTATTACCTCTTTGGATTTTTGTGAAACGATTAAAAAGAGATAAGAGTTGATAAATATAAACTTGTGAGTCAACTAGTATGCATAAATAGAAGCAATGAAATGGTTTAGTTATAATTCGAAATTTTGGTTTATTCATGTAGTGTCTACAAATATTTACTCATAGGAGGATGATTTGATAGGAGAGAATTAACATGAAACACATGAATTACGGCTACAATATTTTTAAAATTTTAACACTGACTATCCTTGGATCAGCGGTGCTAAAGTGCAATTATACCAGTTTTATAATCACCAGTATCATGGTGTTCAAAATACTGCAATAACTGCCTGTACTGTCTTTTCTTCAATAAAATAAAAATCAAATAACGTGCGGTCCGCCATCACCCACTTTGCGGCCCACGAAGAGGTTGGTGAAAATTTATAATATTATAAATTAAAAATAATCTCGCGCGTATATATTTTCAACTAAAATAGAAAGAAGTCGGTCGCAGTTTACTTGTGACTAGCTATAGAGCACGTCGCCCAGCAACAATCCAGTCACAGCCGAGAACCTAAAAGCAATCCTTAAAGCACTAAATCCCAAAAAAGCTCCTGGTATAGACAACATCACCAACAGATCACTACAAAACCTCCCCCCAAAAGCAATAATGTCAATTCTAGCAATAGCAAACTCCATTATCAGACTCAAAACGTTCCCAAAGATATGGAAACAAAGCTAAAGTAATAATTATACCTAAACCAGGGAAAGCAAAAACAATAACAAGCAGCTACAGGCCCATAAGCCTGTTACCATCCATTAGCAAAGTGATAGAAAAAATAATCCTACAGAACAACTCTGACACTCAAGACATAATACCAGAAGATCAACACGGGTTTAGAGAAGAATATTCAACGATAACACAACTCTCAAGAGTCAGTGAAATTATCCAAGAAGGATTCAACAAAAACCAAGTGATAGCAGCTGTATTTCTCGACATAGCAAAGGCATTTGATAATGTCTGGAGGCAGGGGCTCATATATAAATGATAATACGCAATTACCTCACAAACACCTCATAAAAATGATGAACAGTTTTCTCAAAGGATGCTGTTTTAGAGTTAGCATCCAGAACACACTCTCCTGAATAAAATATCCAACAGCGAGAATCCCCC